>CM020032.1:6327500-7527500 GCA_009769605.1 Bucorvus abyssinicus
GTCTCCTGCATTTTCTGACTTGCCTCCTCCGTGTTATCAAAAAGAAAACCAAAGACTTAAAGGAAGCTGGCTGGGTCGCAGGGAAGTGTCCTCATCAATTAAGTGTGTGACAGTGTTTTCTGTTGGATGGACTCATATGTCAAGGAGATGGGCAGGACCTCATGTTTGTGCTTTTGACAAATCAGCAAATGTTTAATCTCTGGATATGCAGCGTCTCATAAATAATGCAGCAGCTGCTGAACCAAAACAGTGCCGCGCCAGGAGGGTCTCTGTCGTTAGGGGAGTAGAAGACAAAATGGAACTGAATCATCCTTTTTGTTTAATGTGTTGCTGCTTTTATACTTCTCAGTAAGAGTTCATCTAGCGGCAGGCTGCTTCCCCCACCCTCCCCAACTTCTGTTGCCTGCATCAGATGTATTTAAAGGCTCATCAAGTTCTCATTTAAAGTTAATATATTTTTATATTCTGCTATGAAGTCTTTTTACACTATTTCCTTTCCTGTTTGATTTTTCCTTTACTCTCTTCTAACACGTTATTTTCCTCTCAGTGACTGGAGGAAAGCAGTATGTTATATGACTGTGAAGCAAACAGCCAGCTCACCATACAAGTAGGCGAAATCTTGGCAAAGCTCCTGTGACATAAACGGAGCCAGGAAGGGACTGTCTTGGCCTGAGCACCCCAGGGTAGCAGCCGTCCAGTCCATGGAGGGTCGCTGGAAAAGGAGCCGGGGTCACTGCTGGGAGGATGTGAAGGAAGGACTGGAGCAGGAAAGCAAAGAGGATTGTCCCTGCTAAGGGAACTTAGTAAGTTTAAGAATAGGGAAAGATGATGCTAGGCTGCTTTGGGAGGTTGTGGAAGACTCTTCTGCAGAAGTTTTTAGGTGCAAGTTAGAAAATTGTTTGTCAGGCATGGCCTACAATTTGTAACTTGCAAACCCTGCAAAATGTTCTGGTGGAGGAGCAGTCCTTTCTACGGGAGTAGGATTGTCTGTTGCCTTTTGCTTGTCTCTCAGAAGTGGTCTAGCTGAAACACATGGGTCTTGGATGCACCGGGTCCTGCCTGGGTGACAGGTACTGGTAGCACCTCTGGGCTAGATGGTCTCTTGCACTTCGGATCTTCCTTCCTTTAGTTCCCTTGTGTAAGACGCTGGGATTGCAACAAGCAGGAGATATATAGTTATTACATGTGGGAAGTTTGCAGTGGATTTCCTCCTGTCTCATGGGAACTCTGTGGCAGAGAAAAGGGTCCTAAAATCCCTGTAGTCTGACTGCCGTTGTAACCAGCTGCCCAGCACGCCCTGTGCTGCGATCAGTCTGAAGAGAGGTGGCACTTCAGCTCCTGACCGTGGCGGGACCACAGTGCCTGTGCCCACACAGCTGAGGGCTGACCCGAAGAAAGGTGCTTTCTTTAATAATGGGCTGAGGATTAAGATCTCAGAAATTTTCAGGAACCAGGAAAGTACTGAAGCATTTGTAAGAAGAGGTACTAATGTTTTCCTGGATATGGGTGGACTCGGAGTGCTTTTAAAATCCGTGTGCTGAGGTGAGCGCTTATAAGCTTTTCTGAGTGCAGTGGAGATGCCTTCTGTGTGTACGTGCTTTACTCAGTTGTGGACTAATCATTAAAACTGTAACGCAATTCCATAGCTGGGTTAGGACACTGTTCTGAAAAAAACCTGAAGAAAATAGTTGCTCAGGACTAGATCAGCAGAAGGAGTCGTAAGTCCTGTCTAGATCTGAACTATGACACACAGTGTTTTGTTTTCAGTAGTAACTCAAGTTTTTCATGTATTGTTGTGGGCACTAAACTCTGCTTCTGCTTATATTTAGAGACATATCAGTTCTGCCAGTGTCAAGACGCTTAACATATATTCAAACATCCAAGAGCTCTGCAAGATAACTGTATGTTCTTTCCCTTCGGGTCAGTGCACAGTGGGTCAGTCCTCACCTCGGCAGGCTCCGCACCGGAGCTGGCAGCAGCAGTGGCTCTCCAGGTGTGGCCAGCAGAGATGGACGTACTGTACTGTCCAGTCACTGGAATTGTCATCAGAACACTCAGGAGCAGGGAAAGCTGTACAAGCGCGTGCAGATGCCACCAGATGGATTTTAAGTGTTGTTTAAGTGTTATGCCAGCTCTGCAGCTGGCAAAGCGTTCACTCTGCACAGCTTGGTAGGAAGAAGAAAAGCCTGTGCCTGGCTCTCAAAAGCTATCGAATCTCTCAGCCCTTCTCTTGTTTCCGTTCTGCAGTCTCCAAAAGCTTTTGTTTTGCTCTGAAAGTGAAGCAGAAATTTTCCTGCATTTGTAAAAGAGTCGTGGGGATGTGTTCAGTGTTCAGAAGGGTTCTTGTCTGTATTACTTGTTGCATCCATCCATTTGGTGTTTCTCAAAGTATACCTGGTAGTTGTGCCCTCACCGCGTTCAGCCAGCTGTTTAGAGTCTTCTTTGTAATGGCTTATAAAACTTCAGAGAAGCAACAAAGGAAATATTTTTATAGATCTTAGAAAATGTAAAATTGAGTAATTTTAAGGATTTAATTTTTTTCTGTTTTTTTTTCAATTGGAAAACATGATACTTATTTTAGTTAGCCAAGATATTTATATAATTTCTTATTTTGTTGTTATTTTTTACAGGCTCTAGGAAGTTTTTACTTTCTTCATGAATCTCTGAAAAACATCTACCAGTTTGATTTTAAAGGTAAGTGAAGGAGTTAAATGTTGTTAATTGGCAATTGGCTTTATATATCAAGGCAGCTTTTCTGTCGTCTTTTCCGATAGTGGTGCGTAGCAGTTTTTCCCATCACGCGCAGACTTCTGCGTAATGCATGCAAGTCCGTTGAGGACAGACGTTAGATTTTTACCTCTTATAGACCTCTTAGAAGTCATCAATGGACCGGCCACAGGTTGAAAACCAGGGCATTAATCATTCCCATGCAGGTGGACCTTTGAATCCATAGAGATCCCCGATGATTTCAGAAGAACTCTGAATGGCCACAAAGTTCTTCCATGTAGATCAGATACAGAACCAAGACCTTAAATGCCCAGCAGTGATGGTCATTGTGCAAAGCAGCTCAGGTAGATTTATGGCTTAAATTACCTTGGAGCAGTGCAGGTCAGTAGGAGAGTGTCATTGTTTTTAACCCACATTGATCCATCAGGTTGGAGGTCTAAAATCTCGGAAGTTTAAAAGTAATGCTAGACTATGTACATTAAATATTAGAAATATTATAGAAAGCTGAAGAATGCTTCCAGAGGTGTATAGAGAAAAGATTATATAAAATTTATGATATTTCATCTGAGACCTGTCTGCGTATTAAATTCAAAAATCTTCTGAGCTTCATTTAGCTCACTGAGCCGAATCTCATTAACGCTTCCTCTAGCATCCCATTAATTTGAGACCTTGCCGAAATGGCGGTAACTGTGGGGTGAACTGATTGTCTTAATTACATGGATTCATTATTTTTGTTCTCAGTAGAGACAGATTCTCTCTGCTTGTGTAGTTGAGGGTACAGGGTCTTCTTTCCATGTAACATTTGAGCGGTAGTTCTATGTATACAGCAATTCAAGATTTAGCCAACCTCCTACCATCACTGGTTTCAATGCTGGAGGAAAATTTTAGCTATAATATCACGGGCGGTTCAGAGTAGATTTTATTTCTGAGACCGTACTGGAAAACTCCGCAGTAATGTAGGGACTGCTAATGAGAGGCCGTACCTAGTCTTTCTCCCAAACAGGACCAGTTTTACAGACACTAAGTCATGCTGACAGTATTACCGATGAGCTGTGGGCAGGGCGGGATTGCTGGAGGGGATTGGCAGTGCCCATGGAGCTGGGTGCCCGAGGTGTCCTCACACCGAACAGTTGCTGCTCTGCTGTCAGTAACTGCGGAGTCGCTGGCTTTGTGTATCAGCAATGTGTGAACGGTGCCTGCACACCTGGCTCCTGAGCCCACCGCTTCATCGCACCAGCGCTGGAGGATGAGCACTTTCGCTCTGAATTCCACCGAAAGTTCCCTCTCGCTGCTCATAGACGAGAGGTGTCCTGCCCTAGCGACATTGCACAGAGTGAAATGACAGTTGTTGTAAAAAGAGGAGCTTTCCAGGTTTAGTGAGCGCTGTTTGACAGCTTATTCACTGTACTGTACTAAAAGAAATAGTAAGAATTTTTTTAAAGTGAGAAAATGGAAGGAAAAAGTGTAGGGGAAATAATTGATATAGAAGAAATAAGCAGATACTCGTTCAGAAAATAAATGCAATAAACATTGAATTTTGTTTGGCAGAACCTTAGCAAAGCCGAATGGGGTATGAACCGTGCACGTAAAGATGTTTGACCCTGTCATCCCTTGGAAAGAAAAAACTCCAAGATAAAAGCCCAAGGCAGGCAGGTGCTACACTGAATCGGTGTTGTAAGTCACCCACTGTTCTCCTAATGTGGAGCAGAATCAGCCCCCCAGTGCAGTGTTTGTAAAATACGACCCTGAAGGCTCCCATCTTTCAGGGGAAATGTAAAACTTGCCTCTTCTCTCATGACTATTGACATTTTCACAGTGTATTTAGCTCTTAAATCAGAGGAAAAATCCAAATGGATACAAACGTTCTCTGCACAAAAATCATGATGAAATTCTGGTTCTGCTGGAAAGCATGCAAAAAATAGTTGTTTATATACAATTCAACATTCCTGCAACATCACTGTGCCTCTTCGAAATTCAGTGCACAGTTGGATGTGACTGAATACAGTCTTTGGGAAAAAAAGATTGTCTCTGTTTTTCAGTTCTCAGGAAGACATATTTGAGTTCTAAAATGAGAACAGTTTTCTCCTGCAGCCTCACATATTATTTGTTACAGCATAGAAGGTGTTGGACTATTTTTACAGTGATCAGAGGCCCAAAAGTTTGCTTACGATTAAAACTATTGACCAGCTGTGTGTTCCAGCGGGCCATCATCCCACAGAAGGGTTTTCTGACAGGGGTTTTAGGCCACTTTCAGTCTACCAGTTTGATCTGGTGTGAAATCAGGAGCAGTGTAGAAGTATTTTTCCTTGGAGAGCCATGAGAAGGCATGAGTCTTTCCTCCTGCGTTTGCTTCTCAGCAGCTGTGTAAATGAGTCACTAGTTCATATTTAGCATCGATGTTAATGTAAGTTGATGGTAATGGGCATCTTTTCTGCCAAGTGCCTCCTTTTGTTTAGGTTTCCACAGCAAAAGTCTTCAGTCCTTACAACTCTGCCAAATGTTTCCTGCATCCTGAATGACATCGGCATCTTTTTGCTGACACTGTTAAACTCACTGAAAGAGGCACATCCATCCATGATCTACTTAGAATGATGCCACATTAGTTTATCAGGATATTTGTTTAGTCTTCCTGTGGGAGCCAGATCTCAAAGTGATTGGCACATAAAGAATGATACTTTTTTTCCCCCTGAAGATATATTGCTACATTACAGTAAATGCTTCCTCAGATTATATAAAATACTTTATCTCGACAACTTACAGTGACAAGGTTTTGTATTGCTTGGTATTTTCACCAGATATCCGGTAGATAGAGCTGGACAGTTCGGGTTCTTGATAGTAGTTGTTTTGGAGTTTCTCTCTTGCACATTCTATTGATGTTACTGGCAATCACGGTTGATGGAGACTGGCGTGGAGGCAGTGGGGGTGTGGGCAGAGTTGAAAGTCATTTCCCCCAGGCACGCAGGAATGGCTCCCCTGTGTCAGACCCCTGTTCCTACACGCAGCAGAGGGAATGGGGATGGGTGGCCGTCAGGCAGTCACACCTCAGGAGGCTGTTCCGGTTAGACCTTGAAGCTCAAGCACTGTACTCTCCAAGGCTCAGCTCATGCATGTATGTTTTCTGTTGTAGTTCTAGATGTTTAAATAGTTGCAAATAGTCTTTTTCAGGATCTGGCTCAAGTCTGACTGTCTGGGACAGTAAGTTGCCCAGCAAAATAATGCATTAAGTAGAAAATGAACTCTCTTTTTATCAGGTTTCGCATTGCTGTTTCTGAATTTCATTGTCTGTCCCCATTTCTGCTTTAGGACATAACAAAGAGAAAGTGCTAATTTTCTGGTTCTAGACCGCTCAATAATCCACTGCTGTGAATTAGTAGTCTCTGCTGCTCTCACATTCCTGAGGGAAAACATTCAGTCTGTTCATATAAGAACTTTTTTTCACATTTCTTGTTTTTTCTCAGGGCATTGTTGTGTTGAATGACTTCAGTGGGTGACTGGAGTTTGTCACCTTACTTTGCAAAGAAAATTGTTAGTTAAAAACAAGTCTACCTTCTCTCAGTTCCTCAGGAGGAGTGGGCTGCTTAGCTTGTCATCAACTCATCTTTCGTTCATTTTTCAACTGGGTCAGTTCTAGAGTGGCAAAAACCAGACCTGCCCCTGACCCAGCCAGCCCAGCATTAAATTGCTGTGTGGCCAAACACCAAGTTGATGATGATTGTCAATACTGTTGATTTAAAGCAAAAGGCAAAAAGCTGAGGTGATCTAAATGAATGATTGTATATTTGTCTGACGGGTAAAAGATGTGAGTACTAAAGCATTACGGATGTGCATCACTTGATGCTGAGGTGGGTAGATGTAAAATCTGAAAAAAAAATGAAAAATAACAGTACCCTTAACTGCATAGCTTGACGATGTCTGATATAAACAAGTGTGTTTATACTTGGTATAGTGCTCCCTGGTTTTCCCCTGGAACAGCTCAGCACTTGCACATTTTTGCTAAGACCCTTCCACCTGTTCTGCAGATGCCACTGCTTTGCCAATGAGTGCTGTAGATTGCTTATAATGTTACAGGTATGTTTGTTAATTTTGTTTTATATTTCTTCCTAGCTAAGAAGTATAAAAAGGTTACTGGGAAAGAAATCTACTCAGACACTTTAGAAAGCACACCCATGCTGGAAAAAGAGAAGTTTCCACAGGATTATTTCCCTGAGGTATGTACAGGCCCATGGAGCATTCCCAAATGTGAGGTTTGATCCTGATTTGCTCTGATTACTTGAGTAGCTACTCTCAGTAATGTAAATGAGGTCAGAATCAAGCCTTGGGTTTTTATTTGTTTGGTGGTTTCTTGTAACCTGTAATATATGTTTTAAGTCATTGCATGGATTTACCAAATTCAAATGGAGTTCTTGGTATAGTAGGAAATCTTTGTGAAGGATGGAGACGGTGATGAAAAGACTTGTTTGTGCATTTAAAACCAAAGCAGCAGCACTCGATGCCAACTGTGAGTCTGTTTCAGGGAGATGTACTCCATGGCAGGGTGAGAGGCAGCAGTGAATGGATTCCATTTGCGTTCGGCAGCAGCAGCTCTGCCGTGCTGGTTTCTGCTCGGCACAGCTGGGTACTGCTGCAGGCTCTGCAAGCGCAGAGGGGAAAGGGGGTTTCTCGCTGGTGCAGGAATACACGTAACTTGAAAACACATTGATATTTTTCTCTGACACTGCCCTTGTACTCTTTTTTTGTGTGTTTTCTCTTGAGAAGTGAGGAGTGCTGCGTGTTTGAGGGTGAAGGTCTTGCCAAACCCAGAAACAAGAGCACGGCCGAGGGTTTTCTTCCACTGCACCTGCAAGTGCGATAGCACATGCACGTGCAGTCTCTGATGGCAGTTTTCTTCTTTGATGTTTAATTTGCTCATTTTCAATTTCCTAAGGACAAGTAGAACATGAGTGTTTAATGGTTAGTGTCTACTACAAGCCAAGTAAATAAGTTTGTTGAATTTCTATAACATGGGTGGATCAAACAGGCATGTTATTACTGTAATATAAGGAAGAACTAAAAAGACTTCTAAAATTAATTTAGAATTTGTAAATGTACTCACTTCAAGATATTTACATAGTGCATCTGTGCTTGGAGGAGCATTGCATAAATAATTATGGGGCTGATGGAATGTATGTTATTCTTTTTCTTTACTTTGACCCTGAATTACTTAATTTTATATTCTGTATCTCTGTACTGGAAGGGAAATTGCCCTTGACATAATTTTTCTGGCTTTTACCTCTTAAATACTTCTTTGAAGTTAAGTGCAGTATCATTTTGAAGGAAGTTCAGGCGGTTACTCAGGTATTTATTTTTCTGCTCCATCAGCAATAGCCTGTAGCAGCGTGGGTGATTGACAGCATAAGCAGTGCTGGTGAGCACTTTGATTGTAGTGATGAGAGCACTGAGCATCAGTATGTGAGCGCTGTTATCACCCCAAACAGCAACAGACCAAATTATGGATTGTTCATTGATACCCAGGAAGAATTATTTCTATCGTTACTTCAGCGCTGTTGTTTCACCACGAGACTGGCAAATTTGTAATTTGTTCAGCATCGTTTATTGCCACCTCTTACGGGAGCAATTCTTCAGTCTCTTGGAGAAATGGTTGAGTCTAGTGGCTTTCCCACACTGTTTCCAGACCAGGGACTGTGTTCACTGCTTGTGAGTGCATAGGGATCCCCACGTTGTGTTTGGAGCAGTAGCATCTCTATTCAGCACACCCTGCAGCGCTGCTTCACATACAGGACTATTGGGTCCAGAAGCAGCTAAATACCTGCTGAGGATCTGACACCTTCATACAGTTCCCGTTTGTTACATCACCTTACATGACTTGTCTAAGGAGAAAGCGCCTTGTTCTGGTGTTGCCAGAGATTCTGTTTACCTGGAGGAGGAATAAATAGGAAAGAGAAAATCCACAAACACTCGCAATTAAGATGAGAACAAATCCCTGATGCACCTTGAAAGTTCAGTTCTGTTCCTGCACACAGCACAATTCCCTGTAATAGTGCAGGGCAAAACGTGTAGAACAGACTGGGGGATTCACCCGTTTTATTTCAGAGCTTCACACAGTGGGAGTGGAAAGTGATAGGGGCTCTCCTGGACTACAGTAATGCAGGTAACAGCAGCATCGGTATTCACAGTTCTGTGACTTCCCGTGCTCGTTTGGCGTAAAACCTAGCATAGACCAAGCCAGCAATTTTTCATGTGATTTGAAAAGTTAGAAAATAATTGTGATGTTATTTACACTACACTGTGTTTTCTTTTGGACTGAAGACCAGAGAGTCTCTCAAGCACACATAAGTACAGCAACATCAAAAATCCAACAGTGACATAGTTTTGGATCTCATATACATGTTTCTATTCTTAAAGCTAAATTAATCTTGTTATCACCTATTTTCTTCCTAGACAAATGTTGGTAATAACAATGCTAATTAAAAGACCACAAACTAATGTGTGTTTTGAAAATCTGAGTTGCCACAGCAGAATGCATGAGCAGCATACCTCCCCAAACATTATGTTTACGTGCTCTTGTGTGTTTTAGCCAGACTTCCCGTACCACATTTACAATGTTTTGTGTGAGAAATGGTTTAAGACTCATTTCTTTTCTTTTTATTACTGCTGCTTTAGGATGATCTAAAAGTAATTACAATGATTGAGGCATAATGCAATTCAAAATAATTACAGCCCACTGCATATAAAACTAACAAAACTTTCTGCCTTGATTTATGGCTCCTCTTGGCTAGGCATAAGACTCAAACGATGCCTCTGGGAGCAACACTCCAGATAATGTTAGGCCATTTAAAAAAAAGCAGATTTGTGTAGTCTATCAGGCCTGAGTAATTTTTTTTTCCCCATAGTGAGAAATTGGTTGTTATCATAGATCACAGATACTGCTCAAAGCTCTTATGAAAGATGAATTAATTTCACTAATGCTTTAATGCAAACCTTTCATGGAGAAGGCTGTATGGTGATAACCTTACTGCGGTCTCTCCTTTCTCAATGATGATTTATGTTGTCTTTTAGTAGATGAAACTGCCTGTATTCACAATCCATCTGCTGGCTAAAGGAATCCTATTAACAGCGGATCTGAGAAGAGACTTAATACTGTAAGGTGAAAGATGTGGTATCCCCTTTCTGGGACACGAAGTAGGAATTTTTTTTCCTATTTTAAAATGTAGATACCTCTCTCAGTGTGTGCAGATGATCTATATCCTCTCTGCCTGGTTTTATGCTGGCTTAAAGATGGTGGATCAGCTAGTGACTATCTGTTAAAGTCAACATACAGATCATTGCTTCAAAACCCGCAATAAGAAACAATTTTATCTTTCCTCCTTCCCAAGCTGTAGTTCATCTTTAAATTCTGTTTCCAAAAGTTTCTTCTTTCCAAATACTGTACTTGGAAATATTAAAGCACATCAGTGATCCAGAATATGTAAGGAATGTTGTAAGGCTGCAGTATGATCTAAGGTGAAGGGTGACATATTTATATTTAGGATGTTCAACAGCAGTTCAGCCACTGGGCTGTGTTCAGTCCAAAGCTACTAACTTTTGCATTCTTAAATAGACACATTTTTAATAACGGAATTATTTATTGAAGTTAAAGGCATTAAGTAAATGTGTCCAAGTTACAAATATCTAAAGGTAATTTACAGGTTGGGGTGAGGGAATATGCAAATTACACAATGAAACAAGTGTCATTTTATGATACAGAGGCATAGGTTGAATAAGTTGCTTTATTCAGCCCAGGTTGGGTAGTGTTCTCCAGCATGAGCTGAAGCACCTCCCCAGCCTCCTGGGCTGGCTTTTAGCTGGGCGAAGTAAAAGGCCCAAACCACCATGTTTCCATCCACCACTGCCTTTGTGACTATTTTAGGTCATATGCTCCAACAATAATGTTATTTGGCTGTGTAGGTAAGTCATAAAGGAAATATTAATTGGAAGAGAATGTGATCAAATGCTGAGTTAGGCTTATCCTCACCATGGCAGCACATACGCTGTGAGATCGGGGCTCTGCTTTGATCATTTTGGGACACGTATGTAACCTTGCTATCGGCCATTCTGTGTCATATCATTGTTATCAGCAACAGTGCTGCTGTTACCTTAACCGTATAAATTCTATTGTTGTAATTATCTGCCTTTAATGACTATTTTGTAAAAATTTTGTAATGACTGTGTGTTCTCAGAGAAAGTTAAATGAGCTACAGAATTACTATCATATTTTGGGTTGGGCATCTAAAATTTACGTCTGTTGTTTATACTCCTATCAACCCTAAATTATGCTGTCCCAAAGAAAGGAATTCTTAGAGACTTAAACGTTCTTTAGAGAGTTTAGTGAAATACAAGGAGGGGAAAAAGAAGGAGCCTTGTAAAGCAGAAGAACTGCTGTATCGCTGGCAGTGGATATGAAGTGGGAGGACAGGCTGGTGGTCTGTGTTGTGCTTTCAAACATGTTATTTTTGGCTGGTTTTGGCAATGACCTAGACTGGAGTACTACACTTCAGCTGCTGGCAGGATCAGGCCCCTCTGGCTTCACATCCCTGCTCCTGCGCTCCGCTGAACCCTCTTGGTCCTTGGAGGTTGTCTAACAGATCAGAAAGGGACCCCTGACACCTATACCCCCACGTGTACCCTCCTTCCTATGGCTTCCCCAGGCCTTCCGCCAGCTTGACGTGGTATCCTACAACCTCCTTACAAATCAGTGCTTCCCTTGATCTTTCTTTCAAAAATTGCATCATTACTGTATTTCTGCCTTTCAAATAACTTTTAGTGAGGAAATTATGTATTGCTGCTGGTTGGTGACTTCACTGGTGATGTGTGTAGGAAGAAGCCGACAGCAGAAATGGTTTCTATGTCCCATGGTTCTGTGTGTAAAAATAAGTGGAGCAAGTGTAGATTCTATTACGTCTTTCTTGTATTTGCTTACATCATTCACGGATACTTAAATGTGGTCTTCCAATAGCTATATTCTTACTAAATTCTTTCTACTGTATTTTCTGGTAAATAAAAGGTAACGAAAGCACTATGTGAAAAAGCAAATCATCAATTAAATTATGACACTACATAATAGACGTTGTCATTAGATACATTGACTTCATGTTCTTAAGATCTCACTATACATCATTTTTATGAGTGCCAAGATATTTTCATTTGCAGACTTTTAAATTTATGTAATGACTTCTAAAAATCTTTACCAGCACGACTATGACTGATGGTGCTGTTGCAATGCTTGATAGTGTTCAAAGGATTGGGCTTCAGTTTTCCATACACTGTGTTTTGTTCTGAGTCACAGGGAAATTAGAAAGGTGTTTTGAATAGTTTGTATACAAACTCCTAAATCACAAGAACATAAATTCTTCAGTTCTGTAAACTGATCTGAGGGAAGAAAGGAAGTATTAGGGGGCAGGAACTACATTCTGCATGGCTTTTGTGGAAAGTTTTCATGATACGCTCGTAGGTAAATGTTGAGCACGTCGTGAGAAACACAGGTTGCTGCATGAGGCTTCGTGGAGGAGGTGCTCTCACTGCAGCGATCCTGTTAATGCTGAACATCGCTCGGTGCCTCAGTTGCTCCTGCTGCTCAGTGTTCAGCTGCTCCACGTACGAGATTTCCCGTCTCTGAACCCTGGTGCTCCTTTAAGAAGCTGCGATTACACTGCAGTCATTGCCGCTTTAATATGTCTTTCCTTCATGCTCCTGCTTTGTATGGTTGAATAAACCCTTGCTGGGTCACTATTTAATTTGATATGGTCCCGCTCAGTAAAATGATGGAGAAAAGATGAATTAAGGCTCTGTGCTAGTCGTTATCAATCATGGTTTGCGTGCATTACTTATTGCTCACAGTGCTTTTTGACATTAGCCCTCTATAACCTCTCTCTTCATGTTAATGTTGTCTGGAGGTCCTTTTACCCGATGTAGCAGAGGTTATTTATGTAGGTGGTGTTTCTGAGAGGTTTTAAAAGGTCAGCACGCTCTCCTGAGAAACTCTATTCACAAAGAAAAGGCTGGCGGAATGTAACTACAAGTTTTCAAATTGTGATTTTTTTACATTTTTTTTAAGGACTTCTAATAGAGAGGTTAGATAATTTCAGTTACACTTGTTAAAGTAAATATTTGGCAAAATAGTCTCTAGTACATACTACTGCCCTTAAAACTGGTGTATGCAGTGTATGCATAGGGAAACATGAAGAAGTCCTGTATTTGTCCATGACATGAAATATAAATGGTGCTGCAAATGCCTTTTAGTTGGCTTGGTTCAGTGTAGGCTCGCATGGAGCAGAGTCAGGCAGGGGTACCAAGGGCTGCGCACGCTTTATGCTGGTGTTGCTTGTGATGGAATGAGAGTAAAGTCCTGAGGGGTGGCCTGCTGGAGAAGTGGATGCTGATTGACAGCAGGACTCAGTCTCATACGCTTTGGTTGCACAAAACCTGAAGCTAATTGTGCGTGCGTGAGCCTGTGACAGCGGGCAGGGCTCACCCAAGGGAGGAAGGGATCTGACTGATGTCATTGCAAGGCTTCTAATTGCCATCTAAAAAGGCCTGGGAAAACACAAATATCACAGCCGTTTTCAAGAAGGTCCCGGTGGCCTCTCCTCAGTCATGGGAAGGTGATAGAACAAATCTTCCTGGGTGACTAGCTGTGTGGACAAGGGGAGTGCGGATGTTGTATGCCAGGCCTTTGCTGCAGCCTTTCACAGTATCCTTGAAGCCATATGGTGATGTGTACAGGGTAAGTGGGTTATAAGATGGCTGGAAAGCTGGACAGCCACCAGGCTTAGAGGGTGGTGATCGAAGCCCAGCCAGCAGCTGGTTACTGATGGTGTTCCCAGGGATCAGTGCTGGGATTTGTTCTATTCAACACCTTTGTTAACAGGCTGGACAACAGGATGGAGCACACACTCAACTCTGCAGATGATGCCAAGTTGGGGGAGCAGTCAGTGCACTGGAGGGCAGGGCTGCTGTTCAGAGGGACTTAACAGACTGAAGAAACGGCCTGACAGGAAGCTCGAGAAGCTCAGCAGAGATGACTGCCAAGCCTTGTTCCTGGAGTGGTATAACCTCACAAAATGGGACAGGCTGGAGGTGACTATCCAGAAAACAGAGAAGGACCTAGATCTTGTTGGACAGCAAGTTGAACATGAGCCAGCACTGTACTTTGGTGACAAAGAAGGCCATCAGCATCCCAGATTCTGTTAGGGGTCCCAGGAAGAGAATCCTCCATTTGTTTGGCACTCTTAAGGCCACATCAAATCTCCACTGTCTTTTTTGGGAACGCCTGTACCAGCCAGACACGGGCAAACTGGAGCAAGAGCAGCAGAGGCATCTCTGGAGCTGGAGCACGGGATGTGGGAGGACATGTCGCAGAAGGGTGGTTAGAAAGCAGCCCATTTAGATTTGTGAGGCACTTCGCTATCTCTGTAGCATTTGGGATTTGAAATTTTCATGAGGACTCTCTTCGCAGCGAGGTGGGTAAATACTGGGAAGTCTCTTCTGGAGGCAGTGCCTCAGGAGAGCAGTATCCCTGAGCTTTGCGAGGGCTGGCACTTCGTTCGTGATCAGGAGTGACAGTCTTCTGCCGCAGAATCATCAGCATCGTTATGTAGGCCTGTCTGGTGCAATATTCATTGCCAAGCAACATTAGCCTAGCCCCACATTCATTGTTAACAGTGAATAAATAGGATGCAGAATCATGTCTTTTTGTGAGAGGTTGTAATTTATGGCAGTGGCTTAGGAGTGGTGCTGAAAAAATCCTTTTGCTGTATCATAAGTGCCACACACGTTGGCATGAGCTGATTTGTGGCTTTCTCACAGACGTTGCAGTTTTGATAAATGTAATGTTTTGCCATTATTTAAATTCCCCTTAACTTTTATAGAAATATTGGGTGGGTTGGCCCAGCAGGAGAAATGGCTTTCTAGCAGATCTCATTCATTTTAATTTGATGTTAATCTCTGATGACATTTTACAGTTCAGGTAAAATTACAAAGAAGCCAAGACATTTGTGCATAGGCAGTAAGAATTTGCTGGTTTAGGCTACGCATAAATACGATTGTAAACCTTTCCTAATCGGTTCTCTCTCATCTATAAACAACAACCAGGACTTATATTACCTTTACATGTAAGTTTATAACAGCTGCAGGACCAAAAATATGAATAATTCTGGAATTTATAAGAGACACAATGTATGTTTTCAAGATACCTCAGTTGGTGTCGGATGAATTCTGATTTGTTCTGTTCCCTGTGTAAGTACGTTTCACTTTCACAGTGATCCTTTACTTCCAGTGACTGATTCTTCTGTGCTTATTTTTCAGTGCAAGTGGTCCAGAAAAGGTTTCATTCGAACAAGATGGTGTATTACTGATTGGTAAGTTGCATCTTTAAGTTACTTCTGATGAAGTGTCTATTATGTAGGTTTTTGTTAACAACTTTTTCAAAGAAGGTATTCGTACGTGTGGATTGGTCTGTTCATAGGACAGATGGGTTCTGAAACAGTTGCTTTGCTTTATTATTTGTTGAACACATAATGCTCAGTAATAACAAAATGTGATGTTAATACTCACCTGTACATGCAATTAGCATGGGATAATTCAGGCCGTAATCAACCTCTCACAAACGCGTGGTGTCTGTGAGCAAGGCCTCAGGAGTCACAGTGTGATGCTGAAGCGTCCCCCCGCTGCTGCTCCACATCACACCCGATACAGCCGAGCGTCTCACCTGTGTCAGGTGCCTGAGCCTGGGTCTATGCACGCCTTGCCCTTGGGATTTCTGAGGAGGGAGATTGCTCTCTGTGAACTCTCTCAGTCCACCCTAGTTTCCACCAAAGCCAGTGGAGGGCCCCCACCTTCAAGGATTGCAGCTTTTTAAAACCAGTTCCTACTATATCACTTTTACTGGAACAGAACGTTTTATTTGTCGTATTCAGGTCAGGATTCCCATTTTAAATGTGAGGCACGGTCCTGTTCTCTGAGAGGTTGCTGGTTTTCATCCTAGAGCAGAGCGAAGCCCCTGGCAGCCCAGCACTTGCTGGCAGCGTTTGGTGGAGGGGCAACAGAGAGCAGGCAGCACTGAGGAAACATCCCGCCCAGCAGCACATGCCTCAGATCAGTGTAACCTGGCTGTTGTCAGAGCAGACAGGGTTCCTCATCAGACGTGCTGTGAAAACCTACAGAAGAAACAAACACTTTTTGGTCTTGGGATGATCCAACAGCCTGAAGAGGTGGGGGCTGAGGGGAGCAGCTCTGTGGATGTAGAAGTTGGATGTCATTACAGTGTTACATGCTGTCTTTGGAAGAAGCAGTGCCCAGTAGCACTGACAGGAGATGTATCTCATCACGGAAGTGGTTTACTGTCTGTGTTGGAAAATGCTGTCTTCAGTGACAATGATAGTAGTAATACTAGTAGTGTTTATTGGGGGGGGTTCTGCAAAACGCTGTATCTGAGAGAGTTCGACAGCATTCCTTGTCTTAACACACGGAGAGCTCAATAAACCCACAGATGCTTCAGATTTCTCTAGTCCTATCTAGAAATCTGGCCACGCTTTTTTACCATTTAGTCATAGTTTTGGTCTTTGTTGCTTATTTATTTTATAGTCACCTAAATGTGACTATAACGACGTATATGAACATTCAACATTTTTCCCTTCCTCCTGTGGTCATTTCACATCTTAAAATTGTAGTTTGATTTTCAAGTCTGAATGTTCCCACAGGCTGATCTTTGGGTGCTGAATAGTGTTCTTGCTTGTTTGCATAAGCACTTTTACTAGCTTAAGCAAACAGTTTGTGAAGAATGAAAAAGCAGCAGGTTTTCTCCTTTTACAGACTTCTGACCCTGAAATCAGGCGGGCAGCTATGGGATAGTGTAGGGATTCTTTCTGTTCATCCTTCACACAGACAGGAACAGACATCTCAAGCCATCATCTCCAGATTACATTTTGTAGTCATGTACTAATTACATGTCTTCCTATCAAGGTTAGTAGGATTACGATGGCATTACCGTGAGTTCATTCAGCAAAATACTATTCCCTGAGCCAAGAAACCCACCAGTATCTGTGTGTTAGGGGTTGAGCCTCCGAGCAAAACTCAAGGTCCCTAACGCTCCTTAAATCCCTTATTGAAATAGGGGAAAGGGAAACAAAAGTCAAATCTGGGAATATATGGATGGGAAACTGAAACAAACTTTTAATAAAAATTCTAAAATACTATCATATCACACAACTATATATTAAATGCAAAACAGGAAACAATACAGTAAGAGTTAAAACACTGCAAAGGGAGGAAAAGGGAAAAACTACAATTATGGCCGATTGGCCACAGGCCAGGAGATGACGTCACGCCAGGATGGCGGCTCAGAAGATGGCGTCTGTCCAAAATGGCGGCGGGCCAAGTGATTAAAAGTTTTTAACAGCTTAGAGAAATATTTTAATGAGTTTGCAGGGAGAACTTTTTCAGTGTCTGTAAAAAAAAACATTCAAGGACACTCCTGACCGAAGCGGCTTCAAATGCAGATAAAGGAGAAGCCCTCGCGGCCGAAACGCGAAGGGGGGTGAGCTTCCCCTGCGTCCGAATCCAGCGGTAGATTCTCACCGAGTGAAAAATATCTCTTCTCTTACCCGATAGGAGAGAGAGATGCTGACTGAGTCCCACAACAATTCACAGCAGAGCTGGGCGCTGATAGACAGAAACAGTTCTGAGTTAGGCCCCGGGTCGGGGGGCAGGCCGCAGGCTTTCGGCCTGGACGGCAGCCAGCCCTCTCGCTGTGGCTCTTTCTCCGAAGCTGTCTGGTGTCCAAAGAGGAGGAGACTCCTCCTGGCTGCAGGTTTTAAGGAGTATCTGCCGGAAGAAATCTTTTGACCTGCACTTTTAGCCAATGGGATGCCGGGTTTTTGGAACTTGTATGAAATAATCCCGATACTCTGTTGGGCACGTTTCCAAAACAAGGAAGTCTTGGCTCAAACTGGGACACTGTGCAAGAGGCCTTGGTGAACCTGGGTATCTCGAACATGCATTCTCTGTTTTGACTGTCATTTATCTGCCATGTCCAGATCCATTCCCTGACTCTCACGACCTGGGGAATCTCTGTGCACAGGTTGGGGTTTCTGCTTGATCCACTCTCTGCTGGAGTCTCTTCCCATGTTCTCACTGGCAGGCTGTAAACTCCTCTTTGAACAAGAGGTGTTTGCCTTCTCTGTGTTTGTCATCTCCACGCTGAATTCTCATGCAGGAGTTGTCTGTGCACGGGACTAGAAATGCAGAGTCAGTTTGATTTAACCATTTGTTCAATTCAAAATGCTGGGCTTCTATAAAAGGGAAAATAAATCTGACATCCCAGGCAAGGTAATGCAGTCAGATGATGGGTCTGAGCTGTGGTTCACCTCCCAAAGGGGACTGAAAACTCACTAAACAGACCTTTCATCAGCAGTAAGGCCAAGGGAGGGGGAAGACACAGAGAGGACATTCAGTGGATTTTTCTGGGAAGCAGCAGCTTGAAATCCGTAGATGGCTCTGGGCTAAGCCCAAGTGGTGTTCATCAGTGAAGCAGAGAGATGAGAATGTATGTTACTGCTTTATCTAGTAGCATTCAGCTTATCCTGAGGTGGAGAAGGCATAGTTTTGGAGCTTCTAGAGCTTCGTAGAAGACGCCTTCCCTTTAGTCCCTCAATGCAGTATGCAGGAGTTCCCGCATACACCGGTTTGTGTGAGGGGTATTTTCCAATTTCTTCTTGATTGTCAAGCCCTGGCCCAGGCTGCCCAGGGCAGTGGTGGAGTCCCCACCCCTGGAGGGATTGAACGGCTGTGGCGAGGTGGTGCTGAGGGACAGGGGTTAGTGGGCACCTGGCAGTGCTGGGAGAGCGGTTGGGCTCGATGAGCTTAAAAGTCTTTTCCAAACTAAATGATTCTGTGATCCCACAGGCACAGTCTGAGTTGAACAGCCTGTCCTCTTCCTGACAGGGAGTGGCGTGCACATTGACCACCATTACCTTGGCATTCTCCACACAGAGACAGCTTAAGAGTTGCGGTGATATAATTTAGTCTTTAATGTCAGTAGAACTCCCCTGCCAATAGCTTTCCATTTTGTTTGTTGCAAAACCACAGTTCTACTGGGTCTTTGGCTACAGCTTTATAAACTTAAAGTTGTTTGTTTACACATTCCATTTTGTTTCTGAAATACTTTAGTGAGAGGGTACTGCCTGATTTCTGTGAATTGTAACCGACAAAAAGCTTTTCGCTTTCATATTATGCACATTTTAAGCAAAAACCTGATGCAATCTTGCCTGTGGATGAGTTGTCATGAGTTTGTTGGTAGTTTTTGACGTTTTATGATGAGGATAGATTAATTTGTACAGTCTGAGTCAATATTATGGTAACATGAGAGAACACAGTACGTGTTATTATGTTGATGTTATTATTTGCTGATGCAACAAAAGTATTTTTTCTTTTATCCTGAATCTTTTTTTTTCCCTTTTTTGTCATAGTGCCTTTGACTTGGTAAACATTCATCTTTTCCATGATGCTTCCAATTTAATTGCTTGGGAAACAAGCCCATCGGTTTACTCAGGAATACGGCATAAGGCTCTTGGCTATGTGCTTGATAGGTATGTATTAGCCTTTACCAGCCTCTTTCGATCTTCTGTGTTCATAAGCAGCGTATAAAAGGTATTTCAAAAGGCACACTCAGAAATGTAGAGATTTGTATTCTGTGAACTGAAAATGGTCACTTCTTATCAGAGTTTTCTAGGCAGTGCCAATTACAGATCGGTTTATGACACTTACGCTTTTAAGCTAAATAACAGGATTGGAGAATCTCTTTGAAGTCACCAGAACTTGTAGAGTCGAAAGCGGGATTATTTTTCAATTGTGTTCGCTAGATTAGCTCCTTTTAATCTGCGTGAGTCCAGTAAAGCTGCCATCAAGTCTGTTTTCAGTTACAGAATAATAGAGTAATTCCAGTAGGAAGGGACCTCCGGGGGTCTCTTGCTCATCCTTCTGCTCGGAGCAGGCTGACTTCAACATCAGATCAGGGTGTTCAAGGCGTGTTCAGCTGAGCTTTGAAAAGCTCTACACACGGTGATTTGCAGCTTCTCTGGGCCACCTGTTACCGTGTCTGACTACCCTCTTGGTGAAAGTTTTTCTCCGTAATATCAGTCAGAACTTCCTTCAAGGCAGTTTGTGTCCATCACCCCAATCTTTTAGCGTGCATTGCTGAGAAGTGCCTGGCTCTATCTCTTCAGTAACTACCAAATAGATAAAGCCAGCAAGAAGATCCTTCCATAGCCATCTTTTCCATAAACTGAACAAATCCAGCCTTTTCAGCCTCTCCCTGTAAGTCACGAGCTCCAGCCCCTCAACATTAAACCCCGCAGTGTTTTAATCTTAATCCTTGCTGGGTGCAGTAGGCAGCAACACAGCGTTTGTGTGCAGTCATCGCTGTTTAATAACATCGGGATTTATAATGGTGTTACAGAGTTGATTCATCTGGTGGGTGGTACAATACGGAGGATAGTCCCCAGAATACCCAACAATTTACAACTGCCCTAATTAGTAGTTATAGTCAGAAAAAAAAGACAGATTTTTCTTGGGTAAGAAAAAATAACTTCTGTATGGGCATATGTGCATTGGCAAAGTTAACTGGTGTTTCTCTGATGAGGTACTGCCTGACTTCACGTTCACCTGAGAAACAGCTTTAAAGCGTCTCTTCAAAGATGATGCTTAAAACAAACTGCTTAGACTGGAAAAATAAAAGAGCATTGGACGTGCTGTTTTCCTTTCCCAGCCCAGGCCACCGGTGTTCCGTGCACCAGGACTGCCTCTGCAACTGTGCCACGGTGCTGGTGCCCACCAGGCTCCGAGAGCTCTCTCCGCAGTGAGACCCCAGTGCATGGGACTGCTGCTGCCCTTCCCCATGGCGCAGTGGGAGCAAGGATCCCCTGGCTGGCCTGGCCGCAGGTGCCAGGCGGGTGGGTAACTGAGAGAAGGAGAGCACGTGCTTGGAGCTTGTTGCTCAACACCGCTTGGACCCTGGTCAGAGGGGGCTGGGGTAAGGATGGGTTCACTGTGTCTCTTCCTTCTGGCATTTGCTCACAGTGTCCCTGCATATGACACACGCCGTGAGAGACTCCCCACCCACGAATGACCATTTACTCTCATGACTCTCTCTGGCAGCAACCTGGAGGGTAAAGGCGCTCCCAAACAAAAACAAGTTTCGCACTGAAAAATATCTTTGTGTGTGCAATGTTGTCATTTTTCCCTATGTAGATTTTCACTGGAAAAGGTTCTGAAACGGGGAATGGAGTATAAATACCTTTTCAGGCTCATTCTGTTCCAAGTTTTTTTTCTTCCTGTAAGTTTTATCTTATTTAAAAACAGGAACCTATTTTAGCAAAAGTGACAGCTCTTACCACTGTGTATAAAGAAGTGCTTTTCCTGTGCACCCCAGCAGAGGGCTAGGTAGGAATGTCTCCAAAACAGGCATTTATTATCTACTTTTGAGGGTGATACAAGGATGAAGAGGAAAAATCTGGTATGTCTTCTCTTGTATCACTTGTAAGACCTGTTCAAATCACGAGAAAACACTGGGGGCACTTGGAAGGTTTGCAAATAGGTAACATGCGGTGGTTTATAAAAGATCCTTTATTTAGGGGACAGAGGTGCAGTAAGATCAGGATCTACTCTTGGTGCCGTTTGAGACACAGATTTTTGAGCTCTGATACATGGTGCAGTGTGGGAAAGGCTTGTTTTTATTTCATTTCTTCTTGGCTCTGTTTATCTCCTCTCCTTTCCTTAGCTTTGCACGAGGGAACTTTAGCAAACCTGTGTGATAAACCTTCTGCATTATTTATCGCACATTTGTTTACAGCATACAGTGTGCTTCATTAGCTGATTTTGGCTTTGGACCCCCCACGATGCCCTGGCGAGGGTAAGGTAATAGGACTGTAGTATTAGTGTCAGCCGTGGGTCAGAGATGTCACGATGGTATATCATTAAAATGTGACACTGCCAAAAACTGCCCCGACTCCCCTGTCCTCAGAAAAGAACCCTTCGCTTCGAGGGTGCCCACTACTCCCGCGAGCTCGCATTCAGCTGAATCGCTCATTTTGAGAGCGCAGCCAGCCGCAGATCCGGACCTCCACAGTGAAATGATGGGCTGCCTGGCACAAAAGGGGAGTTCTGTAGGAGCAGTGAATAATGGGAAACCCCTTTCATCGGCAGTGCTAACCTTTTGGCAGCCACCAGCAAACTCTATTCTGATCTGCTGATTGGGGAGGACAATACACTGAAGCTCACTTTGAATGAATGCTGCCACCAACAGTGTCCCCATTCAGCGGGTGTTGGGAACCATCTTTGACCATTGTCTGCCACCAGTCCTTGAGACAGTAGGAAAAGGGAAAGTGAGCGCGTCTATAGGGGGAAAAGTACTTCTTTTCTTGGCTTTAATCTCTCTTTAAAGCTTCATAGATCTACATTTCCAGCTGAGCTACTGGAACTATGCAGTGTCAGATAAATACAGAAGAGAGAGGTGTCAAGCTGAGCTTTTAAATCCCCTTATCTGCATGAACTAATAATGCAGATTTAGTGCTGTTAAAAACAGAGACTGATAAGTCTTTTCCTTTTAAGCCTTTAAACTGCTAAAGAGCATTTAACAGCAACGCAGTTCAAACCCAGCTGAACAATGCTGAGAAGGAAAACAGTTTAATGAGCTAAACCTTCACTGAATGAAACAGAAACACCTTCTCACAGTTGATTTAGGTCACTGTGGGAGTCAGTGAAAGCGCAGTTCTGTTCACGCTGCATCTTCATAAACATGAATTAAGTACAGCCCTTTCATGTAAGGTAAAAGTATCACAGGAGCTTGAAATACAAAAGAGTTTGCAAATAAAGCTCGAATGAATTAGTTTAACCGTTAAAATCATCAGGGAAGTTGGTTTCCCCAAAATTATTTTAGCTACGAGATTTTAACACATAGGCACGATGCAGCACAACATCTCTAAATTACTGAGAAGGGGAGGGGTTGGGGGAAAAAACAAAGGACAGTGTCGGGTGAATGATTTAGAGTTGCCACTAAAAGTTTTCTCCTGATGGAATATATTAATAATCATAACAACATGTTTTGGGAGTAGAAGGGTTTAATCTTGTGATGGTGTTCTGAAGTGATTCAGCTTTAATAATATTAAAAATGAATTATATAGTGAGAAGAATGCTTTTAAAGGCAGCTAGCTGGCTTGTGCTGAGCCAAAGTTGTTTTAGCATTTGGCATTTAGCAAGGGTGAGGAAAACGTGGTGTTAGACAGACTCTTTAGAGGCTGGAATCCTTGGAATTCTGCTGATGTTAAGCAATTACATGCTTGTGTATTTACAAATACATACACAGTGCATATGTAGAAAATTGGCGTGTGTAAGGGCCCTTTGTCCACGCTGATGTAAACCCAAACTAAATTCCCAGGGGTCAGTTACATTGCTCCAGCTAGATATAGACACAGCCAAAACAGAATTTGCTTTATAAATGAAATAAGACCACTTGCAAAAAAAGTTCTTCCAGGCCCATTTTGGATAATGCCCACGTACAGTTAGCCCTGTTTGAAAAATACTTGCCATTTTTGTGTTTTCTGGAGTTGGAGGGTGTAAGCTATGCAAGAAAGAAAGGCAACATAGTTTACATTTTAGTTCAGGCTTCCATACATCTGCTGTAATTAATGCTTCTGCATGTATCATTAATTAATCATATTGGCATAGTAGTCCTGTCCTTTAGACACTTGCTGGGGAAAAGCATCTTCTGAATTTCCTAGCTTGGCTGGGGAATGCACCAAAGCTGTAGGGTAGAGTCCTTTAAAAGGGCAGAAGAGAGTTTGCGAAGGACAAGGACGTGAGATGTTACCCTGATACTGTGGTTCTCGATGTGCCAGCCATTTAAACTTCCTGAAATTATCTGGAGCATTCGGATCCATAAAATGAATGTGGGGTTTTTTTTTTTTTAAAAGAAGTGACAGTGCTCTTCTGTTTCCCTATTGAAATGTTCCCTGGCCTAGTTCAACAGAAACATTTTTACATTACAACTGTGAAATCTTGGCATAAAGCTCCCCTTTGTGCCCTTCATTATTTTCTCACAAATATAGTCCATTGTCACATAGCTGAAGTTAATTTGATCAACATTGGGACATTTAACTTTTACGTCCGGTCAAAGGAGCTGTTTCATGCTCATTTTGGGTATTCAAAAGAAATGATTGCCAGAAAAATAATGTTACTATTAACAATTCAGAGCAATTAGTTTCCCAGGGAGAGGCGATGTGATGCACCGGCTCCACACAACTATTCTTTGTCATTTTATGGATGCTCATCAGTCAACTGTCACATCTTCTCAAAGACCCTTCCAATCTAAATGTTTCTCTTTGGGCTTTTCCCAGAACTAGCAGCTGAATGAGCAAAAGAAAAGCCACTTAGTTTCTAGGCAAAGGAAAACTTCGCTCTAAAGATCTGGGTCATTTGAGAAGATCCTCGGAGTAGCTCGGTTTGGTGTGGGGGGGCCTTGGATCTTTTTTAACTTTGTTTTTTGCAAGAGTGGTTTCAACATAAGTGTAAACTCTCTGTAATCGTGTGCCTTCCAACATTTAGTGGAATTTCTCTGTGCTTGGATAGATTGCACTCCCAGGGCAAATAAACCTTCCATCCAAACATCTTCTAACAAAGGTTTAAAACCCTAGATCACATGCAGAAAGACAGCTTTTCACTGAACACCCTGCGGCTCATCTCATTAATATTCAGCCATCCCCCCCCTTTAAACTAAGGTTAAGTGCTCTCAAAATTAGCGTGTTTGTATAATATGCTCTTTAAAGGGTAAATCCAGCAAAATTGTCTTGTTACTTTCAACCTGTCAAATACAGTCAAAGACACTTTTTTCTCGCTGCTTCTTTTTCTGTTGGCTCGAGCTTTTGCGTGTTTGATGTGGTTCTCAAAAATTTAACTCATATGTCCTTCCTGTTTGTACAAGCACATGTTGAATTTTATTTAGGTTATATTTTTAGCTGAAAAATAATTTTGTACTTCTATGCTTTGTAATAGAAAATACACATGATTATAATTTTAAGGACACAGTAAATGCGTTTCCATAATAAGCAAATGATGATTGCTGAGAGTCCTAGGCAGGAATTTTGCCCTTATTGTGTTATTTTCGACATTTGGAGGGTTTTTTCCTTTATTTTTGGCATTAATTAATCACTGAAGAGGTTATTAATAAATTTGCAGCATTTATTATTCAAATTGTTAGTTAAATATCTGGTTTTTCTCTCCTGATAAAAAGAAATCTGTATGAACAATAGCAGGTTTGGTAGCAAAGATCCAACTGGCGAATCAGCAATCCAAAACCCAGGACTTGCAGGTGTCACCCAGAAAGGTGCCACTTAAAAAAAAAAAAAAATTGCAGATACACTAAGTCACTCCTCACTTTGCCTAATGTGGATGGGATTGTTGTTCTTTCAGAAGAAACGTTGAAAACAAAAGCTCTGGGGTTTCCTGGAGAGGGTTTCGACAGTAGTTCTCCCAGAGGAGACTCTCTGTCCCATGGCATGGGTTGTGGCATGGGATCCCTCTGCTTGTGAGCTGGGATCACATTCAACAGCACCCTTAGCCTCCACCTCAGCTTCCACATGGGCTCTACTCCTTTTTACCCTTTTTCCAGCAACAGGTTCTCCTGGCACTGCCTCATGTGGCTGCCGTGTCTTTCCAGTAGAATGTAAATGTTGTAACCACAGGTTAGATTGGATGTATTGTAAAAAATCACCACTCCCAGGCGAATGTTTTAAGTGAACTAAGACAGAAAAGAGAGGATGCCTCTTAAAAAAGAAATGCCCACAAATAACTTGTTTCCTGCATGATTTTTCCCTGAAAATGGCTTTATATGAGAACGTGCAGAGTGTGTCACATTCCCTTGGAGTTATATTTCTCTTCTTGCTGTAATTTGTTGCTTAGAGGGTCTAGAGCTAGATGAAGAGCAGTCATTAGTGTCCAGCTAAAGGTGACGCTCACATCAGCATTCATTGTGGTTTGTGTCTTTCCAAATGTTCTACTGTGTAGCCACATAATCTTCCAGGATAGCAGTGATTCAATTAAGAAGAATCTATATGGGCTGTTGATCCAATTTTTATTCATTTGCAGAGAAATGAAAATAAATTGCTGTTGTGATTTTATTTACAGTGCTCACTGTAAGATGGAGCTATGAGCTGATAGTTGTAAAACGCAGAAATGGTTGGAAAAGCTCCATTCTCCTTGTGTTTGAGTCTACAGGCACTGAGGAACCATCTCTCAATGTTCTCACTCCCATGGCGAGGGACGTGAGAAGGCTGTTGTCTCTGGGTCTTGTATTCTGTGCCTGGAAAGACAAATATTCTCCCTAACGGGTAAACAGCCAGCTGCCAGTTACAGCATTTTCAGCTGCTTCTCTGTCTGTGCAAGTGCTGAAGTAGTAGTAGATGTTCTTCATGGACTGACAGGTAAATAGCTGTAACTGCTTCACCTTTTATGAAAGCTTCGTTATCCTTCTGTCAGTGTAGGGGTTAAGATGCAGCTGACGTGATTCAGTTTCTCGCTCCAGCAAGGAAAATGCTCCTGCTCTCTCTGTACCAGCAGAATTTGCTGTGTTCAAACCTGACGCTGACAGCTCTAATGTTTTTAACTGGTGCACGCCTTTGAGAGAGGGGTTTTTTCCTTCCTCTTTAGCACTTCAAATGTTTCTGTCTGTCCCCCCTCTAGCTCAGTAGCCCACTGTAGTGCGATTTTCAAAGGGTAGCTGCCCAAGCTAACAATTAAGTATGTAAAATTTGTTGCTAATTAGCTTTCCTCGGTGTCAGGCAGTTTTAATCCTTTGCAGTGAAGTGTTCTTTTTCTAGTCATTTGCATTACCCTTTTCTGGGAGCGGTGGTTTTGGTTTTGATTCTCAGTCCCTCCGAGCCTGTTCCCCCAGGGAAGCTGGAGGAACCGTGCAGGTTTCTGTCACAGCAGCACACCGTGGCGTGACATGGCCGGTGTCCTGTCACCTCCCACTGTCCCCTTCACCCATGCAGCCTTCTGGGCTGGGCTGTTTGTGGCAAGCCTGGCGAGATACAAACCTGGCGAGATTTCTTAACCGTTCTGCCACTCTTCCCATTGCTGAACTGTTTAGGACATACAGTGCCTCTGTTCAGAATTTTTCTAGATTTGGCACAAAAAAAAATACTTTTCCCAGCCTTAATGAGTTAATGGATCAGTATCCCACTGCTACGTGTCCTGGTTATTTTCTGGTTAGATATGACTATTTGCGTTTTTGACACTAAGTGGACACAGGATTTTTGCTTTACTGCCCCCATCCAAGCCCCACAAAACGGTGAGCAAGAGCTGCAGTGTCTCAGTCTTCATGAAAATTGAGATACGGCAGGTATCTGCTGCCTGCTTACAACCAAGCGTTACCAACATTGAGGAGTTTCGGAAGTTATGTGCAAGAATTTTAGTCTTCTGTGGTGAAGTAAAGGAAGATTCAAAAAGACGTGCGATTTCTCTGCTTTCTTCTTGTTGTTTTCTCTTACATCAGATGAAGAGCAAGAACATTTCTTTGTAACACAACACGAGTGCCGTAGCGTTGTGTTCTCCTGTAGCAAAATTGACAAGTACTTACATCATTATACATGGCTGCTATTTCATTAGGCGAATGTCAGTGTCAGGTAAGATCATGGTTTTGTCAATATAATGAAAATACCAGTCAAGTGAGGAAAAAGTCACAATTTTCCAGCTCTAAAAATTGATTTTTATTGCTCTTCTTGTAATCCTTTCTTTGGATTAAGTATTTATTATTGATGTGGTCTTTCTTTTAATCTTAATAGCTGCTGACATTGTAATTAATTAAAAAATACAACATTTTTGCCCAAATGGCACTATATTGAAATTAAAAGTGAACATCACATATTAGTTAAACAGCCCTGGCAAATGTCTTGAGTGCTAAGATGATTGCCTAAGCTTCTTGACAATTCCCTTCATCTTGCTGTGTGCTGCTTGACCTTTTGAGATGTTTTGCTGTTATTAATAGGTTTTAGCTATTATATCAGAAAGAACAAGGCACAAGAATATGATAAACTTTATCTTTTTAATGACAGTGCTACAACACCCTAGGCATGCCAATGAAGGCTCTTACATCACGTCTTTTAAGGCACCCCTAGACAGTCACCAGGTAACTCTTACTCAGAATCAATGGGGATTTTTCTGGAATTGGTCTCTAAATCTATATCTGAGAGTGCAAAATGGTGCGGGCTGAGCGCTGACTATGCTGCAGAGGGAGAGATGATAGGATTCTGTTTCAAAGCTTTCTCTAAAAGCTCTGCTGGAGGTGAATCGCCCACGGACCAGTTCTGGAGGTGCAGGTGTGCAGGCTGGTCTCTCTGACTAAGACTTGTAAAGGAAAAAGTGATGAGGGAAGGAACGGCAGAGATCCGGAAAGCCACACAGCAATCTTCTGTCCAGTTTTGTATAAGCCTAATGTCTCCATTCTCTTGATCTTCAGTCCTTCACATGGCTGTGGTAGAAGACAGGTTTCACTGTCGTCGTTCCTTGACTTTCCACCAGAAGTCACTGCAGGAGTTGTTATTACCTCTGGTATTATAGCTCTGTGGAAAAGAAAGGGTCTATAACCTTCTTATCTGTAGGGCACCTGCTACCTCCCTACCAGCTCTTGGCCCCCACCAACAGGATGGTCAAGTCACTTTCTGCCTTTTTTTTTTTTCTTGCCTTTTTACCCCTTTCTAAACACTCCTCTTTGGGGTAAGATCCTCGTTCCTCAAGAGAGGGTTAGCTGAGCCTGCCCTTTGTAAAGCATAGCCATGAGGTACAAGCCAGGCTGCACCCAGCAGCACTGCTGGTGTGCCGGGAGCCTTTTGGTGACTCTCCTGACCACCTTGCAGTGAGTCCAGCCAAGGGGACATGTGGAGGGGATCTGGGCTTTTGCCCTGCTCACAGCAAGGTGCTCCATCGCTGGGGTGTTCTCTGAGCACCTCACTGACCAACTGAAATGTGGAAGGATTTTACCAGCCCGCGCAGAGGCATAGGCCAGCGCCGCGTTTACTAGATTGAGGTCAAAACAGAACCTGTGGTTCAAAGCTCCACTTAGGTCAGCAGTAAACAAGATGAGCAGTTGAACCTGAGAAGTGATCACCCCACCAGGACTGAGCTGTCCTCTCTTCTCTGTGTAGTTCGTTGTCATTTTTGTATTCCTTTACGCAGGAAAGGACATTGCATATAGGCACATGCACTCTGTAAGAGCAGCTTTGGTAACTTTAACTCCTCTGCATGGATAATGTGCAAAAAGAGAGATTGTGGAAAGGTATCTTAGCCCAGAAGTTGTATGAAAAATACGGAAGTGCTCGTATTAGCTAGTGTTTAGCTTAAACACATTGAGTTATTATAAAAATTTGCTCACTGAATAAAATATAGCTTGACCTCTGGATTGTTTCTTCCCAAGAAACGTGACAGTGTCCCTCCTTCCCCTCCATTCAGCCTGCTTGGCAGAGCTGCAAGTTTTTTGTTTTGTTTTGTTTTGTTATTGTTGTGTTTAAAAAAAAAAAAAAAGAAAACCAAAAAAGCCCCTCAAGCCCCTCTTTTCAACGGTGTCAAGTTAGGATGAATTGGCCAGGGAGGCATGTTTATAGACTGTGTGAAGAACTTTGTCTTTGTGTGAGAATGCTGGTGACACTGGTATGGCTTGCCTGAATGAACTGCGATGACGCGGCTAATAAGGTGTCCCGCTGAGCGCCGCGGCAGACTTTCTCAGACCTCCCACTTAATGCCATTCAGCTCCAGCTCAGTGTAGCTAATTTTTCCCATTCCCTCAATTCTTTAGGCCTCCTTACGAACAGAAAAGTCAACTTTCACACCGAGGAGAAGATAAGTGCTTTAGGAAATAATCGTGTAAACAGAATGTTACCTTCTGACCTGATGCTGATACCTTGGTCTGGGACAAAACCCAGCTGGCTATTGCATTAGACATGGCTATTAAAGGAATAATGCTGCTGATCCTCCTTACAAAGTGCCCTGAGAAATGGTTTAGCCGAATCACAGTGCCTCTTGTCACACTGAATCATGTTCAGCTGCAATCTTCCATGACCAAGTTGCTGATATTCAGCCGCTTCCTTGTCCTCTCCTTTCTTGCAACAGTATGGGAGGGGGATGAGTATGAAAGCGAGGGAAAGTTGGTCATCTTTCTGATTGCCCTGCTATTTGCTGGGTCTGAACTTCAGCACTTTGAAAAGTGTGTACAGTACACCATATAGCTTTTATAAAAGAGGGTGCATTTCATAAAGTATCTTTAATTGTAACTACTATAATAAGAACTTTAAATTATGAAAGGATTCCAATAGCACGGAATTGTGCATTTTACTATTGCACTAAGCGATTCCTTTTGGTGTTCTGTGTAGAGACTAAAATTAATAACTAGACCCAGATTTCCAGGAGTGTCGAGGAGAAGAACCTCTGTTTTGTACTTGGTTTAGTCTTGGTAGAAATATGGCATCCAGATCTCCTATCTGGCTGTGGAGAAGCTCACCCTTCGCAATCTGTTTAGCTGACACCGCCAGCCAGACTGAGAGGTCTGGCTTTACGTCAGTGAAATCTGACATACCCAATGCTCCCAGACCAAACCCTGAGCATTTGCTTCTGCTCTGGCATTCGTTTGACTCCTCTCGAGGTCTGCCTGTCGGACGGGTCTGGCTGGCCCCTGCGCTGAGCTGGGGAACGCTGTCCCAGCTCAAGCTAAAGCTACTCATCGCAGATCAGAGAGTTTCAGAGGCTTCTTGTCATTGCTAAACTGAGTGGAGGTTGTTTTGCTGACAGTGTTACTGACACACCAGAGCAAGGACATTTCCCCTGCGGACACTGTAAATACTTTCTGGGTTCATAGGCAGTTGCTGATACCCAGTGTGAGGCACCCTGCAGTTGTTTGACCACAATAAGAATTAAACATGTTTATTTTGCAGCAAATAAATTACTACAGTAATTTAACATTAATTTGTACTCTTACCAGCAACGTTTACTCCTTACAAAAAAAAAAGTGTGAACCGTGGATCTGACTCATGAAAACATTTGAGAATGTTGCTAACTTTGACTATAAACTTTACTTGAAAGTTACAATTGCTTGAGTTTTACCTGAGTTGCTTGTTCTGTCACAAGCTATTTAGAAAGGTCGTTCAGAAAAGAGTGGAGCCTTAAAGTATGCTGAAGCCCTTCGAGATAATCTGGTAGTCACAAGTACCTGGTAAAGCAAATGGCACTAGGTCCTCCCGCTGAAAACATAAGATTAATGCTGGTGACATAGGTTGGCTGCTTGCTTTTTACACGATTCAGATTTATCACCCCATTGGCTGAATGATGGTAAGATTTTTAAAGGATCATTTGATTCATGGTTAAAGGAAGGGTGTTGTTATAGAAACAAATAGCGAAGTAGAATAATGGAGATTTTTAAGCCTTCCTAGTTCATTTGCAAGCATTCGTCCTTGTTAAAAAAAAAAAAGTCTGAGTTCTCATGTACTTGTACCCGTGATGAAGTGTATGTGTTTGTGGCTTAGAACGCAGAAACAAGAGGAACTGAACCCTTGTTCAGCTCTTGCTCCAGTGTGAACACCTTCACTGCGCATCCTTGGTCCTGGTGGGACTCACGATGTCTTGCGGTGCTGGGTTTCTGTCCAAGTCCTCCCCATGCCAGAGGGTTTCCCCCATGTGCCTGGAGGAGGAAGTACTGCTGTACTCTTCTTCATTGCCATCTCCTTTGCTAACTCAGAGTCTGATTCTAAAAGCATAATCAAGAAGATGAGTTCTCGTGCCATTGATTCAACTGTAGGCACCAGTAAGTGTTTCAAGATAGAGCTGTCAGAGTACCAAACTGCTGAAGTAAGTCTAAGGTTTGGGAACTCTTGAATTAATAATAAATTGCAATGGCAAGGACAGTAGGTTACATACAGGTAGTAAGCTGAGTCATTTAAAGTGTATTTTATCCTTAGGTACCTCAGATCATTTCATAAGTCCATAAAAGTGTATCCCTTGCAGTACCACTGTTGGTAACGTCACTGGGCACCTACATTTCACCATCTGTGAAAAGGAGATATGTCAGAAGCCACTTAAAGTGTCATTCTTGAACAGTAACATTTGGACTACTTTACTTCACTCTGTCATGAGACACTCCTCCTAAATTGTCCACCAAGACAAACTACAAGGGGAGCAAGTGGTTAAAATTACCAATTTTAAAGCTGGCATTGATTTGTATGCAAATTGTGTTTGAATCAGGTAATGTGCAAGACTATGAAATGACTGAATTTTAATGAATTGATCAGAAGCAGACTAATCAGCTGTTCTGTTCATCAGTTAGGAGACGTTTTAACTGGCTATTTTTGGAATTGTCTGTTTATTTGGAAAGTCTGTCTTTGCATAATACAATCACAGGCATCGTTCTCATAATAGCAATTTGTTTTAAGAGGCCCTCTCTAGACCTTGATGTCATTCCTGCAATATCTGTCATTTCTTTGTCAGCAGTAAATGGCAACGAGCAAAGCCAAAACGAAGATACGAATCAGGAAAGTTGGCAAAGCAAAATCAGTTTTTCTCATGAATAAGTTGCATATCAGATTTTGCAATGATGGTGTTAGCAAATTGTGGTAATGTAAATGGTTTAACTTTTAAGTTCTCATTTTCCTTTAATGTGCCGTGAGGGCACTAATCAAACTAATGTTATGTACAGGTCAAGAGTGACAGGTTTTTCTCGGCGCTTGCTGGGAGCTGACAGTAGACAGTATTTATTAACAGGACCTGCAATAATTTGTCAGCTGAATGGAAGATTTGGAGATTTTCATACCAGAAAAGGATAAGTCTTTGCCAGAGATTTTGCTTCCCATGATCGCTGTCTGTGGTGGATTGACCCTGGGGGGATGCCATGTGCCCACTAAAGCCACTCGATCACTCCCCTCCTCAGCTGGACAGGGGAGAGAGAATATAATGTAAGGCTCATGGGTCGAGATAAGGACAAAGAGGTCACTCAGCAATGGCTGTCACTGGCAAAACAAGACTCAACATGGGGAAAATAGTTTAATTTATTAACAATCAAATCAGAGTAGGATAATGAGAAATAAAACCAAATCCTAAAACACCTTATCCCCACCCCTCCCTTGTTCCCGATCTGAACTTCACTCCTGATTTCTCTACCTCTTCCTGCCAAAGCAGCACAGAGGGGGTGGACGAGGGATGGGAGTTACAGTCAGTTCATCCCACGTTGTCTCTGCTGCTCCTTTCTCCTCAGAGGGAGGACTCCTCACACTTCCTGTGCTCCGGCATGGGGTCCTTGCTACAGGAGACAGTCCTTCACAAACTTCTCCGACATGAGTCATTCCCGTGGGGCTGCAGTTCTTCATGAACTGCTCCAGCATGGGTCCTTTCCACAGGTCCTGCCAGGAGCCTGCTCCAGCACAGGCTCTCCAAAGGGTTACAGCCTCCTTTGGGTGTCCTCCTGCTCTGGCATAGGGTCCTCCACAGGCTGCAGGTGGATCTGCTCCATTGTGGTCTTCTGTGGGCTGCAGGGGACAGTCTGATTCACCATGGTCTTCACCATGGGCTCCAGAGTAACCTCTGCTCTGGTTCCTGCAGCTTCTCCCCTTCCTTCTTCACTGTCCTTGGTGTCTGCAGTTTTTTCTCTCACATATTCTCATTCCTCTCTCCACTGCAGTTGTGCAGGGTTTTTTCCCCCTTCTTAAATACATTTTCCCAGAGGCGCTGCCACTGTCACTGATGGGCTCAGCCTTGGCCAGCAGTGGGTCCATCTTGGAGCTAGCTGGCTCTGTTGGACATAGAGTAAGCTTCTGGCAGCTTCTCAGAGAAGCCGCCCCTGTAGCTCCCCTGCTACCAAAACCTGGACATGCAAACCCAATACACTGCCTTAGGTCCAACGCACATGATTTTTCAATAGAATAATATTTCTTATGTAATAGATTACAGTTGACTAAAAGTGTGAGATGGTTTTGAGAGGAGAAGCAGTATTTCACTGTAAATCCAATGCTGTATCTTTCTTTATAGCTTTGAAAAGTCTAGATGGATGTAATACATTAGAACTTTTAAAGCCATTTGAAATGGATGCCTCCTTGCTGGGCAGTGTTGTTCCAGGAAGTCTATTTACTGTGCATTACTTCATAGTCTTTACCTGTCTGAACGGGTCCCTGCCTCTGGCTCAGCTGGGCTGTCTGGCATCGTAGCGCTCACGTATCTATATATTCCCAGAATGTGCACAGTGTATTGTCTTGCATGTGTTCCTTAGTCCTCACAGATCACAGGGCTGGTAAACCACTGCAGGGGTCAGTGCCTTTCGTATGTGCGTGTTCTCTGTACCTGTAGGAGTTACGTTTCAGGTATTTCATACCTTCCTCAGCTACTGATAGGAAATTAGTTGTATTGATTCCTGTTTTGAAATAAAGCATGACTGAGTGGATTTCCAAGTGCCAAGATCTCTGGAAGCACGTAGAATTGCACTTTGTTAGGAATACCAGACAATCGATGGTAATAATGGATAAGCTAGTAACATTATAACAATTTTTAATAGTACAAGATTTGAAAGATGAGCAGTAATGCCTTATCTCCCTGTTTAGTACTGAGCAAAGGCTTGAGAAAAAAGTCACTCTTCACATCTGGAAAGATCACCTTTCAGGTGTTAGCTACAACCTCAGGAAAAATCTGCTTTGATCGAAAGAGAGAATGGTCTTTCAGAGCTAGAACTGAGCCAGGGAAAATGTCATACATCGGTCTCTCCTCAGCTGTGACGATGAATGTTTAGCCCTAACATGTCACTTCTGATAGAGTTCTTAGAGTACTAATGAACGCTGATAAACAGTGTGTTTGCAATCTTACACATAAGGAAACTCAGAGGTAGACGTATTCTCAGCTCACTACTAACTTGTGTTCCCGTTTCTTGGCTGCTCAGCCCAAAGCCATATACTTAAACTTTCAAAGGTGTGGAGTACTTCCATGATGCCCTTGAGATTCCTGCGATGCCCGAGTGCCGGTTCTGCGGTATTTGTACGAACTGCTGCAAACTTTGTGTTCCTCCAAGTTGCTCTTTCGGCCGGACAGGGGAAATAAATGCATTGTTTTACTGGGGTTGGAGATAGAATTGCCTAAGGAAAGAAATCAACCCAAAACCACGGTTATTATATTGTTCAGTATAAACTGGTAGTTTTGATCATTTCAATAATCATTTCTGAGATTGTACTTAGAAGATATGTGTATTTGTGTGTCCTTGCATATACGTAAAGCTGAATGACAGGTTTTATTTGTTTTGTTTTTTTCCAGAATTATAGATCAGCGGTTTGAGAAAGTTTCGTATTTTGTCTTTGGAGATTTCAACTTTAGACTGGATGCCAAAGCAGTAGTAGAGGTAGGACTTCACTTCTATTTTTCTTCTGTTGTAGACCCTACCAAATTTTATTTTTCAATTTTTTTTTTTCCTATGGAAAAGCTAAAAGTGACTTAAACTAATCTTAATACTGACGTCAGACTTGGCTAAGAATATTTTTAACAGGAGCATCCGACGGGTAACTGAAAATCATTGTTGTGAATCTGCTGAAGCAGTTAACTGAAGCAGCAATTAACCCAGTGGACGTGCTGCGTTTCTTCTCAGTAGTAGCGTGTGAAATGAGTATCGGCCACAGATGCTGGTGGCCTGCAGAGTCCACATCACCAGTTCGTGGTCCTGTGGAAAGGAGAAAATGCGGGTACCCGTCTAAGATGAGACCTGGAGTCTTCAGAGGGCATGCAGGAGTCTCTTCCTTTGGTAGGCGTGCGATTCCTTGTTTGAAACTTCAGTGAGCTTCAGCACCGGACATCACATTTCTGTTGTGTTTGTGACTTTTGACGTATGTTTATAGCTCACAGTCATTTACTACAAGCAGTCTCAGTACTGGTTTATATTTCTACTCTATGAGGGGAAAAAAGAGAGATATTTCCTAAATTTCTGTGATAGAACTCCACAGTTTAAAAATTCAAGCAGACATTTGTGCAAAACTTTGTGACAGCAGCATCTCAGTGTGGGAGGTTGGGATGAAGCCACAAAGAATGCAGTAAACCTTTTTCATCGTGAGTTGAGATTACTTGACTTTCCTGCTGAAGTTCAGCTCCAGGTAACATGGGGTCAGAAATAATATCGAGGCTGAAGACCAATTTAATCTCATGGTTTTCCCACTTTAATTCTCAGAGGTTCTGTAGTGTCTTTTTGGTGCCCTTGAGGACAAGCATGTGTCTTCTAAACCAAAAGCTTTCATTTTGTAAATCAAGCAGCAGGAAGTGTGTCGAAGGCTGTACTCTTCATACTGGTGTGGTGCAATTCTCCTTCCTTACATGGTGATCAGTCCTTCATCTGCTGAAAAACAGCAGTTGGACCTTACAGCACTGCATATGTAGCTAAGAACTACCTTCCTGCGGTCCTGTATACATTGCAGTCATTTAACCAACAAATTTAAAGTATAATAGAAATTAAATGAGTCACTGATTCAGAATTTGCAGCTTCATACTGCTTATGTTAAGGACTAAATCCTGCTCTGCGTCACCGCGGTTACCATAGTCATCGTCAATGTTCATAGATTACTGGGTTTTGAGATGTTATGCCTGTTTGGTTTTTCTTCACCAGTGGTACAGTGGTATTATTGAGATGCTCCCACCTTAGCACACCTCTTATCAGAATTACCTCCTGCACCTAGTGCTGCTGAAGGGTGCTATCACTTCTTCCTGACTTACAAACTGCTCAGTAGCTGCAGGACTGGCATTGCAGAGAATTCCTTCTTTATTGCCATCAGTGCGTTCCAGAGCGATCCGATCCTAGCAAAATGATGTCTCTAACCAGAGATGGTGCGTACTGAGCAGCCTGCACAACAGGTAGTGAGAGCGTGGGTGATTCTTAATCCTGGCACAGTACTTCTCATCTTACCAGTGCTCTACCAGCATCAATTAATGTTGTTACATATGAGCACACAAGGTGTAATCTGAAGGTGAATCAAATTCGTTTACCCATTCTGTCCAGATAAAGCACACGCATAGGTGAGTGTAAAAAGCGTTAGAGTAGTATTTTCTGTTGCTTTTTTTTGAGAAGAAGCATACCCCGTTAACCAGAACTTTGCAACGTTAATTAAACATAATTGAAGTTTATCTAGAAACTTGTAATTTATGTATGCACAGTTGAAGTCACATTAAGTTTGTTTTGTAGCCCTCTGCGTTGGGTACCATTTATAAACCAGTCTGACAGAAGACCCAAAAGATGTAAGAAATGGTTGTCTTGTGGTTTACTCTGTGGGTTGTCTCTGTTGACTACAAAAGGGACACTGCAGGCAGTGTGTCTTTGACAGCATCCTAACACCAGCACCGTCGTGAGTGAACTGGCAGAAAGCGTGCAGCACCCTGTTCTGACTGTAACAAAGTTTGGGCTTCTCAGAGACAGAGCAGCTTCTAAAGTATAATTTGGGAGGGCAGAGTTACAGGCCACCTCTAGCAGGAATTATTCTAGGCAGTACCTAATGGTTTGATTGCTCCCTGGGTAAAGTTCAGGGGTATTTTGGAGTGACCTTTACCGAGAGGGTTGTGAGGCATTGGTACAGGCTGCCCAGAGAGGTGGTGGAGTTCCCATCCCTGGAAGTGTTTAAAAGACGTGTAGATGTGGTGCTGAGGGATGTGGTTTAGGGACCCTGGCCGTACAGGGTGAATGGTTAAACTCAATGATCTTAAATGTCTCTTCCAACCAGATGATTCTGTGATTCTATGATTGTATATCAAATACATAAGATCCAATCCCAGATCACTTCACAAACTAGTTGATAAATGATGTTTCTCAACTGTGGTGATTTCCAAAGCTGGCAGTGGCAGAACAGGAACAAAATGGCCAAAGGTGATTGTCTAGTGCTTGGTGCCAGCCAAAGTGTTGGCCTGGGCTCGTGTAGGAACCACACACTCCAAAAAACATCCCAGTCCCTTCTGGCATTTTAAACGTGTGCCTGTGCAGTGGTGTTAACCATTCCTTCAACTATTTCAGCATAGTCAGTACTAGGAATTTTAAGGGTTAATCCATTGACCTGTCATCTTTTGTATATTACTAAATTTATCTCTGCTTTTCTTGCTGACCTTTTGAATTCCCTCTTGAGACCACGATGTGCTGAAGGCTTGGACACTAAAGAGGCTGTGAGCAATGCATGTTTTGTGGAAATGTAGGCTGTGCTTATACCAAATACAAAGAATAGTGTATTTCTAAAGTATTTCTCAGTTAAGCCATTGAAAGGGAGAATCTGAGAGCGTTTTCACATGTGGAGTCCAGACATTGAAATGCAGTTTGCTAAATCAAGTGCCAAAAATGTTGTCCTTATTAATTCATAATTAATAGACAATAAATCATTAATATATAATTTGTTAAACATTTTATGGGAACCTTAATCTAAAGTTATATTGATTTCCTTGCTAGGAAAATCTGCTTTACTGTTGTTGGAGTAATCCAGGGGTTGATCAATAAAACAGGTGAAGGCTTCTGGCTATTCTGAGATCCATGTGTGCATTAACAAGTGCATTGTCTGGAGGGATAAACTGGCAAGAAAGAAATAGGACGTCTGTAGCATAACAAGCACAGCAAATACAATTGGTTTACAGTAGATTTAAATCATAGTTTGAGCATGATTCCTTCCTTGGCATGATGATGTTCAGAGAAATACCTGTGTGTCCTCCATTCAAAGCATTCTTAAGTTGTCCTCAGCCTGGGAAGGGTCAATGATAAGGTTCCATTTTAGTCCAGTTTTCTTGGCTGATGTGGCATTCAAAATACAGGGAGCATGAGAGGACCAGGAACTACAAGTTTTTTCCTGAAGTCTCAGACATTTATGTGCTCTGAGTGAGTGCCAGGCATTGAGGAATCAGGGTCTCGGCCAGTGTTGCCCTCTCTTGGCTGTGGCTGCGAGATCTCGTAAGGCATGTCCTCTCCTTGGGAGAGGCTAAAACCCCCAGCCATTGTTTGACTGAAAAGAAACACAGGAAGCGTAAATGCTGCTACTCCTTAATTACAATTAGTAATTAAGTAATTACATTAGTAATAAGCCTCAGAAGTTTGTCCTGTAGCTAAGTTCCACCACTCTGGCTCACCACATCAACAGGCTGAAGAATAACTCATCACTTCGTTACTTCCATTACTTTGTTACTCGCACTCCTAATCCGTAGCTCGATCCAGCGGTCTCTCTGCTGGTACCTGCTCTGTGGCAGTTCAGATGCTGGAGGTCAGGGTTTTGCTCGTTACCCCGCTAACGACAGCTGCCCTGGCAGTGCTGGCCCGGGCAGCACAAAGAGGCTGCCGGTGGGGTGCAGGACTGCAGAGGGGACCGGGGCTGCCACCCTGCCCTGGCCGAGCTCACCCCAGGGAGCTGGGGCCAAGTTTTAGGGGACCCTGCTCTGGGTCTGGCACTGACTATGCTTGCTCCTGTCAATGCCTGTTTGGTTTTCTGTCAGGTTTTCTGGGGTGAGCACAGACAGGGAGCTGTGTGGCAAGAAAGAGAAATGCTGTTGTCTGTCTGCTGCGTTCAGCTTGCGAGCACCTCTCTGAATGGCAGGAGATGCCTTTCGCCTGAACAGCACGCCTCTGGGCTAACATCCCGGCAGATTCATACTGGCCAGGTGCTATTGCTGAGGTACCATGAGTGAATCTTCCTGATGCGTGTGCTGAGTCCACTCCTCATCTGCTCTAGTGGCGTTTTCGGGGGCCTGGTCCCAACACATCCTCTTGGGTCCGCGTAGCTGAGCTGTGAGCTTGGTCCCTCTCCGTAAAGGAGATAAACACCACTGCTCTGTCACTGTAAAACATCCAGAAAGTCTTCTGTTAGCAGTCAGGCCTCTTAGAAGCACCACCTTTTTGGCGATGCATTGAAGACCCATTTGGGCCAGCAAATGACAGACCCTCTGGCCCTGCTGCTGGTGACACGTCTTGCTGGCATTGCATTCCTTCAGTACTCAACACCTTCAGTTCGTCATCCTTCATGCTAGAAGTGTTTCCAACAATAAACCTCGTAAGTAGGAAATGTACTTAGTAAGACAGCATGTACAGAGAAAAGATTTACATTTCTTCATGTTGTGATGATTTTAAGGTATGCTCTAAGACCTTAATTCTTTTTCTGATGGTCAGCTAAATTCAGTCAATCCTACATACTCAAATCTGAACAAGTATTTTGCTGCTGTTTAAATTCAAAGATTTGCCTACTGATTTTTTTTTTTTTAATGCTAGATTTTTTGGGTGGTGCAACATTCTAATTACTTGCCCGCTGCTTCCAGGTATCTTCCAGCACATCTGTTCCCAGCATGTTATGGAAGTGTTGGCAACATATACAAAATTAGTATAAACTTTTATATTAGTTTGTCTGTGGATTCTAGTATGTATCAGCTTCTCTGCAGTGTCTCTGGTACAGGTATTGTCACAATATTTCTTAGAAATATGAATTTGTGATGTTTCTTTGTGTAAAAGAGGCTCTCCTGTAATTTTTCCAGAAGTTCTGCTCTCCCTGTGTTTTAAAGATAATGCAGATAGGTCACTGTAAACTTTGCGATTATCAGAAACACGTTGCAAATTTATAGTAGCATGTGTGACAAAGCTGCTTTTTCTGTTTCTGGAAAATTATCTTCTAAAATTGAATTGAAAAGAGATTTGATGAGGTGACTTGAAAGAAATCTGCAGCAGCAGTGAGGTGCATTGTAGGCTAAAGTTGAATATTACAGAAATTTTAAAATGGTTATGAGTTTAGTGATTTGGTTCTTTGAAAAATGTGATAGGGTAAATGCTTCGAGGTTCTGAAATTAAACAAGACTATCTGACTATCAGCTCAATAAAACTAGGATATTGAAATCTCTGAAGCACCTTAGGGGTAAGAAGAGAACTGAAGTTTGTGGAGAGGTAAATGAGGGGTTTTATTAAAAGAACCGAGGAGGACAGGTTCTTTTTCTTTGATATGAAAATTTAAAGACTCAAGTTACTGTGAGTGAACGTATGGAAGAAGTAAATTAAATTATTTAAATTGAAGCAACTTGTTAGCCTCTAATATTTTCTGCAAGCTCTACAATCGCTAGTGTAAATGCAGAAGCAGAATCGGTCCCATAAATCTCTCCTTGCCCCCTCATTCACGTGGATCTATGGAAGTGCAAGTGGGAGGGTCGTGACCCCCGTCAGTAAATTTGTAGGGCTGCCTACGCACTGGCGCCCCGTGCGGGCTGTCATTTTGTGTCTTTAACATGTAGAGGTGCCCTTTCCCCTTCGTTTGTTAGAGCAGATGTTTAAAAAAGAGGGAGTTCCCCTCCTCACTCCAGCACTGTGCTGGAGCTTGGTTGGTCAGGAGCTGCCTCCTCGCGCAGCCTCCCTGCCCCAGCCCAGAGCATCACAGCTCGCAGTGCTGGCTGTGGCCATCAGTAGAAATATTTCTCCTATTCCTTCTATCTCAGTGAGTCAGTTTGCCAGTCTTGCTTTATTTAAATCACTATTCAAATGTAGGTGGGTCTAGACCAAGGAAGACCATGTTTGCTGTCAGCTGGCCACAGTAACGGTCTATAGCAATCTTTGACGATTACTGTATTTTCATATTTTTAAAAAAATTAGTTATCCACTAAAACTCTTACCTATAAATCTTCCTCACCGTATTTGTCCATCCTAGGAAAGTACAGTCAGGCTTAATAAGCTGGGCTTATTTTGACTGGTTTGGAATAAAAACCCGTTTCTGTCTGAGACTACTGATTCAGAAGTGTCTTATGGTTCCTGGTACTTCCAAGACAAGAAGGATAATTGTGTGCTCCTCCATTCCAAGAATTGAACTCAGGAATATAAAGTTCTGGATGCAACCATAGGTGTTCAGGAGCAAGTGATGTTAATAACAAAACCTGTTTGATCAAGGTAAACCATAACTTCACTTATATCCAGAAAAAAGAGTTTTCATTTTTCCCCCACTGAGGGAAATTTTGTTAGGGTTGGTAGGAACTTGGTAAGCTGGAGAGGGATAAAGTGTTTCATACGTGAACATTTATAAAGGTAGCAACAGAAATGCTGTTCTGGGATTCCAGTCATTTGGGCATACAAAAAGCTTTCAGGCTCTATCTGCAGAATAAGCAGCAAAGTGCTCATCTTAAAACCAGGGGTTCATGCCTGTGCACCTACCCTGTCTGCTTAATGGGTTACATTCCACCAGGATATTTCCTTTCTAGGCTTCTGCCAAGCAGCCCTTTGATAAGCCATAACTGCAATTGCTGATTGAATGTTTTTTAAAAGGTCATAACTACTCATAAAGAAGTTGCATATCTAGCTCCACCATTCACTCGCATTGTGGCTCTTTGCCACTTCTGACCATTTGACTCTATATTATCCAGTAAAATAGGAGCGACTTCATTCTAGCACGACTTTTTAGCTCCCAGTGTAGTGCTGATGCTACAATGAATCACATAATGTTCATTTGCTCGTACAGTTTTGACGCAGTATGGTCTTTCATTTTGAGAAGGACGGTGGCATCATATCTCTTCATCAAGTGTGCTCATGCCAGCAAAAGCTCCAGGAGCACTCCTTGTCACTGCCGCGATGTGTTCGTCTGCAAAGCACGGACTTCTTCCCATAAGACATCGCTCTCTTTTGAACAAACATCTTTTGTTCAAAAAAACACTGATGAACAGCTTTTTATGTCTAAGTAATTGATTTAGACCTTACTCAAATCTGTAGAAATATTTTGACTGGTTTAATTACAGAGCCCTGTGTTTGTGCAGTAACTAGGATCTTCACAAACTCCAGCCAAGGCACCACCCATTAGTAACTGTCATCAAACAGGTTAGCACTGATCGGAGATGAGGTACACATCTTTTGGCTGATGGCTGCATTGAAGAAGAGTTTATTGTGGTGAGTGAGAGAAGAGCAGACCCTCTCCTGTAGCTTTTACAGCAGGACAAGATAGACACAGGTATGCAAATGCTGCTGCAAGCAGACCCCTGCTTATGAGAGTAGCAAATTAATTAAAGCGTGACAATGTTGACTGAACCAGGACTGCCGAAACCTCGTTATGTCCTATTAAATCTTTAAATAGTTAGGAAGAAACGCCGCTACTACAGTGCTAGAAATGATACAAAAGAGCCCTCTTTTACATGTATGAAAGGAATTGTTCGTTCTTTCTTCTGTTCTTCAATCAATGTGGTTTTTTTCTTCTCCGTAGTGGCTGGTGGTTTAAAGCTGTAATAGGGTTCCCTTCTTCCTTCACTAAAGTGATATTAAGCGCTCCTTATAAAAGAAAAATACACAGCTTTATTTCTGAGATAAACCTCCATGTCATGCAGTAAATTACTCTTAATAGCTTACAAGCTTCACATCATGTTTTCATTCCAGTTAGAAATGTGCGTAAGGTCCTGGAATGGTTTTATCTCCTCAAATAGTTCATTGTAAATAACTTTGTCTCATAAAGATTCTAACTCTCTTTACAAGCTACACCGATTCTAAGAAATACTGGAAACGAAATCCTGTGTAAAATTGAAATGTAATAAAGATTTATTAAATTAAAATACATAAAACTTCAGGTCTAATAATGACAGTTTTATTAATGAATGTAAATTGCAGCAACCCATCTGAGGCACCTGCTAAATGTTCTTTATAAATTACTCCCATAGACATTGTGATGAGTTTCATATTGTAGCCAGACTTATAAAAGCATGCAGATTGCTTCCCCAAGGGACTGTATATTTACTTAACAGTGTAGTTAATTGCAATTATTTATTTTCCAGTGATTGCAAATGGCTTCTGCATTAAAGATATATGTGGCTATTAGGAATTATTCGATTACCTCTCTTTTTCTCAGTAGTCTAAGTCAAACCTGAGCTCAGATTCCCAGAGGTAAGTCAGTGTATAATTAAGTGTATTAACTCAATGTGTTCCTTAGCTTTCTGCTGGGGCCGCAGCTCCATAGTCATAAGTCCTCTCAGCAGAGCTAGCTTGAGAAATACTGATTACCCGTCCCTGCAGCTGATTTTTTGACATCTTCTGTTCCATACTGATGCTGCCACGCTTATTGGCAAGATTCATAGGAGGTTAATTAAATCCATCTTCAAAACAACGAGGGGCCAATGAGCCATATCCTCGTTGCAATAGTAAATTAAATGATGCAATTGTTTCTGCTTCCATCATGGATAAGGGGAGAGATGAGTGAATGAATTGTTCTCTGGCTGCCTCCTCTGGGGCCCTGGAGGGTCTCGTAGCATGTGGTCGTAAACCTGCTTTTAATTTGTGGCTACAGGAGAAGATGACACTGTTATCAGCATGCAGAGGTCTCGCACAGCACCACGATGTGAAAGATGACACGGTTTAAAAATGAAAAGGAACTCTATTCGTGGTAGGGCTTTGCTACTCCTCCTGTTTCAGATGCAAATTAATACAAACACAGTTACAGAGCAGAACAGAAAAGATGATCTGTTGATCAAATTTGGCACTGCTTGGGCTGTAATTAAAACGTACACAAATTAAATACAATTATCTCGTGCTTTCTAATAGGGCTGAGCGTCGTTAAACTAATTAATAATGCAGTCTATAAGCTGGGCTCTGCTGCTGTGATTGTTCAGAGAGTATGTTTTATGCCTTGCGTGGCAGCCGCGGGCAGCTGGGAGGCTCAGCTGGCACCGGCTGACGGCGGGTGACAGCGGTACCAGCAGCGCCCGTCTCCAAGCCGCCCGGGCCAGGGCCGGCCGCTGCCACACCTGCCATCCATCACCTAGCTGACAGTGGTGGGTGGCACAGGGAGCCTGCAGCCCTCCTCTGCTCGGTGGTGGGATGTGCCTACTGACCCGCGGGAGCTTCTGCGAACAAACTCCCTTTCTGAGGGGCTCCAGACCAGAGATCAGTGCTGTACCCTGAACGGCCAGGGAGAGCTGGGGGAGAAGGAAGCTCCAGGAGAGCATACATCTTCCATCTGGGGCTTGTGGAGACCTGTTAGCTCAAGGATAAAGCAGCCAAAATCATCTGAAGGGAGACCTTGCAGCTTTCCTTGGGTTGTCTAGTTCAGGAGGCTGAGATTTTATTCAAAGGCACATGGAAGAATGGTCCTGACGGTGGCTTACAGCTCATGAGATACTAGTGCCGGATGCCTGGTAGCCACTGCAGCCTTCCCAAGGTTAACAAGGCTCATCAGTCTAATAGGGTGTCAGGTTAATTTCTGCTTGATGACATCCTCATTAAGAAACAGATCTTGAGATTTGTTTGCCAAACCTTTTGACGGTGCCCAGGGTCTTGCACCTGTAGCACGTGGAGCATTGAGTCAGGATAGGAGAAGTGCTTCATTGCACGGTTATCTTTAAGCATCAGGGCAGGAGGACTCATCATATTGCAGGGACTGTAGCTAGAAAAACACACATTAGCTAACCATTAGTAATAGCCTGCCTTGAAAATTATTTTTGTAAAAGCTGCTTTAATTTGAATAATTAAATGGAGTGTTGTCATGCATTGCAGAATTTAACTAAATTTAACTAAAGCCACCTATTAATTTTTTTTCTGTTTAGTATAGACACTCATCAGCTCAACTGAGGCAAAATATCACCTGGGCAGATGCTATAAATTTTCTTTTTCTCCATCTAAGAATTATGTCATTTCAGAAGAAATGATGTACCTGGTAAAAAACGCATTCTTTTTATATTTCAGTTTATTCCTGGTTGTTACCATGATACAAAATGCTAACATCTATGGACAAATTATGCACTAGTATTTGAAAGGCACCCACTGGTGGTCTAAAACTAGAGAAGAGGGAGGAAGGAAGCTTGCACTCTGCATCTTTGCAGCAGTATCTCAAAAGCATGTCTTGAGTTGGAGGCAGATATGCAGCAAGAGTTGATGAAAATCTCTGGGTATGTGTGCAACTGTGTTTGAAACATTTTAAAAATGTTCCAGTTTTTTACCTGAAAATAGTCATTCTCAAAAGTGGCAGAAAAGTACATTAAGGAACCAAGATCGATATTTTGTGAAAAAAGAAAAACCTTGTTTTTATTTAGATTTGAACAGATGTTTAGTGTTGACAGAAGAAAAATCGCATCTGTCATTCCTGTAGAGTTTACAATGGCCCCTCCTCACCACTGACCGGTGGAAACTGGGGAGCGGACACATTGCAATGCCTCACAGACGAGTCAGGCAGCAGCACCTCGGAGTAGAAACACTAGCATGCTGTTGCGTTGACTCGTTTGGTGTGTAATTCAACTCTGGATCACTTCTGTTTCGTTCATAGTTAAGGCTGCCTTATCTAAACCGTTGTGCCGTTAAAATTCTGCAGATTTGTGTGGTTTGGGTTTTTGTATGTAACAACAGTACAAGAGCTTTCCAAGGAAAAGACAGCCACAGCGTCTCCTTTCACAGAGGCACAGTTGAGGCAGCGTCTTCCCACCGGACAGACCAGTTTGTGTGTGAGCTGCTCGGCACAGCAGCGCTCTGCGTCCGTCGACACACCACAGTGCTGCTTTATGGCCCCACAGAGGCTGGAAAGCTGCCCTGCTTTGTCAATGTGAAGTTTTCCTTCACAGTTTTAGGGTAAAAAAGGTATTTATTGACTCCACTGGTAAGTAGTTTAGGCGCTACAGCTTTACCAGTACTCACTGGTACCGGCCCCAGAATATGACAGAAACCCACTATGATAACAGTAGTGATGCTCGGGAGTAGAATACCTCAAGGGTTTCAATTTTTTGACCTGGTACAAACTTTACTCGTTTTTGCTTTTCAAAGTCCCGATGAATTTGTCTTAAATAAAACAAGTTATTAGTGATGTTTAATGGAAATAAACCCAATGGGTTGACAAAGAGAAACTTAACATGTGCAGCCTTTAGTCAAAGAAGTGCCCCAACTGGAGATTTAAAAAAAAAAAAACCGCATACTAGAGGAAAGTCTCTTTCCAGACTAAATTTTTTCAACTGTGTTTAGTAATTGAACCGAATTCCATTAACAGCGAACTCCTGCTAACTTCAGGGTACTTCATAGCCCTCATTTCCCTGCCTGTGTCATTTCCTTCCTTTTTTTAACACATTCCTGTTCCTGAATGTGTAATTGTCAGTCAGTGAATCCCTTTTGAGATTATTTCATTCCATCCCACTCAGACATGCATAAAAATTACAGAAATAGAAAACAGGATTACAAATTTCCAGAGCTGACTCATCAGCGAGTTATTGAATTAGCCTTTGCAAGAAGAATACAGGTTCTTCTGAGTCTGTGAAGCCATCGAGATAAAGGTGTTCAGCACATTTTGTGGTGGTTTGTAACGTGTTGGTGTAGGCAGACATGTAAAGCTCTTTGGCAGAGTTAGATTTTTAGTTTGTTCCTCTTTCTTCTGGCTTCTTCAGACCTCTTTGCATTAAGAGCATGTTACAAACAAATGGATCTGGTTTGAAAGTCCCCATTCTACTCAAGTTAGCGTAGACATCAGTATTAATTTTAACAGGGCACAGAAAGCACACCCTTTACTCAGCAGCTTCTAATAAGCATGTACAGTTGGTTACACTTGAGGAAGACTCACGCAGCGGTAGTGGGGAACGTAATTTCTAGAAGATTTAGATTGGATGCAGGTCTCCACTGTATTTCATCATTTTGTGCATTGTTAAAGGAAATGTTGGTTTTCCAATCCACTATCCACAAATCTACCTTTATTAATATTGATAGGTCAGACAGCAGTTTTACCTTTCTCAGAATAGGATTTCCCATAATGTATTGTTTTTCCCGGTCCCGATTTGAGATGAGGAATTGGCATTTCAAAGCAAAATAGAAAAACGACAATCCAGGAATCTCCAATGAGCTATAGTACTTGTTATCATTTTTAAGTGACTGATACATTATCTCCTGTGAAAATTTTAACATCCAATCTCTATGCTATTTAAAATCTAATCGTGAATTTTTGCATTACTGCTTCCACAAGAGCTCTCTTACAATGTTATTTACAGCTATTCTAAGCTTTCACAAGGCTCAATAATGTGTAGTAATTTAATATGCAACGCTACTGAAGGGTTAAAACGAATTTTATGAAAAGAGATTATAGGATCTTTATCACATGTTGTTTATCTGATCAACAGTTAACAATTTAAGACAGTATTATCCTAGTAAAAAGAAGATTTGTTTCAGATACTGACATAAACATCCCCTCATAATAGTGGCTTTTCATTTACTGCATTGCAATGTACCATAAGCTTAAAGGCACAACAGCTTCTTTGTGTGTCTCAATAATGCTTGTCCAGAGTGATGTCAGTCAATTTTTGACCTATACAGTCTGATATTATTCTCAACAATCATAGATTTTTTTTTCTTCCTTTAATGAGTGAAGAGTGTGCCAATAAAATTTTTGAAAATCATCATATTCCTTTTCTGTCTTCCTCTGGAAGAACCAGGTGTGTTACCCATGTGGATATTTCTGGAAATCATTGGGATCTTTCATCTGACTTTTACTGACTTTTGTTGTGATTTTTTTTTTTGGTAGTTAGAGGACCACTTCTTTGTGGCTTTCCAGGCAGTTTTGTAACTTGCCGTTTCAGTGGGATAGATAAACGCTAACAGTTAAATAGCCCTTTCTAGAAGAGGTTGGAAACAAAACTGTGTACATGAATTGGCATCCTAGTAGGAGCAGATTCTGACTAGAGCCTGTTACATCCCTCTGGAGTCCTGCAGCAGAGCAGACAAAAAGTGGAGGAAGGGTCAGCCCCTGCGCTCCTCAGAAACTGTTTCTCTAGTGTAGGAGAAGCCCTGTAAAACGGGCCAGGGTTCATTCAAGATGCACCTAAAGCTTCTGGGTGTGAGTGTTCACCCTCCTGGCACGTGCTGTGGAGCAGCTGGTGCTCCCCATCTCCACGGGATAAATGATATGCTTGGCCTCTCCTGCTTTCCTGCTGGCAAAGGGGGAGAAACAGCTTCCTGGAGGAAAAACGTCTTCCTACGCTCTGAACACAGCATAGCTTCTCGGCATCTGCCACACCGACCTTGGCCGTGAGCACAAGGCGAGGTCTCAGAGCCCACGTGGATAAGTGCAGGAAGGTGCTAAGTGGCAATAGGCAGATTTCCATTCCCTGCTGTCGAGCTCTCCTACACCCAGCCCAGGTTCTCTGCAGTGAACCAGCCACTAGCCCTGAGGCAGCGAAAGGTTCTTTGTTTACTCTCCAACCTCTGCAAGTCCAGTATGGATTGCAGTGCCACTGACGTTAGACTCCCGTCCTTACTGCCTTTCCTGTGGCCCTCCCATCTCCTCACTTCCAGAGAGGCAGTAAAGAAATGCGTATACTGGATGGAGATCACTTTGTTTCAGTAATGCTATTCCTAAATTACTTTTATTCATATAACTCTAATGCTTCCCTGAAAATTAAACCTGTTGTAATACTTCATATGTTTTCAGCTGAGCTGTGTAACTGTAGGGCTGTCATTAAGCTTGCAGAAGCACAAACTTCTGTTGGACTTTCATAAGGATCCTGTATTTCCCTTCTCGCTGTGGGGTTTTTTGAGTCTTGATTTCCCTGCAGCACAGCCCCTAAGCTCCCCTTGGAGAGAGTAGCTGCCACTGCTTCCTCCCTCTGCCCTTCAGCATGAACCACAGGAGCATCGCAGAAGGTGGCACTGTGCAGCCCAACCGTTACCAACTTTGGAGCAAAGTTAAGGATGTGCTAAATGCTTGAGTGACAATAACTGAACTTAAACAAGCCAAAGGGCCAGAGTATACAGAGATTTAAATTGGAGATTGCCAAAGTGGGATGGAAATTGGTTTTTCTTCTGTCTGTGGGGTATTTTACGTTATATAAAATGAATACTAGATGGTAATTGCCAATCTGGTGCCTTGTATTGATTTAATTCAATAAGCAGCTTCACTTCCACCTTCCACATGTACTTGCCTTAAAATATACGCATTATGAAGACAGCGATTCTAAGTCTTTAGGAAATCAATATCAACACAGGGTTCTGTTCCTCAAATATTGACAGCAGAATAACTAAGAAACAATGTCAAACAATAAAAGCAGGGATAGACAAAATTAAGGCTGTAATTCTATTGTCGTTAGGCTCTACAGGAATCTCAAACAGTTGCCGGATACTGCATATTGCCTGTGCTTTAGCAAATAGTGTGCACTGACCCCTTGCTGTTGGAATTTCTGGTGCAAACCTGTGACCATTGAAATGACAGGCTGGTTTTGCCAGTGATTTCTGTGCAGTTGGTTGTTTCACTTGATTTTTTGCCATTGACTTGCATAGATTTTTTTTTCAGCTGGAAGATATAGAAGGGTATATGTAGGCTGTTACCATTGACACTGTTCCCACCTTTCATAATTTCCCTAGAACTAAATAAAACGTGCATCAAAGCCTCTAATGTTAGAGTATTTAAACTGAGCAGCTCTGTGTGCTGATTTATTGCGGTTTTGTAATGGTAATTTTTAAAATCCTTTCATACTGGCAGCTGAATTTCCTGTACATTGAGTATAGTTCCGAGAAGTTAAAGGATGTCTTTTATAGAGTAAAACGTGTTACAGGTACTGCAAATCGTACTGGATGTTTAGCTGATGCGACTCTGAAATCAAATTGTTATCGATAGTTCAGTACTGCAACACACAAGTAATACTGTCATTAACATTCATCCAGGGAAAATGCTTTTAAAACCATTCAAAACCCTGGTCTGTGCTGATTTTTTCACTCTGCAATATCTGAAGACAGTCCAAAAGTCCTGATGATGGGTACTGAGTATCCACTACAGAGATGGGAGTATTTCTTTTCAGTAGGTGTTGAAGGCTTACCAAGTGTAACTCTTCCAAGTATTACCCCACTTGTAAGTGTCATTGAATAAACCAGCAAGATTTATTTTTCCTTGCAGTCTTTCATTTTTGCTGTTTTAACAAGTGCTCAGTTTTGTGAGGATGTTAGTACTGGACCCAGGTGAAATGTGAAATGTTTGGGAGCTCTGTTCACATCCGATAGTAGAACATTCAGAGTTAATGTTTTCCTTGACTGTGCTGAAAATCTCTGACATATTTCTGTATAACTTAAAGAAGGAGGAAAGCTCTGAACCGCCTGTGCAGGGGCGTGTGTCCTGGGTGTTAGGTCAGTAAGCAGAAGTTGGGTGGCACTCTTGTCTTCTGCTCTTTTCTGCTTCCACCGCAGCTGTGACTGCAGGCGTTTGCTGAAGCCAGTTCTTCTGTGGATTGAGCAGAGCGGTAGACAGGGTTGAGCAGAGACGTAGACAGGATCGAGCACAAGCTGTAGGCAGGAGATGGGCATTCTGCAGGACAGGGTGGGGTTGATCAGTAGGGTGTTGGATTTCTCCTGGATCACCACTCCAGCAGTTTTGTGGTTCCATTTCTTGTCCTGTCATTTCTTCTCCTTTCCTTTAGTTAAAAGGGTCTTTTGCTATATTCATTACTTTTAGACATTTAAAGCAGGATCAATACTTTACTGTATCTGACTGGGTTTCTGTTTAGAAAGTAAGACAAAAAAACTTACATCTTTTATTTCATACACTCAATAAAACTGAAAGTGCTATTTCAGAAATAGCAGAGGTCTTCTGTACATATTTCTGTTCTACATGCTAAAAGAAACAGAAAGTGTTCATCCCAGGAAGGTTATGAAGCACACAGTAGTCTGTGAGTAACGGAGGAGGATTTTAACTAGTAGGACTGGCCAATTTTAATTGTCTGTCTGTAGCAAACAGTCTTTAATATTGGTTTAGAACAAATTAGAGTACCTGGGGTGTCACAGAATGCTAGAAGAGGAGTAGATTTGTGCCTGTAGTTAAGGGAGAGGAAAGGAGGGAAATGCCAAGCAAAGTTCTCATTAGCTGAAGGCTCATTGGCTTGACATTCGTTTCAGGCAAACTAGTGGAAAAGTTGCTAAAGAGGGAAAAATTGAAAGATATAACACAGTCGTGAAATACACTTGAACAGGGCAGTTTGTCATGGGGATAACAGCTTGGGTGAAGGTGGTAATCCAGTGGTCATATGGCAGAACGTGTTCGTTGAGAACGTACCACTGTTTAACTTTGCGTTTGGCTGTGTGTGCCCGTGTAGGAGCACTGAGGGGTCGTTAGTAGTCACACCAGTAGGATGCATGGAAGGCAAAGAGCTCAGCCTCAGCTCTCACGGCAATGCCACAGCGTACGTCATCAGTGCATCCTCAGGTGTATTTTTTTTGAATTGTGAAGTTGATTTTACATGTGGCTGCAGAGCTGGTATGTTGAAATCCATCAAACATTGTCTCTCCCTGTATTGAAAAGCATGACTTGGCATGAGAGGAGAGGAAGGCTCTGTCTTTTTGCTGAGACCCTAGGCTGGATCTGAATGCCAAAGAGGAATTACGTTCACAGGTGGGGGCATCGGGTTTGCTGAACCAGGCTTCCGTAGAGCTCTGTTACATTGCACTTGAACAGCCCTGGCTGGAGTTCAGAGAGGGTTTCCCAGGAGTTTGTAGTTAGAAGACTCCGGTCTCCACACTCCACTGTGTTTACAGCAAGATTCCCACTCCTTTCCTGTCTAAATGGCATTTAGAAGCTGCTTACAGACAATTTCAAATGAAAAATCATGCATTAGAAATTAGCTACAAGAGTGATCTATAAGAGATTTTTTTTCTTGGAGCAACTGCCAGAGGAATTGGTGAATGTCCCATGTCTTATCAAGAGCTAATGTCTTTTTGAAGATTTCTTTTAGTAAAAGAGGTGCCATTTGCTTCAGTTGAGGGGGAAGCTGGTGCAGTGCAGCGGTCTGTGGTCCGTATGACCAGAGCAGACAAATGCATGGGCACTTCTGGCTTGAGATTTGACTGGCAATTTCTTAAAGCTTCCTAAGCAGACTTAGATACCTTCTGTCCCAGATCGTCTTTTCATTAAAATTATTTCTGCAGAGTTTCATGCTGGTGAAGGAAAATACTTCGGTTTTTTATTTCTTTACCGTGCGCATCTCATTGATGTTAGGAATTAACAAGTTAAATCTGCACCTGACCACCAACAGCTGATGAAACGTTTCTTTAGTTATCCACTATACTCCTGATAGGGACAATCAGTAGGTAAAAATCTATGCAAATGTGCAGAGTTCAAGTGAGGGCTATCCTGAACGGGACTTAAACTATGCACCCGCCTTTGTGCCAAATTTTTCAGGGTTTTTTTTCTCCTGTAATGAATACATGTATTTTGTGCATTGGAGCATGGCACAGGGCCTTTTGGATGGCAGGCACTTCAAGAAAGAGGAAGAGGGGTTTAATCACAAAAGCAGAAACCTCAGTCAGAGAAGTGATTCTACACTTTGTTTCGTCTGTAAATGGTGCATATTGGCTTTTGTGAGGCGGAACCCGGGTCCAATTCAGGACAGCGCTTCGTAGATTCTTTACGTGGGGCTTTTTGAGTCTGAAATAGTGCACGTGAAAAGGGAAGGAGATTGAACGTAATTTGTTCCAACAGCTAGTCTAAGATTTTTTCCAATCAAGATTCTTTCAGCATATTCCTCTTTGTTGAGCTATAAGCAGCTTTTAAAATAATAGCATTAGCCTATGTTTCAGGACTTCACTGGGTGTTCCCAGCTATGGCGATTAGTTACAAGAAACGAGAAATGCGTGTATTGTAACCTTTTAATGGCTGTGGGAGACGTGTAAACCGAGTTGAGATTTGAGCAATTTGTAGGTTTCAAAATGAGCCGCAGAGTTCATTGAAAAGGAAAAATGCATCATTGAAATTCATGGTGCCACTTTGGTTTTCTTTGCCGAGATTTATCATTGAAAGCCATATTGCTTTCCCTTCGCCTTTATTTAAAGCTCTTCAATACATCGCTTTTAAGGTCCGTTTCTTTTACAAGCTTTTCCTTTCAGCTTGCTCAGGGTATCGGGTCCTATGAACATCTGTTTGTGCCTAAAATCAGCCAGGACCTGGACTGTATCCTGCCTCCCTCCTCCCTTTTGTTTCCAGAGGCTATTGTTTCCGATTTCATGCTATCAGAGGGGCTGCATGTTTTCCTGTGTGAAGTTGTCAGAGAGATAAAAGCATAGGAGCAGGGTCACATTTCGAGGGATGGGCATGAAAAATTGGTAAAATGTATCTTGAGGGCCACCCACAAGACTTGCTTGAAGAAATTCACAAGTAGAGAGTAGAATTATCATTTTAAAATTGTGCAACTTCCAAAGTTGAAGAAGTAGTGGTGAAATAAGCGTTTAACTGGCAGAAATCTCTGAGTCAGATTTACTCTTAGTTCACTTATTCCTCTTAGGTAGCTTGAGAGTCTCCAGTTGGACTTTGTTAGAAAGAAAACCTTCATTATGGTGCCTGTCCGTGTCTCCTCATCAGGAGAACAAGATGCCAGAAGATTTAAGGCAAGTATGTTACATCTTTCAGCAGAAAAGAGAAGCATTAGTGAAGGTATCTGACCAAAATTGCCAGTGTGATATGAGACCTGCAAAGAATACAGTAAGGCTGGTGATGATAGAAAGACAAATAGTGCAGGTTAATTATCGTAATGAAATACATTGTCCAGGAGGAAAGCGTGCTACTGGGCTGCAGGCTATACTGCTGTCTGTAAAGCAGGACTAACCAAAACATACTTAACCCTCTCGTCCCACGTGAATTCCAGAAGTGCCACCCTAGTTCCAAAGGACACAAAGTGGTCTGGCTGGTAGCAGGAGGGAGAACATCTGCAGTTTTATGTGCGGCTGATTTGGACAATTTCATAGAGCATCCCCTCGCATCGGTAGTCACACGGTAGAGAGCAGTTACGTGTGTTTCTCTGGAAGTACTAAAGAGCCAGTAAGAAGTTCTGTCCATCCTTCACGTAGTATTGGTGTAACTAAAGCTAGTTTGTGTATCATGAGATCTTAAATTTTCATGGGGTCCTGACCAGATATAACGTGAAAAAAGTGGTTTCAATAGTGCTGGTTGAGGTCGGTGATTCAGTAAGATGGTTACTTTTACTTTAGGAACTTATAATGAGGATTTTGTTAGAGTGAGTGACAAGAAAACAAATGAGATCTGTAAGTTGTATTTTTTTCCATAGGCAGCTGATAGATAGGGGATACCAAGCAAGCATGATCTTGCTGCCGGAGAGCTTCCAAAGTTAGTAAATTATCCAAGTGATGCAATTCGGTCTAATACCAGAATTTTAAGGGAATTTTTTTTTCTATAGCTTTTTTGCAAAGATTATGTCAATTATTTTTCTTAAGAGCATAAATGACTTGCAGTTTAATATGAGAAACTAAATAGACATTCTGGTTTTTGTTGAATTTAGCAACATTTTTTGCTATAGAAATTCAGGGGGTGACACTAATACGCAGATATTTTTTCACTTTTTTAGTATAGTGGAAAAAAAACACTGAACATGTTTTAAAAGTACAGTAATTACTGGATTTATGTCCTTTTTGGTAATATTTTTAGAGATTAATTTGTTTATAAATAGGAAAAGAAGCAACAGACTGCAAAGTGTTCAACAATTCTGTAGGTGAGTTTAAGAGTATTTTTAAGTAAGAATATCAGTTATTAGCCCTCATATTTTAGAGCTTGTCGTACCTTCCAGTGACCTGGTCAGGTGTCTAGGTGGCATTGCCAGAGCCGCTGCATAGGTGACGTCCCCTGCCAGCACGTGTCCTGGGGTGCTGCGAGGACCGTCCCGTCAGGACAGCTGGAATGGGATGGGCGCTGCGCTCCTGGTCCCTGGAAGGTCTCCAGTGCCACAGGAAAGGTTGCCCTACACCCCCAGCCCCAACAGGATGTGTGCTCGGGTTTAAGGTAGGCAGCAGAGCGCGCACATCCTGAGGCTGGGTACATGCCAGCATGTGTGAGGAGGCACATCTGCAAAAAGTCACACCGGCATAATTTCTGTTGTGGGAGGAAAACAATTGTATGTTTATTTATCAGCATGTGGCAATCACACTTTAGAATCTTGCATCGCATCGAGTGTCATGGAGAGGAATTTCAACTTCTCTGGCCTTGTGGGTGTATGTTCTTTTTGTAATCACATCTTTTTTATACCAGCAGTTTTCTTTGGCATACCTGTCTGGTTTTGGATGGGTAAAAGAATTTACTTTGTTTAGCTTTGTCTCAAAAGGGAAAAGAGCGAAGGCTAGAATAAAAATTAATAGCACATCTTAAAATCCATTACAACATCTCCCTTCTTTCTGACTAGAAGTGAGTGAAAAAGGCCTCTCTAGAGGAAATAAAGAAGAAGTTATTACAGCTTTCACTTTTTTGTAGAGTATGAAAAAGCTTTCTGTATGTTAAACAGTCTTGTGGACATCTGGCATGATTGGTTTTAATCTGCTGACTAAAAAGTCAGGATTAAATCTTGCTTTACACCTCTTTGTACTGCAGTCAGTAAAGTGACAGAGCTGCTCTGAAACAATGGCACTACTTATTCCACCCAATATGCCATGTGGTAGATCACCCCGTTTTTCAACACCACTTCTCTGCAAAGACAATGAAGCATCTGGTGGGGTTTTCCTGTGTCCAAGATATTTTTTGTCAGTAATTTCACTCAGCCGGTCTGCTTAGCTCTCCCTTGGTGCTACTTTTTGAGACGACGTTTGCCAAACCCAGTGGCAAGAGGTCAGGAGGCCAAAGTGATGAATTTTTATGTGCCTGTTTCTTGTGTTTCTGCTCAGTCATGATTCTTTGCGCGCTGTACTGGCTCTGAAAGGGAGCCACAGTGAGCAATTTGTCCTCCTGGGCTGGAGAGAATGAGGAGGCAGATGAGTTAAAGTAGCATGTATGACTCCGGACAGAGACGTGCACAAATGTTTTCTTATGGCGGAACAGAATACTCCTGTCACCATTCAGTGCGAGAGGGGCTTGGGAGATTTGTAGCCTGTTGGCTTTCGATCAAGTGACAAATGAATTTAACAGCACTTAAAGATACAGCAAAAAGAATAGCACTTCATGAACCAGTCCACAGCTGTTAGCTTCAAAATGATGTTGCGTTAACACTTTTGAACTTCCATTTTTCCCTCCGTCTGCATAATTGGGAGCTCTCGGTATTTCTCAGCATGTTTGAATCCTGGTTTGCTTTAAGGAGGAAATGTTCATCTGTGATTCAGAAACTCCGTAGAATATGGTTTCTGGTGGTTTCCCCAGTTGGGTCCCCAAACCCTCCAGGTGGATCATTGGTCCGTAAGATCAGGGGGACCATGGAGGCTGCATTTCTGGCAGAACTTTCTGTCCTCTCTCAGCGGTGCTCTGTAGCACCCAGTGGTGTCAGATGAGCTGGGAGTCGGTGTTCGTTGCTGGGTTAAATCCCTCTGGATCCCCAACCAGTGGTGTGAAGTTGCCGTTCCTCCAGATCCTCCTCTCTCTCTGACCAGCCAGGTCACTCAAGTTGGTCAAGGGATGCACTGCACTTTGCTCTTGGTCAGCAGCTGAGCTTGGACCCATTCGGTGCAGGTGGTGTCCTGGCAGGAATTCTGAACGTTGCTGTAATGCACTAACCCTTCATTCTTACACCATCAGACACCACGGCAAAGAGGAGACAAAGCTACCTTACCAGGGTGGTGAAGACGGGCAGTGAGTAGAACATGCCACCCTGTTTCCTGCTCTCCACATTGACCATTTTACCCCACAACTGTTTTCGATGTGTTGTCAGTCTTTTTATTGGGTGTGGCGTATGTGTCATACACATACCGACCTGTCAATCCATCTTACCATTTGTCAGGGAGAGTACAGTAAACCTTGGGTCCACACCTGGCATAGTGTTTTACAAAGATATCCTTCCTTCATTTTATCCAAAAAGTGTTTATTTTAATGTGTGAATCAGTGCTGCTGGAAATAGGAGCTCCCTGATGGTCTGCGTCTCGTTCAAGAAGCAGGAGCCTGCCAGTCGGCAGTGTGCCAACCTGCCACAGCCCAACTTCTCAGCACCTCCAGGAGTCAAGGTGCTGCCGCAGCTGACTGCTTGGAGGCCGCGTGACAGCAGCGAGGGGAGAGGAAGACAGTTCAGCAGTCCCACCTCATGGTGCTCTGAGCTCTTTGAACATAACTAGCTCAAAAGGATTATTTGAACTTACAGGCTGCTGGACTCATATTCCATTTCAAAAGTGAATAAAGGAGCAAATGATGTGGAACCAGACAGGGAGAACATCGATGAGAAATGAATAGATACGGCAGGATTGAAAAAGAGTCGAGTCAGGGAGGCTGGGCAAACAGAGAAGAGGAAAAAATACAGTGTGGAAATCGTGCACATGTTGCGTCAGCAAGGCATCACCTGATCAGCCAAGTTGGAGTCTCACCATAACATGGTGCAGCATGTTTCAGTTACTAACACAGTAAATTTCACAGTGCCAACTTGTTCAGGTCAGAAAACCAGGTACAATGAACTGGAAATTATTTTTCTGTCTCATTTGTTCCTTAAAAAGTAAAGTTAACCTAGAGGAAAGGTGTTCTTTTCCCATAGACAGGAAACCGTGGAAGAACATTAACATCCCTCCCACTTTACCATACATACTCATGGTCGTTGGATGGGATGGAGGATGCACATCCATCTCCCCGTTGTGCTTAGACTCAGCGAGAGCACAGGCCCAAGGAGCTGGCAGCCCGCAACGCTCTCGTGGCTCACGCAAGTCACTTTCCCATTCCAGATCTCAAATTCCCTCTTTGCTTAAGGGACTGAGTATTTTTGCTATTACGCCTGATAGGAGAAAACCAAAATTTTGTACTTCCCTACATTTCTCACTTTGTGATTACAATTAGCTAGCGCCTGCCTAAAGACACAGAGGTTTTAGGTAAGTGGTTTGATTTCAGAATTGCCCAACACTTTATACTTGAAAAGTTGGCTCCAGTTTTCATTTCTGAGGATAAGCGTAATAGAAGTCAAGCACAAAACTACTGTTGAACAGTGTGTTGGACGTGCAAACCAAAGGTTCACACTCTCCAGAGGCTCGGTCTTGATCTTGGGCCGTGTCACGCCATTGATTTTGTACAAAACTCCCCATTAACTTAAAGGGCCAACTCCCCAGTTTACTCTCTTTGGCAGTGCTAGTTGTGGAACAAAATGCTTCCTGAGAGAGTTTCTGAGGCTTGCTGTGTGTTCTGCGTGAGATCGCGTGGAAATACCGTACCGTGCAGAGCACTCTGCAGCTGCTGCGCTCCGGCAGCGTGCACGCTCGTCGGTCGCTCCCCAGCAGCCTGTGCTGGTAAGTGTGTTCCCGGGAACATGTACCGAGAGTAAAGGGATGGGCTCCAGTCATTTGGAACCTGCAGTGTCCAGTTCTGGAAGTGAGTCCAGAAGTACTGAGAATTTTGATAGGTGTTAGTGTAGAAGTTTGCTGCGTCATGTTACTGCTCCCCTGTTTGATTTCTTACAGCTGTGAGAAACCATTAAATATGGAGGTAGCAGAAACAATAACACCATCAGCACAGAGGCAAATGTTACCACTCAAAACAAAGGCAATCGCAAGGCATGCAGGAGCAGATGGGGTTCACAGGCTATTTGGCCTTTAAAATGAAAAGAAGTAGGAAGTTCTTAGTCTGAAAGTTAGGTAAAAGCAAGCTTAGCTATAAGGAGAGAAGCTGCCTCTTATTTCATTCCTCCTGAATTCAAGGGAACGGGGAATTTTACATTTCTCTACAGAAACAGATTTACATCACAGATCCTGTGTGCTTCATCAGTCTTTGCTTAACAGGAACAATACATAGGGTCCTGCTTAGTCAGCTGGAGTCGAAAAAGGGTAAGTGCTGCGAAGGTTTCCAGCGAGGAAACTCTCAAGCTGGTGTTGCTGCTTGCCCAAAGCAGGAAAAATACTGGAAGAGAAGTAATAGGAGAATGTCTGAATAAATCTGAAGAGGTTCACACGTTATGGGACAAGTCAACATACATCCAGAAGATTTCCATAGGAACAGTTGGACTGTTCCAGTTCCTGTAATCATGGAAGAGCAGCAAGTCGTTGTCTTTGAAAGTTCCCCCAGGACCCTACTTGACATCAAGTAGTGATGCCAGATAACTAGGAAGATGCACAGGAGGAGAGAGGGTATTTTTCCAGCAGACTGCGTCAAAGTTCCAGATCTTCTCGTGGTGTAGGGTTTATCCAGATCTACCCAAAGTCCCGAATACATTTGACACTCAGTATCAGCAAGTGAATTTAAACTGCGAGCTTAAAAAGGGGGACAGGGGAACCCTTTACCAGAAAACTTCACCATTACCTGCAGAGGCCCTGCAAAGTTTTGTGTTCCCGATACATGCAGGTGCCAAACAACTCAGGATGAATCGTTCATGAATCAGTGTGTAGATTCTTAGCTGAACTCAGACTTGGAGATCATAATCAGAACAATGAAATGAAAGAATCCAAAAAGATGTGGAACCTGACCAGAAGTCAGATAGAGAAAAGCAGAAGCGAATCACCATGCAGGTGAGTATGTGCGATGGTAAAGGAGTTGTATCCTGATTTTTGAATTCTTAGAGATACACTTGGGAGGGAGAAATTAACAGTAATACAACCAAAAAGAAAATTTAAAAGGTCCATTTAACACCAGTATTGAAAAATAAAAATAGTTACAAAATGGGAAATTTTTATATTTGCAAAACTAAACAGGACAGAGCACCACGAAGTGTCTAATTAAAGTCTTTTTCTCAGTTTGACAAAAGTGGGAAAATGCTGCAGGGAAAAATTAAGGAGTGTGAGAAACTATTATCCCTTATTCTTTCTCTTTGCATCTGAATAGGTGAGCAAGTAGTAATTGATGTTCTGCTGTTCGATGGGTCGTGATGAAAATTTTAGAATTAAATCATCATGTACAAAGTAACAGCACAGTGAACAAGTTGCTTGGTTTCAGAAGAAAGTAATGTTTAGGACAGTTAGCCAAAATTAGGCAATCAGATTGGAACATCAGAGGTTTATAAATTAAGCACATGGTCTTAAGTAGCTGGGTTAGGTTATGCTGAGCATCTAATAAACAGGTTGAACTGTATTGCTGCTAAACATGTAACAAATGCCAAGAGGGATTTCTTTCCGCTGCTGCCAGCAGTGTGTGTTCTGGGTGAGCAAGATGCTAGGAGGCAGCTGATAGCCGCAATCTAGTGGTCCTGTCTCCCAGGACAGAGCTGTAATAGCACATTCTTCCCCAGAACGTAAGGTTGGGTGTTAAGAGACTTTCTTCCAGATCTGTAATCTCAGAGAATCTGAGTGGCAAAGGCCTTTTGAATTTTATTCAGATTCTTTTCTGAAGAGGAGAATTAAAAAGAGAGCCGTCATTGCCACCAGCTGTTGGCGCAGAGGAAAGCTGCGGAGGCAGAGAGGGCACGGCAGAGAGGGCACGGTCAGCCGCCTCGGAGGTCTCTCCGGACCTGGGGCAGGGCAGGCTGCCCTGCGGTGCTCAGCACCGAGCCGGCCACTCCTGTGCCCATCCTTGCGCGGGACGAGCCTGGGCTGGGGCCAGCGGGCTGCAGCCGAGGGCGCTTGGGACCCTGGCCCTGCTGCCTCCCATGGAAATGCAAACAGAGATCTCACTCTGTGAGAGCCAGGGGTTGTTTTCAGCAATAGCAGAGCAGCAAGAGAGAGTCATGGGCAGAGCAGACAGTGAGCGTGCTGCCAGGCAAGGCCACGCCATCGCACTGGCTTCTCCATTACTCAGTGCAGTTCCTGAAAAACTAATGGAAATGGTTTTCGTTGCCTAGTGATACCCTTTGATAACACTGTCATGAGTTATCTCAGTTTCTGGACAAGAACATGCATTTTATGATGAGCTTAGTGCAGCTAATGTGAAAGTGAGCCCAAGGAAATGCAAGTTGTTTCCAGCAGGAATAATTTATTTTAGGGACACGGGAGATCTTGGGGAGAATGGGAGCATGAAGGTAGGGTCTTAGTGCTGAGATGTTTTTGTCACAGAAGCTACCTCACGGAAGAGGTGTTTTAAAACCAAAATATCCCTTTGCCACAAATCAGCAAAAGGGTCACGCGGTGGAGAGCAGAGTCCTGCTGTAGGTCTTGGGCAGCTTCTGCGCCAGGCTCTCACAGGCGGTAGAATTGGTGCTGCTGCAAACTGCCTGTGAAGTGGCGTCAGGCCTCAAATTAATACAGGCAGCAGCATCATGTAATCTGCATCGATTTGCCATTGTAAGAGGGACCATACACACCTACACCAGCGTGTGCTGAGAGTTTTCCTCAGGGAGTGGTGCCAGAGGCTTTCGCTCTCCATCCCACCAGCCTCTCTACCAGCTCTGCTCCCCCAGACATGAGCTTGCTCCTCCGGGAATACTCAGAGAGAAACTCATGTCAGGTATTGACCCTTTAAGGGGCTTCTCATTAATACCTCTTGATTTTTGTTCTTCATTTAGGTAACGTTTTTCTCACTGCTGAGTTAGAGTCCTGCTCCCAGAAGCGTATTGGCATTAAAAGCACAGGAACTTCCCTGAGGCATTACTGCTATTTCCACACAGTTACAGTTTGCACACCAGAACACACAGAGTCGAAGGGGTATTTTTTCTCAAGTAAAGGTGTCTGTCCTCTCAGATGGATTTTGGTTGCTTTGTGGTGGGGAATTTAGCTCTGTAATTTCCCTAGTTGCGTGCCGCAGCCGTATGGCCCAATACCTCTGCACCGTTCTGAAAAATGAGCTTAAATTAGTCTCCATGTCAATGGCAGACAGAGTTTAAAAAACACAGTGTAACCTGTCCTGTAGCTGAATGCACAATTTTCATGACTCAGAAAGTTACATTTAACTTTGTTTTTCTGTCTTGCAAATTTTATTTCTCTGACATGACATGATTTGGTGAATTTACTGTCGGTATATTCTCCATACCCAGGAAACAGTATCAGCGCCTCAGAGTAAGGAGGAGCCCAAACAAGACAGATGTTCCTGTTATTCCCAAAGTAGCAAATCTTTTACCTCACCAATTGTTTCAAATACAATTTGCATCCAGATAATAACAAAAAAGCATTTGATTATCCTAATTTAATAAGCGTCAGATTGATTTTGGGTTTTGAGCAGCATTTCAGAAGAAGAATTTCACTGTCGTAATTGGATGATACATGTACCTCTGTCTTTTATGTCTTGCCAGAATTCGCAAGAGTATCTAACTAAAATAAAATGGAATATCTTAAATTTAATTGATTAGGTTGCTCATGTGCTCAAGACCTTATTTCAACTGGCTCACGTTAGCGTTCTTCAAAGTCTGTGCTTCTCTCCTGGCACTTTGAGCAATAAACACTTCTGGTTTAATCCGTGCAGCTTACTGGAATTTGCAATTGCCACTATTGCTGAACTTTTGTTCTTATAAAGGAACAATGAATATATTCTACTTTCCTTTTTTTTTTTTTTTTTTTTTTGAAGGATTCAAAGTAATCATAAGTCCTAAAAAGAGTATTCGAACCATTGGAAAAAATAATGCACATCTTTAGATTCAGCAGACAGAGGCAAAAGGCAAGTTTGAGCCTATATGTGCTTGGATACCTTTTTTTTTTTTTAATTTGTTGGAGTAATTACAAGCATGCATCAAGAGTTGGGCTCAGGAATCTAAGGGATGTTCAGAAAGCAGGAGTGCCAAATCAATGAAAAATCAGCGGTGGTTTTCAGCAGAGTGCTGCTAGCAGGAAACCATAGTGCAGCTCACAGCTCTCCGGGGCTTCCGTGTAAATGCAATGGAAAAAGCAATTCTATAATATATATTATAGAATAATGTGTGTGGTTTATGTAATAATCACACAATTGGTTTTATCCCTTTTTTCACTGTACTTGTGCAAAAGCACCGTCTAAAACATTCCAGTGTGAGGTGTATACATGGGAGCAGATGCATTTTGAAGGTTGCTTTTATGCCGTAAATAGAACGGCTTTCAGTTTGTGAGCATTGCAGAGTTCAGAAGAAATTCCAGATTTGTCTGTTGTCAATACAAAAAACTTTCACTCCTGGCTTTGCATAATAGTGCATTTTTATTACGTTCCAAGGCAATTATCAGAAACGTTATTGCTATGTTTCATGATTCAATACGCATTAATTATTGCAGAGGATTATTTAAGAAATAACACGAAGCCTCTACCTGTGGTGTGAAAACACGTCTGATTTTTAAGCACAGGCTGAATATTGAGTTCTCTCTCAGCTCTGAATGCAGCTCTCCTGCAAACTTTTTAACCAAATACTGTTTCCTAAGAAAAAAGACTTTTTGAAAAGATAACCTGGGTAGAGTTTTGATATCGGATTTCCTCTCTTCTGGCTTTGTACAAGAGCACCTTTGAGGGAATACCCAAAAAAGAAACAGTGTGTTTTCATAGCATTTTGATTTTCTTTACCCGCAACAAAAAATCCCTTCATAAGTAGACTTGTCTAAAAAGGCACATGTTCCCCAAAGTTTTCTGCTTGGGTGACTACGACTTTGTAGAAATTGAAAGGAGGAGGAAAAAAGGAGTGCTCCAGCTTGTATAAGAAATGAACCTTTGCCCAATCACTTTTTGTCTGCAAATAAGGTAACTTTTTGTGCGTGTGAAATTTGAAAGCAATAAGGTATGTGGGTCCTTTCTCTGTATTGGTTCTCAAGAGTCGATCGCGGGTTTTTTTCTTTTAGAGCCGGCCTGAAGTTGTGAGATAAAGCAGCTCAGAAAAAAAAAAATGTTCTCAAGCAGATGCCTTTAAGAGACAGAAATCATGAATTTCTTGAATTGCAACCACTCCGGGGGTGGCTACAATGACTTTTTGACAGTGACAGTAACTCTGCCTTGTCTTTTCGAGCCCTTCTTTGGCCCATTCACTCTGGAAAGCTGCTTAAGCGCACTTAAGCGCATTAGCATTTGGATGCTCGGGGACCGTATTGACCCTCATTTGGAAAGTTTAAATGAGTGAAAGATGGAGCGATTTGTTAGGGCTTTAGAAACCGGCTTTAGAGAGCGGCGGGTTTTCCGCTTTGGTTTGTTCGGGTGCTTGTTCTAATCTGGTGCGCTGTTTAAAGGCGACCAGACTGATTTGTGACACATGAGCCCAAAGCGCTATTTTTTTGGGCTTGACCCTTTTAGCTAATCTGTGCTCGGAATTTCAATGGCTGGTGTCGGAGGGAATGGCTCGCTGTGGATTACCTCACCAATGTCCCTGCGGACACAGATGGCAAAGCAGCGATTACGTGTCCGAAGGGATCCTGCGGTACGTGGGGATGCGAGGGAGAACTTCGTGGGTCTGTGCTCAAAAGAAGTGGTACCAAAAGCGCAGCCTCCCCGATGGCCTGGCGTGCCTCTCCACCTCCCTCCGCGGAGGAGTTAGGGTAACTAGCTACTGCCGCATCTCCCGTGTCATCTCCCAAGCCTGTCACAAAACACCTTCAAATTCTGCAGAACAGATGAAGTTCTCACGGGGCAGCCTGCGCCCGTGTCTGGGTGACCAATGCTCCTTTCTCCAGTGGAAGCTGTGACTGCCCAGGCACCTGCAGCCGCGCTGGTGCCGTCCATGTGCCAGGACTTTAGGATGAAGCCCAGCGTTAGATGTTTGTGATCTATAGACGTGGCACTGCTTTTCGGGGCGGAGGAAACAATCAAGAAAAATTTGTCAGGAAAGGACATAATTTATTCAGCAAGAGGAGGAATCAGCACCTGTTCAGTTCACAGACTTGAAAAAAATCAGATTTATGTTTTGTTTTACTGAATCACTCTCAAATCATCCTTTAAAAATGAAATTGCTTAGCTGGTTGGTTTTGTTTGTACTATGGCAACACAGGGGCCTTTAGCAAAGATAATTTTTTAATGTCTTTCTATCAATGGGGGCAAAAAGTCCATCGACGGATTGTTTCCATCTGGAGACCTCAGCTGAGATCTGGAATATTTGGAGGCAGGTGGATTTTTGTTTAAATACATGTTTGGCATGTACTTCTTCCTTCAGAAGAAATTCAAGATGGGGAGCTGAGAAGTAAGCAGTAGTTGTGTGGCATTGTGTCTGCACTTCTAATAACCACTCCCTACATAAGCATTTCTGTTTGTGAGAGAAAGAAGCATGTATTAGGGTGTGGAATTCTATTACCTAATTACCACAGAATGTCTTTTATTTTATAAGTGAATGTTATGCAAAATGAAAACCTCTCGTCTAGCCATTATGAAGAGGAACAGAACCGGCAGAGCAGGGAAGTCACCTCTTTGTGTCTTCTTGACTGAGTTCTTGTCCTTAGCACATGTTTGTTAAGAACCTCTAGCAAAACAAGCTTTTACTGGGAAGGATTGTCTTTGCCCACATCCCCATCCAGGGCCGAGCACAGATCCTGCCGGCAGCTTGTGCCTCGGCTGTAGCGAAGGGCGCTGAACTGCCTCCCAGGTATGGGCGCACATCGTGGCCGTTTCCTCTCAGCCTTCGAGCGATGCCGAGGTTTTCTGAGTTCCCCCCTCTGTCTGCTGCCTTGTGGTTTCCAGCAGCCCAGAGAGATGGGCTGAGGTAGTGTTATGCTCCGTCCAGTAGCTTTGCCCAAGCTGGGAAACTACAGAGTGCTTCGTGAAGCCCGCCCGCCTGCCCCGCCGTTACAGTGTGCTCTATTTCTGCATTTCAGAGCACTTAACATACTGAAAGCCTCACTAAAACTACAGGTTCAGTGACTGTAAAGTATGATGTTAAGTTAAAATATCCACTTTCCTAAAAGTTCCGGATTTTCTCCTGTTGCAGTGCAAGAGAGCAAGCCCTCAGCAACCTGTTCTGTATTACTCTGTAGGTCAGCTTCGCCTGCACTGATACTGGGACCCAACCGGCAAATGGAGGCCTGACGCTGCCTCAGAAATGGCTGCCTCTGTGCCTGATAAAGCGTTGATTTGTAATATGTTTTAGACACCCAGTCATCCTCCAATGCCTAGAGGTGTGACGTTGTCTCTTGTTTAAAAGGGGAGTTTGCGTGGGGAGTTTGCTGTCCCGAGTACCCTGTGGAGCTCACTGTCAGGTTGTGGGAGCGTTCCTGGGGCTTTTCAGTTATACTTGGAACAGCGGTTGACAAGGCAGAGTTTTCTGCAAACAAGGACTGTAGAGCCAATGTAGTTATCAGCTCTTAAGAGCGCGGGGCAGAGACGGGCAGGGCTGTGCAGTCATTAGCTGTAGGAAGTGGCTTCTGAGGATGTTTGCAAGTAATGTGTGATACCTGTGAAAGAACCTGTGTGCGTGGTAGGAAGTTGAATGAATATTTGCCTTATCTGATTGATATTTTCTTAATATTGCCTGTTTCTCTCCAAACGGTAATTCCGTTTATTGTTTTAAATCCATCATCAGTGGAAGTGACTTAAATTAGCACTGCTTTGTATTTTGACCTGCAGCAAACCGTATTTCCAGGCGGGCGCTGAGGATGCGTGGATTGATACGGTTCAATTAAATGGGGCCTTATGTTTCATATAAACTAGTTTCCTTTTCTCCCTTTGTGTTTTTGATTAGACACTATGTGCAAAGGCCACAATGCAGACTATCCGGGCAGCTGACACAAATGAAGTAGTCAAGCTAATATTTCGTGAATCTGATAATGACCGAAAGGTAAACAACTTAATGCCCTCTGTACCCCCTGTGTAAACAGGAACATTGTTGAATGTTCACTTTCTTTTCTACAAAGCATGAATATAGTTGTTTCAAACTGATAATTTAAAGGGAGGGGAGGGATATAGATTGTCACACCTAATGCTCAGTTAATTGGATCTTTGTGAGCGATTGCCAGTCAGCCAAATGGGCAAGCTGACAAGGAGCTTTAGCCGTGGAAATGCCGGGCGGTTTTAAAGGGTTGCATGTCTCCAAAGGGTCATTCCAACAGCTGTGTATTAGGGAGCTGAGTCCAAGAGCTGTGCTGACCTTTCTCCTTTATTTTTTTTAGGTTATGCTACAATTAGAAAAGAAGCTCTTTGACTATTTTAATCAAGATGTATTTAGAGATAACAATGGCACTGCGGTAAGTTCCTTGCTAAATGCTTTAGAGGGAATAAGTTGGAAACTCACATACGAACTGTGTTTCTCTACCAGCCCTTCATCCTTATCAGCTCTCCTGCCTACAGCATGAGAGGAGATAACTCATCTAACACAATAACTGCTCCAAATTTCCCCCTCGCTTAGCCTGATATTCTGTGTACAACTTCTTAACTTTGGCATCTGTTTAACTTCTTTTTTGTAGAAAAAATTGTAAATTAAATATACGTGATAATTCACTTTTCTTCCCTGTCCTCTGGTCTGCATTTCATCAAGGATCCCATTTCTCTACCAGCTCTTCATTGTGCACCATAGTAACTTAGGAAAAGCCCTTAATGCAAAGCTGTTCTGAAAATATCTGCATCTTCTGAGTGTGCAAAGAATAATAGAAATGCATGAATAAATAGATTAGAAGGCTCAAGCCCTGCAGTGGACTGGCACTGTTTGGGCAATCATACAAGGCTTCCTAAGCGGAAAAAGCAAACAGGGAACACTAACGTTCTGGTTTGTAATGGGGACAATGATTTTTCTGTGGAGAATGGCTTTATGTCTTCTTAAGGTCATTTATCTCAAAATGCCGCTTCATTTTGGAAAACCTCTATATCACTGTTGGAGCTTTCTCAATTTCATCTAAGGTTCCAGGGAGTTAAATATCTAAAGGAAAAACATTAAGCAAAAGAAAAAAAAACCTGAAGAGTTACCCATAGGTAAAAATCAGGAAAATGCATATTGCATGTGGGAGCCTTATTGTGGATGTCAAGGGCCAGACCCTCTGCTTGTGGAAACTGGCCCAGCTTCACTGGTGTCAGAAAAGCTGTGCTAGCTTGTGTCAGATCTTGACCTGCCTACGTGTGCATAAACTAACGGCATTCACATGTTGTGTGTTCTGAGCTGTAGAAACAGGGCAGGCTACGGTAGACAAAGAAAACCTTCAAAAAACTTTGCGTGTTCTACGGAAACTGCGTGTGTCAAAGTCGTTTGTGCAGGCTGACCAGCTAGCCAAGGTTCCCCGTCTTTCTTTAGTCCTTTCCTTGAGGTGACTGAATTTTATCTTCCTTCCGCATACCCAAAATCAAAGAAGACAAGGGTTCGTCTCCTGTGTCTGAGCGCTTTTGAGAACTGCTTCGTGTCTGCCCTAGTCCCACCTCTCGGTGTTGCTGCACTCTATACCAGTTACACGGCGCCTGCTCACACAGTGGAACACTATGCATAGAGTTGGTTCATACACAGGATCCACAACTCTCCCCTCTCTCTCTTCTCTCCTACCTATGGCTTATTCTCTTGCTGTCATAGAGAACGGGCTGTTGGGGGGCTGTCTGCAGGGATCAGGGCAAGGAAGGCAGTCCTGTTGCCCTCTCTGGTTTTAAACTGACATAGACCTAGGATGTTAACTCCATGGGAGGATCTGACATCTCACTCGTTTCTTGAGGTCGGAGGAGTTTGATGAGTCAGACTCATGAGGAAAGTGAAGATCTGTTTCTCCTCTCGGCCTCTGTTGACGTCCATCCTGTTCGTGGGGACTGCTGTCCCTTCTCACAGCACGTTTTTCATCTGTGGCATGTATGCTCACCACAAGAAGTGTCTGTGTAGGCAACATACCTTAAAAAGACAGTTACTGTGAGATTAGTTGGTTTGGGGATTGCTTTTTTTTCAAATTTACAAGGTGACTGCATCCTTGGGAAATGCATAATGTTTCTTTCACTGATATTTTGCAGTTTGGGGGGCATTTAATTCAAAGTAATGACACTAATCCCAATTCCTGGTTCCATCCTAATCTCACCCCTGTCCCAGATTTTCCTCTACATGTATTGTATTTTTTTTAGCTTTTTAAAAACAACTCAAGTGTTTGTCATTTTAATTTTTTCCCAGTACCTTTCTGAAGCTGAGCAAAGCTGCTCTTGTTGCTGCCATGTACCACATCCTAGTGATAATTCAGATGACGGGTGCTTGACTTTACATACGTGGACGCGGTGTGTGAAGGCACAGGCAGAATCCCACTTAAGCACATTCCATTTCAAAATCAGCAGACATTTCATTCATGCATCAAGAAGCGGGAAATCTTCCAGATCAAACATGGAAGGAAAAGATAAACGATATAATGAGCCATTGGAGATAATCTAATCTTCATGGTCTAGTTAAACACGCAGCACCATGATCACTAAAAACAAACTACCTATCTAAAAGGATAAATGTCTCTGTGCCGAATTCAACCCAAAAAATCCATCGCATCCTTCATCAACCGCCGGTCTTGTACCAGCCTGACAGAAATTTAATTCAAGCTGGCTCCTGAAAATAATTATTGTATTTTAAGAGTAGTAATCATTGGTCGGGACATGATTGAATGTGTCCATGCCTATTGACTTTTTCTATGATTTATAGCTTTGTTTAGTCGATATTCCCATCGAAATTGTATAATTAATTATAAGTGGGGCTGTCAGGTCTGCAGGATGGAGTGCCCTGATGAGTATTTGGGAAGATTAAATTTTCCTTAGCTGTACCAATGCAAGGCTTGGGAATTTTCAGAGCACTGTGGCTGTTGGATAAAGATGTTTTCTGTGTGTTTAGCAACTGCTTTAGCTCAAAATCCATTGATTTTTCTGAGGGTATTTTTTTTTATCAGCTTGGTGTCTCTTCAGTAACATTGGAATGTGTACAGATGTGACAAGACCTGACAAATATTTATTATCAACAGGCTACTTTATCATTGTCCATACACAGTTATTCCTTCTTTTTTACATTGCAATCAACAAAAAGAATCTTAAGGTGTATTTATAAAAATGAGTATTTTTAATGAAAGATCTGATACAGATACAACGTATCTGTTCAACAAAAATTCAGTTTGAAATGCGTACAGTCATCTGTCAGGTCTAATTTTTCCAAACTAATCTATAGTTTGTCCAGACTTACCTGTAGCTTATTCCAAAGTTAGCTCTATTTATTGCCTTGAAGTGCAGTGACCATTCTGTACCATTTTATTTCAGAAAGGAACACCCACATTTATCCAGCTGCGTAGTGGTAGAAAAAAGAGAAAACCTGTTGGAAATCAGCTGCAGCAATAACACCAAACTGTCTTAATATTTAATGCATGTGTTCTGAACTGTGCATCAAAGTTCCAGTACATCGGAGAGGCTGGGGTGTAACTGCCGTAGCTACCACAGAACTGCCACACCGGGAGCCATGGGGAAGGGCGTTACATGGTGGCGATGAGGAAGGTGGGACAAGGTTTCACCTTAGTGACAGACAGATTCCAGCCTGTTGGTGCTTTTGAATTAGAAAAAGCGTAACACCTCTGACAGTAGGATATAGCCGCGCTGTGCTGTACAGCACTGTTGGGTCCTCCCGCTCCAGAGACTGGTACAGAAACGGTGGGCAAAGAACAGCTGGGGCTTCTCCAGTCTGAACTGGTTGCTTGCACCCTTCGAGAGGCAGCAGTCCCCATCTGGGCACCACAGCCAGACCCCAGCCACTCCTCCTGCTCCTCACCCACCCCACACAAGGGAAGACTAGGGGGATGCCCAGGCCTTCTGCACCGGCTTCCTGAGTGGGTCTGCAGTGACATTCACACTTCTGACCTTCTGCTAACTCACCAGCATGGTACCCACCCAAAACTTGGTAGTAGCGTTGGATTTGCCAGCTCTCATGACGGTGCTTTCAGGAGACTAGCAGTGTGCAGGGGGTGCTTGAATAAGTCTACACTTTGACAATTTTTTTTTCCAAATTCCTTATCATTTATGATAAATCAGGCTATAAGTGTTCTTTTCAAAATACCTTGTGTTTGAGAGTTCCCTGTTAATTTCCAAACAGTCAAAAGAAAAGCAAGCCAAGGATTATTATTTAATGAAAAAGATTACGATCATGTTATTGATTTGTACAAAAGAACCACAAGCTAAATGCTGTTTCTTCAGTAGTCAGTTAAATAAGTATTTAGTAAGAATGTAAAAACTCTCAGCGACTGCACAGGAATGATTTAATCACTAGGAGACATTTTATAATCATCAACCTCAATCGGAAATGAGAAGTGGGGCCTCCATTCCTATCTTTCACATGAACCGTATTAAAGAATCAGTCCAGATAGAAACTTATGTGCTGTCCTTAAGATTTTGGCCACAACTGTGTAATAAAAGCAATCAGTAAATTAGTTGTCTTGAGAATCGAACCTGGTGTTGTTCCTTCTAAAATCATGCTATCTTCTGTCTGTTGATGTCCCTGGAATCTGGTGACTAATCACGTTAGCCCCTGGTCGTCCTCCACTACACGTGGGCAGCACCAGCCCCGCTCTCACAGGGACACGTTCCCTGGCAGTCCCAGTCACCACTGCTGGGAGGTAGGAGAGGTTAGACTGAGGGTGCCAGCTGCACGGCAGCTCCTGGACCATCAGATGAGTCAGAGGACACTGCTGCTGTTACCAGCATTAATTCTAAAACAGGTTTGAGGCAGAAAAGCCCAGGGATCTCCAGCCTGGATAGTCATGAAATGGAAATGTTTCCATTTCTTACTTCAATTGTTATTACAATGGGAAAAAATAAGCAAAGAGCTTCATCTGGCTACCAGTGGTCCTTCAGCAGTCCTCTTGCAGTGGAGAACAAACAGTAAACGTTTTCGGAGAGCACATTCTTATTCAATTTCTGTGTTTTGAACAGTGAAATCAGCCTTTGAGGGTAGATGCCCTTTATTCTGTGCGTCTGTTTAGCTTCAACTGATGTGGTATGAGAAGAAAATCATAATGTGCTGTAAAAATGGATTAGACTTACAAAGGTCTTGTTCTCCCTATGCCAAGTAATGGTTTAAAGTGATCTCTTACCATGCTAATTAACTTAGAGGTGTTACTGCAAACAGCTCAGGCAAGCACACTTCTAAATTATGAGTAATTTATTTGTGGGTTTTTTTTATTCCCAGGAAATCATGAAATGATATGCAAATTAGGAAGAAAGGTTTAGTCCATGAGGGACCTTTATTAAGCTTTTTGTGAGAATACGCGTGCTCATGAAGGTTAAGGATCTGGCATCACTGAAAATGTATTAATCAACAGACAAGATATAGCACAATGCACTCTTCCCAATGGCCTTGGCTCTGACCCTTTTAAAGATAATGGGAATACTGTCCACTAAGAACTAGATTAGGACGATCAAGTGCATTTCATCAGGGTTTGACTTGAACCGTGATCCCAGAGGTGAAAAGGCAGAGGTTTATCCACTGAGCCAACCAGCCCCTGTCCAGATAAAATCTTGAATATGATGTATAAGGGCAAATTAGGATAGAGGAGGGAAATTGATTGCTTGGGACCGTTGTTACCTAGGACTGGTCATAGGGAAATCCTATGCATCCTGAAACGGCCTCTTCTATTTAAGGGGTCATCTGAGACACCTGATTTTCATGAAGTACTAGTAGGAAGAGGGCTTTGTGCTCTGTTCCTTTACTCAAAACCATTATTGCCTTGGTTGGAACTGCATTTGCTTAAGTTAGTGGTTAGTTGATAAGCCATCGGATAAACTGCAAAATGAGTCATGACAGAGAGAGGAAATATTATAATAAATTGTTCTGACTAGCAAGCAGAACTGTAAAGCCAGATGGCAAGCAGGAGTCAATCCAGATGTGCTGGATTAGCTATTTACTGCCAGCTTCATGTTCCAAATAAATGAATTATTCTGGTGTAGAAGTTGCCCATATCACAGTTACAAATATTATTTCATGACCTTTCATCCCCCTGTCCTGTTCTACACAGCTATTCTAAGTCCTAAGGCTACTTCAGGTGTACTGTGCTATGTTTATTTTTGTGTGTCTCCTGGCATTTGGGTGCTCTGGGGTCCTGCCCCTTCCCCAAAAAGCTCACAGCAGCCAATCCTGCCTCAAAGGCCTTGCCCAGGAGACGTGTCAGCCCACAGTGGGAGCTTTGCCCAAGTAAGAAACGTGGATCACAATCTTTTTTCAAGCAGGTGCCTTTTTTTATCACTGTACAAGTAATACTGAAACTGCATCCTGTGTATTTCTATGCTTTTGCCAAACTGCAGCCCACAAACTGGCAGTTTGATAGCAGAATCATGCTGATTTTAACTCCCTAATGCTACCGACTCGTGTTTCACAGTAACAGACGTGGAAAGTTTGATGAAATAATCCACTGAATCTGACCCATTTGCAAGCAGGATATTCCTAATTAAAATCTTTTGAAGTTAGCATCCACACAGTCGTTCTTGCCATTTTGCATGAGCCATATTACAAGCTGTTGGGCAGAGTTTATGGATTAATGTCAATAATGTAAAGTTTTGGGAAAGGCAATTTGCATGAATGCAGTTTCGCAGAGTCAAATTTTTTAAATCAAAGCAAGCACGAGAGTCTCAGGAGAGTGAGTGATAAGATCCACTTTTTGCTGATAGAAGACGGGAAGTGTGCGTTCAACTGCGACCCGCTGGTGAAGTCACTGGGCACTGGCACTGGCCAAGCGGTCCTCAGGGCTTTCGCATCGCCTGGATGTACTAAAGAGCAAATCGCATTCCTTGGAGAACTCGGGCTGGAGAGGGGGGTGGTGGGAGCTTAGTCTGTGTGAAAGCCGTTTGCAGTCATGCTCATCTCCGATGCTTTGGGCTCTCCGTCGGGCACTGTGGAGCAGGAGGGATGGGATGCGATTTGCTTCTGCAGAGCCATGTTTCGGCAAGGAGCCCTTGGGATGTGAAAGGCAGTTTTGTCATCAGCAGAATGTTGATGTGGGTGACTGCTGCTGCGTGAGCAAGAGTCTACACTTCACCCGGTTCAGTGCTTGGAACTTCTTAACTGACTAGTTTATTCTTTACATGTAGTTCAGTTTAGTCTCCTTATGGAGAACTAATTACCTGAGAAGTACAACAGGATTCTGATTCCTCTTTTTTTCCAAGTAACAAAAGTGTTCCAGGATAAGACCTTGGTTCTCTGCAGATCGGAGTGGTGACCAAGCCTTGGGCCCTGCCAGCAGCAGTTTGGCTCCCTGCTTACCCATGCTAGCCAATTCAGCCTGAAGTCCACGGACCTGGATTGAAAGGTTCCACACAGGGCAATTAGGAGAAGCAAGATTATATGCAAAATCTGATCGTGTGATGTGTCTAACAGGGCTACAGCCTCCACTGGACAAACGGAAGGGGTACATCACTGGAGAAGCGTGAAAGCACTGTTTACTCCAAATCGGTGTTCAGAGGGGCGTGTACAGGACCAGCAGACATCATAAGGCGCTTTCAGAATGAGACACCCTGCAGCCCGGGGACTCTGGGGTGTTTGTTAGGTGCCAGCTGACAGCCCTGAGCGTCCAGCACCTTCCCTGGCATTGTGTGGCCGCTCGCCCTGCCCTGCCCACCCGCTGAGCTCGTCACTGCTTTGCAAAGTCACTGCCGTGTTCCTGCGGTGTGAAGGAACCCTGTGGGAAGGGACCTGTGGTCCTCGGGCCGGGCAGCTGCAGCCACCTCTGCCCTGCCGAGCCCTGTGGTGGGTCCAAAGAGGACGAGAGCTGCGGGATGCGAGAGAGCAGACACGGGGACAGAAAAGCCGCTCTAACGAGACAGGGCCAGTAGCAGTCTCCAGTAATTACTCTGGTGATCCACAGGCAGTGCGGTTCACTGTGGACAGTGGGAAAGGGTGGCTCTTTCTAGACTTTTAAGGCAATCTAAATATTTCCACAACAGAAGTACTATTTTTAAATGCGTTTTCCAGAGCAGTTTTCTGAAAAAGTTGGAACACTCATTAGAAGAATGTCCGTGTCCTTTAAACCATTGGAATGTCTCCTGAGAGAGAGAGGCATAATGTCAGAACAGGAGAAAAACTGTGTTTTCCTGGGGGAACTTCCACTGAAATCAAAGATTTTCTGAGTTAGTGCAGGTGCAGGGAGCTAATAGAAGTATATTTGGTGCAGTTTCTGTGTGTGCTGTATATGCACATTTATGTAGGGGTTTAGGATTTGGCAATTACTGCCATTCAGGACGTATAGACAAATTATAATATACAAAAGCACTGTAAGTGGTGCATTTATCTTCTGTAATTTCAGGGGGTTTTTGTGAAACATGATTTAAGTCATGGCTTTATGAGTGAGAGAAAATTAAGGTTTCAAAATATATTTTAATGGATCATTTTACAAAGAATAAGCTAGAGCAAACAGCAGCTTTAAAATAAGGCCAGAGCAGAGTTGTGCAGGATGTTTTCATGGATAAGTGGGAGGGATCAGCATTTCCACGGACCTTTATTCGAAGTCAGTAGACTGCTGAATTAGTTGCTAAATATTCTTCTTTGACTGAAAGTCTGAATAAAACGACTGTATTTCCAAAGTCCCTTGAAAAAAAATCCTGAAAAGACCGGCAGAGGAGGTTACAGTGACCAGTGTCCACGTATTTGAATTCTCTAAGGTCATTTCTGCATGCTTACCTCCTCTTTTTGGTCCGAAACTTCATTTCGCTTTCACAGCTGTGAATTCTCTGGTGGGCCCTGCAGATGGATTTGATAAATGCTGCTAATATCACCTTCTGATCCACCAGTGCTCTGACTTTGGTCTGTAGGTCTTGATGAGTAATTGCCGTTGTTCTACTCCAATGACTGAATTAAGTTGCCCTGTTTTAAAGGGTTCATACGTGTGTGATTCTAGCCAAGGTGGCCCATGGCAGCATGCCGATGGACAGTGACCTTTGCAGAGTGCCTCATCGCTTTAAACTGAAGCAAGCAAAATTACCTTGATTTCTACAACTGGCTAAACTGTTAAAATCCTTTGGTTACTGTCAGGCTACATAATACTGAAATTTAGTATTCCAGGTAATTGTTCTCTTTGGCCAAAGCACACACTGCTTAACCACCGGGGGCCCCATGAGCTCGAGGATTGAGGTCCAGCCCGGGACGAGGGGGCTCGCTGGCGTCCCCATGGGAGGCACTACCCAGTACCGAGACCATCCGACCAGTCCTGCTCGATTTTTTCTTACTGGGTGGAGTACAGGTTCTGAGAGAGCGCCTGCGCAGGACCGCACACCCCGTACCGCGCATTGCCTCCCCTTCACCCTTGTCCCTAAACACACATGGACGTCAGAGTGGTGACGAGAAAAAGGGAGGGGAAAACGAAACGGCCTTCAGCAGGAGGGATGACAGTTTTGGTAATTGCCCGAAGAGGCGATGGGCACTGCAGCTGATACAGGCAGCAGCCCTAAATGCTTTTAATTCTGCTCAAATTAACTGGGGAATGTCCTTTACTGCAAATGCAGCCGTTCTTTCGCTCAGTGAAGAGAATTTCATTGAGACCAAGCCAATTCCCATGCAGGTCAGAAGGAGCTCGAGTATACAACCTGACTGCAGTCTTTGGCTCATGAAGTTTGCTGAACAGAAATACCTACCTTCAGACTGCAAAATCCGATCAATCAATTTAGCCTGTTTTTAGAGATCCGCTTCTGTGTGCCTCGTGGGCTATTCGCCACCTACAGATACATGACTCCTAGGCAGGGATCGTCTCCTCACTTGGGTTAAACACACATTCATGTGGGGCCGGTCACTAGATGTTGTAGAGGAAATATCTTGACGTGGTATCGGCAGCTCAGCGGTTACAGCAGGTAAAACACAGGCCCTGCATCATCCTTGCTGTCGTTCAGGGATAACTACATTGGAGAAATTGAGTTGGGGAAAAAAAGAGTCTTCTGAACTGCCTGTGACATACAGTTCTGGAGTTAACTTTCAGCCGCAGCGTTTTAAAATCTCTGTGTAATTGCTCGAATTACCCCAGCATGTTATGAAACACCTTGAAGATTTGATTCTTAAGGATGATCTTATAATGAGTAAATTAAATAGAACAATATATTGATTTTTAGGCCCTGAACTTCATTTCTTTGTCATTTTAAAGGCATTTAGAGTGACAGGCATCCTCATGTTTACTGTTACAGCAGTGACATTATTCAGTGATGTTCAGTGCACAATATGAAAATGAGTGAGCAGCTTGTGCTGAAAATTGCCGTGAATAGAATGTTTCAGGTGGGTTTTTTTCTTAAAAACAAGGTTATGTGCTTTAAAAATAAAGACATTACCCTGTGAGAGTCTGACTCCTTCTCAGTCTCATCTGGCCTATATTACTTTTCACTGACTTTGCATAGTGCCAGGGAGCTCTGAAACACCTGTCAGCAAGCAGATGCAACTAAAGGATGCCCATGTCAGGTCCTGTTCCTTCTCTTGCGAAGCTGCCCGGAGGGGAAGTGGCTTCTGTAACTGTTTGTGACAAGAGCTACAGATCACCTGGTTTTATTCACCAGTAACCTTGCATTTTGAGATTACAGGCTTAAATGAGAACCCAAGTGCTTTTCATACTGAAAAAAGTAATAGAAAAAAGAAAAGCTGTGAGGTGGGTTCACACCACTCAGTCCTGAACACACAAATAACTTGGCGTTGCCCTTCACAGGAATGAGCAGAGGGCTGTTGGCATAGTATGGGGTCACATTTGAACATAAGGTTATGGATTTAACGTCTAGGAAAAAAATAATTTGTTAAATTAATAATTATCTTAAATATAGCATGAAATAAAAGTTTGTCCTAATAATCTAGTTAAAATATTTAACTGTTTTACGTGTGAGGATGAACTGTTTACAACAAGCATTCCCTAAATATTTCTTCTAGGCACCTAGTTGGGCTGTGGCTTCCAGCTGGGTCATCGTGAGCTTTTGGCTTTGTCATTTCAGGTTAAGGATGTCCCTCTACCTGGGGAAGCTTGGGTTGCTGATAGAGAGCACAGCACACAATACAGTCTTGTTCCCATTATCTGTCCTCTCTGTCACCAGTGTCAGCAGCTCATCTGCATAGCACAGACACAACTAAACAAGCAACTGAGCAGATAAACCCATCAGAAACTCTTTGGATAATAATGCAGGTCGGAATGCTTAGTCCTCCAGACCCTTCATTTAGTTTGTAAATATCATCATAGCAAGAACAATCTGAATGTATGAAATTTCGAAAGAGTGAATTGGTGTCAGAGGACAATGCATCTATTTAACATCACCAGCCCTTGGAATGCCCATGAGTAATTTATACCATTGTGTTCTGTGCAGCATTGTTCTTTTATTCAGTCCTTGCAGTTTTCACACTTCAGAAATAGCCTCTTTCTCCTGATGCTTCCACTTCCCTGCTCTGATCTGTTTACTTGGCAACAGTAGGAAAAATGTATTTGCACTGTATTAGCAGACATATATTTCAAAGAAAAGTTTTAACCAGGGATGATGGATTTTCTCCCTATGCTCGAATCACTTTGGGCAGAGAATATCTGTAAGGTGGAGCAGGGAAGGGACGGTAACAGTTGTTTTCATAGCCAGCTTGTATGCCTGTACTGCGGCTACCCATCTATCTGTACATAAACACAGGACCACAGGCTGGAAACGTGCATGATAACCCAGTTTTTCCTGGGGTATCGCAAGATTGCTTCAGTAAGAATAGTGGCTGAACCATCCCAACGTTTTTAGGGTTGAGCATATTGTTAGACACATACCATAGGTTTCCACTCAGATGTTTATAAGTATCTATTCAAACATCTTGAATGCCGGGGCTTTTGATGAGATGTTAAAACATGTACCAGCTACCTGCGGTTATTTGTGTTGCAAAATCTTTTCCAGCGTACCATCACACGCTTTGGTGTCTGATGCACTGAAATAGGGACAGCTGCCCGTGGTTTGGCATCCTCATGTGAAAATACGTACCTAGAGCAACACGGCACCTAGAAACTGAAGCAAGCCGGGTGGGCCTTGGAGAGGCAGCTAATCAGCAGGGCAGGTGGTTCAGGTAGCGGCTTTTCACACAGATAATTAATGTGTACAAGTAGCTGCTAATTGCACATTTCAGGAATGATTTATGAGGCGGCAGAGGGGAAAGAGGGACACAATCTCCTTTCTTTGGGAACCTCTGCCATTCATACAATGGTATCAGCACAGCTGTGAGGTGGGACATGATTAATGAAGAGCGGGCAAACACGCCACCATCCTGCGGGATCCTGCTCGGATGACGCGCCTGTCACACCAGAAAGTGGCACTTAGAGCTGTGGCCAGTAACAGTGACGATCACGAGCTTTTTGTCTTTTAACTCGCTAACTCACTCCGACGTCAGGCTTAACACCAACCGTGGTTCTGGAATAAGGTCGTTTATGTCCATCGGAACAATTATTGGTTTAATGTGGATGATCATCATTGACTTGTTATGAGCGGGTTTGTGTTCATGAACAAAAGACTGCACGTATTTATTTTCTCTGTAGAGGTCCAGGGGAAAACAGATTTGGCAAGGACTAATATTTATGGAAGACATTAAATCTAGACTTATGAACATCTCTGTTAAATATCTGCTTCTGGTGCTCTGTCTCGGCTGCTGCCTGGGAACACATTTCACCTATTGTCACGTATCCCTTTTCCTGCTATCTGACCTGCACCCCCCAAAATAGGTGTACAAAACCACGGCTTGTCTTTGCTTTGGAAGAGTGATGTGCGCATCCTCGTGTTTACTGTACCCACACCTCTGAGCTGAAGATAATATAAAGTAATATGATCATTTGCTGGCATTTTTGTGGGCTGATTAGCATATCGGTTTGCTGTGCCTCTTTAACGCTAGTCTGGTTTATCTTTGAAAAGATTGCTAATAAAAATTGAAAAAAATCAGCCATCTTGAAATAGTAAGTGTGCATATAGGTCACTGCTGTGAAGAGCCAGTGTGACGTGTTTCACTGAGATGAAAAGGAACATTTTGAACACTTCTCTCAATGAACTGTTTACATATCCAAATGGTCCTGAGTGTTTTGCACTATGTTTTTACAACTGTTATATGAGGGATATACCCCAAGCAGTGTTATCAAAGTCTCTGTTTATTTCCTTTTATATAATGTAGTATTTTCAGATTGCTTCAGTTCAATATTAAAGAGTGAATACTTTTATTTCTATCTTTTATAGCTTTTAGAATTTGACAGAGAGCTGTCAGTCTTTAAAGACAGATTGTATGAACTGGACATCTCATTTCCTCCCAGGTAAGATTCACATATAATCTATTTATTTAACTAGCTAGTTAAAGTGGAATTGTTCCTGGCGCTGTAAATAAACCTGAGTGTTCCCATACATGTTGTAGAAATGATAATGATCTTTGTTCCTCTCATAAATGTTTAGTCTTCCCACGTCCCCTCCGTCAGTACATAAACTGTGACAGCGCAGTCCGCATGCCGATGGTGCTCTACAGCTCGTCGTTTGGGTTGGGCTGAGCCTGGTTTTATAGCTGCTCTCCAAAGAGACCTGATGCGATTGCCTGCTAAGAGACCTGCAGCTACTTTTACGCACTGGACCCAGATAACCTGTGAAAATACTTTACTGCAGCCATAAAGGCAGCCTTTGCCTCAAGCTGTTGAAAACTGAGTAGCAATGGCACTCACAGGAGGGGGGTGCGGAGGCCAATGCCCTTGCTCACGGGGGGATCCAAGAGGAGAAGCAGGGGAGGGGGCAGGAACTTCGAATCTGCTTTTTCCGTTTCAGTAAACATGTTATTTAACTGCTAAGGCTATTTGAATAATTTGACTTTTTTACTAGGAGTGCACAGCTTTAATCAGCTGTATCCCTGAGGTGGATTTGAGCCGTGAAGAGACAAGTATTGCTGTCCTACTAAACCACGATTTTTGCAAATGGCAGTCCTGTTCAGGAGAGATCTGTGGAAAATTTGGTACAGTTTTAAACATGTATGGCCCCTTTCCAAGAATGAAGAAGTCTGATCTCACAGTTGCTTTTAAGGGAGGGAAATACTGCATTTGCAAAGACAGTTGAAGTTCAAGAAATCATAGATAAAACCCTACTGTTTATGTACTTTTTTTTTCAATATTCTTAAATATTGCTATTTTGTCCTTTGTGGACAGATAGAAAAGTGTGATGTTTTGGCATACACTAAGAAAAAATTTGGAAAGCTTGCCTTTTTGTGATCATAATCTCATTATTTCTCACCAGCCAGCTGCGATACTGATTATATTGATCCCTCGGGACAATGGAAGTATGCATGGAGAGGTTACCGCTGCTCTAAATTGTTCTTATTGATTGAGTATGATAACAGAAGACCAGCAGTGTGTACATCTCTGCGTGTATTTCATTAGTGGTGTACCTGGTCAGGGTGAAAGGAGGTGAGGGGAAATAGATAGGAATTTTTTAGCAGAAATACTTTCTACTTAATTTCACCATCATTAGTGCTTTCAGCCAAAGCAAGGTGTGGCAAAAGTACGTTGTTGCATGAATGGGCTGCAGATTTGTCAAACCCTTCTGTCAGTACGGTTTGGTGTCATGCTGCTCTCGAGCAAAGATCAGAAATTTGGTGTGAGTAGTCTTTAGATACAAGCTGTGCTTTTGATCTGCTTGTGAAACGATGCGAACATCAGGCCAAGGACTAAACTCTTGAAAAATTTCTTTTCACAAATACGTCCAAATCTCAGCAGAGATTTCTGTTATTATTTAGTGCTTAAGTGTATTGCAAATTACAGCTAGGCTGGATACAACCCAGGATTTTCCTCACAGTTACCAAGGGCCATGCCCTGTGAGGTTGTGGGCAAGTAGTAAATGATTCTTCCTCTCCTTCACATGCAAGTCAGAGCAAGTAGCAGCAGGAAACCTCCGTGAATGAAATATAGGCGAAACAAAAGCCAGAATCGAAACCCTGTACAGGAGGCACCTGGTAGCCGTGCAGGGAAGTGCAGAGCTAGGACGCAGAAGGGTGAAGCCTCAGGCCAGGACTGGGTCTCCAGGCAAGGAGACCAAGACTTGCAGAAGAGGAAAGGAGGAAAGAAGGCAGCACTGGGCAAGGGTGATCTGGAGTACTGAGGAAGAGTGGTGAAAACCATAGAAAAGCGAGATGGTTGCAGGGTGCTGCTCATGGGACAGGGCAGCAAGTTGGCCTTGTCCTTCCCAGGTGAAAACAGGAGCTGGGAAGAAGTGTTTCTGTGTCCCTTCCTAGCACTGATCCACAGAGTGAGGGACTGCTGCTGTCAGATGTCAGATGCAGGAGTGCCTACGAATCCCGAGGTAACGCCGCTGCTCCTTGAGGAATGGCTGGAAAGTGGCATAATGCAAGACAGTGTTAAGAGATAAAGAAGCCTTGGGGGGAAATGGAAGACGTTTGACAAAAGAATTAGAAGTTAAATTGGGAGTAAATAGGAGGGCTGTGACTGAGAACTGCTGGGACATTGCTACAGAACCAGCAGCGAGCTTCAGGGGGGTGGATGGGGAGGACCATACGAACAGGAGCAGGAGGAGGTAAATTAATACTAGTCAGCTGCCTCGGTACTCTCTGCTGCCGCAGTACCTGAACACTTGACACGGAGCATTAACATCCAAATGATCTATTTCGATACCATTAACATTTTAAGCTACTGCATCTAGTGTATGAGTCTATTATTGCCTAGAACAAAAGTATTAAATAAGGTGGTACGCTGTAGATGAACCCCTGGTAAAAAATGCAAGACCAAGTGAAAATGTTCCATCCCAGAAATACCTGTGGATGAGACACAGATTTTTACTTTGTCTAATTGATGTGATGAGTGAAATGAAAGAAATACCCTGTAATATGAGCTAAGTATCCTCTCCCCTGCCCTGCCCACATGCTTGCAGACTTGGCTAGGAAACTACAGGAGCAGCTCTTCGAGGCCTCAGCACTGTCATCAAGGAGGGCAGTCACCAGCTTGTGATGGCAACTTCCCTGCTGCCAGCTCCTTCTTTCTCAATTTTATTACTTGTATTTGTTTTCCTTGCAAAACCGAAGCCAAATCTAGCTCATAACCTTGTTTTGTTTTGGACACACCACCAGTATTAGAGATGAAATATTTCATTACGTACAATTTTGGCTTTTAAAGTTAAAGTCAAGGCAGCTGAGCCCTAGCTGTCATCAATCTGCTTTGCAGGATGTGATGGACCTGCAGCCGACCCCTTCACTCCATCAGAGCAAGGGACCATCATCTTCCTCGCTCTCGGTGTGACACATGCCATGGGCGCTTCGGAGTGGCTCTGCAGGAGGCAGCACCCTCTCCCAGAGCTGCTGCTGAACCCTGCCTGGGGCAGCAGCCAGCAGTCACACTACTCTTGCTTCTCTTGTCTCTCCAATAAGATGAAAAACCAAGATCCTGACCACTTCTTGCCACCAAAGAACCCATAACATTCTTGCAAGAGCACAGACGTCTAGACAGATGTTCTGGCCCAAGTCCCAGTAATTAGATTCCACCTCCCAAACACAGTGTTCCTTTAGCTGGATTCGGTGGTATTCCTCTCTTCCTGCCCCAAACCGCTGGCCAGCGTGCTGGTGCCGTGCTGATTGCCGCTGCGCTGCCGCACTGCGGGACGCTGAACTCAGCAGTTGTCTACAGCCCGCAGCTCTGGAACTCGCCTGCTACGCGCTCCATTTCCTTCTTTCGACTAAGCAATGGTGATAAACAGTCATGTACTTTATGTACTGAAAGCTGGCGCTTCCTTTGTGGCACGGAAGGGATGCTAACGCTGAGTTTATAGAACAGCAAATTTCTTGAAACTTAAGCAGAGAATAGTGATGAAATATGAGAATTGACTATGAGAATATTGCTAAAAATACAAGATGTAAAACCTACAAGGTAAACTCGTACCTACACAAAGAGCAAATGGCTTTACGTTAGGGTGCTTTCTTTCACCCATCCCTCCTCGTGTTCGAGCTCGTGTGGCAAGGGAATCCTGCTTCCCGTTCTGAGGTCCTCGCACGGGCCCCAAGCTCGGGAGGAGGTCTTGCCTGAGTGAGGTACAGCAGAATGGGATTCACAGGAGTTCGAGTCACTGCAGCTCAGCATCCTGGGTTTGTTCATGAAACTAAGAACACGGATTTTCGTGGAAGGAATAATATGATTTCTTTTTCTTTATATTGAAATAATGACCACAATGTGCTATTAACTGGAAAACCAGGTATTTTGAGTAGGCAAAAAGCAGTGGGTTTAGTGTAGGACATTGTCTTTTTGACTTAGAACCTTTTCACTCATGCAAGAAAGAAAGGAAATATATGGCCTAAATGTCTTGGTTTCACTTCCTTGTAGTTTTTCCTCCATTTTCCCCTCATTTTTAATTTTCTTTGGGGGGGGGGGGGGGGGGGGGGCGGGGAGGGGTGTGGAATCTGTAGTTTATCATGACTTTGCTGGTTTATATACTGTTTGTAAATACAAGCTTAACCTGTATTTGTCATATATCCAGTCATTCTAGATGTTGTATTTTTAACTGAAGGAGAATCTGATCAGTCCTGTATATTTAGAAACTACTTCTTCAAGCTTCTTGCTGTTCTTGGTTGGAAAGTGTGTGGTGCATCCATTTGTTCTGCAAATGCACCAAACAAAGCCTTTTTCACTGGAGGGAGAGACAGAGAAAGCTCTGGTCACTTCTTGTGGCAGGCTTATGGGCTTAATTAGGGAACGCTTGAATTTAGAAGGAAGTTGTAAGCAATTGTAATGATAGCCTTAAAGTCGTAGTTCAGAATTTGTTTTATACATGATATTTTAATTATGGTCCATTGATTCAGTCTGTGAATTACTCTCTGCTTCAGTTCTTGATCTGTGGTGTTATGGTCTTGCATCTTGGGATGCCAGCCAGTGATTGAAGACAGAGTATCTTGGTACTGAATACATCTAGTATTACATTTCTCATCTCTCAGAAAAGGAAAAAAAATAATTAGGACAGTTTTCTCTTTCTTTCATTTGCTTCATCATTTGGGCACAAAATTAATTGCCCGATTTGCACACAGAGTTCTACAAATCAGAAGCAAAGTGGCATTCCTGTCTTGTAAATTTTTCCCTCAAAAAACGTGCTTGAGATTCGGTGCACTCTTGAGATAAATGGAAAAGGTCACATCCCTTTGAGCTGCAGCAGAATGAGTTACTTACAAATTCATTTTTTATCAGCATAAACTGTTTATTCTCTGGACTTGATCATGACATCTTATTGATACATTACCATAGCTGGCCTGGGGTTGAACGCTTTACTGCTTGGAGTCAGTGATATGTATGGTTAACTTCAGTGGGGCCAAAATTTCACCCGGAGCAGTTCTCTTGGCTTGCTTTCACACCTCTCCTTGAGCGGCATTACGCCGTGATCCAGACACCGTGGGTATAAATACTGGTAGGCAGAAACGCACCACGCTGTTCCCGACCCATACTTTACCTTGTTTCCTTCTGTAACGCTGAACGCCCTGTGAGACCCCAGCCCCAACCTCGCGGGCAGCGCTGGCTGGGGACCCAACATCTCCAGTGTTGGACAGCCAACCCCAGTTCTTCATAAGAGGGCTCCGTTTGAATGAAAACCACTGGCCTTGTAGCATAAAAATGAGCAAAGTCCTGATTAAAGTAGTAAGTAAGAGAACAGTGTCGTTTCACGGCAGCAGGCCTTACAGCGAACGCCGTTCTTTGAGAGGAAAGCCTTGCGTGATGCTGGCTCTGACCAGCGCTTCCGTCGAGCACCGCGGGCAGTGAACCCAGTCCTGATTTTCACACCTTAGTCCCCGTTGCTGCCTATTTCAGCAACTCCATCACACGGTCGTGCACTGTACGGATCTCCTCCTCGAGGCTGCAAAGACTTGTTCATATACAGAGGGTGACCAGAACTGTTTTCCTCTCGTAGTGTTTTTCTCAGTTATGACTGTACAAGTATTTCCGAATTTAATTTCAAATTTGAGTCTGTGGCTTCAAAAAATGAGCATAAACATATTGCTGTTCTAGAAAATATCTGGAGGTTTTGGTGTCCTCAAAGTGCTTGTGTACTTAAGAGTATGGACTGAGAAAATAATCAAATCTGATTCTCGCATATTCTCAGGTTTCACTTAAAATTATGAAAAGTTCCGAATGGAGAGGAGGTTTTTGTATGTTTCTGTGGTTTAGTTGTTAAATGTTAATATATCCGCTTCTTTTACAGTTAATTTCTCCATCCTTTCTCCTTAATTTCAAATGAAGCCATGACAGTCACGTCGGCAAATATTTTAGGATTTGGGGAAAACAGAATCACAAAATCACAGAACTGTTTTGCTTGGAAGAGACCTGTTAAGATCATTGAGTTCAACCCTTAAAACAATAAAGAAAAGATTAGTAAGTGAGAAAACCAAAACAAAAGGCATTTTTAGGTGCTTTCTCACAAAGTACACCATTTAGAGCATGAAAAAATGCAAATTGTCTCTTACAAAGAAACTCTCAAGATTCTTCTTGTCCTTTTATTTAGGGGTCTGGAATTCTCAGATTGTCAGACCTTGTTGTTTCCAGTTTTTCATTACACTGAGAGAGCATTTCAATATAAGTAGTAATAGAAACATTGACTTCTTGAGTAATTTTCTACCTATAAAAGGCCATGATGAAATGCTGGTGTGTTGTAATATTTCTGGGGTTTCGTTCTTCTTTACTTCGATTTCATTACACTCTTCAAAACTCACACACAATGTGCTTTTGCATAGTTTGTTACCTTTTCTCGGTGGATGGTAAACCACATTCTCTGACCAGTGAGAACACTTAGCACTTGTTAGAGAAAACATCTCAGGAATCATTATTCACAGGTCTTGGCAAAAAATTACATCTTTATATATTTCCAGTTACTGTATCATGCTTTTTAATACCAGCTTTTAAAAACTGAACTTTATAGGAACCTTTTCTTATTTTCTTTCCAGTCCCTGTGCTAATGGGTTCTAAAACTAAAACTTTGATGTTGTAATAAGTATCAAAAATTTATTTCAATTCTGTAGAGAGTGGAGACTCTGCACTGAGTCAAGAATACTTTTAATTTTTTTTTTAACTGTGGACTTCGTGCTTGCCTCTTAGCAATGTACAGGTAATTCTGTAAAGGATTTGAAATACCTGAGGCCTCTTTCCCTTGTTTATTCATTTTGAATACAGCAGAAACAAGGTCAAAAAGACAAAGTATGAAAGTAGAGGACGCTGTCACCCGGTCACCAGCCAGCCATGCGCCCGTGAGCGGAGGAGCAGAGCTGGGCTCTGCTCTCAGGGCTGCTTCTGCATTTCGCAGGACAGAACAATGCTAGGAGTGGAGACCAGAGCCTTGGCGTGGTGATAAGAGGACGGGTGAATGAGAACTTGCAGAATTACCACTTCGGCCTCACTTGGTTATAAATGAAATTGGAGTTCCTTGTTTTGTCTAGCCATTAATCCACAATTTGACTTCTCTTCTTCCCTTTTGAAACAGCGGTTCACTTATAAGTTTTCAAACTATTAAGCAATATGTAAATGGCATTTGTTGGATTTTACATAAATACGTTGATATTTTTAATAGTACATTAATTTTGGTGGGTATAGTCGTAATTATATATATAATAGTTCTATGAGTATATATAGTTATAGTGCATGATAGTTATGAATTGGATTTGTAGCTATAAATGAAATTGTTTTAAGGCAACAGAGCAAATTCACGTTAACGTATACACTAGTGGGTTTCCACAAGGTCGTGACAGACTCTGTGTTAGTGAATGTTAACTTCAGGACTCTTTCCAGTCGACTTGGTCTGTGGGAAGGGTTCCAAAGCCACTTCTGAGCTCTCCTACCAGCCACGTCTAAAAATAACATTTCTGCAGGCATACTTATGGAATTCAAAACTAAACAAAACTATTGTTCTTCTCCAGTGCAAAACTGCAATTTAGGTTAAGACCATATGTCTGCTTGATCTTATGTGAATTCTTCACCCGACCCTGCATGACCATCCTCCGTGGCACGGAGGGAGCGGTGGTCAGGCAGTCGCCCCTCAAAACCATTTGGGACAAAGCTGTGACTGGGCATAGCAGAGACAACATCTCCTTAACTGGCAAGGCCCTCGGTTATCTCCTCTCTGTTCAGCAGGGCACTTGAAATCTGCGCATTTTTCTGAATTCCTCTTCAATTCCAAGCTCCTTTTAATTCTTTAAGTATGTGTTTAAATTCTATCAGCTTACCATCCTGTACAACCAGTGCATCAGAGAGAACCGTGCCAGCCATGCAGTGAGGGAACTTCCGAGGAGAGAAGTGTCCTAGCCTGCTGGCTCCTGACCAGTATGTGCTGAAGCTGTGTTGCCCCCAGTTCTCTGCCCAGGGGGTTCCCAGCACATTCTTGCGCTGCACAGTCGGGATCGCCAGGAACCTGCCACGGGAGAGGCATCTGCAGAGAACGCAGCCATCGCCCCCAGCTGCCGGGAAACAGCCGGGGTCGGCTGTTGCTCTCCCCAGTCAAGAGGTTAGCCTCTCCAAAGCCCACCTCTTTCCTCATCTGTCTTGGACCCCTTTGGGCTGCAAACGGGAGCAGTAACAAACCACGCTGCCTTCAGCAACAGCAAATCCTTCCTCGAGCCTCCTGGAACTTGCCAAAAGTGAAGGCAGGCTGGAAGAGGACTCACAGCTTAATAAGAAATCACAGGCTGCATTACAAGTCTCCTACCTTTATACAGAACATAAAAACCCCTTCTAACGGAGTATTTTTCAGACATTGTTCACCCATTCCTCTACTCCTATATTTTGAGGCCTTTTACTTTATATAGTGAATATTCATGTTTTCATCTCATTACCCTTTGTAATCTAATGTAGCCCATAGCAACCTTCACCACCGGAGACTAAATACAATTCAGAATTTTAAACTCTGTAAGCTCTGTCAGTCACAGGCTGAACAGCCTGGCCGTGAGCAAACAGCAAGCCCAGTGTGAGGCTGGAAAAGAGTTTGTGGTAGTCAGCAATCGTTGCAAAAGGGGGTAGGTGTAAAAAAAGAAGTAACGACATTGTGGTCACTCAATATACAGGTGGGCAATTGTTACCTTTATCGCTGCTCTCCATTAATTATTATAATTATTCTTGTAGCTGTTGTATAGCAAAGATAGGAGCTGACTTTAGCAAGAGTTCACACCCACCTACAAGGTTTGCTTTCAGATAAGTCTGCATGCACAGTAATCTCGTGTATTAATCATTCTCTTAAAGTGACCTATTCTTGTTTGTTGTTGCATTAGCCTGTCATGTAATTTACTGGTTGGACATATGTTTGTGTCTTAGATAGCCTCTGCGTGATATTTTTCTGCATTGGCAGTATCTTGGCTTTGACACCTCTCACCAGGAGACGGGCTGAATCTCATTTACTCTTGGAAGAGAGTTTCTCCTTTGGAATTCTCTCTGGCTCTGGTCCCTTAATCTGCCAGAATCCTGTTTAGTCTATACTCTATTTGGTCTCTACCCTTGTATTTTGTCCCATGACCTTTTATTATTCTAGTAGGTTGCACGACTATACATATATTTTTTTCTGGTCTAATTTGCACTACAGAGTGAGCCAGTCTGCTCTGCATGAAGCAAAGCCATTTTCAAAGGCGCTCCCTTGTTCCCTCCCTTCTGCAGAGACCGCCCAGAGAAGAACAGCTCTGCCGTTTGTACCCAGCCCTGTGGGTGCCATCGTACACATCCCAGTTGTTGCCCTTGGGTGTTAAATGGGAAGACAAGATGATGGTTCAGGTTTTGACAGGCTGCCTTTACTTACCAGCGTCCTCACCGATTGCCCCACGTGCGTTCAGAGCCTACAGATGGTCTGCTGCCGGGGCCGGCGCAGCGCTCCTGAAGCAAGCAGGGTTCCTTTTGCTTAGAACATTACCTGAGTCCTGTTTCTCTCATAAGGGGGAGTTAGGCACTCAGACAGACTCAAAATTGTTAAAGCTCTAAGTTGTTTTTATGCTTGCTTTATCAGTTACTTTTATGATTTTTCTGCCAATTAAGAAGTGTTTTCCACTAAACAGGAATACTTCATGCTCATTCATGCACTGTAAAACACCTTCCAGGCATCAGTGAGGAATCTTAAATCACCAGTGGATCCCTCAGCGCCCGAGGAACAAATTCCCACAGGACATTGTGTAGTTGTCTGAGTTCTTCCAACATCTAAGGCTGGAGCAAGAAACAGCTTCCCAGCTGGAAGCAGAGAAGACAGCTGTCATTCCGTCCAAAACAGTTAGAATTGAATCACTAAAATGATCTTCAGACAAATCTTATCCCCATTTCCCTCCTCACGTTAAACCAGTACCACTCTCACCATCATTCTCAAGTAATTTCCAAATTAAAATAGGGTGTTTCTCTAATTTGTGAGGAACTGGATAGAATTACCCAAGTAAGCAGTGCTGTTTTAAGGAATTGTGTTAAAGCGAAAAAGAGAGGAAAATCAATGAAGTCAAAAGTGTCAAGGACTGAGTATTACTGTATGCCACGTGTAAGGTGAGGATTACAGACCGTGCTGCAAGCAGAAAGCAGTTGGAACCTGAACCCTGTCCCACCTGTTGCCTCAGCTTTGTAGTATTTCTTTTCCAGTACAAGAATTTGTAAATTATAACCCAAAAGTAACTTACTCTAAGCCAGGCACGTACCCAGAAAAGACATTTAGCTCAATCACAGTCACATACTGCCACATCAGACAGTTTTGCTGAAACAAGCCAGCACTGGGTCCTTCCCAACAAGCCAACATTATTCATAATTACATTTAGACACTTGTAATAGTAGTGGTATCGCATACACTTAGTGGAGTACAACATTACTGTTATTAAAGCAGTAGAGCGCATCACTCGTTGTCCACTCACTGAGGCATTGGTATTGCTGAATAACCCGGTTTTGTTACTGGCCCCCACCATGACGCTGGGATTAAGCAGCAGAGCACAGCAGCCCAACTGCCATTAGCCGCACACGGACAGGCAAAATCCCCCCAAGGGGCACCAACGCCGCAGGACGGTGGAGGCACTAGCGCACAGTCACGTTATTGCCATGGTTCAGCCGTAGGGTGCTGGTCATTGGCGAGGGGAGATCTTCTGGGCGGACAGGAAGGGGACAGCTCCTGCTCACTGGGAAAAGAAAGGGGCTCCGCGTTTCTTGGTTTTTAACTGGAAAAGGTGCAGAGTTACACTCGTGATGCAGAAGTGTTAACACTGAAGCATACTATAGACATGTATTTTCCAAGAAGTGTGTTGCTCCAAAAGCAATATGCCCAACATAAATCCATAGAAAAGATTCAGAGAAAAACATGGTGCCGTTAACCTTCCTGTTTTGTGTTGAGCCCGGAGTTGGGGCTGGGGACCTGTTTACCCTTCTTACCCTTTCCTGCGGGATTGCCCGGCTGACCCCCCTTGTTATTGTCACCTTTGACTCTGATTGTTGGTGTGATCACCATGGTGTTAGTGTAGCCTGTGCAAGTAGCAGCTGTTTAACGCATTGTACTTTAACTGCTCTGTTTGCAGGACTGTGTTTACCCTCCTGATTTGGCTTAAGTGAGATGCATCTCATGGCCAGTTAGCTGGGCAAAGCATCGGGGAGGGTTATTAGTATTTTGGTACATGTGAAGCAGATAATTTAATTCAAACAGCAACGTGTCTTACTGCTTAGCTTTAACTCTGTGCTGCCCACCATGAGCATATGAAGATAAATGACATGGGGTCATTTGTTGGGAAGAGAACCAGGGAACCCAGATCTCCCTTTCAGATCCACAGAAATACAAAATGGTAATTCAATTTGGAGGAAGGAGCTAACGATCTGGAAGCTGACAAAAACTAGATGTCATATTTCAATTGGCTGAATGACATTTTAGTGCAATCACACTCATGTACCAGCTCACGCTAATGCTGAGTTGGGACCTTGTCAATTAAAAGTACCAAAACATTTGTATTTATATCTTTGCTCTTACAACTTTTGAAGCAACCAGAGCTTGAACTAGCAGCCTACATTCACTGTCCTTGCTTCTGGTAAAAGCATCTTGGACAGTCTGAGAATATGTCAGAGCTAAAGGTAAATTGGTCTGACATTTTCTTATAAAATACAAAAATAGTAAATAATCTTCTGATGAAAAGTGGTTGGGATTTTTCCCCTTTTGAAGTTCTCTCTCCATATTCTCTGTAAATAGAAAGACTTAAAAGTGAGGGAAGATTTAGTAAATGAGAGGACTCATACCCAAGTTCAAAAATAAAACAGACCAAATCAAATGTGTGTCCCAGCTCTTCCCTTGAAGAGCCCAGTTTTCATCAATGCTTTATGATTCCATCCCATCTTAAATATTTTGTATAAGAAGCAATTCAGTGGTATAAAATCTGGGGACAATTAATAGATGAGAACAAGTGGTCTTTGAATAGGAGGTACCTCCACTCCCTGAAATGTGACAAAGTTTGCCTAAACGTCCGCATATGTGGGATGCACAGTTCCTCTAGAATGACCTTTATTGTGCTGAAAAAGATTACATAGCTTGATTTTCCCCACCATCACCTAGTGGGTGCTGTCAGACTTCTTGCAACACTACTGGACATGTCTTGGCCATAGAAGCAGAATCCCCAAAGCTTTATCAGCAGCAGCATCAGGGCGTACTCACCGTGTTTGCTGTGTGCAGACATGAGCTGGAACGCAGAACCACCGCTGACAGACAGCTTTTAAAGGTAATAACGCTCCAAAGTGAATTAATTATTTCCTGTTAGTACATTTCACCCATCTCTGTAGCACATTTTATCAGTTCTTGCACAAGAGAAGAGTTCATTAGGAGCCTTCTTCCTGACTGGAAATGCCAGTTAAGGAGACATTTATATACACAGTGTTGTTGGCTTTGAGTTAAGACACTGCCGACAGGATGGTTTATGATGCCAAAAGACTTTTCACCCTGCAGTAAGTATTTTTGTAAAGGTGTCCAATCAGCTTTGACAATACCTGTCAACAGTAATATTACTGACGCTCTTAATGGTTTATTTTCCCAAACAATTGCCAAGTAGCTCTCATCTGTATTAACTGTAATACCAGTAGTTCACTGGACAGCTTGCTCCTTATTAACAGTTCGTTAACAATTCCTCAAAGTGTTTGGTTAAATTTTGACAACATTGAGCATTATATTAATGATGTTCCTTTATTTAATTAGTACCTTTTGGAAGTTTTATTCAGAAAACCCACCTGACAGTAATCCTGGTTAAATAAAATCAGTGTTACTGAAACAAAGGTTTGTGAAATAAGGTGGAAAAGCAGCTAGAAGGAGCATCTAGAGAAAAAATAAATCCTTAACAACTGGAGATAAATCATACAAGCCTCTTACGTGGATGCTCCAGCTCCAGAACTGCCTGTCTGTCCATCATCCAGAGGCATATATAGTCACAATACATTTTGAGTAACCCTACTGGCTGGCATACAGAGAGAATAACAGGCTGTTTTTGCTATATTAGTTATTCAGCTAATGTGAGTGATTTAAGGTCCTGAATTTCAGTTTTGCCACTGTTTGAAACAGGGTGGCAAAGTTCTTCCACATGGAATTCCTCATTTCTCCATTTGTATTTTTAATTGTATATAATATAGCGTGTGTCAAAAAAGTCAGCAACCACAGAGAATGCTAAATTCAGGAAGTGTGTACAGTATTAACTCATCTGTAGCACCTGTATGTTCTAGCATTGTATCTACCATCACTTGTATTTCAGTGGTACCTAGGGGCCTTTGTCTGTTAGGTCATCGTTTTTTCATGAGCACTCGCTATTCCTTCTCAAGATCATGGTTTTTCTGTACATGGCACAGGATGGATTGTGATTGAGGCAGAATGCTAGTGAAAGGAAAAAAAAAACATTTCTGTCTAGTGATGAGACTGAGCGAGCTGGTTCTCCGTTTCCTCTGCCCCAGTCACAGTTCTGATGGTCAAGGCTAATAGTGCAGGCACAGAAAGGCGGTGCGATGCTTACCCTGTGGAGATTAATACTTGAGTTTTTAACTTGTGATCGGTTGGTTTAGAATCCTTAAAATTATTTTTATCAGATCTGAGGTTGGTTTTATCAAGCCTATAATTGTTTATACAATTCATAGGTCAGAAAATCTGTTAACTAGAATTATTAACTGAGTTTTTAATGAAGGGGGCTGTATCTCATTAGGATTTTTTATATGTCTGCGTCAGCATTTCACCAAAAGCGAGGCTTGTGCAAGCCAACGAGGCAGCGGTGGGAAGGGAGAAGCTTTACTCGTAAGAGTGCAGCAAGGGAGAATGCTCCACACTTCTGGCCTGAGGGAAGGATGCTGCCTTATAAAAAGAAGAGTTTGCCCCACTTTATTGTATTAAATTATTACCTACAGATCATCTTGTCTGGATAACTTTTGCAGCATTTATTTTCATCTCTGTCTCAGCCATTAGAAATCTGATTTGTCAAAGATTTGTAAACTACGGTAACTTCTCGACTGGGTGATCAGCGCTAAAGACCTTGAAAAATCGGCAGAAGTTTTCACCCTGTGGAAGCGTAAAGATCAATAAAGCAAATTGATAAATACCATTTCACAGAATATAGGCTCTGGGATGAAATACTCTAACACACAGCAGTAACCGATCATTCCAGGTACAGAACACTGTACTTTAAAAGCCATACAGTTAATGCTGTACAGGGAAGGGCTGTGTGAAATGTGACTGATTCTTATAAATTATGTCATAAAAGTAGCCTCAGTTATGTGGGGTTCTTGAGCAACTAAAGGAAGAGGTTACCAGAAAAAGACAACCCTTAAATTGCAGACAAAGAGCTTCTGCTACCCACAGTATTACATCATCAAAATATTTCACAGACACTCAGAAATAAGCTGTACTTCTGTATGTCAGTGAAGCAGCAAATTGAATTCTCATAATATGTTTTGAAAATGAGTCTTGTTAGGTTTGATGAGGTGGAAAAGGTACTGAGATCACTGGTTTGTTCCAAGACGTTCGGAACGCTTTCCTTGGACGTTTGCCATGGCTAATCTTTTTAATGGCAGTGTAGCTTGTAAACCCATTTGGTAGAAAGCTATACATCTCCGTTTCAGAGTATCGCACCAAGTAGGGTGGTAAATAAGTTTCTCTTCAAGCATGCAAACCCTTTTGTTACAATACCAGAAATTTTATTTCAACACATACCAGGAAACTTTCAGCGTTTCCTTTATGAATTCGGTGATGAGCAGAATAAAATGCAAATGTCATTTTAAATACAGCCATGCATGCGTATGTAGATAATATGCACCAGCCTTACGGGGTTTGATTTAAACACATTTATCAAGGACAAACCGTAGTTCATTCAGGCCCAGTATTCAAAAAACTGAGCCTGTCACACACCCTCTGGGTTCCTCCAAAATCCCTCTGTGGCTGCTTACCCGTGCCAGGTGGGAAAACGGGGCCTTGCAGCATGATGAGCCATCATGAACTTCAAAGTTCTATCATGTGAAACTCGTTAAGAACATTCGGATGAAACGAGGAAAACTTTGGCCTCAGCCTCTTGATAGCTGAACCAGCAGTTGCCACTCGGGATGCTTTAGACAACTTCAGTCTGTGGGCTCACACACGCTGAGTTAAGGTATTGTAGGCTGTTCTGTAGGTTAAACTGAAGCCTTTCTGTTGCCTTTAAAGCTAGGATGGAATGCACTGGAGATCCCATAGCACGTTTACAGTGACCCCCCACAGCATAACTGCCATTTAGTCAGTCTCTGTTGCAGGTGTCTCTACAAAATAATTGACTTTTGGTTAACACAATTTCATGTAAAGGTACAGGCTCTTACATTCCTAATTCCCTGATTCTGAAGAAATCCCCTGAAGAGCCTCCTTTCTTACCATGTCTTCTTTCTGTCATCCTTTGAGAATCCGTACAGGTGAGGTTCGTGTACAGCTGCAGAGATCCCAGTGCTCTGACCTCTGTTTTCTGTTAAATTGTTCCTGGATACCTCTCCTTGAGAGAATCCTGCAAAGACATCCCATGAGATGAACCTCTTTTTTGTCCTAGATTTCCTTTTTCCATCTTCTGCCTATTCATTTTCCACAGTCAGAGCCAACAGCCTACTCTGTACTTGAGTTGTTGTTGTTCTGATTTTCCTACTTCCGTACAGACCAGTAGTCTACTGTCTTTAAACACTCTCACGTGCAAAACTGCAGGTAGGAGGTGAGTTTTGAAACCATGTATGTCTTAATATGTCGGCCTAAAGTAGGATTGTAGATACGAGATGAGAAACAGAGAAAGAGCACATGAGAAGGAAAGGGGGAGAAGAAAAGAAAGATAAGTAAGTATGAGGCATGTCCAAAAGAGCTGCTTTTTGCCTATTAAATTTTTTTATCAGTGTGTTCATTTGAGCCAGGGGTTTCAGGCAAAAAGTTGCTGATGGTTGTGGTCATGATTTGTTTGCAGTTACCCATACAGCGAGGACTCTAGCCAGGGAAAGCAGTACATGAATACGAGGTGTCCAGCCTGGTGCGACAGGATCCTGATGTCCCACTCTGCCAAGGAGCTCATTCTGAAGGTAAGTACGGACCCACCACCACCCCATTCCTCCATGCTGTGTTTGTCTCCAACAGAGGTAGGTAGGGCTGAACCACTTCTGCTTGACCATGAATTTTCAGTTGCCTGCAGCAAACACTCACCCAGCTGGAGACAGCATACTGTGGCAATAATAGACTGTTGTGCTTTCAGCGCTTTCCACCCAAGAATGTGGATTTGTCCCAGTTAACCTGCTGGCAGTTACCACAGCATGAGCTTTCACAAACGCTTCTTTTGGTATCTGAGCTGCCAGCACTGGCTGCCTGTCATCTCTCCTGTGCCGCTTCTGTGCTGGTCAGTGCTGTACTGGGATGTACAGCAATGGGAAACGGTCTGCTTTAATAAAGAGTAACAAAAAAGAAAAAACCTCCACCGGTCCCCAGTCCACTCCACTGCACAGTAATGTAAGTAGCAGTACTGCCCTTACTAAGGGTTCGGCACAGATGCAGACAGGAGTGGCTGCTGACTGAGGGTTGATGCTACTGATAGAAAAACCTGTATAGCACCAGCCTGAGGCACCCGAGTTACAAGTCTGGTAGATTGAGGTTCCCTCTGTTGCTGCTGGTGAGAACTGGATTTCCCAAGAATATGTCAGATCCTGGATGGACCAAACCTCCTCTCGCTGTCCCCTGAATGAAGGCAGAGCTTCCAACTGGTAAGCTCCTAACTAGGTACACCAGTAAAGTGCTGAAATTCAGACATTCCATTAGAACTTTAAAAATAGGAGTGTGCAACACTTTTAGAAGAGACAGTTCTTCCTGGGATTTTGGTGTATAGGTGTGAGGTAAACTTGCTGATGCTCTGTCCAAGGTTAAATGACCTAAATATAGTTCAGGAGCCTTCCAGTTTTCCTCTTCTCTCATTTTCTCTCTCTCTCTCCTGATTGCTCTGCTCTGCTCTCCTCCTTTCCGCGGGAGCACTGAGCCAGGCCAGCCAGGTACATATGCCAGTTTACACTGCCTCTGGTTTTTCCTGTGTGCTTGTTCATGGCAACTGGAGACCCGTCCTGTTTACGCTGGCTATCAGTTGCTCTAAAGGACCGAGAACACACGAGGAAATGGGTGTGTGATGGGAGATCTCACCGGTGCTGTTCTGTGCCGAGCGAGATCTCTCCTGCTGCACTAGCAATGGGAGGATGAGCGTGCTGTGACTTCTCAGCGCTGTTGCACTGGGCTTGTCCTGCTGACTGGACGGTGGGACTGTCTCATACATGACAGACTTACCAAACCCCAGGTTGCCCAGAGGCACGTGTCTGCCTCTGTGTCCCTGTATAACTCATGCAGTTTAATGGGAGTGAATTGCAGAAAATAATCAGTGCAAATAAATCCATATACTATAATCTCGTGGCTTTTTTTTTCTGTTTCAATTAATGAAACCCTTGAAACTTGCTCTCCTGAAGTTTATAACCTTCTGCTTCCCTCTCTCATCAGGGTTATTTATCTCATGATTAGACTGTTTGCTTTGCAGTATAGAACTCACTGAAAGGCTGAGAACATTTTTTCCATAGCTGCTCAAATCCCAGTTCGATGTACTTCCTCATGCATTTTAGTGTGTAAGAAGTGTCTGCATCGTGTCTTGAACTTCCGCCCAAAATTTGAAACAATGCATGTACTGCAGTATTTAATAAAAAACTGTGAAGCTAAGAGCAGTACAGGCTTTCTAGTAAAATAGTAATGTCAAAATCAGTGTTGCTTGATCTTCTTATACAGAAATATTGTATGCAAAAGTGAGACTTTACCCAAAATATCGCTGATAGTACTTGGCGCCCATGAAATTCCTGAAGAACAAAGGATTAAAACCATGGAAAGAGTGGCCAATGAGGGAAGATTTTTTTTTTTTAAGCTATGAATAAGGAGATAAAAGTGTACACAAAGGCTTGAAGAGTGTAAACAGTACAGAGGGAAAGGAATTCTTTCAGATTATCTAGGGCTATAACTTGGATATAATGGGAGAAAATTAAACAAAGGAAAACAAAGTTAGAGCATTAAAGAAATTTGTAACTGTGAGGTCACTTAGCCCAATTCTTAGTCTCCATGGAACAGAAACCCAGCCAGTTGGAGCACTCAAAGCTTGCTTTTTAAAAAATGCATATAATTTTGTCGCTGCAGCTTTGCATTTGCAAATTACGAGCATGCAGTTTGGGCCACCTCCAGAAATGCGTACGCAAAATTACGGGTGTAGATGAGGCCAAACTGGCATGGTTGTTTACCTCAGTGAGCCTGACCAACAAAGCACTTCACTTATCCAGCTCCAAACCAAGCTGTAATTCTGGCCCGTAAAACTCGATGAAAATGTTCAGCAGAAAAGAATGCTGAACTGATAGAGGAAAGGGCAAAATGACCTTACAAGCTTCTGTGCTTCTACGCAGTAAGCAGTGTTTGCCTTGCCATTGAGAATTTATTCTGTTGCAGAAACTTACGCTTTGAAGCTTTACAGAAAGTAAAAGCAAATTTTAATTAACTGGTTACACCGTAACAAATCCATAAAACAGAAGTGCATAAGAATCTTTAGGCAGTTTTTGGTTGTAATGAGCTATTGGATATCTTTATGCAGGTAATTATTTTGCCGTATTAATTTTTCTTATAGGCAAATCAAGAATTCATTTTTCTGTCTTAGCAATTGTCTATTTTATTTCAAACAAAAATAGTGGTAAATCCGCCTTTTAGTCCTGTGCAAAGGAAGGATAGTCTGCACAAATTGCCACAGTGTACAGCGTGTTCAGCTACACGGTAGGCATTACAGATTGTACAGACATGGGGCTGTAAACAGCTTCCATGCAACATCATCTATCATGCTATGGTCGGTTACCTCACCATCATGTTATTTTATGCTTCCTGAGCCCTAAAACACCAAAGGTTGCCCACTGCTAGGGAGTTGTGTTGATGCCTGATAGCATGAAGTAATGAATGCTCAGCCAAGTGTATATTGTTTCTGCTTGTGCACCGCTGTAATTTGTTTATCTGTCTAAAGATTATGCAGTTGAAAATCCACAATTTTATGCTGCCTTTGTAAATTATCAAGTCGCTTTTGATGAATGTATCCCCACTTCCGATGCTGGTGGCATTATGATCTTGAAATATTGGAAAGTGCTCATGCATACAATGCAGAAGGTTATGTTTTTATATTTTTGGCAGACAACCGTGCTATAAAGTAAATCTGACCTTAAGCTTCCTTACTGCATTAAAGATAATTCAGTTTTAACTTTATAGTCCTAAATGCTACTGTTTATATAAAGTTATTGCCCAGTCAAACTTGACTGATTACAGATGAGAAAGTCTTGACTGTTTCATACAAAATAAATTAGTACTGCCAACTAGTTTAAAGCACAGCTACCATTGTGTCAGAGGCTCGGGAGCGCGCAGATTGCAGGTTTAATTAGCTGGTAGGAATTGTGTAGCGTAATAAGAAATCGTCTGGTATGGCAATGTATTTGTGTTTGTTCCTGAAGCGCTGTGCTAGAGAATCAAAACGGACTCTCAAAATCACGCTTATTGCAAATGGCAGGAAGATGAGTGGATTTTATTATTCATGAAGCTACAAACGCTGAAGAAGTCAGTGTGTGAGGATAAAGTTCAACATGGAACAAAACCAAAGCAATTCATAATGGAGACTGGAGGAATGTCATCTTTCATGTGCTGATTTTCTTAAATTCACTTAATGCTTTTTTTTGAGATGAAGAAATGTACCTCATAGAAATGGTTGAAGATTGTGCTCATAAACTAAACAATTCATTCATCTCTCTGAACATTTGAAATCACCTGTACGGTGAAACAAGTGCTCTAATAAGGCAGTGTGGGCTGCATTTAATTCAAAGAACAACATATATCACACCTAATTTAATAAAAATTGATAAGTTGTTCTTAAAAAAGGACTGGCCAAATGCGCTAGCTGCATTTCACTGGCAAAGGGCTGGAGTGCGACCGTAGCGGAGTCATTCATTTCACCTAGCCCAGCGTTACTAGAATTTCTTGAGCTCCCAGAAGCAGGGAGCAGATGCCGCAATTTCATGAGTTATTTTACATGGACAAATTGCACGGATTGCTAGAATCGGTACTGGACGTGAAAATTCGTTCTACACGGTCTTTCTCTGGAGAAGCCAAGCAAAGAAGTTCTAATGTCACTTCGTTCAGACACCGGTTTGAACTATTTGCATAAATTTCCATATTTCTTTATGTAATTGGGAAACACTTGAACTGACTAGTGTTTTCTTGTGTTGTTTTTGTTTTTTTAACTAGTCAGAAAATGATGAGAAGATAGTAATATATGACCACATTGGGCCCAATGTCTGCATGGGGGATCACAAGGTAATTAAATCAAGCATTTTAGTATCCTATCTGCTAAGTCTTTTTTATTAGGAAGGAGAATATATGCACCAGTTTCTGTGAATCTTGTGTTCAAGTCAGCTATTTTTCCATCCTATTTTTAATTTAAAGCCTCAAAAATGTTTTATAGTTGAAGAGTATATTGGAGTAGATACTTGTACGCAGTTAGATAAAGAACAGGATGAAGTGCGCTAGAACAAAAGCCGGATGCGGTACAAAATGAAGAGGAGCAGCTGTCTGTGCCTTAGGACAGTTTTGTAAAACAAAAGTGTTTTCATTGGGTTATCAAAATTGCTCCCAAAACATAGCTTCGGTTAAGCTGGTGCCAGGCTGCTTATTAGCAGAGGGGCGCAGCGGCAGTTCCATGTGTAAGCAACAAGTGGGGAAAAGGAATTCCACAAACACCAGTGGTTAAAGTGAAGGAGAAGACGTGAGTGTTACAAACGATCTTCTCTGCGGAAGACGCCAGATGTAAAGCTGTCAGACTGCAAAACTGAGGCTTCTTTAAAAAAAGCTGATGGAGGAGTAGGGAGTAACCTCTGAAAGCCTGAGTAAAAACTACATAAAACCTGTAAAAAGCTCAACTAGAAACTTGCAAAAACTTGGGAACTGTACCTCCACGGTAATGCATCAGTCCTGGAGGCAGCGCTAAGGCTCTCGAATGATAATTCAGTGACAGATAATGGGTAATTAATTACGTGTGTCTGTGCGTGTGCACACGTAAATCCAAATTCACAAACACATGCCCGTGTTTGCTGTCACCCTCAGGGTTCTCCTGGGGCAGAGTGTTGTTTTGCTAAGGAATGCACTTCACACGCTTGGTCCGCAGTGCCCCAGGTCAGACTCTGAAGTACAGAAGTTCAGTAACTTCTGCAGTGAAACGCGCAGTTCAGTGTGTCGGCCGCTGAAGGACAGACAGCTCAGAAACGGCCGTTTCTGTTTCTCTGTCACCGGTGTGCTGAACTTAAACTTTCTCTGCGTGGCCCTCCCGGCGGAGCTCATTCGGTGACAAAAGGGAGCGCTGTGTGGGTCGCCATCCTCTTCCCACAGAATTCAGTGGCAGATTTTCCCTTAGATTTCAGCGGAGGCAGAGATCTGGAAGGAGACGATGTCGTTCTCTTGTGCATTTTGTAGTTAGGTTAATCCAAAAAATGATTGCATTGTTTGTTTCCAGTCATAGAGCAATTTCTGTTGTGTTTACTACTGATTGTAAAAAAAAAAAAAAATCTGTTTGTGTTTCAAATGTGTAACGTCTATTTTTCCCTGACTTGCTGCAGCCTGTGTTCCTGTCCTTTCGAATAGCTGCTGGGGCAGGTAAACCTATTGCAAATGTGCACAAGTGTTGTGTCGTGCAGTGATGTGGTGGTAAATATCATTTTTTTTTCCTTTACGTATATATTTTCTACATCATTTCCCCTGTGTTTATTTTTCTTTTTAAAAAAATGCCAATTCTGCAACAGGAAAAAGATGCCTACGAAACGAGAAGATTTTCCGTGAAACCGCACTGTAGCAGGAGGGGAAGGACCGCGCCGTATCCCGAGACACATAATCGTAACAACCGTGCTGGTAAATCAAGTCCCGAGTGCCACATTTTTAGACTGCTGATCGTACACTATGCTTCAGCATCCGGACTCTGTTCGAGAAAAGCCTCACATACCTCACCGTCTTGTATGTTCATGTGACATCAAGTAGAAACGTGGAATTATTTTTTATATATATGTCACGATTCTGTTGCCAAAACTCTAAATAGACAGCAGAAATGTTCTGTATTTTAGATTTCACAACTTTCGCCTTTTAATAAGTGTTTGTCGATGTGGAAAAGCTATTTCAGCGCATTATAAACTTTTAAAAGGTGTCATGCCTAACATCACATATCTTTACCACTTCGGGGTTTTGTACATTGGACTGTATAGATAGAGATATTGATGGTTTTAAATGGTATTTCCTTTGTCGACCAAGGCTTACGGTTTGTGTTTTAGTTTTAGTATTTTGTTTTTCATTTTTATAGTTTTTTTCTCATGTTATTTACTATACTGCCATGTTACATGGTTTTTGAATCACACAGCAGCTGCTTTCTATACATACATATATATGTGTGTGTATATATATGTATGTATGTGTATATATACACAGATATATAAATAATTTATAAACCTGACCAAAACTTACGCTAAAATATACTTTCCAATAAGAATGCTTGAGAGTGCCATATCAGCGGTTAGCGTTGGAGTCTTAGCGGGGTTAGTTCAGTGTACATCAACAGCCAACATTTATATAACAGATGATATATAGCAGTGCCATCCTGGATACAGATATATAGCATACTATATAGCACATATATTAGCAGTTTCACTTTGTTACTCCTATAATCCCTTCTTTCTATGTAATATTAAAGATTGAATGTGAAGTTCTTAGCTAGGTTTGGGTGTAACTTTCCAGAATTTTGTAAACTGTTTTTGTCCATCTTTTGTTACTGTTTTATGGTGCCAAGTATTCTATATTGAAACAATAACATGGGAGAAGAACATAGTAGTCTGCTTCAGGTAGCAGCTGTATTGGACACAGACTGTATTTATACGGTGTTAAGGAAAAAAAAAAAAAAGGACTGTAAATTTTCCTGGTTAGTAGCTCAGTGCAGCCTACAATATAATCTCGTGACGAACATTTTTCTCCCACCACTAAATACAACATTAAAAGGTGATTAGGGAGTCTGTTGATGAAACACAAATGTATGTTTTATTGATTTAATTTAGAACACTACAGAGTTCATGGACTGCGTGATGGCATTAGATTGATGCTTGATTTTGGTATAAATCACTACCGTTGAAGATGATTTGACGTCCGCTTGCAGAGTGTTTTCTCAACAGCACGATCTGGGTTTGTATCGAGCACTGTTGCCCAAAGGGTGTCTGCAGCTCTGTATTGTTGTTGTGCCATGTTGCATTATAACCACACAGTAATTCTATTTAAGCGAACTCAACTCATAACTTCGAAGGCCTTTAGAAATGAGTACTCTGGTTCTCAAGCAATAAAACTAATCATGGTGAATGTGGCTGTGTCTGTCCCTTTCATTTGGGGATTACAGGGAAAATGTTGTCACGATTCTTATTAATGAGTTACCGTTTAGTCTCCCGCCAATTAACAGGGTTATTTTTCATGTGAACACCTGAAGCCGCCCTGATGTTGATCCAAACATGACACAAACGTAGGAGAAGGCTCAGAGTTGGTGTGAGAGTGATCATGTGCGGAGGGTAACACAACTTCACGAGCTAGTCGTGGGATGCCAAACCCAGCAGTTCAATAAATATGCCACCATAAACTCCTTCGGGATTATCTCTGGTCTTAGAAAAAGCCTGCTGCCTTTTCAGGCTCGGGAGCAGGCCTCGTTTACCGATCAACTCGCCCGAGCTGTGACCTGCGGGGCCGCAAACAGCCCTAATGCATCTGGAGGCGTTCGTTACCCAGGTGACCTGCCGAGGGAATTTGTTGAGAGAGCCTCAGATTTTACCCACAGAAATGCAAAAAAAACCCAACTTCAGCAAGAAGCAGAGGCGTTATCCCGGCGGGGAGCGGGGCCGCGGGTTGTCCCCGGGGCGCCCCCGGCTGCGGGGACGGGTCAGCGAGCGGCATCCGCCGCCGGGAAGGGCCCGGCTTCGGGCAGGTTCCCTCCGGCTGAGGACCGTCTCGGAGACTCGCGGCCCTGCCCCGGCGCGGCCGGGGCTCTGCCCGAGGGCGGCACCGACCTGGGGAGCTCGGGGTGGGCACGGCCACGGCCCCGGCCCCGGCCCCGGTCCCGATCCCGGTCCCCGCCGGTGTCAGCCGTACGGTGCCTCCCAGCCGCCTTGGGCTGTAAAAAGAGGCTCATCGCTGGATGCAGATCTCGGCGTTCCTTGGGGCACATCTCGTCTAAAGGCGTGTGGACAGGAGCGGGTGCGAATAACCCGGCTTTCGAGTGCGGGTGGTTTTACCCTCTCATGCTCCCTCAGGAGCCGGGAAAGCGGCTCCGGTTCGCCGCTGCGGTTCCGGCGTCCTGTCCCGAGGCGAAGATTAATTTCTAAACTTGATTTACTGCGTCTGTAACCGCGGTACAACTCGAGCGAGGTCTCGCCAACCCACCGCTTTGAGTGAGTGCGAATTTGCAGGACCTCCCGCCCTCCCACTGCGGTAAGGAGCTGCCCGGACAGACAGGCGAGGAGCTGCGGGGAATAAATCGAAGCGAGGGAAGCGCATGGACCGGAGCGGCGACACCTGGAGCCCGGGGTGGAGCCGCGCTCAGCGGCTGAACCCGGCCGGGAGATCCCGGTCCCGGCTCGGCCGCCGAACAGCGTCAGAGCGAGAACCGGGGCTGGTCCCGCGCCTCCGCAGCCTCTTCCCGCAGCGAGACCCGCACCGACGGGGCGGGTGGATGAAGGCGCCGTGCGGGGCCGCGGCCCCCGGCACGGCCACCGGGCAGCCGTGGCCCCGGCTGCGGGACGAGCGGCGGCGAGCGCCGGGCCGCGTCCCAGCGCTTGACCGGGGCGCCCTGGGCAGGCGGCCCCCGGGCCTGGAGCCCTGCGGCCAGCAGCTCCGGATCCCCGGGGCCGGGGCCGACAGAGAGAGGCGGGTCGGCCGCATCCATCCGCGGTGCGGGAAGCCCGGAAAGGCCGACCCGGGGCAGCGCTGCGGAAGGCGGCGGCTGATGCGGGAGGCGCCGGCTCCGTCACTGCCCGGAGTGCCCGGGCTGCTCTAACTGCCCCGCAGGTCGCTTCCCTCCGCCGGCTGCCGGGCAAGGGAAGCAGGGCGGTCCCGCAGCACGGCCGCGGCTTTTGCTCAGGCTGCGAAGCAGTAGCTAAGACACGGCGAGAAAAGAATGTCTGAATGTCTCGTTCATTTGGGGGGCCAAAAAAAAAAAAAGGAAGGAGAAGGCAGCTTGACAACGAAGCTGTCTTACACCCATCAGGCCTCAAATACACGCGAGAGCAGAAAAGCAGAACCTAGGGCAGCTGTGAGGCACCTCGACGGCTGCGTAATTACCTGGGTCTCGTTAGGGGCAGGTCGGGAACTCAGCCCGCAGGTGCCGGGACGCTGCTGCGGCCTGTGCGGACCGAGGGAGCTCGGCCGGAAGGTGAGGGCGTGAGATGGTGCTGGCAGACCTCCCCCGCTCAGCTCAGCGGGTCCGCCTGCGGGATTTTTCCAGCGGCCGGTGTCCGCGTAGCGCCCTGGAACGTGTCCCAGCCCCTGCCTCCCCCCTCCCCGCAGCAGATCACATAACCTGCCAGCGGGCACCAAAACGCTTTTGGTGCCCCAATCCGGCGCGGTCTCGGGCCCCGCACACGGCAGGTTCCAGGTTGCACGTTCATCCCCGTGTCTCTCTCCTCACCGGGGTGGGGGTCCCAGCCCGCGGGTTCCCGTGCGGCAGTTGCACGGGGGCAGCCGCCCCCCGCCCGCACTAGGGGCCCGGGGCTCTCCCGGCCGCGGCTCCTCCTTTTCTCCTCCCGGAGCGGCGGCGGCGGGTCGGGGACCGCGGGCCCTGGGGCTGCGGCCCGGCGGGGCGCTGGCGCCGGCAGGCCCGGGCCGCTCGGAGCGGGGTGGTGGCGGCGCGCAGGTGCGCGCCCGGCCGGCCCGGGGACGCCGAACCGCAACCCGACCTACTGGCGCCGGCCCCGCCGCGACCCCCGCGGCTCCAGCGGGGCAGAAGAAGCCGGGGAAACGCCGGGACGAAGCGAGAGCAGGCGCCGACCGACGGTCCCCGGCGAGACAGAGCGGCCCTGAACAGTACGGCCCCCGGACTAGTGAGGCGAAAGGCAGAAGTGACCCTGCAACAGGTACGGCGGACCCCTGCGCGCCCCGGCTCTGAGTTCTCCTGGCCAGATCCCGCGGAGCGGCGGCGAAGCTCCCCCCTCCCCCAGCGGGGGGCCCCGGCCACCCCCGGGGGGTCGGCGGGACAGGGACCGAAAAAGGGGTTATGTGGGAAGAAACTCGCTAAAAGAAGCTTGTTAAATAATTTATTGATTTATACAAAGTCTTTCCAACCCGCGTGGAGACATTATTTGATCCCAATGTAAAATCAAGTGTCCATTTTTCTCTCGTACTTTTTTGGGTTGTTTTCTCTTTTGATATTATTAAGCATAAAATCCGGAGGCAGGAGAAATCAAACCGCCAAAACACTGAGTAGAGAGAGGGAGGGAGGGAAAGAAAACAGCCGGTTTTTACACTAGAAATATACATCACAAAATCTGAAATTTACTATATACAAAGTGGCTGAGCTTGGATTTGGCGACCCATAAAAAACGTAACAAAATCTGATTGTTAGGAGCAGGAAATCGGCAAGAAGGATAAAAGAACGAGGGACAAACCTTAAAGGGACACAAAAACCGAAAAGTTGGAAAAATTCCTCTGAAATTTACATCGATGAGAAGGAAAATAATTTCATAACTTATTCTGTAAAAAATATATACATTTCACATACATCTCAGGCTGTACAACACACCACTTTGAACATCCAGTTACAGCTCGTCCCGGTCCCGGTGCCCAGCGCGGCGACTCGCCCGCCGGTGCCCGCGCCCTCACAACGTGTCCGAGCTGGTGCTGCAGGGGCTGACGAGGGACAGGTTCGTGGGTTTGTGCTTTTTCAATAGCCTCGTGATTTTTTCGTCGTCTGAGTTGGGGTCCAGGGGCTTGTTGTATTCGTCATCGTCCTCATTGTCCGAGCTCTCCTTCAGCTTCTCCGTCTCCGAGTCGTGCTTCTTCTTCGCCGACGCCATCTCCGCTGCGTGCCGCTTCCGCCACTTGGTCCGTCTGTTCTGGAACCAGACCTGGGCACCGGCACCGGGAACGGTTCAGCTCAGCCCCGCCGCTGCGCCGCGCCCGCCCCCGCCCCCCGACCGCGGGACCGGGCCGCGGCCGCCCCTTCCCGCACCGCCGGTCCCGGCCAGCACCGGGGAGGGGGTTGCGGTGACACGCGTGGGTCACCCGCCCGGCTCTGCCGGGGATGTCGCCAGCCGGAGCTGTGCGACAGGAAAAGCAGCGGTTTCGCGGAACAATCGTCTGTTGAAAACGCAATTCGGTGGCCAGAAAATTAAGTGTTTTTGGCTCCCAATGCATGTCAACGCCTCGGAACACCTAAAACCTTTGCTAGAAGATTTGCGTGGTTATGGAAGGTAAAGTTGTGCCAATTACTGGACACGATCTCCGTTGAAAACTGACTCGTTGAAAGCAATTACATGCACGGGGCTTTTTGGATTGGGATACTTTTTTTTAGTATATATGTTATATATTTTTTTCCTTAAATCGTTTGCAACACAAATATCTCTAAGCATAAAATAACTTACATAGAAATTGGCTTAAAATCTATCCAATATCCAAGTGTAATTTAAATTATAACGGACTTTTAAAACAATCCCTGCAAGGCTGTACAGTTTTCGTGGTCGCTGAGAATTACTGCAAAAGCTGAAAGTGGCAGCGCGTCCTCGGTACCGAGCGGGAGGCGGCGGCGTGAACCCGCGCCCAGCCCGCGGACCCAGCGCCCGCGGGGACCTACCTTCACTTGGCTCTCGGTCATCCCCAGGGAGTAGGCGAGGCGGGCTCTCTCCGGTCCTGCCAAGTATTTCGTCTGTTCGAAGGTTTTCTCCAAAGCAAAAATCTGCTGCCCAGAGAAAGTCGGTCGCGAGTGTTTCTTCTTGCCGTCCTTGTCCAAGACCATCCCCGTCTGAGCTGAAAGCGGAGGAGAAACAGCTCCGTCAGAAACGGGGTCTGCACGGGTCCCAGCTCAGAACCGGGGCTCCGTCCGGCGCGAAGGGGGGAGCGGGCCGCGGCGGGGCCGCCTCGGGTGTCCGCCGCCGCTACGACACCGCTGGCTCTAGAGCATCCCGGGGCGCCGCGGCCGGCCGAGGTGACCGGCACCGGCCCGCCTTCGGGCCTGACTCAGGGCGCGGCGCCCGCGGCCTCCACCGGGCCGCCCGCCCCGTCTACCGCGCTCGCCCGAGGCGCGGGGCCGCCCTGGCTCCCGGCGGCCCGGAAGGGCCGGCCCGCCTCTCCCGCCGGCGCAGCCGGGCCGGGCCCGGGCCGCCTGCCGGGAAGGCCCCCCCCCAGGCCGTGCGTCCCGCGCCCCGCCGGAACCGGCCGCACTTACCGGGACAGGCGAGCCGGGGGTCTCTCCAGGGAGAGCCCTGCACCACGCCCGGCCAGAAAATAGGCGGCCGCCCCGGCAGCTCCGCCAGCGGCTTCGGGTAGCGGGAGACGGCGGCGGGGTTGAAGTACATCCCGGCCGAGGCCGCCAGCCCGTTGATGCGGGGCAGCCCTCCCAGCAGGTTGCTGGCGGAGCCCACGGGCCGCCCCAGGATGTCGCTTATTCCGTGCGGCGTCCCCAAGGGGAGCTGCGTGTTGAGTCCGCCCAGGGCCGGTGCCTTGAAGCCGGAGGGGTTCTGCAGGGCGTAGGGGAAGAGGGAGGTCTTCATCTCGGCCATGTTGTGCAGCGCGGCCAGCGGCGTGCTGCTGAGGACGAACGCGCTCTGGCGATTAGCATCCATCTGCCCCACCGCTAACATTTGTGGTCATCAGTGAGCGCGGGTCTCTCTCCAATCGCGCCGGCAGCTGCTCTGCCGTAACCCCGCGCCGGGAGCGCCGGCCGCCGGCGGGACGGTCTCTTCTCCACTCGCTGGTTCAAAGCAGCAGCCAGTACCAAAGTTTCTCAGGAGCAGGAAAATCCCAGCGCCTCCTCGCCCGCCCCCGCGGCTCGGCGACACGCTCCGCGCACTTCCAGGCTGGAGAGAGCGGCGAAAGCCAAGTCGGGGCAGCACGGCAAAACCGGTGGAGAGGGAGTCTGGGGGAGAGGAGCCCCCACCGGCGGGACGTCCCCGGCAGGCTGCGGCTCCTGCACTCCGCGCGGGATCCGGCGGGAGGGGGGCGACGGGACGGAGCCGGCGGGGTGCGCGCCGCTGGGCTGGGCTCCGCGCCTCGCCTCGGTCGCGCGTCCCGGCGGCGGCAGCGGGGACCCTCCGCACCGCGCCCCGGGGCGCAGATAACCGCGCGGGCACCTGCGAGCTCCGCGCCCATTGGGCGGCCGCCTCCCCGCGCCGCCGTCGCCGCCCAATCGGCGGGCGGCGAGCGCCCCCCCCACCCCGACACGTCACCGCCGGGCCGGGCGGCCCCCGGGCGCCGTGGGAGCGCGCGGGACTGCACGTGGCCGCGCCACGACCGACGGGACCCTGCCCGGGCCCGGGTCCCGCCCGCCGCGGCACCCGCCGGGGTCAGCCTCGCCGCGCCCGCTCCGCTCCCGGCTCCTCCCGCCGCCGTCCCGGGCTTGGTTCCGGGAGACTTGCCGCATCGGCGGGATGGGGAAGGACGGCGGCTCCGCCGTCCCGGGGCTGCTGGGAGGGAGGAGGAGAGTGTTTACCGCCCGGCCCGGCTGCCCTTCTGTGGGGTCCAGCTCCGCGGCAGCCGTTCTCCTTGCGTTAAGAGTCGAACGTTTAAAGCACGGTTACACAAGTGATCGCATGTCCCGGGAATAACGGTTCTGCTCAGCCTGCTTTGTTGCCGGTTTTGGGGCACGCCGGCAGCAGAGCCGCCCTCCCTCCGAGACCCGACGGAGAGGTGGAACCCCCGTCTCCAAAGGGCAAAAAAACGGGTCTTGCATCATCGCGGAATGAAGCTCGTTCGCACAAATCAAAGCACCGCCGGTGTTGTTAACGGAAAGCTCGCTTCCTGGGCAAGAAAAGAAGAGTTCGGATCTGAGGGGTTTATAGAAAACAGTTCCGGAAACGGGGCTCGCAGCACGTCCTTCGCCTTTCACCTGCCTCCTCCTGCGGCTCTGAAGCGCCGTTCACCGAGGAAACCCCTGACCGCAACAAGCGGAGAACTGAAACTTCCCCGAGTGTTCACAAAGTAAACACGAATCGACTCCTTCGTGTCCCAACAGTCATTGACACGCGTGATCCGTCGGGTGCGGCGATGTCTGTCGTCAGAACCGTTTGCAGGCGAACAGGGCTTCGTGTCACCTGAAAGCGAGCCCTGATGTCAGTGTAAGTTGGGGAAGCGATCGCTGGGGCCCGATCGATGGTCGGTGTTTTCAGCCGCTGAAGCTGGACATGATGTAACAGTCTGTGTGTCATGTTAACTGCATCCTCATAAACAGCTTATCGTATAGACGTGATATTAGCAACGACGCTGCCTTAAAGAAGGTTTAATAAACGACTTCATTGCTTTTTCCTCTCTCTGTTGTAAACAGCGGCGACACAGACACCGGTAACGGGTTGATCCAGCTCTCCCGACCAAGCCCCACCAGCGCTCTCCTTTCTGCAACGCCGGCGTACGGTGGGCAGGAGCTGGCGAGTGCCGCGGGCTCTTCCCCTCCTCCGGCGCGGCTCAGGCTCGCGGAGCCGCGGGAAGGTGTGGAAGGCGGCCCGGCGGCGGGGCGCGACCGGCCCCCCGGAACGCGGCGGCCCCGGGCACGGGGGGGGAGCCCGTTCCGTCCCGGGCGGGCAGTGGCAGGCGCCGGCGCGCCGCCCCGCCTGGGGGTTGTCTCGGTCTCTGGCTGCCTGTGCCTCTCCCGGTCTCACACCGCCGGGGTTCCGTCGAGGCGGTTCACGGTCTTCCCCCGTCCCGCCGCCCTCCCCGCCCCTGGTGGCGGTGCTCGGGGCGACGGAGCACAAGCCGGGCCAGCTGCGCGTCCTCCCGCCGAGCACGCCGCACCGCCCGCCGGTTTTCCGCCTCCGAACGCCAGCTCCGCAGCACTGGCCGTTTCGGCTCGGTAACGAGAGGGGAGCCTCTCCGCCCCGCCCGGGCGGGGGCCGGGCGCTACTCCAGGCTACTCCCGTTCCCCGAGGAGCAGGCCCCGCCGGGACTCCGCTGCCTAGCCCGAGACCCATGGTAAGACCGCGGCCTCCGCCACCGTCGCGTCGGCGGGGCACGACCGACCCCCGCGGCACGACCCGTCCGCAGCCGGGCTGCAGTGCCGGCGGTCAGGGTGGGCCAGGTGCGCCCCGGACCCGCACCTGCGGCGGGAGTGGTGGTGGGGGCGCGGCGCCCAGCCGGACGGCGCAGCGGGGAGCGCCCTTCTCCCCTGGGAACACGCAGACTGTCCGTGTCCGCGTCCCGCCTCCGCCCCGCTCCCGCGCGACGCTTCGCGGCTCCGGTGCCGGCTGCAGCCAGGAGCGCGCAGGCACCCGATGCGCGTTACCCCGGCTGCCGCTGCTACCCGCGGCGGCTGTGTGGCTTTGCGGGAGCCCGCTGCCCTGCAGCCCCGGCCTGCCCGCCGCGCCGGCCAGCAGCAGGGGTCCAGCAAAGCGGCCTCGGTGCCGGCGGCCCGGCCGAGCGGGTCCTGTGGGGCAGATCCGGCGCCCGCCTCCCGCTCCCGTTCTCTGGGTTAAAACTCGCGCTGAATCAGTGCTCTGAGCCCGGCCGGTGATTTATGTCTGTCATCAGTGATGCTTGTTGCACATTAATGGTACGTTTGTCCTGTTCATTGACTTCCCTGAAATCTAATACCCCCATTTTTCCAGGTGGAAATATGTGGGGCTTATCCCTGCAGACCCCGCGACGTGATAAAACTCCTTTTGTGTCCCCCCTGCCTGCCTTTCCTCCGCGGGAGCCACGAGCAGGCATCGCCCGGGCGGCCCCGCCGCCGGCGCCGGCTCCTCGCTCCCGGGTGGGTCGCTCGTCCCCTCCCGCCCCGCTGCTCCCCACTCCCGCAGGGGCGTCCGCAGCGCAGCTCCAGGCGGCTGCCAGGCTGCTCCAGGTTCCAGCACCGCCGAAGTCTTGAGCAAACCCCGTTTCGGCTGCAGAGGCCGGCTGTCTGTCCGCCCTCCGGCCAGCGCCCGGAGACGCTACCGGCAGCCGCAGCTCTCGCGCCAGGCGACCTCGGTAAAACAAGCCGGGGCTCCGCCGCCTGGGACACGGGCCGTCCCGAGGAGCCCGCTGCCCGACGGGTGCCGGAGCGCCGGAGCTTACTGCCGCCGGTGCTGGCGGGCATCAGTGCCCGCCGAGCGCGCCGCCTGCGGACGAGACCGTTTCGGCAGAGAACTAGAGTGGGAGCAGAACAGTCTGAGACGTTTCTGATCGCACGCACATTCTGCTGCGGACACGGCCCTCGGCCGGGCCGGTCTGCGAGCGCTAAAGCCCGCTCTGCCGTGCCGACACGCCGCGTTCGCTCTACAAGACGCCGCTTCCTGGAGGTTAACTTCGGCGGCCGTAAACGGGCCCGGGCCGCCGGCAGCGCCGGGTTACCTGGCGGAGCCGCTCCCGCCGCGCCTCCGCCTCCCGGGGCGCACGGAGCTGCGGGGGCGCGGTGGGGGCTCCTCCTGCGGGTCCGGTTATCCCCCGCCGCCTCCGCCCCGCCGCTCCCCGGGGCCAGGCCCGGCCGTCCCACCCCCGCCTCCGCCGCCCCGTCGCGGGCTGGCGGCGCCCCCTGGCGGCCTCGGGCCGCGGCGGCCCGGGCCTGGGCCGGCGGGGCAGGTACGCGGGGCGGCCCATCCGCCTCCGCTTTCCACCGGCGGCGCCTGGGCCCGCCGCTTTCCCATTTCCGCCGCCGCCCGTGTCTGGCGCTCTGCCGTGTCTGGCACTCGCCCGTGTCTGCCGCCGTGCCACCTCTCCCGGCCCGGTTGCCGCTCTCCGCCGAGAGCGGGCGCGTTGCGGCGAGCGCCGGGCGGTGAGACGGGGCGCCGGGCTCTCGGTACGAAGGGATCCGGAGGGGGACCGCCACCGGGGCTCGGGGGAGCTTCGGTGGTGCCGGGGGGCTGTCCCCCGCGGCGGCTCCCGCCTGCGCAACATGGCTGCAGGGAAACGGAGCTGGCCGGTTCCCTCGGCTGCGAGACTGCCATGCGTTTTTACTGGGCTGGTGCTGATGGTAGAAAGCAGCGTTTTGTGAGCACATTTGGATGCAGATCCAGGCTGGGCAGAGGATTAATTTCCACCGTTTAAAATTAACGAGCATTTCGTGAGCGTTTCGTTTTGCCCTGACGTGAGTAACCTTTCTTAAAAAGGACATGGAAGCAAAACGGAGATCAGTAACGTCAGATTCGTCTGAGATTTAGCCGTTACGACGTATTCCGAATGGACCGTTACAGTACATTGTCCAGTATTAAATACTATAGTACAAACATCTTCAGACAAGTTCTGTTTAACCTCCCGGTAACTCTTTTTGTTATGCGTATAGCCAAAGTACCTTTTCTTGTGGCTTTTGTGCAGCTGAAGATGTCCGAAACACTATGTACTAAAAGAAAATAAATCACGAATAAGAATAATCTGTGCTTTACATTTATTGGATGTAAATGCATGTGCTTTCTGTCTCACTTCATGGGCTGCAGAGAAGTCAGATGCGCAGTCCGTGAAAGCCTCCCTACTGCGCTGTCCGTTATTCCAAAGTGCGGCTGTAAATGTCCGTGTCAAAACAGGGCAACTGGGGAAGGGGGATCTCTGAGCAGCTCCACACAGAGTCATCCTTCTCTGAATTATTCTGCTGCTGGTGGAGGCAGGAGTGCAGGCAGGTAGGGGAGGGCAAACGATATCACTGCATGAGGTTACTTAGAGGATTAGTGGCAAGAGAGCAGGTCGAGGCTCTGTAACCATGTCGAATGCCGGTGCTCCTGCCAGAATGCATGCCGCTTCTTCACAGCATAACTAAAGGAGGTCCCTTGCCTTTAAAAACGAGGAGCATTTGGGGCTAATAATGCAGTCACCAGAAAACAATGTCATTTTAGACTAGATGATCTCTGTTGAAGCATCTTCACAGGATGATGTATGCTCAGGGAAAGGCCATATTTAATATTTTTCATTATGATCCTTGGCACAAAAAGTGGGAATATGCTAACGGCGCAGAGCGGAGAGTCCTCATCAGTGTAGAGTGGCACACAAAGGAAACTGGATGACCTTGAGCGCAGGGTAACAGGAATGTGAAGAAATGTAAAAATGCAAAAATGAAATTATTGCCTTCGAGTATGTTCTTGTTATCGTATTGTACTTAGGGTGAAATCTGAATCAACAATTCATACCGCGGTGGCAGAATTTAAACTCACATTTAGAAGAGAGGTTTGCAGAATTTTTTTCCCATGGGCTTGAAATTGCAGAGAATAAAAATCTGGTGATGGTGGATGCCCAGCCACCTGGGCAGAGCTGACTGTTCAGGTGCTTGTCCTCTGTCCACTTGAGCCTGCAGGCTGCGGTGAAGTTCAAGACAGATGAAGAAAATCAGTTATGTAACAAGGGATCAGGTTTAACAACCTGGGAAATCCCTTGCTCAAACTCTAGTTTTCTGTTTCCCCTTGTTGCTCTACCTGCTGTCGTGCACTGTCCTGCCCATTCCTCCTGCTTTGGAGAGGCTCCGCAGAGCCTGGGACACACTGGAGCAGAGAGCAGCTGTGGAGGACGTCAGCCCCTAACAGGGTACGTCGGAGGTGGAAACAACCTGTTCGAGAACATGAGGACTTCCAGGGTATTCACTGCAAGGCTGTACATACCCGCTAGTTCTGACTTTTTCTTTGAACATTTCAGGGTGAAATGTGATGGCAGGTCTGCAGGTGGGCAGAAGGCAGACCACCCCCCACCCCCAGGTCACGCATTGCCAGCGTTCGCACTATCAAATGGTCTGAACAAGGGAGAAGAACACAGCTGGGAGCACCGAGAGAATCCCTCCCAGGGCCAGGAGCAGTCTGTAACCTTCCCAGCTCCCTCTGCCTCTCTGACACAATCTGGCATCTTCGTGCTCACAAGGACACTTGCTGAGAACCGAATCCACTGGCAGAATAACCGTGGTGAAGAACAGACTGCACAGTGCAGCAATGCTGCTGGTCAGGAGAAATGTCAGCTGACCAGAAAATTTATGGATATGGTACTTTGCCCCTAAAGGGGGAACACGTTTGCAGAGGAAATATATTTTTTCTTTTTTGTGATGACCATCTGAGTCATTCTGTTCATACAGACAAAAATGTCTAATAAATAAAGTAACTTTCCATGATAGTGTGAAAATTGATTCTCAAAAGATACGGAGAGAGAAAACAGCAGCGGCGTGTCCTCACTCAAGAGTCTGTGCGGGGGTGCGTGGGGTTTTGCTGGCGATCTGTCACTATGAACAAGCAGTACTACGTGCCTCTTAACAACTGTTAGTCTGTATTTTTATGGCTTTCTAATACAGCGCTCCTAATTATATCCTTGAATTGGAGTGTCATGTTAGAAGGTCGTATAAATAAAGCCAACGGCACACTCACGTATATGCAGACTTCAGTTTGTTCTAACACTACATCTATTTTTGTAAGGCTGGAAGGAATCTTCTCCTAAATCTTGGATCATTCTTCTGCTTAACAATAAATCATTGCAGAGTCTCAGTGCCAAAAGCTAGTGATCCCCGGTGGTGTTTAAGCCCAGAATGCAAAGTTTGGAGTTTTATGTCCTTTGCCAGTGTTATTTGAGAGTTAATTATACTGCATTAAGAAACTCATTTGCAAACTGTCTTATGGCTGAGGGACGCAGCTCCCTCTCCACAGAATTCTCTGTCCTGTGCTGTAAAACTAACAGAACACTCTGTAGGCAAGGTTTTATGGTTCATTGCCACCCTTCTAAGCGGTCGCAGAATTAGAAGGAATCTCTGCATTACAGTCAGACTGTTGCTACTGTCCAGCCATTTCTTTGATGGGCCCCAGGTGCACAGAGGGGCACATTGTCCTTGGTCAGCCACACCTGGGACCTCTCTCCCACCCACCTTCTGCCCCTGGAGCCCTTTCTAAGCTCAGCCCGGGGCCTGTGCTCCTGCCTGCCTGGTGTGGGTGCTGTGGGACTGTGCCCAGGCAGTGGGAGTATTGCTCACGCTGCAGCCACCCTTGGCTCCCAGTGCAGCTCAGCTCCACTCTGAGCCCAGTGTCCCTTGGCAGGTGGTTGAACCAGATGGAGATGCTGCTGAAGAGCTTGCTGTTGTGGTAGGTCATACCTGTGAGCAGGCAGAGCAGAAGTTTTGGTTGCAAGGCTAAATGAGATTTGTTTAGCTCCGAATGAAGGATGTTGCATCTGAAAGCAAAGTGGTGACTTGCACAAAATAAACACATAAGAGGATGAAAAGCTTTTCCGAGGGTTGTTCTGTCTGCAGTGTGTTTAAAGTAGGCGGCATGTTTAGTTATTTTGCACCTAAGCATCTATGTTTTATGATACTTTCAGAAAGCTGAGAAATTTTCATATCTTCTGTCTTTTTGGAGTATCATCCCCCTTCTGAAAGGTGCGTGTTTGCTGCAGTTGAAGCAGAGGCAGCAGCTGGATGAGGCTGGTAGGAGCACTGAGCTAAGAGCAGGTATAGGATGAGACCTCACCTGAGGTGTGCAGCAAGCTGAGCTGGACTAAATGCTGCCGTTTTTCTCTGGCTGTCACCTTAGCAAGCTAAGCTCAGTTATTCTAGCACTACTGTGACTACAGCACAGTTAACCCATTCATCACACTGCCTCTGTCAGAAGTCTTAGGTTTCTCTCAGGGCTGTCTGTGAAATGTCATGGATAGGATGCTGGTACAAAGCAGAATTCAGGATGGCCATAGTCTGGGGGTTGGCTGTGCCCAAAAGCTGGGAGAGGGAGCATGATGCCATGGAGAAGGACCACGTTTCTGTCCCTGCTTTTGTTTGCCCCTCTCAAGTAAGAGGGATTAATTCCTGAGATCACAAGCAATAGTTTCTTGTTGTGCTCCTTCCCTTTTCCTGACAAGTTTCGGAGGATTTTTACGGTTCACCTTCTGCAAATGAACGACTGTGGCTGTGCAGAGAAGTTATTTGTCTCAACAATGACAAGGTGGGCAGCATTTTCTTGCTTAATGTCCTTTTCGAAATGAAGAGCTTTTCCTCCCGCAGCAGAGCTGGGAGTCAGTCTCTGGATTGCCGGTGCGGCTTCCAGCAGGTCACTGGTGTTGCTGAAGTTCCCAGGCCTTCGATTATCTGTTTATTTATTTTCCCTCCACCCCAGCTCGAAGCCCTGTTTTACCTGTTGTTTTTCTTCTGCCAGTGGCTTAGGTTATAGTTCATACTAAGAGCATCGCTGCCTTAGGTCAAGTCAGAGCTGAGTGTCTACAAACCCTCTCCCCCTTCTCTCCTTCCACCAACATTGTCTTTTTTTCCGCCTTGTCTCCACTCTAATAGTTTATCCTTTCAATGAGGGAAGGCTACAAGTTATTCTTTCTAAGTGAGATAAGCCCTTGTGAGCTCTATTTTATCTATGCGAGACTGGGAAATCGTTTGCCCTTATTTGTATTAAACAGATGTATATACTTTACCGCAAGTCGTTAGTGCTGTAAAGAGATTGCCTTCCTATTGATAGCCTAGATGGGGGAATTCAGGAGTAAATTGCCAATAAATAAAGAGTGTGCTTGTAAGCACTATTGATTCTCTCCGAGCCACAGAGAAGTGTTTTGTTAGTAAAACTCTTCCTGAATGTGCAAGCGAGGTTTAAAAAAAAAAAAAAAAGTAATTAGTGGTTACTGAAAGCAGGGCGAGGGGAGTGGGTGCAGTTTGTAAAGATAGCTGTAAAAATGTAACAGCAGTTCTTCTGGCCACCCTTAGAAATCCTGGAGGCGATCGTTAGAAAACTGAAGGATCGGCACAGCATTTCCTGTAACACAGAAGTTCAGAGCAGTAGGAGAGTTTCCCAATTGCCATGAAAAAAAAAAAGTAGTAACATTTGCATAGGAAATGAGAAATTGGTAGGATTCAAAGTTCTTTTGACCTGTTTGGGTTTTGGAACAGTCTGGAAATGACTCTTCTGAGCTGTTTGGGGAATGCTTTAAGGTATGCTGGTGGGTGGACTGTAGGAGCCGATTCAGGAGCGGGTGTGAGGAGGACCAGAGTGTGGTTATAAGCTGAAGGACAAGGGAGTCCTTCCAATGGGAGCTGGAGGAACAGCAGATGAGGCAGGTCCATGGCTACTACAACCATGGTGCCTGCTCCCTCTTGCATGGTTCTTCCATGTTGATCCAGCCTGCTGAAAATCAGTGTTATTTATAGAGCTGTCTTTCTAGAAGAGACAAAGGGCAGAAGTGGATGGAAGACAGGACAAAGCTGTGCTGCAGTGGTACTCTCTGCTGAAACCATGTTCAGTGATATGATTCCCATCATCTTCAGTGCACATATTCCATGACAGGATTGGTATTTGTAAGCTGACAGAATGTTCCTTTAGGAGTATCTCGGTAGAGTAACAGTGATTATAACCTTACTGAATCTTTACCAAACTCTTAACTGTCCTGGTGATTCGTTGATCTTCCTCACATCTCGCAGAAGACATAGCCCAATGATGAATGCTGGGCATACGGCAACCGTGAAGTTACGCGGTGCACAATACTGGGATTACCCTGAACGTGGAGAAGTAGAGCAGCCAAACAAAATTCATTTTATGTGGCTACTCTTAGTAACAAAACAAAACAATTACTGAACTGATGCAGGTTAAAGATGTCCTACATCTTCAGGAAACTGATTTCTTCAGACTAAATTTCTTCTGTAAGGGTGGAAATGTGATTAATCACCAAAGATTGAACACCGGGAATATATTTTTGGCAATGACCACCTTTGGAAGGCTCATTAAAAATGACAGTATGAATACTGACAGTTTCAGGTTATATGACAAATTTATCACATACTGTTTTATGCATTTCCCCTCGATGTTAAGCCATATTACATGTGAACGTATTTAGCAGATGATCCACTATCTGGTTTTCGTTTGTTTTGGTTTTTTGCACGTGGCTTTTGTTCTGAAAAGCTCTTACAGACTTCATTACCTCTTCTCCCTTACGTTTTTATCATTTTTTCCAGATCTCTTTCTTCCTATCTATCTTTGTTCCTATAATCAGTGATGATGTTATTTAAGTTTTCTTTGGGAGACGCGTTAGATTTCTTCCACCGATATTTAAAAGTTAACAAAGAATTCTTTTTAAAAATCAGGAGTTGTGAAAACACTCAAGAAAAGATAATTCCTTGAAAACAAAACTGCTTATGCTGTACTTTGCCTTCCTGTGTAACTTTCTTCCATATTCATCCAGCCTGCTGAAAATTAGTATTATTTACAGAGCTGTCTTTCTAGAAAATACAATAGGACAGAATTGAATTTACACCACCTGAGGGCACTGTAATACTATTTCACTTCATTTTAAAGAAAAATACAAAAGAGTAGTGGTTGAAATAGCCCCCATTTTTCTTCCTCTTATGATTACAATCAACTTCTAGAATAAGTGTACCACTGAAATGAATAAAAATCAGTTTAAAAAATAGATATGTTGTTGTAGGCAGGAATCTTGGAAACAAGGTCATCCTTCTCTCTTGTCACTAATATTGTTTCCTTGTGCCTACTGTAGGATGACGGTAATTTAAAACACAATGCTATTATTATTTTAAATGATGTGTTACTAGTGTGGCAGTGATTTCTGTGTGCCTGGCTGTGCTGCAGTTTTAGCTGCTTACATTTGCTGCCTCTTGTCTGTAGCTAGAAGAGTGCAGGGCTCATGTAAAAGCACCAAATGATGCTGCTGCGCTCTTGTGCTTACACCGCTTACTGGAACGTGACAAAGTGAGAAACGAGAGAAGTAAAAAGCTCCATACATGGACACTCCTGATGTGGCTTATTTTTAGTCTTGCCAGGTTTACCTCCTGTCTCATCTCTTCCTACGCTGCCATCTCGTTTTTCCTTCTGTGTTTCTGTTTTTCTTTCTCTAGTCATGTTTTTTCACCGCCCTGTTATTTTCCTTACTCTCAGGTGCATGGAGGAGACCACCACGTGTAGTTCAAGTTAGAATAACAACCAAGTGTGCTCCCACCAGAAAAAAACTCAAGCGGGAGATTTTCATAGCTTTCTTACAAAAATGGTTTTCTAGTAGTTCGTGGCTTTATTTTTTTAATTCTTACGTTTGAGGTTTTGATGCTTTAGTTGTTAGTTTTGCCTCAGTGTACAACTACACATTATAGTATAATTTACTGGCTTAATCATAGAAGTAAATTAAAACTATGAGCCAATGATGCACTTGTAAAAATCTCATGGAAAATGTGGAGAGAATATAATCACAAAAGCAAAGCAGGGAACCAAGATTTAAGTCCTCGTAACAGGAAGACGATAGCCAGAGACACTCTGCCATGCTTGCTGAAAACAAAACCTCAGTTCTCATAAGCAAATGATTTCGTGGCAGATATCAATACAAATGAGAGATCCAAACCCTTTCGGAAAACTAGAGAATGGCAGTTGAGAATAGGAAATCTGGAAGTAAAGATGCAGCAAGGTAAGGGTCCTGTATCCTTTTGTCTTGTTTCTCAGCTCCAAAAAAAAGCTTTTAGGAGGAAACACTTCGTGTTCCATAGCAAGTAGTTATTGAATGAAGTAAGTGTTAATGCAGTTTTATTCCTAGCAAGTTTTTCCATATGTGATATTAGCAAATGCTTCTCTTGTGATACTGGATCACCATCGAACATAACTTTATTTTTTTCATGTGTACACTCTGTATGTAAAATCACGAGGCTTAACTTCGACACAATCTAATGTGTGCTTTCTATCCTCTCCCATGCCAAATGACCAATACCTATTTTTTTTTCTTGCTGGCATTAATTTTTGCTTATTTGACATCCAATTTACCAAATGAATGATGACATTAATCCTTTCTTCTGTACCGTTGCTTGCTCTTATTCCACACTAGGTATTCAAGTTTTCTCTGGTCATACCCCCTCTCCGCTGCCCCTTGCCTTGTGCTCTGTAAAGGTGAAAGATTGGATTTATTTATACTGATTCAGGTAATTCTGAATAGTTTTATGTTCATGTAAGTTCAGATAAATGGAATTGCAAATAATAAATGTATCTTGTAACCACTTATGCAGAACATAAGGACTCTTTAATTGTCTGTGGTGTAGAAAAACCTCTGTAAGCAGTTAACTCTCCTGCTTAGTGCATTCCTGTTGGTGCAGTTAATGGAGAAAAAGAAGTATCTTACTAGGTGGGTGCATACCCAGCAGAGTGTAGGAGACAAACTTAAGCTACCTACAAGCCTGCCAGTCTACCCAGGCCGGTTCCAAGCTAGAAGTCACATAACAGTGTTAATGCTAAATCAAATTAGCGAGATCTGCTTACTAATCATTTATCAAGTTGCATAATGTGGTGAGTTTTTTCCACGAGTTAAGGAGCTTACTTTGTGCTGCATCTCAGCCTTATCCTGACTCCTCCAAGTGGACATTTATCTCTGTTCATGACAGCCTCCGCTTTTTGCGTCTCCCCATTATCGTCTGTGAAGATGATGTTCTGGGGTACAATGCTTCTGATGATAGAAACATCCACAATTAGGGCAGTTATCTTGGTACACTGCCTTTCACTATGGCAAATGCAGTTAGTTCACCCTGCATCCTTGCGTAAGAAAGCCTAAACTTCTCTCTCAACACCCATTCTCTTTGTTTTCCTTCCCAAAGCACCCATTAACAGAGGTGTGGTGGTGTTTTGTGTGCAGGGTGAATCTGTGTGCCTACCTTTTTTGCAATGGGCTAATTTGGGGTCAAGGTTTGGGTCTTATTTGTATCTTTTAGAAGTAAAGAATGAGCCTTGTTCATTTATTTTCAAGAATTATGGTAGACTTCCATCCTCAAAAGGAGAATCTGTAGGCCTGGAGGAGGCTGGAGGTATTTCCCTGCAGCTTTGGAACAGTACCTCGGGACGCTGGCTCTTCTGGAAGTCACTCTGACGTGCTGGACATGCCCCTTTCACTGGGTGGGGAGTATAAGTGTCTAACTCAGGGTTAGCAGCTGCTGCTCCAGGAAATGAGTGTATAAAACATAACTTTGAGCCTCTGACACTGTTTATTGGATGTAGCATATCATCTGTTGGCTTGCGGAGGGACTTGAAATCAGTCTCTACCATTCTGGTTGTGTACTCAGGCTGCTGACCAGTGACACTGCAGATGAACGCTGGACATTTGGATATGAACTTTTGGTACATCTCAAAAGGAGGTTCTCTAGAAATATCTCCATGTGCCTGAAAGCATCCACAAGTGTATTGAGTTTGCAGAAGCAGAACTTCTGTTCCTATCAGCCCTAGTTGGGGAAAAACCTAGCAAAGACAGAGAAGGTTTGCAGCTATCTGTAAAAGTGACCACAACTGAGAAACAGACAAGGCGCTTTGAGTTTTTGCATTTTGGACTGATTTTTGTTCAAGTGGGCAGGAAGGGATGTTTTATGTAGACTCTCGAATACTTTTAATAATATCCAATATTACTATTTAGAGCAGAACCATGTACTAAGTCATGTAGGATCAAGTCAGGGTCGGCTCTTGAAGTCTGTATTTGCAATTAACTTTCAGTAATGCCTCAGTCCTTATTCTGTTAAATTACATCAGTTTAATCCGAGGTTGGATGAGGTGTTTAAGCAATGAACTGACAAATTCTGCCAGTATAATGATACAGCACATACAGGTCTTAATGTCAGTAATCTGCAGTCAAGTCTTTTCACCAGCTACCTGGGCTATACAGAAGTTGTTTTGGTTAAGGGTAGAGTCAGCTGTCGCTATGAAGCAAAAAGCTTGGCTGCTTTTTTTTCTGTTGATGCTGTATTTCAGTTATTCATATTTTAGTGATGTTTAGTAGGCTTTCAGAACATTTTTCAATCTCTGGCTAGAGCAAAATTAATTCCCAAAAGCTGAGCTAAAAAGAATACATTTTGGGGCTAGGAATTAGTAGCAGAACTTAGCTAAATATAACATGAATATAATTTCGAGACCCTTGTAACCAAAACAAATTCTAACATTGTTATCGTTAATGAGACTTTTTGTTTCTCTAACTTGGAAAACATTATTATGTCTTCCAACTATCTGAATATATAAATTTTTTTTTTTTGTGTGTGAGACTATTATTTTCCTTATTCTATCTTAAGAGCAGTCCTATTTAGGTGAAGTCAGAAATAAGAACATAGTCTTTAATCCCATATGAGCTAATTTAACTATTTTGTTGCCTATAATGAATTTAAAATTCCACATTTTTGCGGACATGGATGTGCTCTATAAAAGCCTGATGCAGGCGTACAGGGCTTTCTCAGGAGATCTGAAGAGCAGTGGCTTGCAACACTGAACTTTAACAACATCCTCACTGAAACAGACCATGAAGATCTCGTGCAGGGAGGAACAGGCACAGCAGACTACTTGAAGTAAAGTCCATCACCTAAAACTAAGGGAAAAGTGCTCATATAAATCTGCCTTCAGTCTCAGAGTCTGAACAGGAATTTATTGGGTGCATTTATAGTATATAAATGAGAAAGGCAAAATTAGCAAATGTGAGTTAAGGCTTTTCTGGACCAAAAAGTGGTTCCTGTGAGGAATCTGAGAACATTCAGTACATTGCATGGTCAGGTCTTAATGCAGCATTCATCAAACCTGGATGTTGATTGGCACCTAAAGAGAGACAGGAAGCCAGTGAAGGTACATAAGTAATGAATCCAGGTTTAAAAAAAAAAAAAGAGAAAAAAATGTGCAACATAGTCTTCAGCAAGTAAGAATTTTGTTTGGTAACTGCTAGCAAACCTGGTACAAAACTGCTAGCGCAAAATATAATGAGTCCTAGTATCAAGAGGTGCATCAGTATTTACTTGCATTTGTGTTCAAGTAGGTAGACCTGGGGTGCTGACAAAAGCAAACACGGAGTTGGTATTTTCCCACAAATCACGTCCCACTATTGGAATATTCTTAAGGGGGATAGTTAAAATTAAACTTGACATTTGGAGAAAATGGAGAAAAGTGTTGGGGTTTCTTTTTTTCAAATCAACAGTGAAGGTTGAACAAGCTTCTACTCTGCACCCTTCCTTTTCAGATATAGTGAACTTTATTTTCACTCCCTTGCAACCTGAGTCTTTATAAAGCACAATGGTACAAGCAGTTATGTTTTAACTTTTGGAAACTATTACACACAGTGGGAGGCTTGGCAAACAGGTCACATTAGTTTTGTGTTACAAAGTTTAGTCTACTAGAATATCCTTGAAGATCTATGTGTGAGAGGGCAGTTTCTTAGACCTATGACCTGCCAGCACCGCTCAGTACCTTTTTCCTAAAAAATATAAATGCACAGGATTGAAGAACAAGACGACAGACATTTGTGTAGCTTTATCTGGCTTTCAAAAGCTGTTGATTTTGACTGTATGCATAACACGTCATTAAAATAATCGGATAAAACTAGGCAAGCAAAACCCTTCATTTCACATGATTTGCCCTCCTTCTATAATCCTATCCTAAATAGTTTAAAAAGTCCTTAACTACTTCATGTGGTATGAAAAGAATATTTCTCTAACAATCCAGGGGCTGTACTCAGGGATGGATACGGGACTTGAGCTTCCTGAGAGTCAAACTCCTGCTGAAGCTGCAAAGGATGGAGACTACAGCACAGTCAGAGAGACCCCCTGAGCACCCCTGTCCTGCTGCCTTAGGGAGCCCACAGCTGGACTCTGTGTGTGTGTGAGAGAGCCTCAAATTTGCATGTATTGTCACGTGAAAGTAATGTCAACTTAATTTGTGCACTGTAATGAGTAGATTGCAAGTAGATTGCTCGTGGTGCCATTACTCCATTTTAGTTATCCATATTTACTTAGTTACTACTGAAAGCATGCAGGAAGACGTGGACTCCTTTCTGAGAGAAGGAGCTTGTTATACCAACATACAGAAGGGTAACCTGAAGCAAGAAGTCCTTGCAGAGTAACACAAAGGTATCCTAGAAGTAGACCCCCAAGACTGGGCTCCTGTGAGCTTTACAGCCAGCAGCATAGTGCCAAAAGTTGTTGACAGTCTATTCACACAAAGAAATTTTGTATTCCTCAGGCATCAGAAATGAGCTGGCTCTGCCACTGTCCATCCCTGAAATCTTATAAACAATGAGAGTGCTCCCCTCTCACTGCAGCCTCCTTCACTCTGCTGTTGGAAGTGACAGGATGGGTGTTGTTCCTGAACCCCTTCCCACCCCACAAAGTGCATTTCAGGATGACAGGGCTCTCCACAGCTCCCAGGGCAGGGAGTGATCAGCTCTGAGGGTCAGTCTGAGCTATAAAGGCTCAGGGGGAAATACTTGTACCTGTATTGGGGGAAAAGGATTTTTCATTATTCTGTATTATAATTCTTTGATCACAAATTTCTCTGTGGTAAGCTCATTTCCACTTCCTTTGTGAGAAAGCAGCCTCCAGTCCTTACTCTGGTTTGTGTACACATAGCTGAATTAGTTTTAAACTAGGTGTTTGAAGTGCTATCAGAGAGTGCAGGAATTCATTTATCGTGGAAACAGCCAGGGCTCGGTTAACTGTAAGACTCTGAAAACAGCGCTGCCGTTATTAGTACCTGAGCTAACAAACATATCTCTGTGCAAATCCGGGCTCCTCTGTTAGAATTAAGATCAGTGTGTTTTGTGTGTAACACTGCAGCCATATGTAGGTTTTGAAGTTATCTTTACAGCAGCCGTTATAAATGCTTCTGAACAGGTAGAACATTGAGAATGTTTATTTTTATTTCTGGATTATCCAAGATAGTCGCATTCGTTAAGAAGCAAATAACTCCTTTGCAAAGAGAGAGTGTGATCTAATTTTCTGCAGCTGTAGGAAAGGAATCCTGGGGTCTGGTCTTTGCTCCCTGCTGACTCTATCTGTCACCTTATTTTCTGGTTTCTTGAGGTCTGTAGAGGAAAATCCATCCCCAGAGAATTCTCTGGGAGCCGCAGGGTGAGAAGGGCCTATGTAACATCAAACAGCACGTTATTTTGATTTAAACAGTTTTGAGAGCTGTTTCCAAATTCCTATAAGAATATTGGCCCGTTACAGACCCCACCCTCTCGTTGGAGAGCTTTTCCACGCCACTGCACAGACAGAACTGATGTCCCACTGGGGGGCCTGAACCTCTCGGTGACAGCAACTGGACGCAGTGCGTGTGTTTGCCTCAGATAAGGACATCTGTAATCTCTGCAGAAGAACGTACTTTTCGGCTGTTGGGGGGTTACAGTAAGGGAGAAGCTAAGCAGATGCATGATGGCATTTTGGGTGGGTTTCAGCCAGCCCCTAGAGAGGGCTCTGTCCCTGTTACCAACCAGATGCATGCGCTGGGATCGCTGCCTGTCAGTCCTGGAAACAGTCCTCAGTTCTTAGTGCAACATCAGTTCAATGCATCTTGTAATAGAGTTTAGAGAGGAGGTAAAGAAATCACACACGAAAACACGTATGTCTGATCAAAACCTTGCTAGGAATAAGTGACGTGGTTCTAAAAGAGTAAGAAATGTTTATGTGCAAGTTGCATCGTATTCAGTGCAGAATCAAGTCAGCATCCCTGGATCTTTAATGACTATCATCAGGAGGATATAATTCAAAACAATGGATGCAAGGCCATATAAGGCTGACACTGGCATGTGTGATTTATGTGTAGTTGTATATAGACAGAAGCTACCTGATGTCCTTGTGCAGGTCAACTTCTGTGTTCCAGAAGATGAGGAGGCACAAGCGATACTCTGCTGTCAGCCTGAGACCTGTGGAACTGTGCATCCAGCCACTGTCATACAGGAGCCTTAAAACCACACTGGGCGAGGTTAACTGAAGTGCTTTAATAATGGAACTATCCTCCTCACCTGCCAGCTGTATTCTTGCTGATTTTCTCTGAATTCAAATCCCTGTGATTGATAGCTCTGTCTTCCAGGGGATGCTCATTGATGGGAATATAGCAAAATCTGAGGTAACAAAAAAGGTTTTACTACTAAAGCTCTCCCCACTTTCTATACTGTGGGAGCTCAACAAATACTTTAAAAGCTCTAGAGAGAGGCTTAAGGGTCAGACACAATTGGCACCACCTCTCAGTGACACCTTTGTGTGTAACTGCCCTTCGTGCCTTTGAAATTCTCCCTTGCGGTACACAGATCACTGCATGTAAAGCTTACAAAAAAAGACAGAGCCAGAGATTTACAAAAGGTGCATAACAAGTTAAAAAGGCTTAGGGAGGTGTCTAAAGAGTTGTCAGTGTCTACACTGAAGTGTCTTGTAAAAAGGTTTGCTGCTTCAGTGTCCTACCAGTGAAGGCAAGTGAGGACGGAGGAAGGTGGCTAAAGGGAAAACTAATCCGCTTGCCCTTAACTGGGGAAAATCTGAAGTGAGGGATTGTCCCTTGAGGGTCCAGCAGTCACTAAAGAGGTGAGTTAACTGGAGCAAGAAGTGTGAGTTTTCAGGGGAGCAAAGTCGGGAGAAATAAAATGAGGAAAAGGCAGTTGTAAGGAGGAGCCCGAACAGCACATCAGGTTTGTGCGATGAAAGCCTGCCACATGTTGTGGCATCAGGAGGTGAAGCAGCAGTGGAGCTACATCACACCCAGCTACCTTTGACTTTTCGGCTCGAAAGGCAAGGTACAAATTTCACAGCTGCAGTGGCAGGGAGTCGGGTAGAGCAGCACTTGCCATGATGCTTACGTGCTCGCCTCGGGTGGATGTTACCAGGACACTGTCAGGAAAGTTTCTGTGACTGGGCTGGGACTTTTGGTGCCTGATAGATCTTTCAATTTCATCCTTCTGAGCTTTTTTTCCCCAGAATCTTCTGTAATAATCCCTCAGCTGAGAAAATAAGGGGGAGATGTCGCCTAGTTGTACTGAATTGTTTGATGACTGTCAAAATATTTTTGCTGCTTTCTGGTTCCTTCCCTCTTTCAAGAGCAGCTGCTCCTCCTCACCCACTTTGTGGCATGTGTCCTTTAACACTGAACAAAGCTTTCATGTAAGAAACACATTTTAGAAAACAGGGTGCTGTACAGCAATAAAAAAGGTGTCTAAACCAAGCCCCGGTGTTATGTAAACCTGGGGCCAAAACCCTAGGGCTGGCTTCAGGCATAGGGGTAGCGGTGCGGCTGCTCTCTGAGGGGAACGAGCCGGAGGTCCTCAGCGCAGCAGTGCCATGGCTCAGCTGTCCTCACTTGCCGAGGCCACCCCCCGTTTCCCTGAGCCTTTGTAAAAGCCTAGGGAGTGCGGCCGGAGGGGAGGAAGCAGTAGGAAGGAAATTTGTCCTTCTTCCCATCTGGAGAATAAGATTTCTGCTGGGTCTGGGAGGATGGGGTATTCGATTGACAACTAGTCCTTGGAAGGGACAAGGACACAAAGCTGTGTTGATCCCGGGGGTGGCAGAAGTGAATTCAGCCTCTGCTGCTGAGAAGCCCAGAGTCACTCTGACCAGGTCCGAAAAGATCCTGAGTGTGGTTACGGCTGTCTTCCACGGGAGCTGAGGGAGCACACCACATCCTGGGTGAGTCTCAGTGCTTTGCAGCACCAGGCGTTGTTGTTGGGGCTTTTTTAGTATAAAAGAGTTCCATACAGTTGTTTCTGAAAGAAATTTTGACGCAATAAAATAAATGGCTGCCTCAGCTGTACTTCATCAGACAGCAAACTTTTTTCCAGTCAAAGTATGCATAACTCATTTTCAAAAGCTCTTATGATCATTATTTGTTGCAGCTTGTAAGAAAACATTGCTGTGAACCCAAAGGCAAAGACTTCATTTAAAATTATTCGACGCTAAATGTATTCGCAGCATTATGATTGAGTTTGCTTAGAGCATGTTGTGGTATGTTTATTTGTCTGCATTGGGAATAAGTGTATAATTAAGGTCCACTTCATCATGTTTGAAAATTAACTAGTGCTGAGCACTTTTAATTGACCTTTCGTACTGTTAAAGGCCTGAAATACAGAAAAGGGATATTTTTCCTAATTACACATTAAATCTGAAGTACAGAGGAGAACAAAATCCCTGTCAGTTCCTCATGCCCAGGGTTTACATCAAAAGGCCGGGAACCCCATGAACGGTGTGGCTCTAAGCTCACCCTCTGCGTGGTTGTGTGCTCATGGTGTGAGGTTTGTGTTGTGTGACTTATCCCTCCTCCTGCTTCCCCACCTCTCCTGCCTGCGCAGTGTCCGCAGTTGAACTCCATCTCCCTGGTCTCACCTGCGTGGCAGCATCTCGGTCTTCTCTCTGGTTCTGGCTCCTGTGCTGTCAGGCCCTTTTCAGGGACACTTTGTCATGATACGGACAGACAGACAGACATGATGCTGAGAGACGAATAGACTGACTGATGGAAACTACTGGCTGCATTTCTTACGTGTTTTCATTGGTATTATGTGTATGGCTCCAGTGATACCTAAACACGGTATATTTGGGGACAAGGTGAACTTACCCGAACAGACGTTCTTCTATGTTTGTCAAGCCATATGATTACTTTTTAAGGTGATCCAAGGATGCTCAGGAAGGAAAGAGAACAGAGTGTCATGTTTATCGCTGCTGCTCAGTGATGGCTTAAGATACCAATGGAGATATGCAGTGTTGAGCCTTGGGTAAAATTTCAAAAGCCTTAGGAAGCTCATGACTGATGAAAGCTTCTTTGCTTGCTATGTATCTCTTGATCTATTTTGTAACTCTTGCAGGGAAGTACTTTGTCATTTGAATAAACACAGTTTCTATGGCTTTGCTGGTCTTGTCAGGTATTTTGCTGAGTTACTGTGGCTGATTGAAAACTGTAACTTGGTTTTATTTCCATGATTTTCCTCTAGGTGGGGATGTTATAAATAAGTGATGCTTAGTTTAAGACAGACATAGAACATTTTCTTGCACGTTCTCCATAGACTGAGGCACGTTATCTTCAAATAGGTAAATTAATAAGCAGTTATTTTTAGGCTGTGAGACCTGTGCCTGGTGATGGTTCAGGGTTGTGTCATACAGTCTGGTGTTATTTGAATGAAAAACTCTGTTGCGTGATTGTTGGTGACAGAGTGGATTCCCAATGCACAAAACCAGTCTGTGCGTTCACCACACAAAAGAGAGGTTAGGACTTCTTTTCCTTGTACCTTGCACCAAAACGTATTTAGTTACTGAGAAGCTTTATAGACTCTGTCCCTCAGAATTACCCAAGGAAAACTGTAATTTCCAACAAGCTGAAAGATGGGATGATACAAAGTATTTATCCACTGCAGACCAAGTAAGGATGATGTTGCTGCAAAATGCAGTATGGGAATACGGAGCCTCGAAAGCACAGTGTGGGTGACACCAAGCAAGCTGCTTACCTCAACACTAACAGTGCCAGTCAGTTTGGTTGAGACTCCCAGTGGAAAATCCACGAGTCAGTGTTAGTCAGTGGAAGCTTCTGTTGATCTTCATGGGACTTGACTGCAGACTATTTCAATGTTACACTGTGCAGGGTCTTCTCCAGCCTTTTCTTCTGCTCTTCTGTTTTTCCTCTGAGAGTCCTTTCTAACACGGGATTACTTTTGTAAGAATGTATGTGGCCTCTAACATGCTGTTCATTAGCATTCTGTTAATGAAAATCAACTCTAAAAACAATTCCGGTGAGAGAAATTTCAAGTTTACATTGAAAATGAAACAGAAATGTGAGTAACTTCTTGTTCCTGAGGATAAATTCTGTAAGACATCCAACCAAAGATGCTCCACAATACACAGATACATAGATGTGATGTGTGGTCAAATGGCAGGTGGGGATTTAGTGTTTTTCCTTTTTCCTCAGAAATCTCTGGGGTAGGTGCTAACACTTACAACACCATCAATCTCACATCATGAAATTTAGCCATGGAAGAATCACAGTCTTGACCCCAAACAAGTATAAATAAATCTGAGTAGAAGGTAAGGTCATGCTGTGTTTGATTTATATCACTCTAATGAGATACCAGTGGCTGGATAGTGACTCTTACTGACTTTTGTTTTGTCAGAAAATTGCTTTGGAAAACTATCTGAGGAACTGGAGACAGTCCTCAGGCTTAGACCTGAATCCAAAGTCTACCAACGTGTGTAAATGTTCAGGTTTTAAGCAGAAAGCAAGATATTATCCATAGCCGGTTGTGAACATCCAGCTGAACAAATGGATGTAACTACCTGTTGCACCCTGTTGCTTTTTGGGGCTGGTGTGCCCCGTGGTCACCTTACAGCCCTTCATGCCCCACCAGTGCGTAGGAGGGTGACATGGGGCATGGCTGGCCCCAGCTGCCTGGCCAGATGTCTCCGGCATGCCTCTACCTGCCTGCCACAGAAAGCAATCCGAAATGTCACCTGTATCTGATGCCCCCACTGCTCCTCCGTGGGCTAGATCAGCACATGCCACACGTGCTGATGTGACTGCTCGGTTAGTCTCTTTTATGACTACAGTGTAGAAATGCTCTTATGAATCTTTCAATGTCTGACAGCCAACGTTACAGAAATAAAAATCTAGACAACCACTCAACCAGGTGATGGTCAGAGTCTATTTGAATGTTGACCTTTAGGGGCTGATGAAACTAGTCACAGACAAGATTTCAAATTCTTTATCATCTTTACAGTAAACATAAATACAATGACAAATGCAAAGCTGCAAATTATATTCTGACCTTAATTTCTTCAAAGATTTAGTCTCAATCTAATACCATGTTTAGGGTAAATGCCATATACTGCCTTCAGGGGCTGCAAAATAGAGAAAATGCATTTGATGTTTCTATTAACAAACTTCTTTTAATAATGGCTATTAAGAGTGAAAATTCTCATGCACACTATCCTCCTCAAGATAGTTAGGATTTCTTGCATGATTAAGTCCTCTTTCTTCCAAATGAGGGTTTCGTAATAGAAAAATCCGCTTAAATAAGAAACATCATGTGAACAGGTTTTTTACTTTGAACTGCCAGGTGAATATACTGGATAACAATTCACACTGAGCTTTTGGGGAATACACAGTTTCTGAGGAAAACAAATAGTTGGAGTGTTTTTCTGCTCGTTATAGTGACATAGTCCACTCTTACAATGCTTATTGAATTTATTGCTTTTTATTAACTATTTCTTTTACTGGAGGGTTAACAGATCAGTATCATGTGAAAAGAAGTGGATGAAAAACTAAAATATCGGTGGAAAAACTTAAATCATGACAGCAAAATAATTTCAGTCAGAATCAGTAGAAGTATGAAAAGATTGCCTTTTACTTAGCTGCTTTTATGCAATGCCCAAGGAACTGGGTTTAGCTGTGCTTTGCAAAGCTCTGCGCTATCATAAATCAAACAAAGCCTTACCTGCTCAGATGAGGCCCCAAACTGCAGGATACTGTTAACATGTCTTAAGTAAATACAGCCTGCTAATGAATTATTTCCTTTTCTGATGCTCAGTATGTGATTTTTTTTTTTTTTTAATTTGAGTTAGTTTCTTATTCATAGAACGTGTTTTGTTTAGCTACCAGCTTTGTTATGTATTGCCGGTTACTGAAACTCCTGCAGCTATGCTGGTATCTTTCCCAGTGTGAAACGCCTCTTTTGTAAACAGCTTTTATATTTTGACAAAAGGAAATCTGCACTCCCATTCTTTTAATAAGCAAAAGAGCAAAATAATTCCTCCAAGTCCCTCAAAAGGGCAAGGACAAAATTTTTCTATTATGATAGTTCAGCCGTTTCTGAAAATAGATTTCAAATGTGTAATTGCTGGCTTTCAGTAACTAGGAGAAAATAAAACTGCAGTTAAAAAAAAGAAAAAGAAATGGATGGAGGAAATCAGTTTAAAAGACCACGTGCCAACATATGGAGTACTCTCTGTACAGGCACACTTGCCAACTGACCACTTAGAAACGCATGCTTCAGTGACACAGCCTGCTCAAGTGGAAAAGCCCACTTAACTGATGGTTTTCTGTATTGGCTCTTGAATGTTCAGGCTGTTTTTCAGACAAAGTATCCTCCCATAGAAGTTTCCGAATGGGTTATATGAAGGCACTTTACAATATCTTTATAATATGGTGCTGCACAGGAGTAACAACTCACTCCTCTACTCCCCCTTCTGATGTAATGCTCCAAACGGGTTTGGTTTAGTCAGGCAGCAGGAGAATATTTGCCTAAATTTCCAGAAGTTTCATGGAATAGAAACCCCATTTTTTGCACTCAAGTTTCAGCAAGTTCTGAAAGAATGTGGGCCTGTACTGAGAGTAGGTAAATAAGATAAATCACTGCAGCCCTGTACAGGGCTCTCAAGTCAAGTCTGCCATTAGGTTTCCCAGGTGCTTTCCTTGAACCTCCCCAGATATAAAAAGGTTAAATGGAGTCCCATAATAAACTGGGTGTGTAATTCTTATAATTAATGTGAAGCAGTATCTAATTTTTTATTCTTAGATTAAAAAAAAATAAAATAAGAAAAATCTTTACGGTAAGACTTGTCAACCACAGGAACAGGTTGTGGAGTCTCCACCCATGGAGACATTCAAAACCTGACTGGACGTGGCTGCCCCTGCTTGGAGCAAGGGGCTGGGCTGGAGGTCACCAGGGGTCCCTGCCAGCCTCAGCCCTTTTGTGTTTCTGTGATTAATTGGACTCAGCAAAAGCATATTTGCTCCTGTGATCTGAGAGCTATAGTTTCTAGCTCTGTGATGTAAACTGTAATAGTCTCTATGCACAAACCACCATGATTTCTGCTCAATTTCTAAATTAAACTAAATGCTCATGCATTCTCTCCAGGTTCTTCCCTACTGAAGGCAGCTCAAAATGTGGCCTTACCATATGTGTTTTAAATTACTGTAGTGAAATATGTTCTTATATTGCTTTTAGAGGTACGCAATTGGAATGGCATTATCAAATATAGGACATCGAAAGATCGATATAAATAACTTTATTGCAAAATCAGTCATAGACCTCATTTGCTGCTGGGTTTTTTAATATCTTATTTTGAAAAAAGAAACACAACTCAGAATTGGTAAGACTGATTTCTAACTGACATGTTTGAAATTTTACTCTGCCTAGAAATTGGTGATTTCCCCTCAAGCTTCTTTTTGACCCTTTCCCTATTCTCTGCGCCTGAAGCCACTCCCTACCCACCCAGCCCAAGGAGCACTCGCTGTCCAGCTTCTCTCAAGGCCACCTACTCTGGACCTGCTCTTGGTGTACCTCATTCTTCCCTGCTGGTTTTCAACAGCTTTTACTGCCTTTCTTTCGTAGCAACCACCCCAAACCAGTGCAGCCAGTGGTCCCTTGTGGGCCTTGCAGAGGAGCTTTCTCCGCGAGGGCAGCTGGGGTTTCCCCTTGCCGGGACCAGAGGGCAGCTCTCTTGTGCTGCTGCCTCCAGGTTTGCACAGACACATGCAACCACAACTTCCCTGCAGGAAGACTCAGACCAGACGCCCTAATTTCAGAGCGGTTTAACACAATCCGTAGCAGTATCCGGCAAAGGAGAAATACCAGCTTCATCCCAGTTACTGGCCCAGAGGCTAGGTGCTCTGAAGGGATGAGGTATTCATGTGTGATGGAAGCAGTCTGTGTGGGTGCATTGGGTCAGCACTGTTTCCTCACAGAAATGAGCCCTGGTTGGATTTGGGGTTTTTTCCAAATGAAAGTTAACTTCTGGGGTGTCTGGGTCCATCACTGAGATGGGTGCTCATGTATGACACAGCAGCCAGTTTGGTTGTACCAAATCTGGGATCCTTCACTTCAGATTCCCACAAAACGTCTGTACAGCAGAAAATGCTGTTTGCTCTAATTAAATGTGACTAAACTAAATCCTCCTTGGGGACAAAGCAAATCTTCTACAATCACTTTGAGGAGTGAAGGCCACTGCTGTCATTACATGGCAGCATCTTGGGACTAGCTATCACTTGCTCAAAAGCTGAGAGAACCAATGCAAGTGCACTGCTAGAAATACCACACTGACTTTTAACTCATTTCCCTGTGTGTGTCTTGTGGGAATGGTAAAGTTGGGGCTAATTCATTAACTGCCACATACTATTTCAGGCGCCAGATTTGATCTCAGTTAGCACAGACCTTGTCGCCCTGATTTTGTCTCACAGATGGAATTACTGTAGGCATATTACACCAGTGCTGTTAGTTACACATCCTCTTCACCTCATGACCATGTGTTCCCTGCTCCAACCAGCAGCAGTTTAACCATAGCCTGAGGCTGTTTGATTGTCTACCAACTTACCTCTTCATATGAAGTGTTAGGAACACCTTTGCTAAGAATGTAAGTCATGCTTCAGCTCTGCCCAAGAAAGTGAAGACTGCAGTAGGTCAGATGTGTGAGATGTGAATAGGGACCCTTCAGTTTGCATGGGCTCCAAGTTTATCAACAAAGTTTTGGTATATGGAAGTCCATGAAAAAGAATTTGGCACTAATGTAAAACAAGACCTTAATAAAAGGAGTTAAAGATCTTGTGATGTAATGCTGGAGAACAGCTGTCTCTTTGAATGGAGGCTACAGACCTGAGATGCTCCTGTTCTCCTTGTGTTCATAAGGCGATTTATCTGATACTGATTTCAGAAAAAGGTCTCACAACAAAATTGCAAAAAGAAATCCATGTCTGTACCATTTGGACCAAAAGAAAAAAAGCCTGCAGTGCAAGAGAGGTAGCAAATGTAGAGCGGAGTAGCATATGCAAAGCTGTGATGCTGGAAGAGGTGCATCTGCTGTGAGTTGTAATAAGAGTGTGTCAGCAACAGTCACCCTCAGTGATAAAGTTGACCTGCTGAAGAAGAAAAACAAGTCAAACAGGAAACCAAGACGGTATAGGAATATTTTTTAAGGATTCTTAACAAAGAGGAAGCACAAGAAAAAAGAATGCATTTAAACTGTAATCAAAATCATAACTCATACACACAATGTGAACAATGTGACAGCATAAACCACCACCACCACCACACCTGGAAACAGAAGTTATCCATTCTTTAAAGGGTGTCAGTGTGCAGTCAATAGATTTGTACCTTAGAGAGGTCCAGACACTACCTTCTCGGTGGTATGCTAAATTCAGAGTTCTCGTTTCAACCTGACACCCACAGGAATTTAAAATCATGTATAATTTCAAACAGCACGCTATTCAAACTTGATTTTGAAGTCGTGGTCCGGATCCTCTGCTGTAGGGTGCAGGCAGTGGACCTACGCCAAATCACAGCGAACAGGGACCGGCTGGAGGCATTCTAATGTTGCTGTGTGTTGATCCTTCTTTCATTTATGACACCTGGAATTTTTTAATATTACTGTTGAATAAGTATTATTTTGTGAGTATTTTTGTTACTAGACTTGATCTGTTTAAGCAGTATCTCTTTCCTTTTCAGTTGAGTATATACTAACCATTTAAAAACCACTATGTTATTTTGGTTATGGTGAGTAGGAGTTAGTCTTTTTTAGTTAAAAATATTCTGAAATTTTCTGATGCATAACTCTTTCTGCCAGTGTCCAGAAACCCTTTTGATTCCATTCCTGCATACCAAAGTATTTTAACCAGTGTTAACAAAGTGTTTCATGTACAGACCAATGCAAATGGAAATTCGAGGGAGTGTATGGACAGGTGATGTTACTCCTTTTCACTCTCACTCCGGCTCCTGTTTGTTTATTCATGTGTTGATTACGGTGTGTGTGTCCAAAGCTGAACTCTCCAAGATGGGAACTGGATCGCTTTTGTATTTTTGACTCTGGTTAATACTCTGAGGCTCTGATTAGCAATTACAGCCCCCAAGAATTATCACACTTATCACACAGCGGAATGATTTCCGTATTCTTGGGGTATCCAGCTTAATTTGTGGAATAATTTCTGGCAGCCCTTTAGAACGGGAGCACTGGAGTATCTGTCACAGTGTTCTGTCTCACTGGGGTGCAGAGCTGACTGAGCTGCTCGTCTTGGGAAACGAACACAAGTAACCCGAACTGCTAATGATTATTGAAGAGTTCAGGTACATCTCGTCATTTTTATCTGACATACGTGTCTAGCTATGAATTTTCCTGCTGTCCGTTGTCATGCTGTACTGACTTTATTTCTCTTCATATATTTACACGCTGTTTCTCTAAAATATTGTTGTGCATCTTCGGGTTTATAGTACTAAAGCTGCAGTTACAATCATTATGCCTTGATCAGGGATAACATCTATGCTGTCTCTGATAGAAGCTGAAATTCCACAGAACAACAGAAAACTTATTTAATTTGGAGCTTCAGTTCTGAGGCCATAAGCTAGCCTGCAGCGTGGGCAGGGGTTTATAGCGCAGGCTCACTGCCCGCTTTACAGCTGCTGTCATCGTCCAGCGTTAATCTTCTCAGGGCTGCCCTCTTTCAAGAAAACAAGTCGGGGGGAGCCTCCCCCTTGCTGTGCTCCCAGCAGCGCGGGGCGTGAGGAAGATCACTCCACCCTCACCATGAACAGAAGGAAAGCTTCCTTTTTACAGTGCTAAAGGTCAGGGAGGGTTCCAAGCAAACACTTCATTTTTCCCCACAGAGCAGGAGTGACCTGAGGGATATATCGGCGCTGCTGTTGGCTGCTGCAGAAGGAGGGAACCTGCAGCTTCTATAGCTGGGTTTTGATACAGGTAAAGACAGAGCTGCAGCAGGAGAGAGGCAGAGGACTCCTGGCAGAGAGGGGCAAGAAGTTGCTCTAGGAGAGTTCCTCGCTCATCCCTGTTCCCTCACTCACGGCACAGCACTAAACTTTCGTCTGACCCAAACTTTGTTTCCTGAACTGTTACTGGAAAGCAGAAGCATGGAGAGTTTGTTCACACTTCTGTTGAAGACAGCATTTTTCTCCTTTTAATCCTGAATATTATTTACAGATTAGCAACTCCAGTATTGTACAGTATTATTTTTGCTAGTGAGGGAGAAAAAATGGATGTATTCAGAGCACCTGAAAATGAGTCACTGTTGTCCGGTTCCTCTGGTCCTGCCGGCTGGGATCCCTTCCATCGTCCTTTGGACTCCATCCAGCCCTGGCGCTTCAGGCTTCTGGCAGCAGTAATGTTGGTGGTGACCATCCTGTCACTTGCTGAGAACCTGGCTGTAATCCTGGTAACTTTTAAGTTCAAGCAATTGAGACAACCTGTCAATTACGTTATAGTCAATTTGTCTGTGGCTGATTTCCTGGTCTCACTGATTGGTGGCACCATCAGCTTTTTAACGAATCTAAAAGGTTATTTTTTTATGGGATACTGGGCTTGTGTACTGGAAGGATTTGCTGTCACATTTTTTGGTAAGCTTGATTTTGTTTATATTTGTATGTTCTTTTCCCTCAACTTCCTTCTATGTATTCTGCGAGCTATCCTGCAGCTTCCCAAGTCACCGACTTTGCATGCCTTTGAACTCACTGGTTCTTTCCCCAGTTGCATGTAGTCTGTAGTGGAGCTCATGTGTGAGAGAATAACATATATCACTATCTCTGTCATATATCCATGGCTCGTTGCATGATACTGATCATTGAATATGCTTAATATGATGAGAAAAAAAGCTTGCTAATAGACTAACAGCATTGTGGGGCTTTTGGTAAAACCATGTCAGGAAAAAATTCACCATGTGTAACCATTTTCAGGGATTGTATTTAGGTGTGTGCATATATGGATAAGAGAGAGAGAAAAAGAGTGAGTGGCTGCTCTTGGACTGTAGAAAATGACAGGGCACGGAGACATCTTGTGTTAGCTACCCTGCAGTTGTTCTGAGGAGCCACAACACACATAGCCTCACCACATCATTCCCTGTGAAAATACACCTCTGCAGAATACATGGGAAATTAGTTTAGAATGGGACACCTACTTGAGAGAGACATTCATTCCTGTTTCCCCGGTTCTGAAGCTGCATAGTAAAGGCAACCTCTAACTCTTGTCACTTCTCTAAATCAAACACATTGCTGATCCTCAGCCTGAAAAGGAGTCCCACAGTTGCTCTCAGCCTGGTTAAGCTACACAGAGGGAATGTCAGTGATGGACAATGCTACGAAATTAGTTTGTGGCATGTAAGCCATGTCCCACGGAGAAATATCAGGCTGTTTCAAGATTCTGGTGACCAACCAGGTGATATGTGCCTAATAAACCAATAATTTGATGTTGTGGGCAGCTGTCTGTAGGTTAGTTTTATGACAGTCTGAAATACGACATTTCTTGCAAAGATATAGCTTAATTTCTTAATCTGGAAGCTGCACAAAAATTGCACCTTTTCAGAGAAGATCTGAATGAGAAAAAGAAATCATCATCAGTTAAATGGTCTGATTAGCTGCTTTCGTAGTCATTGTACTGTAGACTGACAAACTAGACAAATATGACAATCTTGTGCTCTTAATAACTATTAGAATAATGCACATAAATCTGATGTGGTGGGTAGTCAAACACTGCAACAGGTTGCCCAGAGTGGTTGTGGAATCTCCATCTGTGGAGATACTCAAAACCCAGCTGGACTTGGTCCTGAACAACCTGCTGCATGGACCGTGCTTGAGTGTGGGAGGTGTGTTGAACTAGATGACCTCAGGGATGCCTTTCCACAATTCTGTGATTCTGGGATTGGGATGATGTTTGCTTTTCAGTGAATCTACCCAATTTTTGATGCTGACTGTGTTTTCTTACTATAGGCATTGTTGCTCTCTGGTCTCTTGCTCTGTTGGCTTTTGAGCGGTACATTGTGATCTGCCGCCCATTGAGAAATATGCGCCTGAGCGGGAAGCATGCAGCCCTAGGTATTGCCTTTGTGTGGATCTTTTCCTTCATTTGGACCATTCCACCAACAATGGGTTGGAGCAGTTACACCACCAGTAAGATTGGAACTACTTGTGAGCCTAACTGGTAAGGCCACTCTTGCAGAGTATGGTAAAGAAATCAAGCTTGCAGCTCAGGACATCCCAGGGGCAGGAATTTGAAAGAAAGGTTTGAAGATGCTGTACATCTCTGCAAAAATGGCTGTGAAGGAAGTTGTAACAAAATTGAGCAAAATTTGCCAAGAAGAGATTTAACAAAAAAAATTCTAAAGGGAGGAGCTTCCATCTGTAACCATTATAACTGTCCTATACCTTGTGCTTTTTGACAGGATTCAAAGAGGGCAAAGAGACAGGTTTTTCAGAAGAGTGGACAAAGCCCTGAGCAACCTGGTCTGACCCCAGCTGGCTCCACTTTGAGCAGGCGGTTGGACTACATGTCCCTTCCCACCTGAACTGTCCCCCAGTTCTATGATACTGTCCCTGTGGTCATAGGATCCCGTCCTCACCCATGGCCAGGGAGATGGCTCAGAGCTCCATCTGAGTTGAGCTGTAAAGGGGCACTCTGAATAAAAATGGTTGGTAAAAATAGTAGTGACAGCTTTGAAGAGCAAAATTAATACTTCAAGAAAATAATGAGAACACATATTAGTAATATGTACACAATGTACTTTGTGTTTTATACAGGTACTCAGGAGCTTATACTGACCATACGTACGTTATTGCACTCTTCACCACCTGTTTTATAGTGCCTTTGCTGGTGATTTTGGTATCCTATGGAAAACTGGTGCGGAAGCTAAGAAAGGTAAGAAGAAGCCCTTATAAGTAAACTTTTAAAATGTGTGTGTATGCAAACATTTGGAATTCTTGTGTTCAATTTTCTATAAAGATCAGACATAAGCAGATCAAATTTGCAGGCAGGAAACACCCTCAGTTATCATCCCTTGTTATGCCGTTATCCTTACGCACCGACGCTCATGTGATGGTGAGAAATGAGTTTTCATACTGTGCAGTTTGCATCACTCACCAGCACATCTCATTAGCCAAACATTATCCAAATGGAGGAATGTCTGCCTTACAAACAGAGAAACTGAGTGACCCGGGTTTGGTTTGTTTACAATTGTACTTCAATTCAGTGACATTTCACAGAGTAACAGCATCATCTGGTTGGAAGAAACCTTTAAGATCGTTGAGTCCAACCATTCACCCTGCACTGCCAGGGTCCCTAAACCATGTCCCTCAGCGCCACATCCACATGTCTTTTAAACACCTCCAGGGATGGCGACTCCACCACCTCCCTGGGCAGCCTGTTCCAATGCTTCACAACCCTCTCTGTAAAGAAATTTTTCCTGATATCTAACCTAGATCTCCCCTGGCGCAACTTAAGGCCATTTCCTCTCGTCCTGTCCGTTGTCACATGGGAGAAGAGACCAACCCCCACCTCTCTACAACCTCCTTCCAGGTAGTTGTCCAGAGTGATAAGGTCTCCCCTCAGTGTCCTCCAGGCTAAACAACCCCAGTTCCCTCAGCCACTCTTCATAAGACTTGTTCTCTGGACCCTTCACCACCTTCGCTGTCCTCCTCTGGACACACTCCAGCACCTCAATGTCCTTCTTGGACTGAGGGGCCCAAAACTGGACACAGTACTCAAGGTGTGGCCCCACCAGTGCCAAGTACAGGGGGACAATCACTTCCCTGCTCCTGCTGGCCACACTATTGCTGATACAAGCCAGGATGCTGTTGGCCTTCTTGGCCACCTGGGCACACTGTTGGCTCATACTCAGCCAGTTGCTGACCAACACTCCCAGGTCCTTTTCCACTGGGCAGCTTTCCAGCCACTCTTCCCCAAGCCTGTAGCGTTGCAGAGGGGTTGTGTGGCCCAACAACAAGTGTAGGACGCAGCACTTTTGGTCTGAAGACTTAAGACTCAAACGAGGTAAATCAGAATTTAGCTTAAAATGATGGCATTTGTAAATTTTAAGAGTGTTGGCTAGTTCTTTATAAAACTTACAAATGCTACATCTGATTCTGCATGTAAGTAATGTATTGCTGTTTAGTAAATAAAATATTAGATTGTCCAGGAACATTTAATAGACTTGAAAAATGCTTTTGAAATTTGCTTAATGATTATGTTGAGCTGATCCAAAAGAGCATTTGCAAAAAGTGAAAAAGAAGACAACAGAATAGGAAAATTCCTATTTGGGACATGATTTTGGGACAATATTGTTATTTCTATTTACTGCAAAGCTGCCTTGTCTTATTGCTTCAGTAATAAATTCAGTAAATTTCTTCAATTTATGATGTTTTAAAAGTATTTAGGATAGACAAATGCTTGTATTTATTCTGAGTGTCATTTTCTCTAAGTCAAACAAAACAGAAGGGAATGCAAAACATATTTTATTTTCCCATTAGACAATACAGATGGGAGCATGTGTACTTCAGGTGACATCGTGATTCCTCTAAACAATATTTTTTTTAATTTCCTCCAGGACACATTTAGGGGGGAGAAGGTTAAATGTCTGGGAGAGGTTAATTTCAGTATTAAGCACAGGAAGTTTCCCAGGTTGATGTGACCTGCAGCACAGGTGTGGGGCTGCTCACAGCGTTCGAGGTGAGGCAGTACCCTGTCTGTGGGTGCAAGGGTGGCGAGCGTGGATTACCAGATACGGCAATGGTTGAAGGAAATCATTGTTAATGACGCATACTCTCCTAAGATAACGTCTAGAACCATGATTCTGTTGTTCTGAATATCCAGAACCATTATTAATATTTTATTTTTCCCTGTCCTAACGTACCTGCAGAGGAAATGGGAATGAAGAGAGCGAGCAGGAGGGGCCAGACCTCCCCACGGCTGATTCAGCTCGCTCACTGCTGCCTGTGAGGGCGGAAGGAGCTCTGCTGCTTGGCTTGGGAGGGGAGGACAGCCACTGCAGACCAGCCACCCTGCGGGGGTTCCACTCCTGCCCGGGGCACCCCAGTGGGAGCACGTGCAGCAGGTGGCAGGTGTCCCTCTGCACGGACTGGTGGTCACAGCACGGGATGGGAAAGGGCCACCTCCAGGATGCTGTCCCTGGGAGGGAGAGCCCGTGGGTTGGCCTGGTGGCCTGGCATGAAAGGGAGGGATGTTAACCCAGCAGCGAGGATGTGAAGGGAATGAAAGCACTTGCCAAGTACCCAGCACTGTGATGGGTCTGCCAGAGCAGCAGCCCATGTGCTACCCGTATGCTTCAGGAGGTGCACAAAAAGGGCCCTTTCCTTCCTCTGGGACAGCCACTAAAGAGGCTGCAAGTTAAAAACAAAGCAGATGAGATGAGGAACAAGGGGAGAAATGAAGAAAAATTTCACTGTCAGTAACAGCAGAAGCCAGTGACTGGTCCGTCTTGTCATTTGGGTCAGGCTGGGATGTCTTCTGGAAGACTGATCTGTGCCATGTAGTGGTTCCCAGTGCTGGCCTGGAGCCACTGTGGTGTGATCTCACTAGCTTGTCTTTCTCACTCCTCTCTCCGTTATCCAGAACGAATAGCAGTAATATTTTAAAAAAATCACACTTCTCAGTAAGTCCTGTGTTTCACACTGCCCTCACGGCTCGGTGACCTGGCGGACACCACAGCCAGGAAACGCTGGGGTGGCCTCAGGGTGCCACCTCACAAATGATGTAGCCATAGCTGGCTGGCTTGTGCCAGTCGTTGCCTTTGGCTTTTGTTGGCTCTTACAGAGATATGTAACTGTCTGAGTTGGCCTCTGTTACTGGTAACAGCTTAAAAGGCAGTCTGGGGTAGAAAAGCCAGCTGCCTGCAATACATTCTGTGACTTTATCATGAATTGCCATGAGGCTGTACTGCACAGCTAAGCTAATTTTTAAGAACCTGACTGTGATGAACAGTGAGAGACCCAGGCACCAGAACTGGGGTCTTGATGCTCCCAAACAACCCTCTTCCCAGACTTTGACTGCCATGTCCATGGTTGCCACAGTGCGGATTTGGTCCTAAGTGACAATGTTTTGTCTTAGTCCCTGAGTGCCTGTGACCCCAGCTCTGCAATGCCAATAGCGACTTTCGCAACTGCAAAACTAATGAAAGAAATGAACCTTTAGGAAAAGATCTAATTAACCTACTGCCATCCAGGGAAAGCCATAGCTGAGAAAAAGGCCAGGATGATACGAGACAAAGGCGAAACAGCCAAAAGCGCAATCCAGGAGACTGTGTTCCTTCCCCAAGATGACTGCACATCTGCTGAAAGGAGGGTGGGCTGCTCCCTATGTAGGGACAGGGTGTATGAAAAAATGCCATAGAAATGTCATCTACTGGCAGGGAACATCTTTGCTCAGCACCTGACACAAGCCTAAGAACTTGTAGGTATTATGACAATTCATTGTTATTGTTGTTGTTGTATTTATTTTGTTAAAAACCAACATGAATTACAACTTTCTGCAGAAGTAAGGACCACCCCCTCCCAGGAGGTGCTTCTATAGCCCTGTAAGTACTAAATATGTTAAATTATTAAGGGTTATTACTGAAAATGTCTCCATTCAGTTCTACTATCACTGTGGAAAGCTAAAAGGCCATATTATACCAAAACTTTTTACTATATCAGCTACTATTATTGCAAGACACGGCATCGTGTTTTTCTAGAGCCACGTGGAGTTATCATTAGGTACTTCCCACGTAAGCTGACATTGCATAACAGTGCCTTGTTTCACTAAGTTTCACCAGAAGCAGACTGAGGATGTTTCCCAGGACATTGTTTGACATCACATAATCTCTGTACCAACATCTTTGTCTAAGCTGCTTGGACGATCAATGAGGGGAAGAGGGGGAGCACTCCTGATAAATGCCCCAATCCGACTTTAATTCCGGTGTCATTAGATCATAGATGCTCTTCTGGTGAAGGTCATAAAGCAACACAGAGCTCGACAGACTCTCCCGGTTGCTGCTGCTTAGGCTGCTCTAACCTTCACCCATGGCAAGGAGGTGGTGCAGCCACAGCAGAGTGCTGTCTTTAACGCCCATGTTGGACACCTAGTTGTCTGCAAAGGCTGCGTGAAAAAGCAAGTGCTTGAATTCAGGCTTATGACTCTTCAGGATAGCTCCTTTTTTCAGAAATTAAGTCCTGATCATGGCTTCAGTTCAACCGTTGCAGTTACTGAGGGTAGCCGTAATGGCAGGGGCAGATGGCTGAAAACTTCTCAAACTGTTAGCAAAAGCTGAGTTTTCACACTCTGTGGATGTGGTGACGAGAGGCTGGCCAGAGCACAGTACACCAAGAAGAGGCAGCAGGAGAGGGCTGAGGAGACCAGCCTGGGGTGAAGCCTTGGGAGCAGGTTGGTGCTCTGGTGCGGCGGTGGGAGAGGGACAGCTCAGCCTGCTTTCCTGCACCACCTCGCCTGGGGTTATTTCCCCTCTGCTGACGCTGACTGCAGCAGCCATGAGCCTGTCTTTCCACACTTGTGGCAGAGAAAAATCTGTGGCCCAAGGCAAGAGCTTTTACTTAAAGGCCCTAGCAGTGGGAGGAAATGGAGAAATCTGAAACTGCTGAGACTTGTAAAAAGATCTCATAAGGACAGTGCTGTGCTTGGGCCAACAGTTTGGTAGGTAAGATTGAAGTTGTGTGGCTGAAAGCCTGGTTCAAAGGTGTAATTGCTTCTTATATTTATTGTTACAGAATTGTGCTTTTCATTATATTTTGCTGAACACAAACTGGTTTGTTGGGACAGCAGCAAATACATTCACAAAAAGACCAGAAAAGGGGAAGAGACAAAGTACTCTCTCGTCAGCTTTTCTGCAGACCAAGAAGTTTAATTTCATTAGGCTTTGTGCAGATCCAGAGATGCTGTAAACCAAAGCTAAGGATGTATGGCAGGTTGTACCACCCACAAATGTAGCCCTAAATTTTTGTTTTGTATTTTTCGAGGTAACTTATTGTTATCAGGTACTGCCAGTCACTTGTTCTGTCAGGTCATTGTATTCTGTTATTTGGCATTCTAAACAGAGGCCAAATCTTGGCTCTGATTTGACTAAAATCATTAGGATTATTTTTTTCACAGATGGAATTGAAAGGTATTTCTGCACTGCCTTGGGGTGGGCTGCTGCGGCACCTGAAATTACCTGAGTGAGATTAACGTTTGTGAGGCTGGACGGCAAAGCTGTTCCATCACTTCGCTCCTCATGACTTGGCTGAACTAGCCTCGACAGGCTGCAGTCGTGCCTGACTGCAATTAGATTTCTACACAGAGATTGCCCTAGTAATAATTGCTTTTTGCTCTCACTTTGACAATAAAAATATAAAGGTACTTAAGCAAAGGATAATTTAATGATGACAGAATACAGTAATTCATGTCCTTCAGCAGTAACATTGACACCTTGTGGTCCACTAACAGCATCCTTACGTGTTGTCGTACTCAAGAAAGTATCTTACCTTCTAGCAGGGCAGATTATGAGCCTGCTCACTGGATTCACTGGTTGGAGGTCTTGCTGTTTGTTTTCTAGAATCTTCTATCTTTTCTTTAAAGGTGTCAGATACGCAAGGCAGGCTGGGAACTACCAAGAAGCCTGAAAGACAAGTGACTAGAATGGTTGTTGTAATGATCCTTGCCTTTCTAATCTGCTGGATGCCGTACGCCGCCTTTTCTGTCCTAGCCACTGCATACCCCTCCATTGAGCTGGATCCTTGTCTGGCAGCAATTCCAGCTTTCTTCTCCAAAACAGCTACTGTTTATAATCCAATTATTTATGTCTTTATGAACAAACAGGTACTGTATGCTCTCAGTATGCCTTTAACATTCATATTTTGTTATTGTGTCTTGCTTTGTAATGAATTATTTCTACCTACCTACGTATTAGTTAGCTAGCATTCCAATATCCAGCATTTAGAATAAAAAATAAATCACTGTATATCTACCTTCTGGAAGATAGGGTAACCCTCTGTGCATTATTAACATATGAACGTTAATAATTATTAGGTTTAGATATTATAAAGGAAAACCAACCCTTAGTGAATATCAGTTAGTTTTCGGTATGAAAATTCTATTTTCAAGACTGTTCCAGTACATTTTTATAATTCTTTAGGAATGCAACACCCATGAGTTGATTTTGAGGTGGGGTGGAAAAGTTTTCAATAACTTGAATTTGTGTCAGGGGAAATGCTGCCTTTGTGGTTGTATGTACAGGGAGGGTAGAAGCATTGCGTGTGCCTGTGGGGCAGGGAGCTTCTGTCTCTGGAATGGGGGCAGAGGACTGGATGCAGAGAAGAACTGACATGGGGATGAACCAGAGTTACATGTGTTCACCATGGTTACCATGATAATAAACTTGAATAGATCTATGCAATGAATGGAGATACTGAGAGTGGTGCCAATAAGCAGAGTATAAGCGTAAAAGTGAAAAGAGGAGAAATAGTAAAGTGACTGTTGAATAAGAAGAGATGAATACTTTTATTTATTCAGTCCTGCAGAGAGAGCTACTGCTTGTCTCACATCCTATGGACAGTACCCTGGTCTCCCAATGCCTGGGCAGAGGTATGCTGGTCTTACCCTGCTCACAGATATGGACAGCATGGAAACAAACCATCTTTGAATAGCTGCATATTAGCATCTGAAAGCAACCTCATGAGCCTGGAGAGATAACCAAGTCTGTCCATTGGATGTGGTCAGTAACAAGTGGAAGAGGAAAATTATTTTTTAGAATAAGATTTTCCAGCAGTCTGGGTCTTTTTAGAACATCATTATTTGTCACTTCTTCATGGTGGCACAGGCAAATACATTTTATGGGGCTATTTCTTTATATTGCCACTGACTCATTAGAGAATTTCCAAGTGTTTTAGCCAAGACACAGACTGATATATAGAGATACTTTAAAATTATTTTTGTCTTTTGACTGATCTCCTTTTTTTCAACTTTCTAGTTCAGGAAGTGTCTGATTCAAATGTTCAGCTGCAGTGCTATAGAAACTGCAGAGTCCACCATGAACCCGACTTCAGAGAGAGCAGTGCTAACCTGGGACAAAAGGGGCAGTGAGATGTTCACCGTGGCAGTACGTAGCACCGTTTCTAAGAGGAAAACCGGAGATGAACACAGAAATTGCCATTCTTTTGCTCAGTTGGCAGCTTCAGAAAACAACATCTGTCCCATGTAGGGTGGGAGATATGATCATTAATGCAGTGCTACAGCATATTTCCTTGTTACCATCACTCAATACCAAAAATGTTGTCAGTGGGGACATTATGCTCCTGTGGACAGTGGCTTTTGAGATTCTGGGCTCCTGAGTGCATGTAAGAGTTTCTTGGCTCTGCAGTTGCAGTCAAACATGCAGCCAGGAGGCGAGTCCCTTCCTCCACTGTCTTCCTCTTCCCAATCCACAGCCTGCTTGCTCCTGAAAATATTAGGGGAGCCCAGTGTTGCTATGCTGGTGTGTAACACAGTAAGGGTAGGAGAATTTTATGCTGATGAAGGCTCTTTGGTCAGCTGGATGAAACCATGAAGTGACACATAGCTTCCATATGCTAATGGGCAAATAAATAATACATAGCACACATCTGACTCAATTTCAACCAGGGGAGGTTCAGGGAGGAGCAGTTCTGGGAGCTTTTGTGGTTTGTTTGAGTATTTTTACTTAAAAAGCAGAGAAAGTCAGAGGCTTCTGCACTTCTCTCTGTCCTTGATGAGAACCTCACCTGGGCCACTAAAATCTCCAGCAGCTTGGGCAAGCCATCCAGGTTCCCAAGCACTATTTTATTAAAACAAGCTCTATGAAGAGCCGTTCATATCCTTTCTCTGCATTCCCTCTTTGTCAAGAAAATCTTCTGTGCTTGCAGCAGCTTTTGAAGTAAATTAATTTGCACTAGATGATCATCATAAGTCTCTTCCAACTGAACTATTCTATTAACTCAACTTTAAAAGAGGAGTTATTAGGGTATAGGAAAGGACAGCTGTGCAGGAATGTGGGAGAAGGGGTCAGTAGCACAGCTTAGACTTGCGAAGCTGAGCTTTGCGGGACAGTTGTTCCTCATACATGCCTGCGCTGTGCAGAGCTAAAGATCTGTCCATATTCTTGAGACCATGTAGCTTCAGTGACAGTTATTATTTCTGTCTCTTAACAATCGCAATTTTCAGAAATCCCTGGTTAGAGATTACAGATACGTACGTGCTGCGTCCCATCACGGTGCAGCATGTTGGATGTCTGTATTTCCATTTGCACAGATTTACCTTTCTCACTTCCCAGCTAGGGCATGCCTCTCCAGAAAGCATAAGCAACATCTTAGCCCAGTAGGCAACTTGCAGCAGCCAACGGCTCCTCACTGCTGTTCTCCTTCGAGGAACAGTTGAGTCTCTGTCCCTTCAGTCCTTAAATTCCTGTTTCTGCCTAAGTCACATCATCATCACTTTTAATTGAGCTACCAATCCTGGCATAAATCATTAACTTGATATTATACCTTTGATATCGGAAGCAAGGAGTGCAACATAAATACACTTTCTGTAAATAGTGAAAAAGAACAGAAATCACCAGCTTTCCGTGGCTGTATTCCATCTCATATATTTAATTCACACAGTGACATGCAGCTTTAGTGGAATGCCACTTATGCCCGTGCAAAACCACACTAGGCCATGAGTGTAATAAAGACAGACTTCTGCTTTAAACAGCCTTTGGGGAGCATCGCGTGAAATGTTGCTAAGACCCGGCATATCAAATTTTGAATCCTATAATAGATCTATGCTTAATTGAATGCATTTTAGAAGAAAAGGCAACGGCTGGCTGTATCAAAATGCTTTAGTATGGAAAACGATTATTGCTAGATAAGCCATTAATACAGCACCAGTCAAAAAAGATGTTGCTCCGTACTGGTATGGGGAAGCTACAGTAGCTATGTACTCTACAGGCCTTAGCAATAGAAATGCGATGTAGAATGAATCATCCAGTGCTCAGTTTTACTTCCAAAAACTACGGTTTCTTTATAGACAATAAAGACATTTTGTTTCTACCAGATTTTTCTTCTCTTTATTGTGTTAAGTTACAGTTTGAAAAACTGTATTTGAAAAGGAATGACGGGCTACCTGCGATATCTTGTGGTCAAACCTAGCCCCAGAGCAGTGCCTTGCTGAGCTGCAGGTCGAGAACCATTCCTGCAGCGGCTGGGGACGTTGGTGGACCAGGGAAGGGTAACACAGAACCAGTACAAAGCACAACCTGAACCCCTGGTGTCTTGCAGAAGCCGCCTTCTTCACAACTCTCATGCTCAAGAAGAGACAAAAGCTGCAGCTCTGCTCCAGGGCTGGAGGGACAGGCACAGGCAGCATGGCCCTGCAGCCACAGGGACTCTTTGGCCACCCGTTCCTGCTTGTGGCCCCTTGCAGCAATCACTCCGATGGACGTGCAGAACAATTCAGCCCCCATATTTCTGCACAGCCCTGCCTTTCTGATGCATTTTGCTTTGGCTCCGTGAAGGCAATCTAAACACTGAAGCAGCAATGACAGTAACGCGGGAGAAAGCGCGAGCTCTTCGCCCCCCCCTCCCTGTCACCAGCCTGATTTAGTTTCAGAATGGTAAGATCCAAAGAGGGGAGCTGCTCTACAAAAAACACCATGAGCTGCACATACGAGAATTCTCTGTGAGACACCTGTGGTCTTCATAGTCACCTCACCAAATGTCATGAGATGATTGTCTTTTACAGTACAATTTTGGCCTCAGTGGGCTTGAACTTCTGCAGTGCTCAATCTTAAACCCAGCCTAAGAACCTCACTTTGACAGCCACATCCTTTCATGATTCATATTCTTTACTATTAATCCTGTGGGATCTAGAGCAGAAAAGTGAATAGATATATGTGCCTATTTTGAATGTTTTGGAAATATTGTAAGACAGGAAGGGTAAGATATTAAATTATTATTTGTATGTGTATTTTTCTGCTCATGAGTCTTAAAACAGTAAGGTATGATTTAAAAGCAAAACTGCCTGCATTTTAGACTCAGATTTTCTCTTTCAAGGATATGTTGACCTAGGTTAATCACATGTTAATGGTATTGGATGTATTAAATCATGAAGAATTGGCAGAAGTGTTAGTATTTAATTAAAAGCAACAGAATTATTTTATCTCCTGAGAAGGTGGGGATACGTAGAGTATAGCTCTGTAGTACAAAATAAGGCATCAAGACTTAAGTAATGGCAAAGAAAAACACAATGTAAATATGTGTGGAAAACCTTAGAAAATGGCAAGTTAATGTGAGATCTGCCATCTGATAACTGGCTCTATCACCCTCAATGCCAGTCACTCATGATGAAGCGGTACTGGTGAGCCTTTTAGACTATTTCACCAAGGAAAACTTGGTTTGTACCTGTAAATTGATTGAGGACACCAGTTTGTAAAGATAGTCAAAGACAGTGTCTCCAACTAACAAAAACTGGAACATGCCCACATAATACACTAATAGCCAGTGCGAGATTAGCCGTAGGTCCCATCACCCTTGTGCGTGGCAGGGTGGGTAGTCTGAGATCAGGCTTTTAATTACTGCACTCAAAATATTGTAAGGAAGGGTGTTCCCAGAGGAGCTGTAGGGCAGTGCTCACATTTTAGCCACAGAGCAGACAACTAACCTTGGCTTTTTTATGAGGAAAAGTTAGAACTACAGCCCAATAGGAACGAAAGAGGAATCCTCAGAATGAGAGAACATCCAAGAATACACCGAAAAGTAATGGCATTAAGCCCTGCTTCCTTTTGCCTACCCACAAGCAAGTGCTAGAAAGAGAAGGCAAAATTTTCTCCCCAAGTCGGGTACAGAAGTCCACCCTGCCTATCCATCTGCAGCGCTCCTGCAACAGCCACCTGAATACCTTCACAGTCAAAAGTGCTAACGTGATTGGGTTTTTTGGGAGACACATTAGAAATAAAAAGCTAGATTTGCATGTTGTTAGTTAGGATAGAGGAGGAATCCACAGGAGTGGAAGGGATTGCTTAGGTTATGCAGGAAACAGTTAATTAGACTTAGAAGACAGTGAGATAAGGAGAAAGTCTCATGCCCTGAGTGACTGGTCAAGAAGTTATAAGGAAAACAACGTTTAGTAGTGTGAGATGCAGTGCAGGATGTTAGGATGGAGGATGTACCAGTGCCACAAAAACAAGTGGGAAACATAATCTGGAGAGCAAGGTTTATAGATGTGAACAGACTTTTGTTGACAAGCAATTTATCAGGGTGAAACACATGAAAGCCCGAGGGAGGGGAGTGTAATCCGAGCCATGGAAGTAGAACATGGCACATGAGGTAGGTGATGGCTGGGTGTGGTGCAGCTTTCTGGAGAGAACCGTTTTTGCATTATCAAGAGAAGTAGAAAAGGAGAAGAAACTGAGGAGGTAAAGAAAGCATATGAGAGAAGCAGGGACAAGCAAGCATTCATTCAGTCCGTTAGGAGCAGTGGGATTAGCATGAAGGTATCAGTAGTTTATTTTCAACAGCAAATTTAATAATTTATTTAAATACACTGAAAAACACCTGAGCAGGATCTAAGGGACACAGAAGGGTTCATCACCTAAACCTGCATTCTTAGTGTGAAGCTCTATCTTGAGAGTTTATGAAGAAACAGTTCATGTCTAATTCCACACATAGCTCATGGCTGAACTGTTAAGACTGGGATTGTACTTCCGCACTAGCCCCTCTGGCACACTCTACAGATGCCGCCTACGGTTGTCCTGTATCATTTTGTCACCCTGTTAGACCATCACTCTGACGTGCAGCAAGCACAGACATAGAAATGTAGGCTGCAACAGGGTGATATGAAAATTAGTGGGTCTGGACAAATAGGAAATTAATATTAGAATCTAATTAGTCTTCATTCATTTGGAGAAGGAATTAATTAGTCTTAATAGGACCACAGAGGCATCACAAATGTTTTCCTTCCATCAAGCAAAGCCTACATTGAACAATTACTCAATCATTCTCATAAAACACTGGGTGTCAGCGATATTTCTCACTTTTGTTTTTCAGGTCTTCACAAGTATTCTCTGTGAAGGGCCAGGTTTTGATTGGTTTATTAATACGAGCGCTCCCGTAACTGTGGGAAAAGCCATTTCCTTGCACAAGGCAGTGATTCTTACCTTCTGCACTTAGGAACACATTTCTTTTTAAATGTTTACGAATTCTCCATCATAAACATACCATCTCTAGAGAGATGTTGGCTCTGAGAGAGGTTCCTGTCTTTGATACAAACCAGGAATAACAGAATCATTGGGAGTGTTCATGTTAAAATATCTTCAGTAACGCTTTTCAGGAGGAGGACACTATTTTTCCTGCCTGTCAGAGGGAACTTTTTAAACCGTGTGAACACCTTGACGTGTTGGTAGCAGATCAGTCAAACAATATTAGTCCTGACACAAAGTGTTACAGAGTTCCCAGAGGTTGATTGTGAAGACTTTCAGGGCAACACAGTAAAAAAATTTTTAAAGCTTCAAGCAAAAAAAGGGGGGTGGGGGTGGGTGGGCTCTATATTTTTTAAGAAAGTTGGACACAATGACTGAAGAGACACCTCCTGCATTATGTGGTAAGGACATAGCATGAACATTGTACCAAAAAGTCAGTCATTCACTGAACGGTGTTAAAAAATCTTAAGATTTCATGACTAAAAGGTGCGAATGATGCCAAAGTCAATGTGCTCACACTTGTGGACTAATAAACAGCGTCCTGTGTCCTTGAATTTTTGTCTTGCCACCAAGAGTATGCCTAGAAATCACAAGCCTTTTCTAAGAAATGTTTCATAGCATTATCTACAGTTTGCAAAATTAGCAATGTAATACTAGACCATTTTGCTTTGTGATCATTTATTACATTTTAATGATGCAACCTAGACAAAGTAACTGCCCTTCCTGTAAATCTCCCCTGACATTGGGGGATAATTGCTTTGTGGTTTTGCTTAAAAAGTTAGCAGTAATCCATCAATTTATTTGCTTATAATGGAAATAGCATTTTTATTTTTGGGGAGTATAGACTATGGTTGCCTTAAGAGCTCTGAGGTATGTGCTATAGAGTGTTATAAGGTCATGCTGGCTCCTTTGGGATAACAGAGAGGAAGGCACTGATGTTCAAGGCTAGCTAAGTGGTTTACTGAGTAAAAACAAGAAATTATGGAATAGTTAACAGCAATTTTAGGACCCTTCAGATGCTGGGAACCCTAGCTGTTTCAGCATGGAATGAGTCCCTCCTTGTAGATGATGGCACGCCGCCCAGATCCTTTCTGTGGTGAGGTCTTCCAGCCTTCTTGTTCTTCACACTTTTATGGTATTCTTCCAAGTGAACAAAGTTCTCTATCTTCCATCTGTACAGTGCTGAACTTTCTATTTGGCACACCAACCTTCGTGGAGAGTGTTACACCTTTTCACATCTCCAGAGAAATGAGCTGTTATGAACAGCACATACAGGTGGTATTGTTATGGGCGGTGTATACTAACGGCACGGCGTGTATTCACATTATATACAGGTCACTCACACTAACATGGGTCTCTACAGCCAAGGCCTATAGTTAAACTCTGCCTAGATTCTGCTTGAAATCACTATCTCCTAGTAACGATGTCTTCTGCAGTGGCCCATCACAGCTGCTCTCCGTTTATAGTTGTGCCAGCACTTTCTTGTGAAAATAAATAAATACACCTGTTCTCAAGGCTGCATATTCCTGAGAAATAAAAACAAGTTCCTGGCTGAATTTTGGCATGAGGGAAAAAAACCCCTATCTTTCAAAATCAGTTATTTCAGTAAAGGATAAAATGCTGGTGTTTAAAAGTAGACTATCCTGGCTATTTTCCATAGGCTCAAATCTATAGGAATTATACATTTTAAACTGTCATAAGATCAACTCCCCTCACCACCCACCAGCAGGGAAGAAGGTGAGGGCTTAGCCCCTGAATGATGTGTCAGTGCACTTTAAAAAGTTTTTGTGTTCTTACTCTGGCAACAGACAACACAGCTTCTCTAGGGGTTCACTACTGCTTCTTCAAGATACAAATATTTAATATGCAGATTTCGTTTGTCCTAAAATCACATGTAACTGCAGAGCACTGCTAGAGGGGCTACTACCTGCTCCAAGTGAAAGGGCATGGAGAAGGGCAGAGATTCTTATTAAGGACCAGCTCTACCAAAAGTTCATCATAAGCAGGATCATTCTGGCATAGCTCTGAAGGAGGGGAGCTCTGAAGTAGGGGAGATGGAGATTAGCCTCTGATTCCTCCTTTTGCAAATATTTTTACCTTGTATTTTGGTACAAATTCACTTAATCACATGCCAGAGTTTCCACTTGAGCAAGGAGACCTTGTCCTTGCCCACACTGAGTACTGCCAAGGGCAAATTCCTGGCTTTAGCTGCAATATTAATTCCCCCTTTTTCTTTGTTTCCTTCTTTCTCTTCCATTCGCTTCTCCTCCAAGCTCAGATCAAAACCCCCAAAATAAAAACACTTCCGATGTTCTCCTTCAGCTTGCTCCTACCTGCAGATCTGTGACCCCACTCAGAGAAGACTGTTTCTAGCAATAAATACACTTATAAAGGAGAGGGGGTTTTGATGGGAGCATTCAGTGAGGTGAGGTGACTTGTCTAAGCCTAAGCAGGTCCAGCATTCACATATGCTTTGAGTCTCTGTGATACTGCTCTACCACTATTCCTACCTGACTGTTCCCAAAGATGTATGCAGGGCAGAAAAGTTTGTTCACAGTCTAGCTAGAGGAATAAAATACATATTCATCAGCTAAAACCTCTTCTGTTTAATTTCAACCTCAGTGAAAATGATTATCCAAGAAAACAGAGTCATGATCATTAACAATAATTCTCATCTCAATTATTGAGAAATATAATTTGTAAATGATTAGTGAAGAGAAGATTCTTAGAAAATTTATGATAATGTTCTTTATTATAATACTTCATATTATAAATTGTACTATTCTTTCTCTTTATTACATTTATATTGAAGCCTCTTTCCTTTTCTTTGTCACAAAGAGTTAAAATCTGTAAGAATTTAAGAGCCTTTCAGTAATTTGGCACATCAGCTTTAGCTCAGCTATTATCTAGCTGCATCAAGATATTAATGTAGTCATCTCTCTTTAGTCTCAATGAATTGCTATAAAAATGTCAAACAATTAGATTATATTGGCCAACATAGCCCTGTTTGATTGAGTACAGATGTAGGCCATGTCCCTTGAATCATACTGATGAAGAAGCAGAAAGGCTTGCCGAACTCCACTGCAAATTCATTTCAATATACGTACCATTCAGTTTTCTAGTGTCAGTACTTGCAATACTAATAACCAAAAAATGCTAAATAGGTATTTTCAGATGGAATAAAAGTCAATGTCATTCAGGACAAATAGTAATGTACTCTGTTGGGGGAGAAAAAAAATAAAATTAGCACAGAAGGCAGTGTGCTGGTACACATACAGCCACTGCCCCGTTGTGCAGATGTGACTATACCAACGGCACGAAAGGCACCAGTCTCTTACCTCTGGGAATAGTACTGCTTAAATTCCGTCCCTGCCTGCACCAGAAAACATACTTTTGTGTTGGGAAAACAGCCAGCGTATGAATTCTGGATAGAGATATCTGGTTACAAATATGTTGGCTGCTATGCCATTTTGGAAGTCAGTAAGGCTGTGGACTTCTATTTCTCAGCACGTATGTGTGCACCCAGATGCGTGTGCAGCCCTGTCATGGAATGCCCGGGAAGGTGCAAGTCCTTACAGATTAACTGCCCCTCAACCTCCTGGTGTCCACACAGACCAGATGCCACTAAAAGTTAAAGCTATGCTGTTATAACTTCAAAGCTGAAAACTGTTTCTGTTCCATATATGATAAAAGTACAGCACGTGGTTACGTTGCTCACATTTTGCTAGAGCAGAGTCATAATAGGGAAAGCATCTGACAGCGTTATCTCCATGGTAAGGTCTTCCTCAGCTGGAGAAGGCCATTCCCACTCTGCCCCAGCAAATCTTTACCCATGTGCATCTGAGCTAGTATTTGGTCTTGAGCAGCAGTGCAGGAGACAGTGCAAACGAACACTTCTGGCCTACGGTTTCCATTTTCCACCTGTAGCAAGGAAAAGTTGTTATGTCAACTCTTGAATTATTGAATTGTGGAATACAGGTACAGTTGGCCCATGAACAAATGGAAGCCTGAACCATCCATTCTGGTAAGAAACTTGTCTTGTGACAGTAACTTTACTTCCTGTAAAAAAATTAAGTAATCGAAAAGGCTAGAGGGAAATACAGAACATTCTAAAAAATATTTTCAGATGTATGCTCAAACACAAATTCCTAATTAGTGCAGCCTTGTTGGAGATTTCTGGAAAAGCTGTTAATCGTTGTGGACATCTAGTTTCCCCTAAGAATTTCAAATGGTTTCAAGTATGAGACCACCAAGAAAAATGACAGGTCACAAATGTTGTTACAGGGAAGAACGTAGTACTGGAGCTCAGTACTGATCTCGCTTCCGGCTTCATCTTGCCAGTTTTCACACTCTTCTGCCATCATGTGTCAGGCTGAAGCATTTTATGAAATAAAGGAAAAATAAATCACAGCAGTAATTCAGTGATAACGAAGTAACTCCCCAAATATTTCCTATAGTAACAGACACTGCCACCAGACTGAAAAGTTAAGGGAAAAGAGGGAGATGTTTGTTATGTTTGAAAATTTGAAAGCTAGTCAATTGTAATTTCTGTTCGCATCTTCATTTGCTGATGGTGACACAAAACACTAAGGCTTAAGATTATGAACGCTGAAGATTATTTCCCTTTTAATTTCTCGTATCTTCTTGGCCTAAGACACAGGCCTTTACTTCTGAAAGGCATCTTTGGTTGGTTGGCTTCAACTGTACTGAACTTAACACTGATTTAGCATACGTATACTCTCTTGACAATGGAAAAATACATTCCATGGTAGCTGTGATTACAATGATTATTTTAACGTCTTAAAAAATACACATATATACAATAACGGATAGCAAGATTCAGAATTCAAGGAAAATTATAATTAATATTTTACATACCAGCAACATTGTTAAGATGATATCATACTGTGCTTTTGTAAAAATGGGATTAAAAAATTATTCCTTGTACTGTAAGTCTTAGGCAACCCTCTGGAAAGCTGCACTTTATTAAAATTGCTTCCTGTCTTCTTAAATGAAGACTGTGGTGACTACTGCTTTTGAAAACAGTACCTACCTGGGTCACGAAAGACCACCCGTGTTCCGCTCTCATGGGCAGAGAAATACTCTTACCTACTCATTACCCGAGTAAAGACTCAGGCCAACAACAGACCAGTAAATATTTTAGGGCATGTAAACACGCCTTCAGTTTTAACTCCACCACATTCTTAAAATCCATGCTCCTAACTGTCTGTTATTGCATCTACATAACACACTTCAGCTCTTCCTTGTGGCTTTAGAGACCTTGAGCTGGTCTTTCATCCACAACACACAGAGGATTTGATTCACATGGGATGGTTGGCTCCTCTCTGACATCCTATTCCTGGAGAGCTTTCAGGTCAGGAGGGCTGCCAAGGCAGGAGTCAGAAGGCTTAGCAGGAAGTAGAGTCATTAAACTAGTGCTCAAACTCAGAGGAATGGGCTTAACTTGTCATGGGAACGGATCTTTACAACCATCTCAAATCTGCTCTGATTTCTCTGCCCACAAATACCCACAGCTGAGGATCCTGGCTTTGGAGAGAGAGGAGAAATCCTTGCACGATTGCTCATGGCAGTTTAATTTTAGAGCAGCTACACCAGAGACTAATAACAGAGCTTCTATTTTTTTGTTTGCTTGCTTGGTTTGGTGTGGGGTTTGTTGGTGTTTAAAAATTTTGTAGCAAACTTACTGCAGTTCTTCCCTGCAGATCGTTCAGAACTACGTGCTTTTCTTGGACAGCTACCTACTACTCAAAGTATGTTCTTGTCCTAGAATATTATCAATAAATTCACCATGATTTTTTTTTCTCCTCACATTTTTTAGATTACATAAATTTTAGCTGACCAATTCTTTTCGTGCTCAAATATATTATGAAATGTCATTTCTGTTATAAAAGCTAATTGATAATGTGATTTGTTATGTTGCTGAGACATAATTCAGAAAGTTATTTTAAAGCCGTTGACACGTGGAATAGCACTAACTGTTTAATATTTCTTGTATGAATGGATACAGCGCAAGGGAACGATGTGGTGCCATGTGGATGAAATATTTTCAGAAGCTTTTATTCTTGTTGTTTGGGCTTGTGCCAATGTCTTTCTAGTAGAGAGCTCATACATCCTAAGCTGTATCTACTGTAATTTATTCCTTGGTCATTAGTTACTAGGATTTTTTCCTCCAAGATGCTGAACAATGTATAATATTTTAAAAATTAAGAGCTCACAGTCTAATAAATGGAGAGCATTCTCTAAAATACTCCTCCAAAAAGTAGATAAGTATTTTTATTTAATAAAAATATATTAATATTATAAAATATTAATATTATAAAATTAATTTCTCGGTCTTGTGAGACCCCAGCTGGAGTACCGCATCCAGTTCAGGGGTCCCCAGCACAAGAAAGACATGGAGCTGCTGGAAACCCTCTGCTGTAAGGACAGGCTGAGAGTTGAGCTTGTTCTGCCTGGGGAAGAGAAGGCTCCGCGGAGACCTTAGTGTGGCCTTGCAGTACAGAAAAGGGGTCTTACAAGAAAGACAGAGACTTTTACAAAGGCCTGCAGTGAGAGCACAAGGGGCAATTGGTTTAAACTGAAAGAGGGTATGTTTAGATTGGAAATAAGGAGGGGATTTTTTTTACGATGAGGGTGGTGAAACACTGGAACAGGTTGTCCAGAGAAGTTCTGGGTGCCCCGTCACTGGAAGTGTTCAAAATCAGGTTGGACGGGGCTTTGAGCAACCTGCTCTAGTTGAAGACGCTCCTGCCTACTGTGGGGGCGGGGAGGGGGGGTTGGTCTAGTTAAAAATCCCTTCCAAACCAAACCATTCTGAGAGTCTATTTATACAATATCAATACTAGGACTTGCCTTTTTGAATTTGCTATTTGTATGTACTTAATCACATCAGCATTTTATGGTGACTATTTCCATCACAGTTATTAGGGAGTACTCTTTCTATGCACAATCTTACAGGAAATCAACAGTCTTGATTCCATTTTTGTTTCTGCAGCTGGAAATTTTGGTCTACTCATTTCATATTCAATGTTAAAGGTTGAAGACCTTCAGCACAGCATCTTGTATGACTATGCTACTATTTAGCTCTCCAAATCCTCCTGGTGGTCTCATATATTAGGCCTCTGCCAGATAAAGATAGCCCTTCTTGCACCTCCTGCGCTGCACGCAGATTTCTTCTGCTTTCATTGCCACCATCTGTTGGCTCACTCTGTGGGGAGAAAGCTTACTATTATTAGTCCAGATAATTTGCTATAAGAGCAACTAATTTTTTAATTTTTTTTTTTTTTTCACTTTGAACCTTGACTTAAACAGAGATGACATTTACCCAGACCTTTGCACAGTCTGTTTGAAACCTGACATGGTTTTCATTCCATGATAACAGAAGATATCTGAGAACCCCTTTATTTTTCTCTTTCATTTTTTCACTCCCACTCCCTAATTCTAGACGGCATCTGAGTAGGCACTGCCTTGTAATTCTCAGCTGATGGTCAAATGACTCAACAATAAATGGAAACATTTCAATTTGACCTGGTGAATATGCCCTAAACTGTCTGTCATATCCCATTCCTTGGAGTTGGCTGTCCCTAAAATTCTTAACCGAGAGCTATTACATTTCTGCAAAAGGTTCGAAATTGCAGAAAATGTGTGTGACAAAGATATACATTTAGGAATTATTTAGCTTCTTAAATGCCGAGACTCATGAGGCACTTTCTCAGTGCATTTATCATTACCTGTAAGTGGGTCTTTTTATGTTGCCTAATTAGAACTCATTTTGTCCTCACAGAGGAGTCTTTCTGCTTAAACTTTCAATCACAGAATATCAGAAAATTTTAAGCTTTTAGTTGATTATTCAAATCAGGTTCTGAAACAGCAATTTTCTACAGCGTTCCTTCTCAGCCTTTCTTAGCTCAGTTCCACTCATATTTACTGTCTGTATCAGATAAGCATTCTGAATGCTAAAACTGTATCAGCTGAGCTGCTGAATCCTTCCTCTGTCTAAGCAGCAGGTTATTCTCCTTTGTTAAATGGCTATTGTAAATTTAAAAGAAATATAAAAGATGTTAATTTGTCTCTGCTCTTTTTCTTTTGAAATCACTCCAAATTCTACTATATATCTTTTCCTGAAGTGACTCTCTGCCTTTGTTCAATCATGTCACTGCACATTGCTACAAACACATAATGGAAAAAAAAGGATTCTTTCCAGTACCAGCTCCTGAATGAATGAACTCATGTACTCCTGCTACTATTAGTGATTTTACTGATTGCTATTTAGCACAGTAATACAGAGACTACTCAACTAATACTCCAGGCAATTTGGTTATGACCACACTTCACGGCCCTAGGTCGATTGTTTTTTAATGCCTCAGAAATGCCAATCAGACACACTATGCAATTATGCATGCCATCCACTTTTACTACACTTACCCAGCACACATTGCCCATTTTTAGGTATTCTACCACAGTTTCTCTGATTAGTATTTCCAGGATCTTACTCTCAACAAGTAAAGCTTACAGCTCTGAAGATTCCTGGATAAGGCCATTACTCTTTATCAACGCTTTCTGATAAAGTAGTGCTGTCAGACTGTAAAGAAATTTTTGGTCATAGTCATTCATCTTTCTGACAGAGGTTGTTGCAATGTAGTTAGGGCTAAAGCATCAAATACAAATGGGAATATTTTTGGAGAAAAACACTTTGGGAGATTAAGTTATTTCCATCAGTTTCATAAATAAAACCACAGTAGTAAACCATTGGATCTGGATATCAATGGTTTTTCTAACCTTTGCAATTTTGCGTTTTTTATCTCGGATTATTCTCACAGAACAACAAACTCGTTTCGGAAGCATCAAAACTTTTCTGGACTTTACTATTTATGAAATTTCCTATTTCAAGAAGGTGGAAGTTAATACAAATTCAGGAAAACTTGTCACGTAGCAAGGCAGACAAGGCTTCATGATTCCCACTGAATACACTTTTTTACAAAGGCTTTTATGTTACAGGAAGAGAGAAGACAGCACTAGAAACAAGGCATTCCAGGTAAAAAAATGCCATTAGGAGCAGGGAAATACAATTGCATTGTAAAGAATGTGTTGGAGAATTATGTGGAAATTTATCTAGGAAATAATTTACGAAATTAACAATATAGTGGGCACTTGCTATGCTAAACAACAAGTGTGGACATTTGCCTCATTCAAGAGAAATTGCTTTTTCAAACTCAGAAATACCTGAGCTTCCCAAATACCATGCAGGGGATTTTATAAAACAGCTGTGTAGTAGTGATGCAATGAAAAGGTACTTGGCAAGACCTAAAAATAAACAAACAAACAAAATACAAGAACTTGGGGAAAGGGACTCATGCCAGTATCTGGTGAAACACAGCAAGTTCACAGAGTTGAAAATACCTTACATTGAATCCTTAATTTTCAGGTTGGATAACTTAGGTACAGTCTTCTTTACTTGATTTGTGTTGTTACCGAATGCCGAATATATATATCATAAAAAATACATGTCTAAATAAAGAAGATTGTATACAGGAAATAAAAATCATGCATGTTATGGAACACAGTTTGACAGAACAGCTGCAGTTCATATAAGGTCATCTAATTATCCTGCGAGAAGAAGGGGGAAGGAAGCACAAATTTATATTCTATTGTGTGCGTAAAAAAAAGTATTTTGCATCTCATGATTTTGTAGTTATGGTCTATATAGCCCTATAACGCTTATCGGGTTCTAATTAAATAGCACGGCAGGTAGGTAAGAACAGCGTCTTTCCAGTGCCATTTTAATACTCTATCAGGAACACAAACAAATATAACACAGAAAATAGACATTGTCATTTTATTGGAAGAAAAAGAGACTTTTAAAGTGGTTTTAGTTGCAATGATGATCAAAGCTTTGTGTCTTCCCTGAGTGCTAAATTATTTTACATTTATTTCTACTGTTTTCACTACAGATGAAGTACATCAAGGAAAAGTTTTTCCAAATAGAAGTACTACCAATGATGCATTCCAATTTCATTTCATGCCCCAAAATACTAGCCTAATTTCCTTTACACTGTGTTGGTACTCACCACATTCTTTTAAGGGATTTGCTGAATTCAGAAAACTGTAGAGTACTAACTGAAATCTCTAAAATACATACATGTCTTTTGCTATTTTCCTGACCCTTATGCTAATATCAAACTGTTTATATCTGATACAGAAATCAGTCTATCAGCAAAACATACGATTTCTTAAGCTCACCTCTCCTTAGGCCACATGGAAATGAGTATCTGCTGCAGCTTTAAACACAGTATGTGCCCTGTGCACAGTGTAGTGGCATTCCTAGTATGAGAAGTCTGACACAAGTTACATAATAATTATGTTGGGTAAACCATACAGCACACAATTAAAAAATGATGGATGAGTTGCAGGAAGATTTGAGGAAGTCTGAGTGGTCTCTTCTTCTGCTTTGTCTCTAGGAGAGCTGTGAGAATCCACCTCCACTATAAAAATATTTTAAAAACATTATTATTTCTGAATATGACTGAACATAAGAATGCTTTAAGTGCAGTAATTTATCATGTCTTCTCTTTCTGTAGGAAGTCCCATACAATGAAAATTAACTACAGAATTTTATAAACAGTATATTAGAAGTTGTTTACTCAAAAGGTTCAACTTCTCCTTTTGCAGTCTATAACCCATACCTTTTATATTGTTCATGTTACGCTCCTGATGTAACTTTTCATCACACCACTTCAGTTTGTAACAGTTCACTGGAGCATAAACTTCAGCTTTTGGTCAGCTATGACAAAGTCTCCCCCAAAATTTTATATATGTAAAATACAGCTACTCCAATTATAATATTGTATCAGTGAGCTTCCCACTCTCAGTTCTTGTAAGAACTGTCACAAATACTTGTCATAGATCATCTGAAAGATTTCACTTCTACCTGTGAACTGTTCATAGGTCTACCAGGTTCTAGTTAACATGTAGTGCCAGTCTTTTGTACTACGCTTTTTAATTCTTAAGTTCTCATGGAATCCCTTTCCCTGTGAATCTTACTTTTTTGAAGAATACGGACCGTCTGCCCAGTTGTTCTACCAATGCTCAACAAATCTGGAAAGAAATGTTCATTTCTGTGAGTTTTTTAATGAAAGTTTTGTAAAAAACCCAAAATATCAACCATACAGCCTTGTGTCTTCACAGTTAAAACTTAATGAAAAAGGGTACCATTACAGATTTAGTTTTTTATCTCTGGAGATCTCCAGCTTTTGTTTTCCCCATAGTTTATGTAACTACAGATTGCCAAGTCCTAGGGCACTGCTCCTCCCCACAGAAATCCTATTCTTACTACATGACCATAAACAAACCCCCCACTGAAACTGATTTAAGTAGGTTACTGTTCTGTTTGAAAGATCAAACTCTCAACAACATGCTGGCTCCTGCATGCAGTTTACCTCCTATGGAAACTGCCGGCAAAATTCCATGAGGAGCAAAGAAAGAGGAGAGATGGGAGACAAGTAGATACACACACTCCCTGAGTGCATACATACAAATGTCTGAAATAATATACATGCAAACAAAGACAAATACTTACTCTTGGACAAAGTGTCCAGCCTTTCTGCGTTCTCTTGCAAGGTAGTGTACCACTGGTTGGCTACTATAGAACGAACGCCAGTAAGGCTTAGAAGCATTGCTGTCTCTGTTGGTCTCTCTATAGCAGTATGTAGACAACTAAGAAAATCAAAAGTATGATATCAATAAACTAAACACGTACATAATATACCAAAAATATAACTAAATATACAATGCTTTTTAACAGAAGGGGAAAGGGAATGCCAGACTGCATTGTCATCTATGCTGAGCATAAAGTGTTTTCTAATATTCATACAGCACCTTAAATTTAATTCAAAGAACTTACATAACTTTCTCTCTATGTCTTTTCATGGTGCAGTTTAACGACACTGATTGTTCCCTGTCGCATTACTGTTCTGGGCATCTCAGGGAATGTGAAAGCAGGAGTAACATGCTATCTTTTACAAAATACTGCACAATATCCTTTATAAGACAGTCAAAATGTTGGGAATCAGGTGAAAAGGCTTGTTTAGTTCTGCTTAAGTTGCTAAAGGGAAACATAAAATATTGCAGGAACTGAAAGCTTGCTCTGTGTCATAGGTGTGGCATTAATTCAGAGGCTTAAAAGCAAATCATTTCTAATGGGGATTAGATTTCTAACTGCTGAATATTTAAAGAAGTGTCTTTGGTATTACTGTTTTAGTGATGGGAGGGGAGTGATACTCTGTAGGGTTGGAACTGCAGAAAATTGAAGGCTGAATTTTGTTTTTATTAGCCTCTGATTTCATGGTAACTGTATCAACAGATGATAATTAAAATTTTTCTGTAATCTTTTGGGGAGATGCTGTCTTGATTGTCTACAGAGTTATGTCACTTAGTTTTAACTGAATGCTATTCTTTAGTTTTAGCTGAGTGTTATTTCTTTCTGAAATTTCTTTTAGGCTTAGACAGATAAGTCCTGTGGATAAATTCACCAGTCTATTAAAGTGAGACTTCAAAAGTTCAGAGTTCAAAAAACTAGTTTAAAGAATCATGGTTTGTTTTGATTTAGGAAATGGCTGTTTGGGGGAGGTGAAAAAGGGTATTAAACTTTATTATAACCTTATCCTACCTTTTGTGGATAACAGAGTTTGTAATTCTTTGATAACTTTGCTTTGATCGCACCAGATCTAGAAGTATCATCAAATGGCATTCTGGAAAAAAGTATGTTACAGCAATGGTATTTGCACTAATAATAATGCCCCACATAATAAATTAACTATAAGTCCATCAGGCCTTTCTTAAGTTAATGACTTTCTTAACACAGTCTAAACAACTAATATAGAATTTATATATTTCAGCCAAAATTGTCAAGCATTAAGTAAATGACTAATAAAGTCATCCTAGCATTATTCGATGTAACTTTGCTATACTTTTTCACAGTGTTTTGCAGGCTTTTTCCTCTGCCATCATAAAATAACTAATAATGAAGTCCACATACCATCTCTTTACAGGCTAATGACCTAAACGACTCGATTCTGTAATTACAAACTCTTGTAAGGTGGAGGCATGGATGTGTTTTGTTACTGAACACAAAATTCCATGGAAAAGGAGAGAAGTTGTTGGGAAAACCATCATATGATGACTCAATTTTTGGAACTTAAGAAATTCCAACATTTGGAAGTGGAGAAGGACCAAACTTATTTGTGAGGAATATTGAGAAAGCTGTTTTATCAAGAATAAAATCTACATAATGTAAAATTTTCCAAGTAAATCCTGGATCTTGAAAAAAGCCCTTAATTGCCACCATCAATACTGTGATAATGTTACAGTAGGAAATAAACATGACTGGGAACAAAAGGTGCTGTAAATGAAAAAGTATTTTTTGGTTTGCTTATCTCACTTGGGATGTTCATAGCAACCAGTCTGTTGAGTAAAATATGAGACATGAATCTCTCCATCCCGTAGAACAGAAATGCACTGCAGTTTGTCAGCAGCTGCTCCCATTCGGCTTGGCTGAAAGGAAGGAAGAGAGGAAAGAAGTTACTTTTGTGTTACGATATTGCAAGCACATTTTTCAGGAATTATCCAGAGCAAACACTTCAGTGTTAATTTGCTCCAGAAATATTTATAAGAAAAGCCAGCATGCAAAGCAAGGAGACAAAGACTGCAGAATTTTATGGGAAGTGTAGTAACTCACATGGACTATTAATTACTTTATTACAGAGGTATACTTAATTTAGTAACATCTCACAGTAAACAAGATGCATGGTGGTTTTTTAGATAAATACCAGACTCTCGTAAAAAAACCCAAATCATCGATTGTACAGCTTTGAAATGACAAGTCTTCAATAGCAGTACTGATGTATACACCCATCAGGACATGAAGAAGTTAGGTTTTGAAAAGAGATGAGAAGAATCAGCCTGGCTGGCAGCAAAAACTCTGCAATTTGATAACAGGTAACAATCTTTGGAATTGTTCTGAAGATACACTGGAGTACCTACGCAGTGGTTTTACCTAAGTAGAGAAGATTTCAAAGGACCGATTAAACTAGCACTTAGGAAGGAAGGGCCAGTCACTTACAGGACTTGTCACTGCTTGACCTCTTGAGATCCTTTTTATTCCTCTATTGCTATGATCTTAAAAGTAAAGAAGTTCTATAAAGAATGAAGCGTTTATGAATAAACTGTGTTTGTGTCACAATCAGATGTTTGAAATTGCAGACTGTGATACACCTTCTCTACTTTGCTTTTGAAATCTGTGTTTCAGTCTTAGAGCTGACTCAATGTGCATGAAGATGCTATAGTTTTTAATACTTGGATTTAAAAACAGTTAAAAGCAAAGCCAGAAATTACATTTATACCCACATATAATATTCATCAAAGACTGCACCAGCAGACTTTTTGTCAGCATCGGATTACCTACATATACAGCAACTCTGATGCAACCAATCTGGCTAAATCACTTTGTGGCACTGCATTTCGGATCCCTAAAATAATCTGTCTACAAATCTTAATACACATTTGAAACAGACGATAGTTAGCTATGTGTCTACCAGCTCAGCAAAACGTGACTCTACTTTGTGACTGAAGCCTCTGGAAATAGGCACAACTTTAAAAAAGAAACATGGATAAAACACAAAAGCAGACAAAATATTACAAACCTTGGAACACGTACGCTGCCAATAACTCCTTCCCACTGTAGTGTAAATTTGTCATGGTACTTTTCTAGGATTTCCTTTATTTTTTGGGAAGGACTTAAAGCTCCTGTAACAACAGAGTTTCATCATTATGAGCATAACATGTTAAAAGGACATTGGGCAATCATAATTTCTGTCATTTTAAAATGACACTATAGTATTTCCTATGTTTTTTAGGCCATTATTACATCTTAGTTTTTTTGAAACCTAGGTCTGGCTTTTAAAAATGTAGCAATTGTGACATTTTCCATTTATCTCAGACTGAATTAGTACATCCAGAGGAGGGCAAATCTGATGAAGGGCTGGCAGGCATGTCCTCTGAGGAATGGCTGAGGACACTGGGTTTGTCTCGTTTAGAGAGAAGGAGGCTGAGGGGAGACCTCATGCCTCTCCATAGCTTCCTGAGGGGGGCGGATGTGGAAAGGGAGGTGCTGAGCTCTTCTCCCTGGGATCCAGGAACAGGACAAGTGGGAATGATTCAAAGCTGCATCAGGAGAGGTTCAGAATGGACATTAGGAAACATTTCTTTACTGAAAGGGTGGTCAAACCCTGGAACAGGCTTCCTGGAGAAGAGGTCAATGCTCCAAGTCTGTCAGGGTTTAAGAGGCATTTGGACAATGCCCTTAACATGTTTAATTTAACTTTCAGTCAGCCCTGAGGTAGTCAGGCAGCTGGACCAGATAATCGTTACAGGTCTCTTCCAACCTAGAATATTCTATTCTACTCTACTCTACCACAGTAAATGCCTACTGCCTTTATAAATACATTCCAAAAGGAAATAACCACCATCTCAAATATCCTTATAGGACTCTGTGTGTCTATCATAGTACCCTTCACCTTTCAAAGGACTGCAAAATCTCTACAAATTACACATGCTTTATTTCTCGTCTTTGAGAATTGCTGTATAGGTGTGTTGAGTCCAACGGTTCCTATCTCAGTCTATTCCCACTCAGTACTGTTTGTTCCAAGCCCATTTATGGCTTTCATGCAAATTTATTGTATAATCAAGAAGATGATACAAAGCATCATATCCTTTAAATTACCTATATCCTTCCCTGCACTACTGATACTGAATCTTTATAGCATATATTTGAAAAAATAAAAATGCTGTAACAAGTTCTTGAAAGTAAGCATGTGTTTTTAATTGGACTACACAGTAAGAAAGATTACTCAAGTAAGTACCTTCTTTGCAATATTAGGTCAATATTTAGTGATATGAAAGAAATAAGACAATCTAATTTCTTTCCTGAACCTGAAACAGGTTATATTGTTTCACTGATACACCATTTGACAGGTGATAAGCAATACTGCTCTGATGAAAAGCTACGCGTTTTTGTCAACGCCTTGATGTCATGACTTCATTTTCTGTTACAAAAATTTCTAAATTCCATGGGTAGCTTGTGGAGAAAATACTATTTAATATACACTACCTGCCTCTCTTCCTTCATTGTAGGGGTCCACAATATCTGATAAACAGTTAGGTGTAAACAATGCAATGCAAACAACAAAAAAGGAAGCTTCGTTGATTCACTTGGCTAATACTTTGTGAAAGGATACATTTAAAATTATGACTAGCAACAGGCAAGCAATTAGAGGGTAAATCATGATGAACTGGTGCCTGCAATTAAAAAGAATACATATTCTATTACTTGCAGAAGACTCAATTAAATATTCACACTATTGCATTCGTGTCAAATAACTAACAAAAAAACGTTCTAAGGTTTTGAAGGCAGGATTAAAAGCATAATTGATACTCAATTATCCATGGAAATTAAAAGCATAAACGATTCTACATTATCTAAAATGGATATACATACTTTACACATATATATACATGTGTGTGTGCACAGATATAGACACGTGTGTACATACAAATATATTTATAAAAATATGTGCATACACTATATAAAATATACTGTATTTTGGGGGGCAGTATTTTAGTAACTTTAAGCACACATGTCACATTTACACAGAGAGTATGATTTATCAAAGAAACATCAACTCTCTCATTATTGCAAAATCAACATGAAAAATTTTTACGGACTTAAGTGACATTCCACTTCAGAATTCTAGCATACATATGAGCTTCCATGCAAGCCATTTGGAGGTCTTTAACAAAAAGAAGAGCTACTCCTATGGAGTTTATTTTAAAAATGTAGGAAGTTCACCACCTTGACATTCTTTTTCTGATGAGCTTTTGGTTTTGTTTTTTTAGATGTTTCAACATCTGTTTTAACTTCAGTCTCTGTGGAATTGAAAAGAACAGACTTGTTTTTAAGATACAGGCAGTTTTAGACAACACAACTTCCTTGAAGGACTATTTATATTTGTTATGATGTAATAATAATAACGGATTAAACTCAAAAAATAAAAATTTCACAATACAGCAAGGCAAGGACATTCCCCAAACCCTCTTGCCTAAACATAATGGCTTGAAAGTGGAAAACAAGCAAAAGATGCGATCCCTTAGATATGCGAATGCTTTCTTACATCTCAGATTGAGGACTGAGCTGAACAGTGATCACCAAGGCACTTTCTAAACCTATTGCCATATCTATTCATTGTTGATGGTACTGGAATAACTGAATCTTCTGTGAGACATGCAGAGATCAAAATGAGAAAGAAAGTTTCATATTTGAATCTGATTTTTTATTTCTTTAAGGCATTTTTAAGAAGCACAGAAAACTGACTTGTATTTCTCCCTGTATATATGTCTATAGCAAAGTCCATGTCTCAGCCAGTTAACCACTGGAGCGCACTGCAGCTTGGTGGAAGCTTGCGATATGCATTAGTACTCATGTGGCTAGTGTTTCTCTCCTCATTCAGTGGCTGCTTTCATAACTGCATGAACTGAGACTTTTCAACAATGCTTCCTCTCATTTATCCACTTCTACAATTACACAACCATAAGACGTTTCACTTTATAAAAGGTAAAAACAGAAATGGAAAAAACACCCCATGGGTTCTAAACCTCCTATTTCTATCAGACCTATAACAGTACATGAATGTGCATGCAGACTAAAGGTATTCTTATCTCAGATTATTCACAGCTCTTTCCCTTTAGAAAGGAAGGGTGGAACAGAGAAAGAGAGGACAGGTTATACTGAAGGCGCTAAATATTACAAATAGGAACACAATACGAGAACCTCTCTGGAACTGAATACTTCCACAGTATGGAGTGAGATTTTCTAAATTTAGCCTATTTTTTAGCTTAGTACCAGCAGTTTTAATAATTTGAGTTAAAACATGTTTTTACCTATGTATGAACAAAATGTTACTTCAAATTTTTGTCTTTGATTTATACAAAAACTGCTTAGTGCCTGCATTGATTACTCACTTTTAGAATAAATAAGAAAGGAGTTTTAAGATGCCACAAGGACAAGTTTACCAACTGTCCAACTACCTCAGTTAACAAACTCATTTAACTGAAGAGTTTATACAGAGTGCAAGTGTTTGCAGTAATGATAGAAGTCCATAAAGCCTTCGGGACCTGTGGGATCCAATTTTGCTCATGCATAGCACAAGAACTGCTGGATTGACCTGAGCCCTTAATGTAGTCTTAGCTATACAGAGCATAAGTAGCTCAATGATTAAAAGGTTTTAACATTTGTATTTTGAGAAAAGTAATACACTAATTTTAAAGAAAATTAGCAGAAATCTGAATTCTTATTTCATTTTTTTCAGTGCAGCTGAAAAAAAGCTTTAAAGAGTTTAAGACCATACTTGTATAACTGAAACTTTGCAAGCCATTTTAGATTCCACTAAGTTTTACATAATTATTTACTATGCAGAGGTTATTTTAAATTAGGTAGCACTGCAACTATAATCAGTCTGTACGTTACTGAAATAAGTCTACTGTGCTATCTATTTCATCTAAAATACTGGAAACCTATTATATGTGGCAGTCTTTCAGTAAAATATAAAACACCATTCATATTATTTAAATTTTAAGTATCTTGTTTGTTGCATCATTATGCTAATGCAAAGAATGTTTATCTAATAGTACCTGATTTAGCCAGATGTATACGATTGTAGAGAATCTGGAGAGAAAAATCTCTGGATACACAACTTATTCCTTCTTCTTTAAAGATACTCAGAGCTTCCAGAGGCAATTCCATAAATAATCTGTCTCCTAGTAATACCACATACAATCCTAAATCCATAGGTGTACCTGAGGAAATGTGACAGAACATGATTGAATTTTAGTAGTTCTCAGTAAGTATATAAATAATTGGAGTTAGATGGAAAAACCTAAGTTTCCTCTATTGTATGGCACCTGAACTGCATTTTACTGTGGATTAAGTGTGTTATGCAAAAGTATTTATTTTTATACCGTTACGCCTAAGATGCTGCAGATCCAGCATATAAATAATCTCTGTGGAAGCACATTAAAATACCTGACTTGGTATAGAAAAAAACCATTGCTAAAGCTTTTTTCTTCTTCTTGGCTTTAAAACAATTGAAACGAAAATGACAGGATTTTGCTATCTGTCTGCACACACACATACACATATTGTACTCAAGAGGGCACATACCCTGTGTTCTACTGTGTGTGGTGTCCTTATCTTTCACCTTTGTTTTTCCTGATTCAGCTGCTGAAACCGATGTGCTCTGTTCTCTGGGAAGAGGAATTACAGCGAAAACATCACCAGCACTAATACTTATGGAAGTAAAAGTTTTCACAGGAAAAAACAACAAAACTGCTTTGATCTCAATTAAATTTTACACAAAGCATGTTCTCGCTTTAGAGTTCCCATCCTTTGGAAATCCCATCCTTAACTAGTTAAACTATAATGTTTCATCCTGAACTCAGATTGTATAACTTCAGCTGAAGAACAGTACTTGTTAGAAATGGCCATTAGTCTGTCACCATGTGGTTCAATCCTCTCTGCATATCCTGCACATACTGTCTTTCAAGATGTAAAAAATGCATTCCACAGAGTTTGTTCTTGCTAAAATCATTCCTGTATTTGCAGGACTTAAGTCACCATTCTATTTTCAAAAATGTTGATAAAACAAGTCTAAATGTCTTACCTGATATCAGAAAAATCAAACTGTGACAGCACTGGTTTCAGATATTCTTCCATAATTTCTAATATTTCACAGAAATCTGATGTCAAATCATGTCCATTATCATCTGTTTTCTCTGTTTGAGTCTATCACACACATTGCAACAAAAAACAGAATACTTACAAAACACTATTTAATGTTAAGGATGGAAGGTGTATTATGTTAAATCAGAGGCTAAATCAAATCTCTTGAAACATCATTAAATGGAAAATATAAATATAGAAAGTCAGTTTCAAAACTACTTTACTTCAGAAGATCACTCCTATCAGCATTTTGCAAAATATTCTGACACAGGAATCAGTACAAGATGTCAATATTTATTATTGAAGTGATTAACATACTTCTGCAATTTCAATGGGGAATGGCAGAGAAGTCCAGCAGAAAGGAAAGATAATGTGGTGCTCCAAATAATGGGAAGAAACTGTGAAAGGACATCTTTGATAAGTAAACAAAAACTGCAAGATGAATGCAGAAGCAAGTGTATGGAGAAATCAGTGGAGACAATACAGGAAAAAATAAACAGAATGAAGAAATTAGATAAGGAGAGAATAGAATCATGTAGGAGATCACGACACTAAAAACTAAAGCTTCTAAAAGCCAATATAGATGTTCACAAAAACACTAACTGGAAAAACAAGCTCAGCTAAATGCTGAAGTGTGTTGGTACTAATGAATGCACTTCTCACCCAAAGCTCTGTTTGTGTGGCCCTACGCAGGCTGCATGCAGAATTATTAAAATTTGTAATGGTAAGGCATTTTAAAAACCTGGGCTACTTTTTTTTTTGTGTCTGTTCACCTTTTTCTTTACTTACACTACGACAGCAATCTTTACATAACTTGTCATTACAACAAAAGCTGGCCATGGACAAGAGAAAAAATGATCAACCATCAGCAATAATTGATATTTTAAGTGAAAGAACTTGACATGATGGATAAAACAGAACTGTAATTCAAGAACTGGATGTGTCAAAGTTGTGTGATTAAAGCAATAAAAACGTGTACAGAAAATGCAATATGATCTCTACTTTTTACCTTTATATTAATGATGGAAATAGGTCTATACCAGCTTTTGTTAATATGCTATATTTAACAGTGAATTCTGATTGATATTGAATTTTATCTAATGGAGCCAAAATGAAAGTAAATTAGAATACTAGGATGTAGACTTCCACATTTCATGTGTAGAAAACTTTGTCACTTTGCAGCTTAAAAGCTTATGTGAAAGTCACAGTCCTTCCAGCATACCTTTACGCTACACAAATTGTGTTCACTAATCGTGAAAACCAACATCCTTACCGAACTAGAGCAGTATCAGTAAGAAATCCGTAAAAAATCTCTGGCTAAGATAGTTTTATTTTGATTAAAGGGTTGAGATCTATGATCCCATTATTTTTCTTGGGGCAGCTGGAGCTTACATGTGATATGAGAGAAAACATACTGTTGTAAATACAAATCTTAGAGGTATAGTACACTTTCAAGTAAATTGAACTGCATAAACTTTCAACTCTGATAAACTATGGAACATTTCAAAGCTGCTGAATGACATTGAAAATAATAACAGGATAACACAGATTAAATTCTGAAGGGACCACACAGAGTGTGAAGACTAGGGATGTTACACTCAGCACAGACCGAAAATTCTGCATAAAGAGCGTCTATGATAGTTTTTTAGTACATGTTTTTCAGCCTATTTTAAATATAAAGCAAGTAAATATATTACCATGTCTGTTTTGGAGCCACGCTGTGGCAAGTTTTGAATGACAGTCTGTTTAAGATGACTCTTCATCTTTTGCTCCTTGTAAAGACGCACTTTTTCCAACAAAATACAAAATGTATCAGGATTCACAGGAAATCGAGAAACTTTAGCTCGCACTATTAAAAGGAGGATAACATCATCTTAAGACTCTTTTTGAAACATATTCGTACTTGAGCAAATGATTGTACAGAGATCATCAGATTCTAAAGCACTAGTATTCTTTGAAAATGAAGTAACATTATATACATTTAGCACAAAATCTATATAGAAATGTGCAAGGAAGAAACTTTCTATTATTATTTAGCTACAACAACTTTAGTTGTCAAATATAAATAAAAATTCTGTAAATTGTGACTAGATACATTATGTCTGATGATGAAAACACATGTAGTTAGGTATTTACTTTCCTCTGGTATTACTAAGAGTTAAAATTATTTTAAAATTATTTTAAAATTCTACTGACCAAAACAGGGAAATATAAGAGCCTTTTGATAACAGCAGTGCAAAGATTTCTATTATCTCTTAAATCTAAGAGGCACTTACCCATCGGCTGAGTGGGTTTTCCTTTTTGCTGTGCAGTACGTACTTCTGGCATCTCAATCAATGAACTGTACAAATTTGATCTATGGAAAGCAAAAAAGTGCTGAGTAGATTATTTGACTGTTCAGCCTTGTTTACATGAAGCAAATTTATAAGATGTGCAATTATTACCCTCTAATTTAATGTGCTCACAAATATTCTCAAGATGCAGTATTTACCCCACCTTGGGGTGCAAAAACCTGCAAAATCTAACTAGAACAAACTGAGAGCTGTAAGGAAAGTGCTCTCACTACTATGTATCCAGTAAGGGAGATTTTTATTTATTCCATGACAATTGTTTAAGACTTTTCACAGCTGGTGAAGGTACTTGGTCAGTTGCTATAGCTCAGTTTGAGTAGTGACTAGTTGGGCTGCAGTAATGAGATCATTTGTGGCTTTATAAAGCTACATACGACCCCTCCGAACGTTTTCAAGAGCATAAGCAATAAGAGCTGGAAACAGGGTTTAGGAGGATACCAAGAATGGCCTGAAATCTTTCCAGTGACCTCTGGAGATTTAAGAGATAATTAGGGAAATCAAAAGTACAGAAGAACATTCAGCTTTGAGCTGCAGGCAGTTTTATACATATATGAATTTGTTCACTATCCTAAAATTTACATCCAGCAAAATTAGAAGTAAAAGGCAATAAACAACCAAAATAGTGATTATTTACAGGTAAAAAAAGATGACATTTGTAACAAACAATGCTAAACCAAAATGATGACATTTTATACCTGTCTTCTGAATGCTGGAGAATAATTATGTGGAAATTAGACGGCAATTCATCGATGATATTAAAATGCTCAACAGGAATACAGAGATTTCTCCATGCCTGTACAATAATTCAAAAGTAGCATTATTTTCATAGATTTTATAAACCCCAATGTCAGTTCTTCCATCAGAAAATTGATAATAATTCTAGGAAAGAAGGTGCTAATATTTGGGGGGGGTGGGGGTGGAATTGGGCGAGGGAAGCCAAAAGGTACTCAGCAGATGTGCCAGGACAAGAAACACTTTTTCACTGTGAGAATGATCAAGCACTGGCACAGGTTGCCCAGGGCCATTGTGAAGTCTCCATTTAGATCTCAGATATTTGAATAATACACAATTCTCAGCCACCTTAAACCTAAAGACAGAGTATTTATCTCCCAGAAAAGTTTATCCATGATTTACTCCAAAGCTAAGAATTATATGAATTACATTTTACTAGTTGTTTTCTTTAAATGTCCAGTTTGAAACACCACAGTTTAGTTGATGCCTAGACTCATGGAGTTCATTTCAATCGACCAATCAATCAGGTTCGTTTCATAGGGTAACACTTGCATGGGGACCTAAGTATTTCAAATGGAATGATTGGATGCTGTTGAGATGATGGCAGGAGTCTCTGGTGCAAGGGTCCTTTCCAGTGGCATCTTCTGCTGGACTGGGTGAGACTCACATGGAATTAATGATTTAAGTGTGCAGATAGCACAACTCTGCCATCCAGCCACCAAATTGAACCTTTAAGACAAACTGGAATTGCATCCTTAAAATCTCACTTCTGACTTAAATTATATAACTCATGCCACACAGACAACCTAGCATAAACAGGACCTCAGGACAGTAAGTACCATACTAATAAAAAGGTATTTCAACTCATGACCAAGTCAACCCATAACTCAAATTAGGAAATCAAAAAAGTTTAAAACATTTTAAAGAAAACAGATGAAATATTATTTAATTCCAGGAATAACTAAAATGATATATGTATATCTGTGTATGTGTGTGCATATATGTATGTATATGTATACATATCTCTCTGTGTGCATTTATGTAACATACATATAAGTAGCACATTGCAAAAAGTTACCATTGAAGTTGCAGTCAGTTGCTGTTCCACATTTTTTAGAAGATCACTTGTGTTTCTGTTTTGTTTTAAATGATTCTGAAGATGCAGTAATGCTGCCAGCTGAGAGCTGCTGGTGTTAGAAGTTGCTGTTAGAAGGATTCTCTTCATCATCATAGCCGCTGAACAGCTCTGTAAAATTTTTATATCTATTTATTTTCCTTCCCCCAAATAATATAAATATATACATACTCTATGTTTGTTATAAAATACATATTATTATTAGTCTGTTGCTCGAAAGGTGTGATGGATTAGCAGGAGCCTGTGTACTATTTGGGTTTACAATCTAATGTAAACAGTCTGGCAAAAACTGATGAAGATATCTTAAATATGAATAGCTAGAATTGCCTTCTTTATTTACATTTATCACCTATATTCCTGCACTTAGCCATCTAAGGTCTACAAGGAGAGGTAAATGCCTGTGTTCTGAACACAGCTTTTCAAGTAAGTGGAGTCTTTTCTGTGTTCCTGTGCCTTTTACTGTATAGCCATCACCTGACATATTTTAACAGACTTCCTACAACATAAAGGGCAAGACTTTACACCCTTTTCTTTCACCAAACATACCAATCCTGTCCTTTGAACTGACACTTGCTAAGAGCTAAAGCATTTTTTCTTTTAATGCAGCTGTCACATTAACAAAAATGCAATCCAGATTGACCTAATCAAAAATTCTAAAGGGAAGCTTAATATTGACAAGGAGTGACATGGTAAGCTTTCTTTTATATAAACACAAACCTTTCTGGGCAGGATAGTAACTAAATTAGCACATTCTTTGCCCAGTAAAAGACATGACTACTCACAGTTTAGGTGCCTTGATATGCATTCTACTTAGCTTGCTCACTAACAACGACAGAAAACCATAAATAATATGGAGTGCTGCAGGAGTACAGGAATAAAGGACTGATCCATGAAACCCAGTATTAGCTGTTTCCTGATTTATCAGAAGACCTACCTAGTTCATTCCACCCACGAGTGGAGATAACTGCAAATCCAAGCATTGACATAGAGGCAGGCATTTACTGTCTGTCATAATTTCCTGCAGTTGCCTTGATGTGGCAGGCAGGAGATTGATATATGGTGCATTTCTGTATTTTTACAACGGAGATGATGGTGTAGGAAGTATGCATTATTTATTCCTGATATAGGGAGTATAAGCCTTACAGCCATTCCTCATCTTCATGGTGATGATTCATAGACCTTTGAGTCATCTACAGGATCATGCTGTGTAGGTGTTGATTTGACATACTTAATGTAGACCTTTCCTATCTACTTCAAAATAATGAATGAACAAATCCTGAGAAACTTTTTAAAACTTACTTGTTAGGGAAGGATGAAACTGTATTTTGTGGTAATGTCCTATCTTAGCTAATCACAGTATAGTAATTTAGTTATATTAAAATCTTTTCATGTATGCAATCATCAATGAAAACATCAAATCAAACACAGCAGATAACAGAATTGATAAAAGTCACTGATCACACATTCTGAACTCAGCAGACACATCATATACTTGCTTACCTGTATTACTCACTAGTTCTTATATATATATATATCTCCACACGTGTTCTGTAGGAGCAATATTCAGGCTACAGGAATAGGCATTTTTGCTTAGGTAACGTAAACCACCCTTTTTAACACTAGAAAGAAGCACAGTACATTAGCTGCATTACCTGATGAAGTGCCAAAAACTGGCTAGTTGAAATTGGATCACATTGTCGAAAGCATTCAACCATTTCGAAACTAGCAGGAGCCAGGATATCAGTAATATTATGACTGAATGCAATACCCATACACTGTAGCAAAGCTTCACTGGATTGAGAAAGATATTTCTGAGACAATCCATGTTCTTTCTAGATGAAAGAAATAAAAAGGTTTGTATTAAAATATATATTAAGTATTTGCAACACATATACAGATTACTTCTGTGTTAGAAAAGGATTATTTTTTCCTTACTAAATTTAATGCTTTTTCTCCTTTTTAAGGCATTTACTTCATGTATGATGAAAATATGCAAATACAGATTAATTATTTAGCAGACATCCATTATACAACATTAAAAAAAGTAAATGTTTTAATAAGATACTTTCTTTAATATAAAACATGTATGTAGCAGAACAGTATTTAAATTCCAGACAACAGGAGCCATTCAGAACAAAGGAATTTTATGTCAATTCTCAGAGCAGTTGTTTCCTTTGACAGTTAACTATATTTAACACTAATGAACCCACAAATTTCTTACCTAAGGTATTTATTGATTATACTAGCAGCACAAACTATATTCCCAATTCCAAGTGTAGTGTGAACTGCAATAATTACACCATATGATACAACTTAAATTTTCTGAGAATTTTACAAATATCTTGTGATATAAGTTATCTCTTTCTTCATTCCCAGTCTGCAAAAAGTTATGCTGCCTTAGAAAGGCATGTTTGCGAAGCAGAGAGAAAACTGCCTGTTCATCTTGTCCTGGCTGCTACATGCTTGATCAGTGGGAAAAAAACTGAATGAGAAATTTTTTCTTTCTGGGAGCAATGGGGAAAGCACTATCAGGAGCTCCCATAGCATGTATTGAGGGGCAGGACGGAGATACACAGCACAGTAGTGATGGAAAGCTCTTTTTCTTTTAAGAGATCAGATTTATGTTACAAACATTTCCTTTATCAGTTCAACCAGAAGCGATGAGGTGATGTGACTATTATTCCATAAAAAGGAAGCGCTCAAATTCCAATGCAAGCATGTAGGCTAACATACCTTTAATTCCTGTATTTTCCTCTTATACTTGACATATTGACTTTTACTAGTCAGTAAACTGCTGTCTGTCACTTCCTGTTGACCGCATTCTGCTGAATTCAGGGAAGTTTTTGCCATGTCTGACTTATCTTCTTCCTGCTTATCACAGTATAAAAAAAGAATAATTAATCATTCCAGTAAGTATGGCTGGCTTAATTTCTTTTGTGAAAGTCCAGGTGAAAACAGAACCCATCTTAAAAGAAATCATCTCACTATATGATTGATGGTAAGAGATTTAACAATATTATCAGGCATCAAAATTTTTTAATGTTATGATGACAATACGACTAATAGAAACTAAAAAAGTCCCTCATACAACCTCTATGATTTTTGTTTTCTGTGATTTGTCCTCAGTTAATTTCTTCTGAACACTTGAATTCATCACTGAATTTTTAATTACTCTATCAACTCTCCTTTTCTTACATGCTCTTCTTACTACAACACAAAAAGAACTTATAAATCTGAGCTTTTAATCTACAAGTCATTACATGGATTCAGAGCCCAACCTACCTAAGCCCTTTAAGACATTTGAGGATTTTTTTCTCCCTCTTTCAAAAATATTGTAATTACCATATTTCAGGAATGAATAAAAAAACATCTCTATGAGGATGACATGTAGGCAGAATAATTTCTGGAATTCCTTGGTTCAGTACACATTTTTAATATGGCTTGCATGCAATATGTAAAACCTCTAAATAAAGAGTAGTATTATACATGCGTATAAAGAAAAAATACTGTGGCAAACAAACTTTACACATAGGAATGAATTTAAATGCAGGAAGGAATGCATACCATAACATTTGGCTTCCAGTAAATCTCTGAACGTACAGGGTCTACATGATTGGCAAGCAAATGAAGAGTTTTTCCAGTGAGATACAGGCATTTGGATTTGATGTCAGGACAGCCTGTACAAAGATTCTGCACGTTTGCTAACTGAGCCAGTGTAATATGACCCACAGTGCACTCCACACGCTTCCAATTCTGGCAAAACATATTTATGTTATTTGCTTATATATATCCACATGTATAGAAATATGCTTTTAAAAAAATGTAACACATATATTCACATACAAACACATTTGTTAAATGTGATTACACTTTCAATTACAAACAAGCTATCTTTAATAGATATACAAGTTCATTAACAATTGATTTTAAAAAGTACACCGTAACATCCATAAGCAAACAACAATCAGTGCTGAGGAAAACATGGGATAAGGAGAGGGTACCACAGAGAATGGTGTGGATACTGTGCTTTCCTCTAAGAGCATTTCCTATTGTCACTGTCAGAGACAGAATAATGGGCAAGAATTACTGCTCTGTTCCAGTGGGGCATGTCTTATGTTCTTACTCATCAGCTCAGTTAGGCACTTCTGCTTAAACCCAACTGATTTAAAAAGAAGAAACAATAATGCAAAAAAATACCTCACCATCTATAAAGCCTCAAGTAATTTCCCAGCTAGTCTTAGTGGTTTTTAAGTCTCAGCATTTGAGAAACAAAACCTTTCTGAAAAAACAAAACCCCAAAAACACCCCAGATAAACCATCCCCAAGACAAAAATGACACACTTGAACTTTCTTTGCTGCAAAACTACATGAATGGTCTGGGGACCCCTTTTCTCAGTAGTGCAAGAAGTTCTGCTCTGGGAAACATCCCTGGGAAACTTTGTTACACCTTTTATATGCAAATTACAGGACTAAATATTTTGTATTACCTGTTCTGTTGCATCATCTTCAATAGTTCCCCTGATGAATGTCTCCAGAATTCTATTAGACAATGCTGCTCCCACTTTTTTAAGCTTTTTCTCAGTAATAACAAGATGAAAAATATCCAAAAGAATTTCTACAAGATTCATTTTCCTGTTAGCGAGTTGCCTCATTAGTGGGATACTAACATTTCTAATCTGAAATACAAAAGACAGTAGAATGCTAATTTCAAATATTTTTGCAAATTTACCTGTTAAGAAGTTAGAATGTTGTACTTGACTAAAGAAGCAAATATTTTAACAATATCACCTCAACAGATCAGAGATACTGCTACAAAGATATTTGAGTAATTTAAAAGATAAACTTCCATGTCAAATATATTACAAAGCAATCAAATTAGCTGCATAGAAAAAGAGCACCTGAGTTTTTGCTTTTCATGTTTTAAGTACCTGGTACAAATATCTAATTCCAAAGAAGGTACAAATGTGTACGTAAAACAATAATTTTAATATTAATGGTTTTGATAGCTGCACAGAAATACTTGCTCTTTTGAAAAGGCAAAGCAGAAAAGAAAGCTGGATGCTAGAGTATAATGGTACACACGAGCAAAGTAGGCTGCAGGCTTTCATTACCCGAAATACACTATTTTGAAGACAGGCTTTCTTTATTTGCATAATTTTCTGCATACCTTTTTTTTCTCTGGAGAAACAAACACTTTATTGTTAGAATTTTAAACTTGTGATGTATTTGAGAGAATTAAAAAGATCTCCTCGTTTAGACCTTTTCTTTTGTAGCTATTAGATAAATGTTGGAATTCAATAAAATTGACAAAGACGAAACAAATCCTCTCATTTCTGCTCTATTCTTCCCTTTTAAAACTGTAAATTCTTTTCACATGCAGTGTTTCCTTCTACATTCAAACAATGGCTATCATTACTGGAAGATAATCTCATTTGAAGCTTCAAGGAATGATCCAAGAATAAGTGAATAGTACAACTAAATTACATTTCTTTCCGTAAGTAGAAAAAAAAAATTCCATACCTCATTAACTGCAAATAAGCTACAAACATTATGAAACACTTCCTCTGTTTTGTATACTGCCCTCTGAGCTAAGTTATAAGCATCAAGATAGTAACTATGTTTTTCTTCTTTGTTTCTTTCCTGCTTGGCAATCATCCTGAAAAGAACCAACAGAAAACCAAAGGAACTAACGTGAGAAAGCGCTTATTTTAAAGGTATCAATGCTACTGAACATGTATAATAAAATAGATTTATAGATAAAATAGATTAATAGATAAAATAGATTGATTTGGTACGTGTGTTTTCTAAATGTTCAAACAGGGAAAGTGAACGTCCACACATTATTTTTTTAAGGTCTTATTCTTGGAACTGTACTGCTGCAATGCAAGAGGATGCCAAGACACAAAGAGAAGACAGGCAGATAGTATTCTGGAGCATGTACTCAACAGGAACTAAAGGGCAGAATAGCCAGGTACAAAAGACACATCTGTTGTTTTAAGGGTCATCTGGGAAACAGCTGGGAGTACTCAAAAACAGTACAAAAGTTGATAGTACCAATTGATAGTAAGATTAACTCTGCCTTCAGTGAAAAGAATTTTTGATTCTACAGTAATTTTTGAATACAGAACACATCAAGAATGCAAACAGTTGTGTAATACCAAGATATATATATATAGTCATATATATATATATAGTCATATATATATGACAATATTACCTGCTCCTTTCCATCTTTAATTAGACTATTAAAATGTAGATAATACACTTTGGGGATTAGTTAAACTTAAATAATCAGAAGTATAACCTTACCTGTGAATATTTGCACATTCTAGCAGAATCTCAGCGCTGCAGTTTTTATGCCCATAATGAAAGAAGTCCTTCTCAATTTGAACTAATTTATTGTATGATTCCTGTAGCATACGTGGCAACTGACAAGACTCACCATTAATTGTCACACAATCTTGGGCAAAATGTATCTGAATAAGTGTTTTCCTAAGAATAAAAATTAAGTACAAGATAGCACTCAGAAAGCACAGCCTGTGTTTGAAAACTGACATATTTCCCTCTGCCCTCCTTGAAACTATAAGAAATCTAGAAAAATTCTCTTCATTCTTTAAATCTGTGGTCTACAAATTATAGTAGTCCTAAAAAAAAAAAAAATTCTATTTTGAATATTTGAAAATTCTATTTTGAATTGAGGTGTCACTTGTTTCATGTATCTAATTATCTGAACTGTCTAGGCCTAATCAGTCTTCTAAATATAATTGAACTGAGAAGATTATTAGTTTTCTCTTTCTAATCCAAAAGTTTCACATTTCTGGAAAGAGAAGGAAGTGTAAATGTTACAAACTTCTTTCCTTTTACCAACACATATTAAGCTCTCTATATTTCAATGTAACCAAACTCATGGTCTAGTTTCACCATAAAAACACTTCTTGGATCATGGTGAGGAGAGAAGTAGGTCAATACTGTAGACTACAATCGTGTTGTGGGAGTATCTGTACTCAAACAGGTACCTCTGCATAGGCAAATGTATCTTCCTCCTTTGGGCAACCTACACCACAAACTACGCACAACTTGTGGTATCTGAACTAGCTTAGTAACTTCACAAGGTAGTAGGGCTGCATACAAGAAGAAGAAATTGGAAAGGAAATTTAAATTTAAAACACCTCCAAAACATAAATTACACTAGACGAAAAATATTTGAGAATCTATAGAACGCACCATGCTAAAATACAGATGAATGGTAAAAATCACCATATATTTGCTATGTAGCTGCACCGTAGAGGCTGGGTATATTTTACTGAAAAGACAGTTACCTGGCTTCAAGGGATGCAATTACAAAACCCAACTCTGATTGTCTGTTAGGCCTCTTCAGTAAAGTAGATCTGAGCACATCTACGGTGTGTTTCAGTATCTCGCAAGCCTGCAGGAAACATCAGAAATTTTGTGATTCTGTTTTAAATGTTTGCATGTGACATTAAACATTCATTTAGAACGCTTAAATTTTGTGCAGAACATGTTAAGGATCTTCCCCCAATATTCCCCAAAATGACTGATTCTTGACAACTGTATATAAGTCTAGAAAGTATGATTTATGATCATATTTAGATATTTTGGTATAATTAGGTCAACAGAGCACACACGAGGAGAGAAGATGGAGCCAGATTCATCTTAGAGGTACACAGCAAAAGGATGAAGGGCAACAGACCCAACTCGGAAAAAGGGAAATTCTAAACAGATGTTCCAGTGTTTGGCCACCTTCATAGTCATAGTGTTTTGGGGGGGTTTTTTGTTAACAAGAGCCCAGAAAAGCTCTGGAAAGTACATTCTTGAATATATTTGACAAGTGGCCAGAGTATGGCCCATAGCAACTTGATTCAACAATAAGGTGTCAAATTTAACTTCAAAATTGCCCCTCCTTTGCCTGGGTTTAGACCAGGTGACCTCCAACCTAGATAGTTAATTGATTCTATATTTCACAGACATCCTTCTTAGGCACAGGTTCCTGCATGCTTAGTTACACTGACCAGTGTTTTAATCGACAAGTACACCTTGCACTACTATATTTTTGCCACCTGGGGACATAAAAGAAGTCCCCAACTAATAATTTTGCATGAAAAAGCCCTTAGATGATGCTCAAAACCTCATCTAGAGATTTATCCTTATTAACAAAAATTGCTACTGAGGTCATGTTGGTCAATCATGTGGAGGGAAAAGAAAAAAAGCAAACCACCTCACACATGTCATTAACAGCAATACTGGTAAAACATTAGTAAATACTCTCACCGGTAGCCAGGTATTTTGTCCTTTAGTGATTGTAACTATGCATTTAGCCCACATCAAAATAATCCCTCTATACAAAACAGATTGTTAGTAAAGGACAGATCATCCCAGACACAAGATTATATTTACACTGAAACTCCTGAAAACTAAAGGTTGAACAGTAAATGGATATTTTGATATTAAGGGTCAAACAGGAAAAGGCTTTTAATAAATGTGTATTATACATACAGTAGTATCTTTCAGTATTTAGAAATAACATTTGTGAAACTATTTGAAATCTTTGAAAAGGAAGTGCATACTAGGAAATAATATTGAAAGTTATACTCTTTATTAACACGGACAATAAACACATCAGTGTTAACAGAACTGTCTGAGTACAAAAGCATTCTAACCAAAAGAATCAGATCTCCGGGATTTAGTTACACATACTAGATTACAACTGCTCTTATTTGAATAGAAGGATGTTGAATAGAAGGATATTCAATAGAAGGATAATAGAAGCTCATCATAAAAACATCCTCAACTTCTGTGGGTAAAATCTCATTCCTACTGGCCACCTGCACCTGATTGGAATCTGTAATTAATGTTTGTTGAATGCGCAACAGAGAAACCAATATTAACTGCATTTAACACCTATTTTTGCTTTTATTGAAATGCAAGGGCTATAATATTTCTCTTCACTGAAGGAGAGGCACCAGTGCTGGGAAAAAAACAACCAACCACCAAAACCAAAACACTTCCTTACCATGCTCTGTTTTCCTTCTGTCTCTTCCTCTAGAATTGCTTCTGTTAGACTAAGAGTGCTATTGTACCAGAACTGTTCACTTCCTCCTAGGAGCTGTGCTTTCTCAAGGAGTGCTTTAGCTTGCCCGTGGTTTCTTTCCAGGTTAGCCAAGACAGCAAGCAAGTACAAGCACCTGGACACATCAGATGGGGCCCTCAGTTCCTAGGAAGAAAGATATGGGATATATAAACAGAAGATCCACTACTGCTGTTCACATTTTAGATTACACTTATGAACAGGCACAGAAGAAAGAAGTGAATGGTATTTTCTCAATTATCTGTAGCATTTCTTAGTTACTCCTTATATTACCTTGTTTTTTTCAAAAAGATAAAGTGTCTACTTCATATCAAGAACTTAAAATCTTCAAATATATTTTATGTTCCCATACCCTCTACCCCACAAGTCAAATGAGTTATTTTTCTGATATTATTTAGTATGTATAGATCTGTTGTCACTTGTCAGTATTTGATGAAGAAATGTGGTGATGAGAAATTTTCCAGTGAACTGGGATCTAGACACACTGGAGCTTCAGTGAATTTACAATGCTACTTTATGCCAGTTACAAACTACATACTAGTAGTATACAAAAAGACAAATACAGTGTACAGCACAGACAGCACACATACAGGAAACTAGTAAGAAATCACATCATTATAATTATTGTCCTCCATAACGTGTTTTGAACTTTTCTCAATATAAAATACTAAATTCATGTTTTAATAAGGGACATATATTATTAATGATTGTTTCCTACACATTTTATTAATGATTCGTTTTCTCTTTATTTCTGATGTACCTGAGTGGCAGCATGGGCCTCTGAAAGCAGAAGTCTTGCTGGCTGGTACATGCCTAGCTGAATTAGTACTTCAGCTTTTTCTATCCACAAGTAAGGGAAAGAAAGTGCACTCAGTCCTCTTCCTGTTACTGCATTTAACTCAAAAAACTGAAAAATAACAAAATAATACACCTTCATAAATTTCAAAACTAAACTAGATGGAATGTATTATTATTAACTAACAAATTCCTGATGTACCCCACATTCTAGCTCTATTGTCTACCTTCAAAATTCAACATTATATTATAGGAAAAACAGGCCTGTGAGATTGGATTTTACAATCCCCCAAAGGCATTCAACTAATAAGTTGATTCCTGGTAATAACTAAAACAATCAAAGTGAAAAACTGTTTGCTAGAGCTAAAAGAGGTACCTCGAGAGGGATTATGCACCAGAATGGAAAAAGATACAAAGAGAGCAAAATGATATGATGAACACAAGAATTGCCATAATAAAGAGGAAAGAGGAGGTAAACTTTAAGAATATCAGTAAGACAAATATCTTCCTAAAGAAGAGACGGGAAAGACAGAACTGAAGTATTTGCGTGCCTTTAAAACAATGTGTAAGAGGGAGAAAAACAGTATGCAGTGATATAATGGAGAGAGGGAGAAAGAAAACCAGGACCAAGAGCAAATACAATATCTTATTTGCTTCTCAGTCTTTTCTGTTGATTCGCATTAGTCCCAAATTCCATTTGTAGACAATTAGTTTTACTTTGTATGAATACAGATTCTATTCTTCCTGTTCCACAATACAAATAACATGCCAGGCAAACCCCACCTCACATTCAGCTGATGCCTGCCAGCAGAATTGAAGCAGTACATATTTTTAATCACTTTGTGGTCGTGTATTTCTCAAGTATGAAAATATTTAAGAACAAACTAGCAAGTATATTAAAATAAGAAGTGAGGAGTAATTTATTAAAGAAACTGGAGTAAAAATAAAAACCTTTTCACTTGAAGTAAAGATATTGTCTCTGCTACCATCCAGCTGAGCACTTTCAAAAAATGTTTTTCTTTCTTCTGTCTTAGTATGTACTTCTTTTTCCTTTTTCAGTGCAATTTCTTGCCTACACCTAAATTACAAGGAAAAAAAAGTAAATTCAAGTCTATTTTAAAAGTATTTCACAAAGAATTGTTAGTGTGTTAGGCATCTTCACCATACACTCACTCTGTGGATAGACACAAACCAGTCATGCACCGAATTTTAGGTAACAGCTAATATGTGTTAAAAGATAATGTTTTAAAATATTTCCCCTAATGACACTTATAACTGTAGGGAAAAAATCCCAAGTAAATATAGCTTCCGTAGTGAAAATACATACATTGCTTGTTCCAATTCACTAATGTACACTTCTCCAGCAGCCTTCTCATGATACAAAGATGCCTGACTCAGTTTTAGTTCTGAACAGACCAGGGCAATTCTAAGAATAAAAAGAAGAAATGTTTAAGAAACAATTAGAATCTTCCATATATTGCTTCACATAAACACATTATTTATAAAGAGCACACATTCCATAGTGGTCAATCCTACCTTCTTATGTATTCATTAATACTGTCAAAAAGAAAATTTTTAAATAAAAAAGGGGGAAATGCAGTAGTTGAAATTACCCATTGACAGAGGTCATAGAATAATAGAATGGTTTGGGTTGTAAGGCACATTTTGAAGATCATCTAGTCCAGCCCCCCTGTCACGCGCAGGGGGATTTTTCAATAGATCAGGTTGCTCAAAGCCCCATCCAATGAACCTTTAATAATTCCAATCCTGGGGCATCCACCAGTATCCCCAATCCATCCATCAAACCCATACATCTCCAATTCAGTGGCAAAAATGATGTGGTAAAAGTATGAAAATATTTATAATATGGTCTCACTACAGCATGCAAAAAGCCCCATACATGTGTATGTGCTAACCCACTTTTCTGTACTGGAGTTCATCATTTTGTTCTTCTTTCTTCGTGAAGATCATGTTTACTAACAGATGAACTTAGTGGCTTTAATTCCACAAGCAAATTAATTCATCAAAATTCTATTAAAATGTATAAAACAGGAATGAAAAGAAATAAAAACCATTCAAATATAAAACTGTAAGTCACAAAAAACCTTGTTACTAATTAGTGACATTAATGGATGGTTCACTCCACTCAGTTTCTCTTCTATTTAAAAAAAATAAAGGGTACAAACCGAAGGTGATAGAGATCAGACAGACTTCTACATTCCACAACTTCTTTAGCTATAACTTCAGCCAGCTGAAAGACGGGCAGAACCAAGTGAGGGCAACAAATTTTCTGTAGCTCTTTAGATAAAAGGTCCATAAAATACAAAGTGCGAGTCTGAAAAGAATTTTTTTTTAAATTCAGTCAGCATAACCATCATTTTGTGGAAAATAAATTTTAAATTAATGATTACATCTTCAGTTCCAAATTCAAAAACAAAACAAAAAATTAAGCAAACTTTCAACCTGAAAAAGCAGCTAGGTACACAGAAAGCCAGTAAATTTATTCTGTAATTTATTTCAGAATAAAGAGGACAGGCTACACTTTCTGAAGTATGAATGAATTCTATGACAAGGAAGTATTCCTGGCAGCTGTCTAAACATGCTCTTTATGGCACAGACAGAAAACCTAAAAATGCAACATGGTTCTCTGCTACTCATTTTCTTCCTAAATGATAAATGCTGTAGAATTTTGAAGGTTATACTTACAGGTTTTGGGAAATTATCCCAGTTAATACCGTAACTATTTGTTTTCTGTTTAAAAGCATCTCTGATTTCATTGGGACAGTCATAATGAGCCCATTCTTCCACATTTGCTGGTAAGCTATCAACTGATCCTTTCACTTTAGGCTTCTCTTTCACAACAGAAACTTCAACCTGTAATAAAAAATAAGGACATTTATGAGGCCCAATTAACATTCTTGTTGGTATTAAATATTCAGCGAACATTAAAAATAGAACATTATCTACTTAATAACTTTTTTTTTGTCCTCCATACTTGTGGATTTTACAAAAGAGCAGTATTTTGACCAATACGACAAAAAAATAAAGTATCTGAAAATTTATGACCTGTCAAGTCCATGCGATCTAGAATGAAGGTATAATATACAGACTCACAGATAAATTCTTCACAGGTTATAAGAGTCTTTGCAGGAAAGAATCTGAACTATTTAACAAATGATACCAGGGAAACATCTCCTAGAAAGAGGTGACTGTTTTAATTACACAGGAAAGGGGTTCTTACTTGTTTCTTTTTGTCCTTCCCTTTTTTAGGAGTATTTATTGATTGTACCTTCTGAGGAGCTGTAAGTTGTGAAGACTTTGATAATACTTTTATAACAGGCCCTGATGCCAACAACGATACCTGGATAATAAAATAATGACAGTTAAATATTTTTAATAATAATGTCAATTGCTAGAAATGATGATTATTCACTGTAAGTCACCATCTACAGCTATTGCCACATACCATCTTATGTCTTTCCTCAGAGAACTAAAATGTCAAAGACTTCTAGATGCTCACATCATTTGTATGTGCATTTAGGATGGTCACAACAATGGAATTAAGCAGCTGAACTGTCAAAAGATGACATCATCCCTCTGATAAATGCTACTGCTAGTTTTTTAACCTATATGGTTGCAAATGCAATTCTTTTTCATAAACCGCTAGTCTAAAATGCTTACTCTTCTACAAGGGATGAATTTTATATCACATTTTATAATCGGTAAGACTGCAAAGAGCCACTCTGTTCTCCTCCTGGATTAGTCTTCTATAACGCTATTAATGAACGTTATATAAAATAGATTTCTAAATATTTAAGCATAGGAGAGCAATGATTGAAAACATATCTGAGATTGCAATAGCACAGCTTCTAATCTTACTAAAAATAATCTAAAAAACCACATTAATTTGAGAAGATGAATATATTTTGTTGGAGCGATCAAGAGTAGAATACTAAATATGAACAAAAAATAATCTTAGATGCCTAGCAACTTGTGAAAATTTCAAATTAAAGGTAACACGTGTCTTTTAAAAGGTCAGAGGCACCTGATTTGGCTTGGATTATTCAGGTTTTCAGAGACCATTTTAATAGCTTCTACTTAGTTATTTATGGAGTCCTAACACTTGAGAGCCTGCTTTAGAAATGAATATCTGCAGTCAAGTCTGCATTAACTCTTAATTTAAATTAGGCATTCATACCAATGAGAAATGAAAGTTTAACTTGATTTGAAATGCTGTAACAATGAAAAAGTGATTAGAGAATTATCATTGCTGAATGCTGCCTGCCTATGCTTTTTCTCAAAACATAACAAACGAATCCACATCTGAATTTAATTGAAATATGTCACGATTACTTTCAGTTAAATGATAGCCTCCTTGATTTAACCCAAGTGAAGGTCCCTCTGTAATTAAGTTCCTCAGAACTGTCAGCAATGTCTTCAGCGTGTATTCTGTCACTACTAAGATTCTTTAACAAATTAAAAATACAAAATTTCAGAAACTTTTGCATGAAACATATGAACATATTCCAGAGAAACAACGGGCCATTGCTTTTATCCTTTATGTCTCTTTGTTTTCCTGGGAGAAACTTTTTTCTTGTTTAATCCTTAAACTCGATAAAATATACAAACTATACTATAAAATTGGAAATTCTAAAGACATAGTTAAAACAGCAAATGAATAGCTGGCATCATCATTACACAAAATAACTTGAAATATACTGGCCACATTGTAGTATAATACAATCTCATACAACCTCACCTGCCAGATACGGACGATACAAGCATATGCCATCAAACAGTGCTGCTGATGAAAAGGAGAACTATGACCAGAAATTAAAGCCATTAATGTCTGTGCTCTAAACAAAGCCTCCAGTTGTTTAATATTGCTCAAATCTTCCAAATTAATTTGGGGCATGGTATCATTTGTTCCAATGTCCATCCTCAAATTTTCTGTAGGTGAAAACTTTGGTATGGTACTTTTTTCTGCTAAAAAACAAATAACATGCTCTCACTGACAATATTTAAAAATTTATTCAAAAGTTAAAAATCTATGAATTGAGAATGAAAATATTTAGGCACACTTTAACTATGTCTTCTTGAAAATAAATCTGTGGGAAGACGATCTAAATTATTTATTTCATCCACTTTAGTAGTGTTGCAGTCAAATAAAAAAATCCACTTGATCTTGACACAGAGGTTTCTATGGTGACCAAAGACTATGTTCTAACCACCAGTAGCCTAGCTGGCAAGAATTGCATTTGGTCAGCACTCATTTGCAAAATAGAAATGGGCAATAATCCAATTGCAGATTGGTCCTTGTCAACTAAGTCTAGAACATAGCTCAAGCTCACTCCTGTGTCTGTAATGAGATATCTTAATGGCCCTTGATGGGAACTACAGAAGATACGTTGCTACTCAATCCTCTCCTGTGCTGTATAATTCTGTAATTTTTCAGTAAATACTGATGTTTTATAGAAATTCCAACTCTGCTTGAAATTCAGCTCAAAACCGATTCAGCAGATTTTAAACTTTAAGTGATGCACTATAAAGACACAGTTCTTTTTCAACATCAAACTGATGTTCTTCAACATAAAGCAGAGTGCAGTAACAACACCTATCACATATTCAATGACTGTCACAGGTGAAGCTATTACAGTAACAGGCAAATCGTGTAAATTCAGAGGGGACAACACGCAATGGGTACAATTTGTGCTGGGAAGGGTTTCACCTCGATAAAAGAAAGAAATTTTTTACAGTGAGAATCATCTATCAGTGCAACAACCTCCCCAGGGATGTGGTAGAGTCCCCATCACTAGAGGTTTTCCAGACACAACTGGACAGAGTGCTAGATTATCTCACCTAGGCTCCCTTTTCCAAAAAAGTTTGGACCAGATAATCTTTTGAGGTCACTTCCAACCTGGGTTGTTTTATATTTGAATCTAATTTTACTTATTATATGATTGTAGTTTCCATTAGAAGTTTTGTGAAAAAATGTCATGCAACATAGACAGTGTAACAAGTCCAGTAATCATAAGCAACCATGGGAAACTGGGTGGGAAGATCATTATAGAACAAGCACAAATTTTTAAGTTGCCATAGGGCTGTGAAAAAACCCAACACAAACAGAAAAGCATGAACGGAATATTGCTACTGTGACTTCAATCAAATGTGTGATACTAGAGACGCCGAACATGTATCTTTTACAACGCAAACACTAGGAGTACTTGGAGTACTTGTCTAATCTATCTCATCTATCCACACAAAATTCAGAACAGAGCAGATGTTGATTAATGCCACAGCATAATATTGTTCCAGAAATCAGATACTTTTTTCTTCCAATTAAATAAGGTGTATCCTATCAAAATAGGCCTCTGTGTCCATACCACTGCAAGTGGACACAAAGTAAAAGGACCAAAGAATTTTTACACCATAACATAAGTACTTCAAAGCGTACAACCCTTTGAAAGGTCAATCCTAAAATACTAGATAAAGCCAAGGGAAGAGCAATGGACATAGGTACCCAAACCTCAGCACAGAAACAATTTTCTGCAGCTACATTTGGCCCTCCATGAGGATGCATTTGAAACAAACTGCCTCATGCTGCCTTCTGGCAGCATCTCACAACCCAGGAACCCCTATATAAGATAGGAGCTGCATCTTACTATACCAGGGACCTGAGGGTAGGACTCCATTGCACAACACAGAATTCCCAGATAAATTTAAGCTCGCATTGAACAAATGACAGTGAATATTGGAGAAAATACAGCCAAGCTGGTGCTATTCTTTGTGTTGTAAGTTAAAAACCTAAGTTGTAAATTAAAAACATGCCTTGCATTTGCCGCTGAGAAATTCCTCTGAAGGATATACATCTTTTACATACCTTCTTCTTGTAAGGATTGCACAGAAAATTTCATTTGTAGCAAGAGATCTACCACCCAGTCCAGAGGTTTAATAACATCATGGAGGGGAAACTGCTTACAATATAACCATTGAGCAAATTCCATCAGATAATCAATTTTCTGCCATTCATTTTCTTGTTTCTATAAAAAGGAAGAGTTTATTTATATTTGGTGATGTTAACCATCAAAATGATATTCAAAATCTTAATACAGTCTTAACAGAAGTAAAAAATAATTGGGCAGCGAGCAGTTTTATTGGCATCACATAATCAGAGTTATGCTAAACGGAATGTAACGTGAAGCTAACAGTTAATTCTTTGCTTTATCAAAACTTCTTGCAACTGGCTACTCTTAGACATTTTTCTTGGCAGGATTCAACCACACGCAGTTTTCTAACTGAAGAACAACTCCAAAGTTATAAAAAGTAATGGTCAAGTATATGGCCAGTTAATTACATACTTCACAGAACATGCAGTCCCATGAGTCACTTGAGCAACTTCATTCTAACAGCATTTGAACATATAGTAACAACTGACAAACCTGTAAAGCAAGGATTGCATTTTGAAAACAGCTTAACTGTCCAACAATACTTTTGGCGACTGTTGCCAAATGACGCCACATATGTGACAAATAATCTTCGCCTTCATCTCTGAATTTCTGAATGTCCATCATAAAATTGCATCCTGATCCTGCCTTCACTGTAGCCATATGTTTAAAAATCAGGCTAGAAAAAGACCAAAGAAAGTGCAAATTACTTGCATCTCTACCTGTAGATTAACTTTGGGAGTTGGATAGATATCCTAGTTTGTATCAGTATAGTACAGAAATGTAAAGTTCATAAACTGACATAAAAGGCCATAAATCTTTGAACTCGGCTAAGATTACGTAAACAGTACCCTAGATATATGTTAGTTACCATTAAACATAAAGAGGTTTACAGCTAGGAAAATTAAAGTTTCTGCTATATAGTCACATTTCATGCAGCTGTATTCTTGGAAAACTAAGATACTACTTATATATAAGTTTTTAAAAACTGAAATTTACAAATATTATGAACAGATTAATGATGAGAAGCACTGCTAACATCCACTTCCATTGAAAAGACACAACAGTGTTTTCTGCTATAAGAACTGACAGGCTGACAAAAAGTAATCCTGACATTTTCCCATTGCAAAATAAAAAAAAACCTCAGAGTTTTATACTTGTCAAGACTCAAGATGTTTATTTTAATAAAAATAAGCCAACCAACTTACAGCCTGTGTCTTGTCTGAGGCAAAACTTGAATAGCTTCATCCAGGACTTTTAGTGCTGTCTCCCAATCAGCTTTATCAGCATATATGTGGAATAATAACCCATATAAGGAGGTTCTTAATGTCAGATCTTCCTCAGCACCTTTGAAGTATATTCAAATGTTTTATTAATATACTGCAGAATTAGAATAATGGCATTACAAAATATTGCTTGGTTTTTTTAATTATCAGATCAAAAGAAGGAAGTACATACCTGGGAGAAAGCATCCAACTGATAACCCAAGACTTTGAAAATCCTTTGTAATCCACTGATGCAAAGGCAACGTATCTTTCCTCTCCTAAAAAGACCCCCCAAAAAAAGAAAAAAAAAAAGAAAGCTCTTTATCTTTTGGTTCACATACATCTTTAAGTATTACTGTACTTCTGTTTCATTTGTAAACAAATTAATATGGTTAATATAAACTATTAACCTGTTACTTAAATAGCTACTTGCACAGCCATTTCTCCAGAATGAGTTCTAAAATGCAAAACCAATAGAGCAATAACCAGCCTCAGTAATACTCCATCAGTTACCCTGATTAAATAACATGAAACCTTGAAGTTCTTTGTCAGAGAATGACAAAATAGCTGAGGTTGGCAGGGACCCTCTGGAGCTCTCTAGACTACACCCATGCTCAAAGCAGACTGAAATAGGGCAGGTCACTCTGGGCCTTGTTCAGCCAACTCTTGTGTACTCCAAGCAGAGACTCCACAACATCTGTGGTCAAAACCAGATGACCTATTAATCTCCCTTTCCGAAAGTGACAGAATTCTTTCCAGCTTTTCTTTTGATGTTTTCTAAACATTCCTTTTGTAAGCTTCATAAAGTGAAACACTACAGCCCTTCAGCCAGCAGGTTATTTTGAAGAAAACTGTTGCAGATTTGATAATTGCCCGAAACCAGAAGAACCACCAAATGGAAAAAAGAGTATGTGGTTCCCCGTATGTGTGAATGTGTGCTACATGAATACAGGCAAAAAACTACATATTTGTTTATGACCGGTAAGTCATTTCCCCTCTTAGGAAAGGTATCTTGAAGTATGCATATACAGCTTCAGAGCAAACCAAAATTTTTCTTTATCATCAGTACCAATCACTAAATGAAAGCACAACTAACAATACCTACTAGATAGTCTTACCTGTTTATTTTTAGATTCTGCTTTAATTATATTCTTAAGGATTATTTCAGTAGGTTCTTTAAGCTGCTCTCTGTCATGCGGAGAACTGAGCAAAGGTAAACATGTATTCCAAAAGTGTCTAGCTGCAAACATTACAAGGGAATAATTTCTGGCTTCACCTGCATACCTGAAGAAAGTGAAGTACAGCTTGATGAAGGAAAACAATCACACACTAGTCAAAATAAAGGATTTTACTTCTACAAACGTCCGGCTTTACCAGATCTATGCACCACCATCTTAGCAATGAGGAGGTAGCATACGAGCTTCATACAAAAGATATTTTCCACTTCTATATGCAAAACACCTTAACACATTCAGCAGAAGTAGCAATAAACAAGTACCATATTAATGGCTTTACTGTATTTCTATGTAATCTTAGCTCAAAAGCCTTCATAAAAAAATGTAGCAGAAATCTACTCAAGATGTACTCCTTGGTATAATACTTTTTTTGGCTTCCTATTATGTTAATTTCTCATTCTAAAACCATTAAAAAATAGAACAAAAGAATTATTTAAATGCTCTGGATTTTGCATAGTATAATACCACTGTAACACAACAATATACCCCAAATGCCTCTAGCTGCATTCAAATTGTTTGGAGCATATTCCATGCAAATGTAACTTTGAATTAATAAAAACTAGTAATTCTCCAGATTGTGATACAACACAGTACTTATATGAGTGAGCAAAAGCTTTAGAATTTAGCTAAAAATGATGGATTGGTATTAAACAATCATGCACAGAACAGTTTTAGTGTTTTCAAAAAAGCAGTTTTTGAATCTGGCGACGTCTGTCATTTTCTACCCCAGTTTCATGATTTTGAGTCCATATGCTCACATACCTTACATTGTAATTGTAGACTCATTAAAGTCTAGTTTTTGCCCACCACTTTTTGTCTCCCTTTTGGCATGTGTTGAGCTATATACGTATGCTCAGTCCTTCCTGAAAAAGTGCTTGTCGTAACATGCAAATTAAAAAAAATAGAGATTCATCCACATCATGACATCACCCTAGAGTTCTGTTACACTGGCTAGTCTAACCTCATTCATAACTCCGTCTTCAATAAGCAATGGAACAAAAAAAGTATTGCAACATTAACAGCCTCTCATCAGCCATCAGGAGTTTGAAGCACAGCCCTCCTGAGGTCCCTTCCAACCAGATTTCCCTATGATCCTACCACATTACACAGGGAAGCTACTTGTGGAAGCTCTGTGGAAGGCGCTTATTAAATTTACTAAACTCTAAAATTCTCTCAAATCCTTTGTCAAGCATTTCAACTCACAACTATTAGATTTTTATCAGTCTTGGGAGATCCCCAAATCTGTAAATCAAATTTTAGGTCTGCTTTATATCAATCTTCTTTCAAAATAAAGCATACCTGGCACTTTGAACAAAGGCTTTTAATGCTGCTACACGCAAATGTTTTCTTCCAGACAAATTTTCCATTATACTCCTTCCTTGTATACAGGCAGTAGTGCTTAACATTTCTTGTCTCACTGTGTTACCAGACCTGAATAAAGGGAAATAATTCAAGAAGTGCTAGTCCTACAGTCCGAGGAGATACCAGTTCCTAGTAATGATGCTTTCAAGTCGTTATTTAAATAGATGTTCCTAGCTTTGGAAGTTACAAATGCTTCTACTGACTTCTCTTTTAAAATCAGAAAATATCTGAAAAAATGAATGTTTTGTGGAACAGTATCAGAAATAGAATCGTTTTCACAGCTCTAATGAAATAACTGTGAAATCAGATTTTAAAAAATTATCTACGTTTAGCAAGGGAATGAAATAGATTTGGGGTTTTCTCCCCATTACTCACTATTGTACATCAAACAAAGTATTAGTCCAAAGCTGAACTTACATGGCAAGCAACTAAGAAATAGGGAAAATCAGACAATTTCTGATACTTTCTTTTGGAATTGGTCTCATTTATAACGGTAAAGTATGCACAGGGCTCTGGAAAAATTGATTTGGATCATATTCCACTACATTTAAAAGAAAAGAACAGAAATTTTGTTCCCAGCAGTTAATCAGTTAAAAATAAATAAGTAAGTAAATTTTATATCTTTGGTTAATAGTGATTTTGTAAGAAAAGAAGCTATACACCTTGCAAGATTTTTATTAATGTGCAACCACATACAGAAATGTTGACATTCTAGTTGGCCTAGGTCCTACCTAGCTCCTGTAGCTAACCATGAATTCTGAGGAGTAGAATAATTTTTTTTAAAGGAGAAATTATTTTTCAGAGAGAAAAAATGAACAATAAATTTCATTCAGTGTTTCACACGTTTATTTCAAACTTCCTACATTCCAACAAATTGTTACTAAATAGAGTTGTTTCCTCCCTCTTGATAAAATTATGTTTTGGTTTTGGAGGAAATTATATTAAAAAAGTGGAAGGATCAAATCCTTCTTATAATAAAGGACTCCACCAACAGATTGTTTATATATGAAACCTTTTTTTTCTTTTTTAATTTGAGATCAAAGTTTTAAATTATCAGTTAAGACACTGGGCTTTTAAAGAAATTAGTTACATCCCTACTGCACCCCCACACATGGGTGGTAATAAAGACCATAAAGACTAGCTGACACCAGAGCTTGGAATACAGTAGCTGCTATCACCTATTACCTCACAGCTCCATCTTATTCCATGAACTGTGTAGACCCTTTGTGTATTAGACCCAGTTCAGCACTGGAAGCAATTTGCATCAGCAAAAGGACTACAATAAGCTACTTCCTCCTTGGAAATTATAAAAACTTGAAAAGTTAAAACATTATCTGCTGTACTTAAGTAACTGGTAATGACAGTCAGCAGAAATAGGAAAACTTCACTTTCACCTCTACCTGCACAGTTGCTGTGTAAAAAAGATTTTTTTACTTTTGACTATGTGATCAGATGCATCCACCCTATATTCTCTTTCTTCAAAACTTGGTAAAAGTAAACCACAGTATCATGAAAAATTCCATGTACTTACATTTCATATTTCTCAGTATCTCTACTGTGGAAAACATTCTCCTCTGTTTGTAGGATCCTTTTGGAGCAAGTCGTCACAATTTCATAGTCATGTGATATATATGCAAAATATGTAAGTCGTGTCAGTGTCTGCAATTCCACTAAGGAATCTGACCAACTGCATTCTAAAGCCAATTTCACTAACTGGTGGGTGGGGTGGGGGGGTGGGGTGTGGAAGAAAAAAGAAAAAACAGGAAATTTAAATCTCGAGCTTTTATCATGCTCTTTTCTATAGCACTTACATGGTTACAGCTGTACCTTCCATACAACTCACCTGGACATGAAATAAGTATGTGTTAAAATGATCTAGAAAACCAAAGAGTTACAAGAATAATGAAAATACACAATTAAGAATCTTCATTCACCTTGTAATAAGAATTATAATAGTATAAGTAAATCCAGCTTTACACACGCATGCCTTTAGACCAGCAGTATCTGCCAGGACGTGATTATATGTCCTCAGTTCTCTTCTGAAATCAGTAGAACAGGACTTCTGAAATTCAGAGCCCAGTTTAGTCAAGCCAAAGGTAAGAATGGGAGATGGAACCGGTTTTATGGCAACAGTGTTTCATATATAGTTTCATTACAGGATCTAAATGTCTTCCTTGGCTTTTGCATCCATCAGTCATCAAGTTTCACCTTTTAAAGGCAATTGTTATTATGTTAACAATTGTTAATCTTAAGGACTTGCAACTGAGTTAGTCAAAATACTGCTCTCCAAAACTAAGCCACTGAAGTAATAGCTAAAGCTAACTCAGAATATTTGGCATATATCTGCAGACCACCTAGAACTAGATATCTATGGACCTATAAGGACCCAGATGCTAGTCTTTACAAAGGACTTCTACAGAAGTGTTAGGCAATATCACCAGGTTCCTAGCTAAATGGGGAAATACATCTTAGTCCTTTAAGAAAGCTCTTTACAGGAGGTAGAAATTATAAATGTGGTAATCAAACAGGTAAACTACAACTCACTGTTTTGAAAATACAGGTTATAAACCTTTCTACATCACCTTTATACCTCTTGGACAGCCTGGTAACCAACAGGATCACAGCAACAGTGTGGCACTATTCATCACGAGAGATCGTGGAAGACTGATCAAAAGCAAGTACTTTAAGAAACTATGCCTCGTGTAAGACTCATCAAAAAGCCACCTAATTCTTCAAATAATAACAAATCGTAGTTGTGTTCTACCTTGCAACTGTCAAGTAAATTTACTGTAACATGCAGTTTTTTGTTGAAATTCTGAATACTTCTGAGACAAATCTGAAATTACACCTCTACAGCTCCCTGAAAGGAGGTTGGAGCAAGGTGGGGGTCAGTCTCTTCTCCCAGGTAACAAGTGATAGGACGAGAGGAAATGGCCTCACATTGTGCCAGGGGAGGTTTAGGTTGGACATTAGAAAAAAATTCTTCGCTGAAAGGGTTGTCAACCCCTGGCCCAGGCTGCCCAGGGCACTGCTGGAGTCCCCATCCCTGGAGGGGTTTAAGAGACGTGTTGATGTGATGCTGAGGGACAGGGGTTAGTGGGGACCTGGCAGTGCTGGGTTAATGCTTGGACTCGACCTTAAAAGTCTTTTCCAACCTAACGATTTTATAGAATCATAAAGCTTTCTCCATGAAAAATGAAAGGCCAGAAGCATGGTTCTCTACAGAATTCCCGTGAACCCATTATGGACATCTGATAGTTAAGGAAATAATCTGTTAGAGTAACATGGGAATAAGTCTAATACTGGTATTCTGATGCTATCTGTTTTTTGCATAAATTAAAATACTCAGTCATAAAAACCTTCTACCTGTCACAACTGTTCAATCTCTTGGAACGTTTAAAAGCAAATAATGGTATACTAGAAGTTTCAAAATTAATTTTGCCTCAATCCAAAACTGTAATAGAAATCACATTTATACTATGCAATTTCTTAAAACCCAAGAGCTAATAAAGCAAAACTAAATACCTGAGATAAGCTAGGAGCAGTGAAATCCATGAGACCCAGGCCATTACATGAATACATTTCTAGACCAAGAAGAATTCTTGCCATAGGATTTTGTGCTTCATCATTACTCTAATCAGACATTAAAAAATTCATATTAACAGATTATTTTTTTGCAAGTAAACATTATGTAATTTTTTTCCAATAAAGGTTTCAATATTATGCAGGATTTCAGAGAAATAATACCTCTTCCTCCTCCATCCCAAGTTTATGTCCGATCTGCTGCTGATTTAACTGTTTTGCTTTCACCCAGGTAGCAATGATCTGTTGTTGCACAGCAATAGGTACTGTTTCATTAGGTATGGTTCCAGCTGTCACATTTAGGGCAAACTCGCAAATCTAAACACCAAGCAGTAAAAAAAAAAAAAAAAAAAGACTGGAACACAGGATAAATGTGAAAGGCTTTTTGTATGAAACATGCAGATGGATCTCTAAGCCTAACAACACCTCCAGTAAGTCAACCCATATAGCAAACAGAAGTTACAGTCCTCACCTCAGTTGGTAAGGAACTTCAGTGTGCATTTGGGGAGGACCTGTGGTGGCAGGAATTGTAAAAGATTGTAGCTTATTTTTTGCAAAAATTTCTACAATAATTTATATGAATTGTAATGTATGACAGCAGACCAAAACAGACTACAAAAGACTGAGGGCTTTGTACCTCTAAGGCAGCTTTGATATCAGGAAGTCTCCTGGGATCTACTGGAGAAGACTGGATGACATTCGCTTTTCCATCTTTCTTTGCTGCAGCTTTTTTGCTTCTGTCTGTTGCTGAATCGTTTTCTTCCTTCTCAGCAAGTTTTGGCTTTGGAATCCAACAAAGAATTAAGCTCTGAGCCAAAGCATTACATAACATCAGTAAAATCACAGTACTTCTGCAGAAGAAAACAAGAATCAGAAGCACATACTGCATCAGATCAAAATAAGAGGAAGTAATGAAGTTCATTACTTTCAAGTAATAAACATCACTTGAAAATCCAGATTTTTCTTAGAAAGCAAAATTATGCATGTTAAAAACAAAAATTCCCATTGGAAAAGCAATTAAAATGCTTAAACATACAAAAACCAACAATCAACTTTCATAATTTACATGGTATTTTTTCAGCTCTTTCTATAACAGAAGCTTTTGTTTTCTCACAAAAAAAATCATTATTTATGTCAGACAATCACACTTTTACATATAATTTTTTATTAGTGGTCTGCTAGGCAAGAAAATAATAACTATTTCCTAAAAAAATTAGCCTAAGCCAAATCCCTCATCATTTATTTATTACACTGTATTACTCTTCATGCCAATCAACTGCTGAGCTGGAGTTACCTTTTGGTTTTGTTTCTTTTGAGAGAACGCAGACTGAATGACTAAGAGATGATTGCTGATACATGCTAATATAAATACCAGAATTAATAAGCAGGTATTACCAGTCTTCATCTCTGCACAAAATGCACTTCAGGGTTTGTTCTCCAATACAAAAGAGCCACCTTTGCTGCTGGTCCAAATGGTTTGCCTAGTGCTGAGATCACTGTCAATAATGTACTAAAATTTCTAGGATTTTGTCCCACAGTCAGACTTTCACTTGAGCATCTCCTCTGACAAAGCCAATCATGCTCCCATTTTATTTATTACAGAACAGTAAACCACAGTGGAACCTACAATACCATTTTCATGGTCTATTAATGTGCACATTCCCCATTCTTCACCCCCCCCCTCTTTTTTTTTCCTCTTTTATATTTTACAACCATTAGCAACCACCTAACTCAGATCAGAAATATTTACAATGGACTATATTTACCATATAATTCAACTTCAGAGCAACTGACAGTAAGCAAACACATTTCGATCTGTTCTGCAAACTCTCAGGCTAAGAAAATTTTCCTGACTCTTTCTGACTAACTTAACAAAATGGTATTTCACACGCACATGTTGCTATTCCACCATGAAGAGAAATTAATATTGCTTAGTCTAAAGTTAATATGGCTTATCGTGAATAGTAACAAAGAACAAATAGTAAGGATTAAAAAGCCATTTTTATACCACAAAATTAAATTTATCTTCTGAACTACTCTGAACATACTGAAGTCTTTCTACTACTAACGAAAGCCAGCAATAAGAGTCTTACCCAGCACAAAGTGATTTGCAATGTTTGTAAAAATATTTTTTGTTTTAGAAAAAAAGAGCATGTTCATAACCAAACATCTGTATTTACCCATTGTGCCCAACAGTCTTGACGGCTCTGAGAAGAGTCTGCAGATACTCAATAATCTCCCTCTGTCTTCCTGAAGAGATAAGATGTCTATTGTAGTTTAAGATGTACACAACAGCATTGTGAACAATCCAGGCTTCATTCAATTCTTCTCCAATTTTGGCTGCACGTTGGAAGTTTTCCATAGCATACTGAGATAAGTAGTCTATCCATGAGCTATAAAATTAGTTAGAAGCTGTTATTCCAAAACTTCAACACTAGAAGGAATTACATCGTAAGGTTACATATGCAGTAGTACATCTCAATCAAGAACAATTTTTTAAATTACTTCTCAGTTGCATTTATTAAGTCATTAACTTGTATTTTGCTTGGATGAGATGATGACTCAGGAAAGGAATTTGTATCAACACAAAATGAATAGCCTCTTACACTCAAACACTATTAGCTTAAAACATGGTGGCTACAGCTCGTGCTTCATCCCTGTTTTTTTAAAATGCCTGTGTGAATCCACACATCAACGCTAAAAATCATTAAATATCCACGGTGGGCCTCTACTTGAATACAAGCAAGATACAAGCAAGGCATCCGCCCCAGGTGTTAAGAAGACATCCTTTTCACGTAACAACTGCATGTGTTCTTGCACTCAAAGACACTTCCAGATGTTCTGAAATGCTAAATTCATTTTAAACAGAGTAACACCTTTTTCATAGTCTAAGCAATAACTTCTTTCAATAACTTTCTTTCTTTTTTCTTAATTAGCAAGATGCATCATTGCTTAGCAAAAACTTGAATGGCTGTGGTTAAGTCACAAAACCAAACCCAGAACTGACACAGAGTATTAGCATGTCAACAATGGACACAGTAGACCAAAGTGCTTTTTTCCTAAGAGTTTTTAATTTCATTGTGTGAACTCAAAACCAGCTTAGCAGCAGATTTTGGAACAGAATCCTCATCGTCTTTGTTCCTTGGTTCTGATCAGTTCATACTTTCTCCCATTTTACTGACCATTTGCAAGCAGACAGTGTGAGAGGCTTTACTTAACCTCCAGACTTCATGAACAGACTTAGGAACACAACTTTGACATCCTACTCTGTGAGGACATGACCACTGCCACAGTAAGGCTCATATTAGTATGAATGTGAACAGGAGACAGTTTAAATACCATCTTCAGAATTCTCCCCCCTCTCCTCATTTGCAAGAAAAAATCATGTGAGACCAGAAAAAAAAGAAACCCAAACAAAAAACATGCTGTGTTCTACACTCTCCTACTCATTTCAATTGATCAGATGGAACAGAGTAGTTTTGCAGACTGAAGTAATTCATTGTATGTATTTGGGCACTGAGACATCATTATAGTTATAGAAGCAATAAAGGAGTATTTTTGATTTGGGGAAATATAATTTTTTAATATAGAATTTCAAGGTCTAAATGGTCTAAATGTCAATAAAACACAGACTGAATAGTTTTTAAGGTTGGGATACTAGCTTCTACTTTCAGAGAAATAAATGTTAAATGAAAAATAAAACGCACACTCAAGAATGAAAGTAAAAATATTTCAAACTATTTTTTTAGATTTTTTTCTTTTCCCATTACCATGAGTACCTACAAATATGAAGCATGTGGTGACAATTAATTTTACTAATTTTGCAATTGATAATAACAATCTGTTAGAGTTCCTAGGCCTTGTTATATATTTAAGAAAAGCACCTGTATGTTTTCCATTCCAGATCACTTTCAGGAAGATATGGAACACATCCTGGATGATACTGGCTTGTATCTTCTGGAGGTACAGCATGCTCATTCAGTTCGACTCCCTGCAATCTTAATAAATGAACAGTTGCCTGGAAAGACACAGAGAAATAAATTTTCTACCCAGGCTATCACTGTGAACATAGACTGTGAATTAGTATCAAAAACTAAAAAATACAAAATGTTTTTTCAGATGTTGTACATACGTGCAAACTATATGAAATACAATGTAAAATACTTCATAATCTTCCACTTGCCTACAGCTAATCTTATGAAATAATTTCACTGAGGGGAAAAAAAAAATTATATATATACATTATTTTTCTTTAATCATGCTGGAACTTTAAGAATCCAGAAATATAATGTCACATGACAAACATTTACAACAGAATCCTTTGTAAAAAAGTGTTATCACCACCTGCAATGAAACTATTGTTATAGTTGCTTTCAGACAGTATTTTGATAAAGAGGCTTCATGAAACTACTTCTTCCTTTAGTTCCTGTGGAGATAGACAACAATTAAACTCAAAATTCCAGTGCTTTAAGATCTATACATAAAATTATAAATAAAACAAAGCTCAATTAAAAAAAAATATGAATGACAGCTGTGTAATGTATTTACCTCTGCATTAATGAATCTTATTTCTGCTAATATTCTGAGTAAACTTCTTTCAAAAGAGAAGGATTTAGCAGGCAGTAATGACTCTCTTGGTGGGCTGTCATCTTGATCATCATCCATCACAGATGTACTGGCTTTCTTTTTCTGTGCTATAAATAAATAGATCCATTATTATTCCCTTGCAAATCAAGAAAAAAAATCACCATAATTTTAAAATTATTCCACGTAATTTTTTTTTATCAGTACAAATTATTGCGTTCAAAACCACTTACTTTTTTTAGATTTTGTTTGCTTCCTAAACAAAGTATCATCATACAAGAGACAAAATCTGCATGCTGCACGGCAGACATCCCATACTTCGTGTTTACGTGCAACTTTTGCCAAATCAGCCCAAAGTATAATTCTGCCAAAGAAAAAGCATAGAGAAATTTACTTCATAAGGAGGATTATCTTCTGCACCTCAGGATCAACAAAAAAACCCACATCAGTAACAATGGTCATCACAACCAAAGTTTTAAATCTAATAAAAATTAGTAAGTGGAAGACTTCTTATTATTAGCAAAGAGAACACTATTACTTTATTAATTAAAAAACCAAACCCTCGGCATATCAAAAGTGGGACAAAATTCTTGTTTTGGATAGTAACTATACTGAAATTTCAAAATGTGTGACAACCCTAATTATCTATCTTATAAACTAAATTAAATATTTCAAAACTTATGTTGAAAATTTCAAAATAAGACTTTAAAACAAATGTAATTTATAATTTTTTAGAAAGCAATTTAGTTTAAAATTCATCATAGGAATTTTTAGTGCGAAAAAAAAGGAAAACACCTCCTTTTAAATAAAGAATGGTAAAATTATATACAAATAGTTAAAATAAAATCTGTGATTTTCTACAGATTAATCTTTTTGACTCTGAGAATGGACCACTTTATTTCTTTATCAAAAAAGTTGTATCATGCAATGTGGTATAAAACCGAAAAAGACTCTCCAGCAAAATTTCAATTGTGCATCAAGTTAGTCGGTCTTCCAGCCTTAATCCAGTCATTCTTATGAGTGTTCAGTTCATATCAATAGAACAGGTGAGTTTATGGGTGCATGTGAGAGAGCAGAGATAAGAAACAAAGAAAAAATACCATTATGCATAGCATGTGAAAATGATGGAATTTTTCAGACATAACATTAAACACGCACATAAACGTGTTGCCAGGTCTGACTGCAGGGTTCATCCTCTTACAAGGTATCATCAAGTAACTTAACAGCTGCAAGAAGAAACTCTCCTGTTAGAGTTCTACACAAGACAAAAGAGAAGCTTTGGCTCTAGTAATTACCTTTCTCTGTCATTTTCATGTCTTAAGTGTTTCAAATGTTCGTCAACTTTCCCCACACTTTTAATATGATGCTGTGCTTTTGCACAGAGGTAGCGTATTTGACTCCCACTTTTACCTGAGGAAACTTAGCAAGAAAAAAGAATTTAAGGTAATTTTTGAGTGTTAGTGATGAAAAAGTTCACATTTGATTCATAACTACTTTATGAAACACTTGAAATCCACCCCTTTTTTCAACCTTCAAGTCTTCCCGAAACCAACCAACCGACCAACGTGATGATGTAAGTCATCAGCTGATCAAGCCTGAAATGAGAATATGAAGGTAAACATTTTGGCCTGGCTGAATAGATTACATGAGAAACTGCATGGCCTTCCATGGCACCAACGGACTGCTTTGGAACCTACAGGACTCCTGCAGCATTCCCTTCCCCCAGCATCATCTCTGCTACTGGGTACACTCAGAAAGTCAGTTAAGCTAGTCACTCGCTTTACTGCCAAGACAAGACGAAACAGTTCAAGCAATCTGGAAAACCTGTTCCCTCTCCGCTCTTCTTCAGCAATAGGCTGTACAGTCACAAACTGAAGGTGTTCATGATTCATGTTTTAGAAAGTAAATAATGAATTCATGCCTAAATCTCTGTGCAAATCTCTCAAAAGCCAGATTTTAGAACAGGAAGACAATTACAGTACAGAACAAATACTTAATATTGTACGTAATTAACACAGAATATTATGGAGTGAAACTTATTAAAATACCACTTAAAATTGACCTTGGGCAAGAACATTGAGGAGTTGCACATAGTGAAAATAAAATCACAGCACAACTTACAGCGCAACAATAAGATTCGATTAATCACAATATAATCTTAGAACCCTAATGAAATCAACAGGAGCTTTGTCACAGAATTCAGCAGAACTGTCACTTCACCTGTATTGAATATTCTCTATGTGTTGCCATTAGATGTTATTTCTAACCTGTAGGACTGTGCAAAAGCAGACCAAGTCAAGTATAGTAACTTTTAGTCACATGCAGGTACATTACCTTTAGCTTCGTTTTCACTGTCAAGGACTATTTGAAATGAATCTGGGGCTAGCGTAAGACCTGCCTTTACCAGAAGTGATCTCTTTTGCCTCACATTATCCTTCTGCTTTCCCCTTTTAGCCTATGTGAAGAAAAGAACTGTTACAGGTTCATTTTTATTAGATTCCTGTTTACGTATCTTATCTACTAAACATAACAGAATGCAGATCACATAACTTGATACTACCAAAAACATACCTACAGGAATTGTGTATCTTCATAGACCTTACATATCATTCTGCAATGCTATAGTTGTTGAAAGTGACTGTAGAACTTTGGTTGATCTTGACACAAATACATCAAAGGTAAGTGCATACAGAGAACTGTTCATGCTCCTCAGGGATCTGTACAGTACATCCCTCAGTGCATCACCTGGCACTATGTTATACTTTCTTAAATAAAGAACAGTATTTATTTACAAACCAACAATAACATATCTATTGTGCAATAACCAGGAATGGCTACAAAATATAAAAAATTCCTAGTCCACCCAGAATTAGCCAAAGAGGAGATGTTACGTGCCTTTTTAAAAGGAACATTTAAGCAAAGTAAGTTTGAATGGAAAACCATTAAAATTAGACAAAAAACCTTCACTTTTCTTTGTCTTAACAATAGACGTTATCAACTCACCAGTAGCGTTCCAGTACTGATTTAGGTTCAATGAACACATCTTAATTTCTGCAAATATCCCAACACGATGTAGAGCTGAAATTTCTTTCAGCTATCTAAGAATCAGTTGCCAATATGATTTTTGATCAGATGCTGAGGCACCACCACAGAATTAGATGCAATAACTCTTGACAATGACTACACTGTTACTTTAGATTATATTATTTATTGTCATTTTCAAGCATGACATAATACTGATTTATCTCAAACCAGCTAGGATGTTTAGAATCACCAATTGGTTTGGGTGGGAAGGATCCTTCAAAGCTCATCCAGTCCAACCCCCTGCAGTGAGCAGGGACATCTGCAACTCAAGCAGGTTGCTCAGAGCCCCAGGGTCCAACCTGACCTGGAAGGTTTCCAGGGATGGGCCTTCTCCCACCTCTCTGGGCAACCTGGGCCAGGGTCTCACCACCCTCAGCGTCAAAAATTTCTCCTTTCTCTCTAGTCTGAATTTCTTCTTTTAGTTTAAACCATCACCCCTTGTCCTGTCACAACAGGTCCTGATAAAAAGACTGTCCCCATCTTTCCTACAGGTCCTTTTAAGTAATGAAAGGCCGCACTAAGAGCCCTTCTCCCCAGAGCCTTCTCTTCTCCAGGCCGAACAACCCCAACTCTCTCAGAGGGGTTCCAGCCCTTGGATCATTCCTGTGGCCTCCCCTGGCCCTGCTCCAACAGATCCATGTCTCTGCTGTGCTGAGGTCTCCAGAGCTGGACCCAGCACTGCAGGGGGGTCTCCCTAGAGCGGAGCAGAGGGGCAGGATCCCCTCCCTCGACCTGCTGGCCACGCTGCTGGGGACGCAGCCCAGGACACAGTTGGCTTCTGGGCACGTTGCTGGCTCCTGTCCAGCTTTTCACACACCAGCACCCCCACGTCCTTCTCCACAGGGCTGCTCTCCATTCCTTCGTCTCCAGCCTGTGCTGATACCAGAGGTTGCCCCGACCCAGATGCAGGACCCTGCACTTGGCCTTGTTGAACCTCATGAGGTTCACATGGTCCACTTCTCAAGCTTCTTCAGCTATCTGGCCACTGCTCCCCTCATGAATTAAAACACTGTTCCATGCAATGAAATCTTAATTGTTGACAATTATGAATAGGCTTAATTTTTTGCGGATATTTTTGCTACTAAATAACTTCCCCTTCCCGCCCAAGAAATAAGCTTTGAACATAACTGGAAAAAATCCTTTATCACAATCTTCAGAGTGTGAAGCATCACGACCACCATAGAGAGAATTCAGAGTTTTTCAAGGCAAACAATCAATGCCAATTTGCTCAAAGCAAGCTGATGCTGGCTCTACTAATAATCAGTTCTACTCAACAGCAGGCCTTCCTCTGCCAGAATTTAATAATTTAATATTCTTCATGATTACCTGTTCAATCATCATTACTGCCTGATCCTCTAGACGCTCAGGTGACTTATACAGCATAGTGCACAAATGGAGACGGTTCAAAGTCAGTCTTAGATGTTCTTGGTACTGCCCACCATTGTTCAGATGTATAGCTTTTTGCAGATGTTCCACAGCAGCCTCTATTCTATCCCCATCTTCTTCAATACGAGCTATTTCCATATGAACTTGGCAACGCAACAAAATCAACATGCTAAGGAGTAGGAATTTAGATGTAAACTGTTACAATGAGGGGAAGTAAAATTCTTGGACCTAAAAAGTACCCAAAAGTGAAACTTTGTATCCAAAAGTGACTCTGGTATGAAAAAGGATACTCCCTTTTTAACTTACTTGTCTCTTTCATTTTCACTATCATGCCTTTTTAATGAATTTACTTAGAAAATTTAACTGCATTTTACTTCCAATAATCCTGCATGAGAAAACACAGCCATGAGGAAGCAACACATCTTGTAGACTAACTGATCTTTTTGTATTAGCAGAACTCTTTTTCAGTACCCCACTGAAGTTACTTCTTAGGTTTGCAGAGAGAGCATGATGTACTGGATAGTGGTCACGTTTGATCAAATTCAATCAGTTTGTAACATTTAAATAGAAGCTAATACTTGTAAAAATCTAGCCCTGATTGTAGTAGGTGACCACCTGTCAAGACTTAGCTCACCGTAGGTGCACACACTCACTGCACACAGTGTCTTTGCCCAGATGTTGCTGAAATCAGTATTTTCAGTGAAGACTGCATGATCTCCAGTCTCAGGTACGCTATACTCCCTAACCACAACCTGCCCCAGGAAGCTGTTCATGACAGCTGTGAGCTCTACATGCTACTTTAGATTATTTCCAGGAAGAAAAACAACAACAAAAAAAATCAGATAAACGAAAGCAATATTATGAAAAATAGAACAAAAGGAATTCCTCTTTGCATGGAAAGCATAAGAAATGCTTGAATAACAGTATAATAATCTAATATAGTGGTTTTATATATGTGTCTATCTGCTTCTTCAGGTTTCCGTTTCCTCCTTACGCAACTAATAAAGTATTTTAAAACCACCAAAACCATATTCCTCACCTTACTCTGTAACACTTTTATCAGAAAACACCTACTCTTCTGCTCAAATGACAGATTATGCCAATCGTAACTAGCTCTACTAAAAAAGTTATGATCTTAGTTTTTTAATGTTCTATTAACCAACAGAAGCATTGTTAATTCAAGAATCTAAACCACACCCCAACACATTTACTCATACTGCAGCTTTGGAATATTCTCATACACTTTTTTTATTAACTATAGTATTCTTCAGTTCCTAACAAATTTTTGTAATTGCTATAGGTCATTAAACAGCATGAGATTCTGTCTGGAAGAAACCTATATTTAAATTATTAATGAGGAAATCTATGCAGTACACACACATTAACTTACTACAAGTGGAAAATCTTCAAAGACACTTAACATCATAGAGCTTAAGCTTTTAAATCAGTGTGATGCTCAGTCACTAGACCTTTCAAAGTAACAAAAAAGTATGCAGCATAGAAAGTTACCTGTCAATCTCTTCAAGGACATCAGCAATTGCTATCAACGGCTTTCGCACACGTTGATGCAAATTGTGTTGTAGCAGTGGTAAGCACAGATTCCACAGGGTTGTACAAACAACCTGAATCACATCAGGATCACCCAACTGAACTGCACGTTTTAAGGTTAACTCAAGACTTTCTATCAATTTCAGCTGCGCCTACACAAATGAAAAATTAATTAGCATATATTGCATTTAATGAATAAAACTTCTTACACGTTCCTCCCAACTTTAATCTTAGGACTGTTTCCAACAGAAAGCAGTCCCTTGGCCAGCAGACTTCAGAAACTTTTTTTTAAAATAGTTTAATAAAGCTTTTTTTTTCTTTTAATAGGCATTGATAACCATGGAATATTTCTTTTATGTACTCCATCCTGCTGCTACATATTTCAGGCAGAGGTCTGTCAGCTATTTCCCTTTCTTATGATAAACAGAAATGTATAATTGTGAAATATTTTTGAGTATTTGTGAATATTTTAAGGGTTAGCTGCTGCTTTTGTTTTTTATACTAAGTTACAACTGCAGTGTAGAAGGGGAAAAAAATATTATGAATGGGATTTGCCGCACTGTCAATTAAGCTTGGATCCTATTAAATCTAAAAGCAAATTCTTACCTACAGTAACAGACACACACAAATTATTAAGTCCTTTTTAAAGGTTATGAGATAAAACAAAAAGAAAAGAAAAAAGAAAACAACAAACAAAAAAAAGCCTCCCCAACTGCACACACTGTGGTAGCAATATTCAGAAATACCTAAATATCCTGGGTTTTATTTAGGCAGTATTAGTAGTTTCATATTATGAGGAATTAATTAACCTTTTTTTCAAACTTTCTGAACTCCAAAATGAGAACAGTCATAGATAGAAGTAAATTTATGCACTAACACCATCTATTTCTATGAAGCATATTCATATTTCCCATTTTAGGAACTTTAGGTGCTGTTCTAAATTGCTTATTGTCGGTATCTATCTAATCCCACTGATAACATTGACAATTTATGCTTCTGCTTTTGGTGGTCTGAATTATAACTGTGTCAAGTGACTACAGAAATCTAAGAAAATCCTCCTTAGGGTGACAATTTATCAAGAATAATCTGCATTTCTCTGACATAAGAATTTGTATGAGGACTCCCATAACACGCAATAATAGTTGAGTTGGACTCAGTGATTCTTACGGCTTGGTTCCAACTTGAGATATTCTATGAAAACATCTCCCAGAAATGTAAAATATGAAAACAAGGGAGTGTTGCCTTTGCATGCCTCAATGCTACCATCTTTACTTTTGTAAAGTAATATATTATGAACCTTTAAAGTCAGACAGAAGACTTAAGGGATGAATATACAACTGTTGTTTCTTTTTCCCTGTGTTCTTTTTGGCAGCCAAGTTAGAAAGAATACCAAGTTTAAAAGCATTTCTGATCAGTATAATGTAATTAAGACACACAAGTTCAATGCAATTTTCCACATTTAACAAATTAAAACTTCTATATCAAAGTTAATGTTAAAGAACATACCTCAACAACTCCTTTGGTGTAAGTCACAATTTTAGTGCCATTTTTTTTAATTTCATATTCACATTCCAGGCATTCTATTTCAATAAGTTTCCCTTGCTCCTATGAAGTATTAACACACAAAATGCTAATTTTAGTAAATAAAAAGGAACACGATGAAGAGTAAACCCATGCAGTTACACTAACACAGCTCTGTACTTTCTTACTGAGAATCCCACTATCTTAGCTAATTAACTGAAACAACAAGAACAGAGCAGAATTTGTTGTTTGAACAGCAGTCACTTCTCAGCAAGCCAAAGTTGCATAATAACTTTACCAAGGTTTTAAAAGTTGTTCATTGCCATTCTTGGCAATAAGAAAGACAGTGTACGCTTGATTTTTCCTACACTGTAATTTATTTTCAGTTCTAGTAGATTCTTGCTCGCTAATGTTATTAAAAAGGCACATGCTTGGAATAACTGAGAGCTAGTCAAGACAGAAAGGATTCACCTTGAGGGGTAGTACAACTTTTAAATGAAAAAAGAGGTTAGATTTTTAACACCTCAGGAAAGATTTGGCTATTAAATCATACAAATTCTACGTAGGGATCATCTAAGATACTTTGTATTTGGTTTCATATGGTGCAGTCGGGAAAAGCCAGACAGCATCTCCATTCATCTTTCATTATGAACTATTATTGAATCACTCAGTGAGACCTTTATTAATTTAACATCCCCGTGACTGGAAAACAGATGGGGGGGAAGGATAGCAGGGGGGCCGCTGCTTTGGGACTGGCTAGGCATCGGTCGGTTGGTGGTGAGCAATTGTTTTTTATTTTCTTGGGGCTTATTTTTCTTTCTGTTATTTTTTTCCCCTCAACTTCTCCTTATTTTTTTTTTCTTTTTAATTATTAAACTGTTTTTATCTCAACCCACGGGTTACCTCACTTTTACCCTTCTGATCCTCTATCCCATCCCACTGCGGGGCAGCGGGGGGAGTGAGCGAGCAGCTGTGTGGTGCTTCATTGCTGGATAGGGTTTAACCATGACAATGGGGCAGGAACAGAAAAAACAAATCTCAGAGCCAGCTGGATGTAACAATCAAAAAAGGGCATACACATTGAAAGACCAGTTATCAGGGAGACCACTTCTTAATCTAAGAATACTCTTACAGTAACATAATAAAAATACTACCGAAGAGTAAAAATTCTAGTAAAGAAAGAGTAAAAATGTTAGTAAATGATAAATCAAATAACAGTTCGCTGGAAAATTAATAATTTCTGTGAAAGGAAACTGGGAAATGTACAGGAACAAACACTATCAGAAAAGATCCACACAAAGGAAAGGATTAAGGAATGCAGTTTGTGGCACAGTGTCTCTGGATTTCTCGCTCCAATGAGAGAACTACACTGTGTAAGTTCTACTTTCCAGAAAAGGTAACAACTTTGGGAGGTTTTTTTCAGCAAGCTTTTTTTGAACTCCTCTTTCCATTAGTCCCCTAATCATGCTCCAGACAAATGCTCTGTCTTCTCATCAAAATTAGAATTCATACGCTGTTCTGCAAGGTTGATCTTATAAAGACTAAAGCGAATGTACATAATGTTAACTTTTAGAGTTCACATCTTGGTGACCGATTACGATCTCAATGGGTAAACTGGTTAAATCTTCAAAACCCACATGCAATTAACTGCCAATCAAACTGTTCCACAGATAACATTTAAAAAACACAAGCAAAAATTTACAGTTAGCATTTATTTGCTAAAATTAACTGTGATTCTACTTATGTCCTACCTTCTCATCTTACATCATCTCTCTAGTTTAGGAATAGATCACTTAGATAAGTAATTATTTATATTAATGAATATATATACAATACAGAGATGGACAGAAAATCCCAGAACCATCAGTATTATTTTTAAAGTACAATCACAATGGGGGGAATGTAAAGGAAAAAAATCAACTGTAATTAATACTTACAGTAATCCCAGCTCTCTTCAAATCAAGAATACAATCATAGGCAAGCTTAATGCAATTTACTTTCATAGAAAAACGAGCTAATTCCAAAATCAAAGGAATCCTTCAAAAATAGAAAAACATCATTTCAGAGAATCTAATATTGCTCTTTTACGGAATTAGAAAAATACTATACGAAAGCTACTTTGTGCAATATATTTGAAAACCTTGAAGTCACCTGAATATCAGAGGACATGATTATACTAGTAGTGCTCACAGTTAACAAGGAAAAAGATTAAAGTTGGCTACATGAAAAATACAAAAGTTAATCTATTTATAGAAAATAATTAATATACTTCTACTGTAGTCTTGCACAAACTCTTCCTGAAGAACATAAAAATACAGGATGAAAGGTGTGGTAAAATAGCAACTGAAGACTGCAGGTAATTCTGTAAATATGATGCAGTCAACCGGCACACAACTTCAAACAGTCAGATCCATGAGTCAGTTACAGAACACACACAGTACCAGGCTGCATTCTACATGCTTGGATCTCCCTAAAAAACTGAACAAGCACAGTGTACTGTCTGAGATAGGAGAAGTAATGAGACACATGTATATCGTCACAGAAGATTGACCTTAACAAGTAAGAATGTAGTATTACTTCCATATGTAACAACTGTGATGTAACTACTGGAACAGAAGTCAGATAGTTGGCTTTTCAAATTTACGCTGAAGAATTAGAAGGGCCCCAAGAAAAGCAAAAAATTAACTAAAGTCTGAAAAGCACTTGTTAAGCACTTCTAAGACCTTTTAAAAATCTCATTTTATCAACAGGAAAGGGTTATGGAAAGATTTAATCACAATATACAAACAGCTATATGGAAGAAGATATCTAATCTTGGGTTCCTTAATAAAGGTTCTTTAATAAATCCTGATTTCTTTAGTAAGACCTTCGTCATTTTTTTAAGATAACCTAAGCTTTAGCCCAACACAAACTACTATAACTAAGTACGAGTTCACTCTCTTCAAGGTCAAGGGGAATTTTGACAGACTTCAGTGGAAGCAGGATCAGCTTCAGCATCAACTTTAACCAGGCTATGACAAGTAAAACTCACTTCACACTGAGAACAGATGCTGGAGGTACATCGTATTGTTTCAAAAGGATATATAAAGAATTCAGATTTGCGGTGGCATCACTTGGAAATTCATCTGTGTCCCACTGCCTGCAATATATTAGAATTTGATCATGATTTTTCACAAGAAATATTATTGCATTAAAAATTTGAAATAACTCAACTTTAAAACGGATGGCTTAGTCCAATGTATCAGTGGGATACTTGGGCTTTGAAATATTAAAAAAAAAAAAATAAAATTTAAAAATCAAGCCAACAAAAACCTACTTTAGTACTGGCAAGTAAGTTACTCAGAGACAGCCTGATATGAAGCACAAAGAACATTCCAGCAGAAAAATTAATATTTCAGACAGTAAATTTTATTCCAGAAGCAAAGAAAAATGGTGTGCAAAACTCCTTTCCTATAATGTCAACATAAATAAATACACAGTTACTAAAGAATTCATACTTTTAAAACAGGGAAGTGTTGAGACATTGAAAATAAAAATTAAATCGAGATTTTGTTATGAAGCCTAATTTTCAAAATCATTTTACACCTTTAAAAAGTAATATATGTCCCACCCTTGCAATTCATGCATTCTGTTTTAGGTGGGATTTCCCCACTTCATCTTTACTCTTATACATGACTTGTTACCAAACTGCAATCTGTTGGATACAAAAATGTCCTTAATCTCTTAAATTCTTTCACCTGAGAATATCTGTACAACACACTATTCCCCACATTCCCACGTACTACCTCACTCCTGAGCTGAGACTGTTCTCTAGACAGGCCTGACAGTTACTACACAAACTGACATTATGGCTTTCCTTTAGAGAAACTCACCTTTGCAGTAGATTTTTCTACTGGCATATGGGATACTGGAATCCGACCCTACTTCTGAAATATCAAGCATCAAAGTACAAGTGGAAGGATACATTTTAATACTTACCATTTTAACATCTGCATTTTATATATAACTGAAAAATGGATGGAATTTTGTATTTCCTTCTCTACCTGGGAAATATCCATTAGTTTGTGATATACCTATAAAATAACAATTTAATTAATTGATGAAATAAGCAAACAAAGGACAGACACACAACAGGGCTAAAATAAAGCAGTTATGTTGACTGTAGGCTTTTTCATGCTCTTAAGGGCTGTGAGGCTACTATAATAATCTATATTGTCCTGCATAGGTACCACAAAGATCACCTAGTAGAGGTACACTAATCTTCACATAGTGGGGATCAGAAGTATTAGCAGAAATCCAAACGTGGAACTAACATCTGAGTTATAATTCTGATTAACGCATTTTTAATAACATCTTCTGATAGCACTCGTTCTGAACTCATCTCATCCAGCTAAGAGAAATGAGCCCTATTCAAATTTATCTGTAACTTCAAATGCTATATAACAAAAAATACTATGAAGAAATGACAATAAAATGTAGTTACTTCAATTTAACTGTGGAGTTACACATTACACATTACACATCATTTCTTCTGACTCTCTCACACTGATTGCCCATAACAATCAACAGTGATTACTTAAGCTGTACTAGAACAGTAAGTTTGCAGGATTTGAACACGCTCTTTCAAAAGCACTCAGTAGTGTGGATCATACTTCTGTAGCCCCGCTGAGAGACATATAATTTTAGAACTATTTTATTCTTCTGTTTAAGGCCACTGTCAAAGAGCTTTGCTCAACACTGCCTCTAAAAAATAATTTTGAGCTTGCCTATATGTTACTGCTTCATTAATATCGCACCTCTGGAAGGCTGTACATTGGTTCTCTTAATTCAAATGTTAGGGAACTCTGTATTCTAACCATATGCTCTTGAAATGCAGTGACTGGGAGTGGACAGAAAAAGACAACAGGCAGTGTAGCAGAATGAAAGAAAATATGACTGCATGCAGCTTCCAGGTTTTATTTGCCTGTTTCTGCCTTTGCCACATTCATCTTCACCCTCTTATTTCCCAAATTAAGGGCATGCAAGAAATGTGAACTATTGTCACATGGTCTGATTTCCAGAACTATTTATAGGGTTCAAGTTGGGTCGTTTAGGTATGTATCAGCATGAGAAAAGTCAACAGATGCTAAATAAGCCCTCAATGGCAAAGGCAAGTTAAGTTGCACCCGCCACATGTTCTATGTTAATAGTAATTATTCCCAAACAGAATTTTTAGACTTAGCAACAGTTATCCTGATGATATTATGTTGTGTTGAAATAACATGGAGCAGCAGAGCACTGTTTAGCTTATAGTATAAAAAAAAGTATACAAATTGTAAAAAGTTCTGCATAGCTACTGTATCGCTTGGTGGCTCATAAAATTTAAATGAAGGAAAAAATATATTTAACAAACTATGATCTTATGAAATACAGAGAAAGCTCCTGGCTTACTGGTAGTTTAAAGTATTTTACAGCATTACCATTAGAGAAAATATTTGAGAGTATTTATCTGGAACATTTTCTTTAATAAAGACTGCTGCAGTAGCTGAAAACTCTTTTGCTTCTTCCAGTTTTGAAGCATCAAGGAAGCACTCCAGTAAATTTCTGCAGATCAAATAACGATTAGTATTAAATATTTATTAATACTTTCTGAAATAATTCTTATCTATATTTTTTCAAGAGACTTTATATTCAAGGTACCACTCATAAACGCAGTACAAGTGATCAGTGCTATAAAGCACTGACTCAACGTGAAAGAGATCCTCTAACTTCTCCATCTTTGTTTCTCCTGGACTTATACAGCTGTTAACATACATTTATTGCAGATCACTAAAATAATCCTGGAAAAGGAGACTTTTTGTGAAAATTTTTCTCAGCAGGACACCTGCAATTAAAACAATTAATTGTTTAAAGTTGTATAAGAAAAACATTTCTATGAGATGTATTCTAAGATTCTCCCTTAACTGCTGGAAAAGCTAGTATTTCCAGGCCAGGTAGCAAAACAAAAATATTCATGTTGGGAACTGCAACATATCTACTGGATTTTCAATACTTCATCTAATTTAACTGAAAAAGAGCCTGCGATTCCATTAAATAAACAACAACAATAATAAAAATTATTTTAAAAATAAATACGGATGTAAGAAAAAAATAAATGCTACCATTAGTTTTATAATACAAACATGTTATGTGCACTCACCAGTTCTCATTAATACCCCAGTGAGAGTATGCTGGGTACCAAAAACCCTCTCCTCACTGAAAAGGACTGCACATAAGCTGTGACTCAAACACTACATCCAAAATGACAGTGACACCTCAGAGCTGACCTAGGGCCTAACTGCCTCTGCCACTGAAATTTTATACCTCAAAGTACATATTAAAATGAAGCACCTTTTATGTTAAGTGTACACTTATATATCTTTACAAAATTATGAATTTAAGCTTTCCACATCAAAAGTATCTACAATGTTATCAATGAAATATACACTGTTCAAGACACCCTCAGGAGGCAGTCACATGTACAAGAGGACTACAGAGTGCTCACATGAAACATCACAACTACACATACATCATGAGTTCTGCTCTCCATTCTTTGTCTTGCTCTTCGGTTTGGTTTAGTGCTTGAACAATCCGAGAAAGGCTGGGAATAAGACAATAGCGGAATCCAGGCTTAAGAAATGGCCTCACAAGTTGCCAATAAAGCACTGAGGCATTATATATCAAAAAATGGTATCTGAAAAACAAGAATCATGAATTTAGTATTTCATGGAGTTAGATAAACATAAAATTACAGATGGAGTATTTTAAGACACTTATAAGAAGCAAAAATTGGAAATTTCCCTATGCATTTAGGTAAGAATCAGTCCTGAGTAAGAACTGAGAACACAAGTCGGCACAAGAACATGGTAACTCTTGCATCTGCACTCGTACCCAGTAACTAACCACTTAAAAGAAGCTAAGATGCTCTCCATCTACAGAGCATATATATAAAAGAGGAGGAAACACTCGAAGACATCTACCAGGCTCAAGCAGGCTGATCCCTCCTGTCTATTTAAGACATTCGCTATTCTTATATCGCTGCAGCACACGCAGCCATTACAAAGTGCAGTAACACCATGGAATCAAACTCCATAAGAGCAACAAAAGCCAAACAACACAACTCCAGATCACCTAGTGAAAATCTGAGACAAACAACTATGAAAACCCCACGCAGTCACCTTTCCTGAGAGTTAAAGAGTTAATCCTATCAGTAGGGCCTACCTTGGATCATGGGCGGCAAAATCTATTGCCTTCATAAAAAACAGCACAAACTTTTCAAACTCTTCCTAGAACAGAAAAAAAAACTTGTTAACGCCACTTGAATATGGCTTTTACAAATCAGCACATTCTTTTCCTATTTCAGTACGTTCACATCTCATAATTTTTATTTTCAGACCAATTTCAAATAAAACATGCTACCATAATAAGTTGCTGCCATAGGAATAGGATAACTAGAAATCGGTAGCATTGCCTATTACTATGTTTCTCTGATTGCAAATTTTCAGACTTATTTTCAGTTTCTTTCATTTCTGACAAACTTTAACCATCAGGACTGAAATTTACCAAAACTGCAAAGCTACATTATTTTTTAAGCTTTCAGCAAAGACAGCTCAGAAACATCCAAGAGCAAAGCCAGGGGAAAGAAATTGATTTGTTTCATTAAAAAACTTGAGATATTATTTTCTTCAGAAAAGCTCCAACAAGAATTTGTCAACTGAATGCTGTGTCAGGCATGCTCCTTCTATCATTAGAGCAGCTAGGAAGTAGCTTTTCCGAGGAGGACCTGGAGGTCCTGGTGGACATCAAGCTGAACACAAGCCAGCAGTGTGCCCTTGCCACAAACGCAGCTGACAATGCCCTGGGCTGCCTCAGGAGGAGTGTTGCCAGCAGGTCGAGGAAGGTGATCCTTCCCCTCTACTCAGCACTGCTCAGGACACACCTGGAGTACTGTGCCCAGTTCTGGGCTCTCCAGTACCAGAGAGACAGACACGGTGGAGAGAGTCCAACAAAGGGCTGCAAAGATGATGGACTGGAGCATCTCTTGTATGAGGAAAGGCTGAGAGAGCTGGGACTGTTTAGCCTGGAGAAGGCGGCTCAGGGGGGGATCTCATCACTATGTACAAATACCTGAAAGGAGGGGGTGAAGAAGGTGGAGATGGCTGTAAAAAGGCATTTTGGAAAGCCTAAGAGAAAGATGCAGTGGAAATGGCAAAGTGGAGGTGGAACTGGATGGGCAGGAAGGCAGTGACACCAGAGGGCTATCTATAGTGAGGTAGAACAGAATAACTAAAACCTCCAGCGGAGCTAGGACTGATTTACTGGACTCCGGGACTGACATAAGGAGGCTACTGAGCAATGAGTGGGAACTGCCGAGCGAAAGAGAAAACCAAGATTAAGAGCCTGAGAGGTATTAGATACTAAAGTAGAAAAGTTGCACTTGGCCCTTAAGAACATAAGCATCTTAACCAGCAAACAAGGATTCCTGAGGATGGAAACCAAAATAAGGACAATTTTTTTTCTAAGTGAATGATGGTTACAAGTCATATAGCAAGGGATCTTGTGCCACTCCTATTTTCTTAAATGATCTAGGAACACAGCAGCAAAAAGCAAAGTGTTTCTTAAAACCACATTGCAACCCACAGCCCAAGGAACCAAGGTAGGATGGCAATCACTGGGATGTTCTTAACTTCTGAGAAATTAGCAAGAGTCTAGGAGAAAACAGCAATATTTGGCTGAGATTTAAAAAACATTACAGAACAGTTTGTTTAATTTAGAAACATAAAAGGCTAACTGGACATTACAAAACACTCCAAATGTGTACAAAGTTTTAAAGGGACCACTGACAGTTCTGCACATGCGTTCAGAGACAGCAGAGAAAGTACAGATAGGGAAAAGATCTCGACTTGAAAGTTAATTCAAACACATTATTCAAAAGAAACTGCAGCAACACCTGTCAGGGAAATTTGTGACCTCAAATAACACAAGCATACATTAAGGTCACTTTAGGGCGTCAGGTATCATTAACCAATTGTCAAAGCTGACCAAAGTATGAAGACAAGTGAAATACTGAAGACAGAAAACATCCCACTCCACTTTAAATTCAGCAAGAGGCAAAAACTGCTCAGCAGGTACAGACATGGTATCACGAATAGTAATACAGAAGCTTTTAGAAGCAGAAGTATCCTGCTGAGTTGCTACCAGAAAGCTCCATCTACCATTTCACAAAGCCACATCCAAAGTACTACATGGAAAAGTTACACAAAAGAGAAATTAACTGTACAACCTCTTTGAGGGCCCCCATACTCCTCTATTTCCCACAGTTCTGTGAAATGCTTAGTGTGATCCTGAACAACACTAGTAATTGTTTTACCTGTTACAGGTAAATTTGGTCTGAAAGTATCATATTCATGTAAAAGGTGAAAAGGTTGACTTTAAAACAATCAACTGCCTGAAAAAATTTGCAAGCGTCTTCCCTCCCCAAAGTATTTGCAATATTAGTCTAATTTAGCTGGTAAGCTTTCTTCACTCTCAAACTACTCATTAATGTATTTTCCTTTGATTTTTCCCACAGTCCTGATTACCCTCGTGCATTTTAAATGACTAAATGCAATACATAAAAACCTAGGAAGAAATACTCTCAAAAACTGGCTTAATATAATGCATTTTCATTATTTCTCACCAAATTATCTGTAGAGAGTGGAGTGTGCAACTGGCCTTGGCACAAATATGCTCTGCCAAGAAACTGATTCATAGGAAATCTTTCTTTAAAATACATCTGTAGACAGTCACTGCTCATTTCCAGATATCCCAGCTAGGACGAAAAAAAGCATTTTAGTATTTCAAAAATGCAACAAGTAATTAATGAGGAGCTGTTCATTTTTAAAAATTGTTACATCTAACTTCATCCCAGTATGCCAAATGTAATCCATAAAGCTGCACATCAGATCTGGTACAAGCCCATTAAGATTTATTAAAATTTAAAGATAAGACTTTTCTCATTCCAAATGTACAGAAAAATAGCTCCTTTACTTAACAAAGCTCCTGAGTCACTCATAGAACCTCTTACAGCATACAGAAAAAGTTTCCTTTTTTATAGCCATTAACAGAACTGTTAACATAAAGGCAAAACTCTTAGTAGAATTTTTCTTTAAAGGACGGATATTAGCCCGCAGGATTTTGTATGGATGTCACAGTGCTGCACTTCAATATTCAGGCAACATATAGAATTTGAGTGGCTTGGGAAAAAAAATATTGTATTAGAAACTCTGTCTGCTTGAAATCCAATCACTTGTACCCATGGATTGAAAATTTTAAAATACTTCAAAATTAAGAACCTCTACCACATTTTACAGAAGTCAGAACAATTAGTAACAATATTTCATCATTAGAATGTCACCTTTCCTCCTTTTGCCCAGTAGGGATTGTTCACCAACACGTTTTCATCAGCCATAACCAAATTGCTAATATTAGTTCTCCATAACAAGACAAAATAGGCACGGCAAACTATTTTATATTACTATAGTATACCTTGCATATTTTGGTCTAGCGACAAGCTTCACAAACTACAGTTTGCTGACTGATTATAAAGAAGTGATAATTCAGAGGCCAAGTTTTAACTGAAAATGCATGTTGAAACAATTGTTCTCCAAAACCAGAAGTGTAGTATTTTTCAACGCTACTTCTGGGAATATTTTGAAGTAGTGACTTTTACAACTGTAAGTACAATATATTATATAAATGTTTTTATTCGATACGGATAAACTACCTAAATTACAAACCTGAAATGCTTGTTCAGCACATAAAACATACAAATCAGTGCTGAAGTTATCTGATGAGTCAAGAGCACATTTTCTTTGACTGGCTGATTTGATCAACTCATAAGCATCGTTCAAAGCCTGAACATCTGAAATAAAAAAGGAATAAAGCATGTAACACATAATTTATGTTTCAAGGTGGATTGATAGACATGATTGCATTATTTAAAATTAACTATATGGCATCCCATTTCTCCTCTACAGGAATAAATTATGGATGTTTAAGTAAAAGAATGTCAAGCGAACGTCGTTCAAAGTCAGCCACGGTTGTAAGATGAAGTATTAACAACTCTCTTGCAATTTAAAGTTAATGTTAGCACACAAGAAACTGAAGTACTTTGAAGGGCTGATTCACAGCTCCCTGAACCCAGTAATACCTTGCCTGTTGACAGAGAAATTCGAGATTAGATCCTTAAAGCTGTTGTATGAAGTAAACTTGACTGGAACCAGACCAAATCAAGGACACTACAGCAGTTACTTCTTTTCATAGCTAAGCGTTTACACGTTTACAGCACCCAGAGGAAGAATACACTTCCCTTTTATCTAGAAACAAAACAGATTAAGATCAAGCAGTTTTCCTGTTTAAAGTGTGATTTTTATTTTACTTAATTTTAAAGACGGGCAAAATCCCGCAACCGCATGAGATCTCCTTACCTCCGCGCGTCCCGGCCGCCAAGAGCCGCTCCCTGATGGACAGGTCCATGCTGCCCCGCGCCGACCCTCGCTCCCCGGCGGGATGCAGGCGAGAGACGCTTCTCTTCGCCCCGAGAGATGCGGGGCAGCTCTACGACACAAGCCCTTGGGGAGGCGTTTTCCAGTAAGACCCTCCAAAAGCTTCGCCGAGCAGCCGAGAGGCGCGCCCGCCCGCTGCCGCCGCGCGGAGAAGGGCGCCCGCCCGCAGCAGTCGAGCTGCCGCCCCGGCCCTCTACCTTTCCGCCCCTCCGCCGAGGGCCAGCGCTGCCGTTACCCGCCGGGCGTCGCCACCGCCTCCACGCGTCTCCTAGCAGCGATCCCACAACACGCCCGCCCCGCCTCCCGCGCTCCCGCCCCGCCTCCCGCGCTCCCGCCCCGCCTCCCGCGCTCCCGCCCCCGCCTCAAGGGGACGAACGACTCCGGAGGGATGCCGCCCCGCCCCAGGCTCGGGGCACCGGCAGCGCCGCAGCCGGCATTATTAAGCATACACGGCAGAAAATCGCTTCACAGGCAGCCACAGGCGATCGCTTCCTGTAGATACAAGAACTGCTAAGAAATGCTGACACAAATAATTTTTGCCCCTGTCTTTGAGAGCTTCTAACAGGAAACCTTTTGAAATAAAGCATATGCCACCAGTGACCGAAGCATTGGGCTCAAGCAGAACGAAATGCCAAAGGACATTTGGATGGTATCTGCCAATGCAGAATGAAGCCATAGGCTTGAGCATGAACAATTGTCTTTTCAGACTCATTTCACTGTATGTCACCAGGCAAAATCTTATGATTAAAAAAAATAAACCTTCAGAGAACAACAGTCCAGAAAAGAGTCAGAAACCCTGGAAGCTCCCTGACCATGCTGACATCATGACATACCAAATGAAGCGTTTAGGCCTTGGTGATTTCCCCCTCAACTGCTTAGTCATGGCAGATTCTATGAGGTAAAGCACCACAGTCATGAAAACAATTAAAGGCTTACATATTTAAATCCCATTTTAAACCTAAGCCCTTTGCACTTTGAGCCAACTTGAAATTCTGTCGTGATGGACAGAACACATAATTCTGAAGTGCAGCCTTGCTGGTGAGTTTCCACAGACACTTCTTGCAGAATGAGAGATGAGGATTAGGAGAGACCATAAGGATGACAAACAATACAAACGGTAAGTGTTAGTAAACAGAAATAAAACTCATCTGAAAACTTCGGGCAGGCAAGGAAAGAAAACCATATAGTGAACCTGTAGCGATTTCTGAAGCAGAAAGCAGTGACTCTGTCTTGTGTAATTTTGTTCGGTAGTTATGGCAATGGCTTACTGTAACATACCACATTAGTACCCAAACTTCGTACCTGACTCGGCTACAGTCCAACCACTTCTTCTTGATGTCCTTTGGCAGAATCCCAGACACAGGAAGGACTAGTGTCTCCTGATAGAAAAATGAAGATGTGGAGGCTCTACACATGCTGACTCAGGAAGAAGCGCTCCTGAAATGCAGATAATAGCCAAAATGGCACCACAATAATATAAAGGTCTTATTCCATTTATTATTCATCCCCATGAAATACCTGTGCTATGAGTCTGGTTTTATTATTCCCAAATTTAATTAAAAATTACTGGCTGCTCCATAATGAAAAGTGGTCACATGATTTGCAATATAAAAGTGAATATAAAAATCTACTAATTATGTCATAGTAAAATGACCAGGAAAATTCAGAAGGGAAACAAACAAACAAGACCAAGTTAAAATCAACCATTTTAATTAATTTGGAAATTAACTGAAAGGAATTAAATCAAAGAATTTATAAATTTATAAAAAAAAGAGTTGGGAAATGGTCACATTTTACTTAGCTAAACTTTCTGACTTTTCTTAAATTGTACCTCCATATAGAATGATTGGTACTCAAATCTAGACATAAAAAATAGGTATTCATCTTCCCAGTTATTACCTCCTGACAACTTGCGAACAGAAACAAAGTGTTCCTGCTTTGCTTTTTGGCTAATTGCTGACAGCTTTTGCTAAAGGGTCTTGGTGTCCCCTTCACTGGCACTATAGTCACTTCTGTTGGTACAAATAAAGGGATTACAGTAGGTATATTAGCCAAAATATTTAAGACTTTAAAATGTAAATGGTCAAAAGGAAGTTCATAAGGGAGATTACTTCACTCTCTAGTTGGATTTTATAGGAATTCTTTCACTTTCCTTGAGTGGAGGAGGTTCTGGATACTGTGCCTGATTCCAGCCCTCCTACAGGCATGGTGAGTCTAATGACAACGAGAGATAGTACAGACCTAATACTCTCTCATTAGAATAATACAGACCTCAAATGAACCAGTGGTTTGCTCCATATGCACCAACTTTTTTTTATATAATTACTGTCTGACTCTTCGGTGCTCTGGTTTGCAGATTCAAACATCTCATTTCCTGCACTTATCCTTCTCAAAGGGCTTTTCTGTGGTGCGTTTTTTAAACATGTTAAGAGAGAACAAAAATGGTTTTGTGTAACATTTTCTGACCTGTTGCTCTTTTCCTTCTGCTTCACACTAAGCATCTTAGGCAAGCTTAAGGCCAACTGCACTCTCTCTACTGCAGATGTTGTTGCATCTCATGATGCACCCTGGAATTCACGTATGGCTCTGGGGAGATTAGACTTACACATTCCATTTATCACCAAATGCATATGAACATAAAGCCATGAATGCACCTAAAGAAGAGCAACAAAGGGGAGAAACCACACCTCTAGGCAGCAAAGAGACAAACTGGAAGGATTATCTATGGACACTTTGCATCTTGTTCTTTTTGGTTAGAAACTGATCATGAACGTATGTATGTTTGAGAAGAATTTTCATAATGTGGAAATTCAGAATCTTCTCCCATCTGAACCACCATATGGAAATGCTTCTCATAAAAAGTCGAGGATTACTGAAACACTGTGTTTCTCTCTAGGCAGCTCTAGACCAAATGATGCACTGTGTATCATCCTGTAAAAAATAACTTGAGTTCTATCGTGTAAATGATAGCAGAATGGGATATTTCATGTTGCATGTTAGGCACAACTGCTCTAAGGCAATCTTTATGCCATCATATGAATGCATTAACATTTGATAATTTTTAGTATCTTTTAACATATAGTATCTATGGTTATCTAAAATTAACTCTTTTAATATTGAGAAGTGCAAAACCCAACAAATTAAGCACTGTTTAACTACAGCAGAATATTTAGTTCTATCAGAGAAGTAACATACTGAGATTTGCTATGAAACATCCTCTCACAGACATTAAGTATACGGTAAGCAGGCCATTTAACTTCTGAAGATGTATGCGCATGCGGTCAGCATTGCAGGGCTGTACCATCACTTGTCCACTTCTAACAGACACCTCTGAACACTGGTGCTTCTGCACATCCTTTGCTGGGGTAAGTTTCAAAAGAGGCAGCTCCAAGCCATGCTACCATCAGCTCATGGCTTGGCTTCGCGGACGAAGATTTGGGAAGGGCTTTGCCCACGCTTATTGCAAGCGCGTTGATGGCTGAAAAGGCCAATGCGGGATAGGCAAGACCGGTTGCAAAGAGCACACCGGAGGGTCTCCTTGGGTGGTATAGTCGAGGCACAGTTCTTTCTGCGCTGTCTTTTCTCCTCGAGACTGATTCTACGCGTGCTCTCAAAGGAGACAGCAGCATTATGTATGGTGTGTCTCCAAATCTCCTGATTGGAGGCCAGGGTGGACCACTGATGGTGGTCAATATGGCCTAGGCTGAGGTGTTGTTTCAGGGAGTCCTTATATCTCCTCTTTGGAGCTCTTCTCTTGCGGCAGCCGGTGGCAAGTTCACCATAGAACACGATCTTAGGGAGGCAGTGATCCGCCATCCTGAAGACGTGCCCTGCCCAACGCAGCTGCGTTTTCAGCAACATGGCCTCAATACTGGTGACGTCTGCCTGTTCAAGGACAGCAATGTTAGTCACGTAGTCAGTCCAGTGGATGTTTAGGATTGTGCGGAGGCAGCGCTGATGGAAGCGTTCGAGGAGTCGCAGATGGTGGCGGTAGATGACCCATGATTCAGACCCGTACAGAAGAGTAGGCAGTACCACGGCTCTGTAGACACTGATCTTTGAACTTTTCTTCAGGTGTTTATTGCACCAGACTCTTTTATGGAGTTTTCCGAAAGCTCTGTTTGCCTTTGCTATTCTGTTGTCGATCTCTTTGTCGATCGTGGCATCTGAGGAGATGATGCTACCCAGATAGCTGAACTGCTGGACTGGCTGAAGCTCTGACTCGCCGATGGTGATGTGGGGATGATGGTAATCATCTTGTGGTGCTGGTTGGTAGAGAACTACTATCAGCTAATACGCTAAGAAAAAGCACACGCTTTCAAACGCCGTGCCTCTGGAGCTGATGCAGCACCCAGTGCTGCCACGAAACCCGAGGCCGGAGCTAACCGGCCGTGCTTTAGGAGACACGCTGACAGACAGCGGGCTGCTGCGGCCCGGCAGAAACTGCAGGATAAAGCGACCTGCTCCCTTCTTCAGATCCGAGACAAAGCACCTTCGCCAGTACCTTCACTGCAGCTACGGGCTTGTAGGGCTTGTTCTCGGCTTCGAACACCTGAGACAAATTTTGGGGTTTTGTGGGGCAAATCCCCAACCCAGTGGAATCATCGGCAAAGTTAATTGACTGTACGCTTATTTCACAGTCAACCTTTCTATAACTAAAAACCGGAGCAACAGAAATTGAGTCTCCGGGCCTTTCCCTGATGGTGATGACTCGTACTCGGGGCCACGTCCGCCCCAGCCAAGAAAGAGCAGCCAGCTGCCCGGCGGGATGGCTAGGCCTCCGAGGGGCCCCGCCGCCGCTCGCTCCTCCCGCCCTCCGCAAGGTCCCCACGGCAGAGACCTCCCCGGCATCCCCGAAGGCGGGTGGGCCGACCCCAAGCCCTTCGGCCGAGCGCCCCGCGGAACGCGCGGACAGCAGCACCGGGGTGCGAGTCCCGGCCGAGCCCGCGCTCCGCCGGACGGCCCCAGCCCGGAGACGGGCGAAGACGCCGGCCGCGCATGCGCGTCTCGCCTTCCTGCTCGGCCGGAGCGGCAGCGGCCCGCGTTCCTTAGCGACGAAGCGACGCCATGTGCGGGGCCCGGCGGCTGCTGCTGGCCCTGCTGCTGGCGGGGCCGGCCGCCTGGGGCCCCGCCATCCCGCCGGGGGCCGCCGCCGTCGAGCTCGCCGCAGGGGCCACACATCGGGCTGCTCCTCGAAGCGAGGAAGGGGCCTGGCGCCGAGCCGCCGGTGCCCGCGCGGTCCGGGCCGGCTCCCAGGTCTCTGCCGCCGGGCCCCGCCGCGGCGGTCCTGCTTTTCCGCGCCGCCGCCGCGCTCCGCGGGCAGCCCGCCCTGCCCGCCGCTTGCCGCCCGGCGCCTGCGGCCTGCGCGACCCCGGGGCCGCCGACTTGTCCCGCCTCTCCCGCGGCAGCAGGTGGGCAGGGGACGGGCTGCCGGCACCGCCCTTCGTGGGCCGAGGCAGGCCGGTAGGCAGGGACCGGGCACCCAGCGGGAACCGCCGTTCAGCCGTCGAGATTGCCACGCCTTCCGGGCACGGGGTGCAGCTTAATTCTGAGTCGGGGGCTTGGGAAGGCTTCCCATGGGCAGCGTTTTAATGGCCTGGGTAAGGCAGGGCTCGGTTACTCTGTGGTGAGGCTCTTGGCAGTGGGAACTGGGAAGTCTTGTCTTAGGAAAAAAGAACTTTAATTCTGAAACAGTAAAGCAATATCAGACTGTGAGGCGCTGTCAGTGAGGAACAGTTTCAGCTGTTCGGAGAGTAAAATCTGTGGGTGAATCCTGTCTTTGCAAACTGCAGTTGTGAGAAGGAATGAGCAGCTGTAATACACGGACACAGAATTTCTATACCACTTTTTGTTTCCAGAAATTTCGCAGTGATTTCTAAATATACAAATAGAGAGTATCCACAAAGTTACTGCAATGATGAGAGAGGCTTTCTGTAGTTGATTGTCAATGCAAACTGTACAATAACTCATGTAAGCTGATGAAAAGTAATACTGTGTACTGTTGCTGGCATGTAGGGATGTAAAATATAAAATGATGTAAGAACAGCCTCTTTAATGATTTGCTGGGGGCGAGGGGGGCTTGTCTTTGCAGGTCTGTAAGTCAGGTGTGTGTGGAAAGATCACTCGTGTTTAGAAGTAACACCCCTTACCCTACTGATACCGTGGCTGGCCCTGATGGACATGATCTGCTGTTCTGTGTGCAGCTGGATGACTGTAAGTCACCTTTCTTTGCACACATTTAATTCATAGATTCCCTCTGCTTAGGGAATCCTTTTTTTAAACTTACATGTTATAATTGATACTAATTATTTGGGCTGCTGTTGTTCCAGAGAGACCATAGTGAATCAGGGTCTGAGCACCACAAATGAAAAAAGATGATTGCACTCAGTTTACGAGTAGGTCTCTGGCTAAACACAAATCGGCCTTTATCAACTGCTTCTGTATCTGAGATATCTTACTTCATTTGCTACACTATGGCAGCAAATAAGGGTTGAGGTTTGAAATATACCCCTGTTAGCTGTCTCAGAAAGTGATTTCCTATTATATCTAGGATTCTTTATTTCATATGCTTATTTCCATACTTCCTTCTCTGCTGGATTTCCATACTTCCTTCTCTGCTGGCAATGATTTTTCTCTAGTAGTGTTATTCCCTCGTAGGGTACACTGTTAACACTTTATTCTCTTTCTGCTTTCCACATTGTTCTTCATTTGAGTGGTTTGACATCCAGCTCTGGCAACCATTGCAATTCACTAGGCTATCACACTTGAACACTTACGGTTTCTCTTTTGAGTCTTTTGCCTGGGAGTTTTGACCCACAGTCCCATCTACTTCTGGCTGGGAGGGGCTCAGAAGGTAAACTGGTCCAACAACTAGTCAAACCAGGGTTAGCTTCCTATTATCTAGTCCTGCTTTCAGCTCTTCGCAGAAGTTGCCTGTCTGTTTTGCATACAGAGAAGAATGAAGAAAGGAGAGCCTTATAGTACATAATATGATAGGTAGTAGTGCTAGAACTTCACCCATTCCAATTTTCAGTAGGTCTCAGAGAAAAGATGAATTTTGACAAGGGTTTAACCACAGCCGAAAGTGCCATCAGGCTTCTGGGCATCCCAGCCCGTAACTTGAAAGTAGCTAAATTTTATACTTTTCCCACACCACCCATAGTACCATAAAAACAGGATTAGAAGGATTCTGATTTTGTAATTTCATCCGAAGGAAGGATCACCTGTGTCCAGATTGATGGCACCAGATTTGTCTGGCCATTTAATATTTGGGCTCCATATCTATCACATGATTAGGCCCACTGAACAAGCCCTAGACGGTTGATTGCATGTGTGCATTAGGTGTAGCACACCTGGGAACAAAAGAATTCACTGCTCACAGGGCCTTTTTCTTTTCTCTGCTTGTTGTTGGAAGAACATCTGGGAAAGTCTTTATTTGGGATCACCTGACAGATGATAAGGTTTTCTGGTAGAAACAGCCTTCTCCCTTTTGGGCTTTCCCAAGCAAATACAGAAACACTTATTTTCTTATCGACTGATTGTGGAAGAAGCCTTTCCAGGGTGGATGGTGACATCTATTTCCAGAAATAGAATCAAGCCTGCTCCAGAGGGACTCCTGGAAAAGGGCAAGTGGGAACAGGCTCTGAACCTAATGAATTATCATGGCCAGTAACAGAGATTGTGATGCACAGGTTGACTTCACCTCATTGAAACCATTGCTAGCAGACACCAGAGTAGCATTCAAGTTTTATTAATACTTCTTTATGATACTTCTAAAAGATGCAGGTTTTTTTTTCCTCTGCTTGTCACTAATGGCTCTTTGCATGACTGTCCTCATTCCTTCTTGCCTGCAGTACCCTATTTTGGCTGTCTTTCCCGAAATGTAAAACATCCTTTGCTTCACCCAGTCATCTTTCTTGCCTGTTTTTCTGACGACTGCCATCCTTCAATTGCCTTATTTTTCTACTTTTTCCCACTGTCGTTCTCCATCTGACAGCTGTTCCCAGCTCTGGCATTCCTCTTAATTTCTGACAGCTCATCACACCGAATCTTCTCTTTCTATTGTGCCCTCTGTGGCCCCTTTTTCCATTTGCAATTTTTCCCAGTGCTGCCTTTTCACTGTCTTGTGCTAAGGGTGGAGTTTCACATATGTCTTAAACTGATTTTAGACTTTATCGGTACTAAATGGAGCAGAGTGACTGCTCACCACATCCCTAACAGTTCCTGCTGCCTAATGACCATGTAGCTGGCTCAGTCAGGCAGTCTGGCTGATCCAGCTGACCATTCATTAAGAGGAAGAGAGCAGTTCTCAGGGGCAATTGGCAATACTGGATATTTTCAAAATACTTAAAATACTTTTAAAAACATTCCTGTTTCACATACTAGCTCCTCAAGATAACAACTTTGGCTTTAGTCTTTGCAGGTGTTAGGAGAATATCGCGGCTATTTCTGCTTCTAAATCAGTGGAAGAACTAATACAAGTGTGTTTTAAATTTACAAGTATAATCCACAAGCCTGACTCCTGCTTATTTGGTTTTTTTTTTTGGTCTGGTTTCAGACAAGATAAATTGTTTTAAATTCTTTTTTGCCCTTTTCTACAAGATTAAATATCCTTCAGTAGCTAGTGTGCATCCTTGAGCAAACTACACTATGAACAAGGAATGTATGTGTTTTCTCTGAAAACTTAAGCAGTTTGAACATCTTAAGTTGTGCTGCAGAAGGCCTTTTCATCCAGTTTTCAGGTATATTTTGCATGATGTGATGTTGTTAATGTGTTTGCAAGTATTCAGCTTTGATAATAGAAGAGTACAGAAAAAACTGCATTTCGAAGGAAAGAAATGGTTGTGTGCAGCAAAACTACCAATGTTTTCTTTTTCAGTCTAATGATTTTACCCTCAAGTGAGTAAGAAAGCTGCTCTGTGCACCTATTTTTGTGAACCCTGTAGGAGTTTAATACTCAGCCTTATATCTCCTTCAGTTGTCTGCTTGACTAATGCTGTATTTGGATGTAAAAAAGCTTCTATTTCTGATTGCTGCTCTGTACATTTGAGGATCTGCTCTGCCCTCGAACAGCAGAATTATACTGAGAGCTTAAGTTCTTTTTTTTTTTTTCTTTTTTTTCTCCCCCTCAAACCTACTAGACTACCTGGATTCTTTTTGGTACTGCTGTAGTTGAGGATGCTGCCACTCCCCTCTGTTGTCAGTATGATCTGTAGTCCTCAAACCTTGTAAGAAGTTCTATTTGGATGTATTAAAAAGTTTATTGTTGAAACAAGTCCATTAGAATGAGTCTACACAGTATGTCCTTCATAATTTGCCATTTTATGACTTAATGTTTTAGCAGTGTAGTTTAATATATTATGACATTCTGACCATATTGAATACTGCTGGGTCAGGAGGGTATCACTGTGGGATACCCACAAGAAGTCTGAGAAGGCTTTTAGGATGCCTCTTCTCTATTCATATTTGGAGTTTTACCAACCTTAATTTGAATCCATTTAATGTCGCTTTTACTGAACTCACATATAGGTAGTGTTTTGTCATTAAAATGTCATGTCTGTCTAATTTGTGCATCTTACAGAAATTAGAGCACATATTAAGATAGCTCTTAAGCAGTTTTCATGCTTTTTGTAAATTCACATTTGTGTATTGGCACCTGTTTCCCATGAAACAGTGCAAATTAGTACTCATGATGTCATCCTGTTCATAGCTGATATTAGCCTGTTTGCAGTGTTACTATGGACTAATTAACATAAGGCACTATCTGTCTTAAAATTACTGAAGTTGTTCCTTTTAAAAATATTGGTACAATATTTACTTTTTCTTAGATCTTTCTCTTCTAGGAATTCGATATTGGTGGACTATTTTTTTTCTCTTTTCAACCTTTAGCAAAGCTGAACTATTTCCAACAGCCACAGGATATCAAAGAATCTGATTTTTTGAAGTTTGTAGAGAAGTATGGGAGTCACTCTTTCTTAGCGCCGTCACAAGTCCAGCCATCATTCTCTGCCTTTTACCGGGTGAGTTGAAAGAAAATAGCAGTCAGTTTGCAGATACACTTTTGCTAAAGTTGCCTGTAATGAGATCTAATGAGAACAGACTGAAAGGTTCTTATTTTGCTACCTAGAATCCATATTATCTTTCATGTCTTTTCATTCCTTATTATGTAAAAGGTTCATCATTAGTTTTCGAAGACACAACTGGGTGTACATGAAGGAGAAGTTTGCCTGTGTGCCCTGATGATGTCATCGTCTTGCACTTGGCCTTAGTATTCCGTGGTCACTTTGTCTATGATTTCTCCAAATTGTCTTTTCAGGCTGGTGACCCAATCCTAATCTACTTTGAGTCATCATCTGTACTGAGCATGCTTAGACAGCCAGTGAAAATGGGACCCAGTGGACTTTGTGTTGATGGAAATCCTGCTGGTTAGTAAAGGGGGAAGAATTTCTTAGGGTAGTTTGCTTCTGTTTTATCTGTTGTCATGTCTTAACTCAGGCTTCCTGGACAGTAAAAGCACAAGCTGTACTCGGGTTTTTGCCAACTTGAGCAAGAGCTGCATTACTGACCCTGCCCTAGATGCTGCCTCCTACTACCGTGACTTTGCTGTGCTAAAGGTGTGTGTCATATTTCTTTGTTTTGCTCAACATCTTATTTGCTTGACTTTCCATTGCCTTGTGTTGCAACTTCAGCTAACTGGAAAACTAAAGGTCATCTGGTATGTCATCCCTGATCTCCCAATTGTTAAGGTCTTGTTCCTGGAAATCCTGCTAAAAATGTCACGATTGGCGATAATCCCTCCATTCAAACTGCTTTCCAATAAATTGCTGTTATTAGCAAATTCTTAATGCATTTAACAGGTACTTCATTGATACTTCATAGTTTTAATGGTTTAACTAGAACTCTCTTGCATTTCAAACAGACTGTTTATCAAAACATTTCTATCGGCATTATCAAAGCAGTTCCATCAACTTGATCAACCCAAGCATGCACGTTCTAAGTAAAGAACAAGGATTTGTTTTACACAATATCTCTGAAATCATGCTGCAGGCCAGTTATCAATATTAGCTTCATTTACATTCATAGATTGAATTCCATGTCAATCTCTCCATTATTTATTCTGGCAATAATTTAAAAATAATTGATTTATTGTCCTGGATTCATCATGCTGGTCTTACTGAATGTTTGCATGAAAATATGTTCTCTCACCTTCCAGAGTTTCTCTGGTGTTCCGAAGTAAAACAGCAGTGTAAATACTAACACCTTATTACAGCTAATGACTCAGTTTGTCCTTATATTAGAAATCTAAATCTACATTATTATAGTCGAGAGTCTTCTAGTGATCAAATTTAACTCATGTTTTCATGGCTTGCTTTGTCCCCATGGCCAAAATACAATTTTTCCGTAAATGGATGCTGAAGTAACTACTCGATTCCAGAAGAGGGGGCTCGAGGAGTGGATCAAAGATCCTGATATTTTGAAGTATCTGCGTTCTTGCAGGTCATTAGCAGGGCCAAGAATAAAATTTGTCTTCTCATGTTCTAAAAATGCTTTCTGTGGATGATGTCTATGATTTCTAGATCACAAATTGATGCCAAGTTTTACGTGTCTGGAATAAAAAAAGTAATTGGCTTCATGACTTTAGACACTTGCAAACCCAAAAAATTGGTTGTTTTTTCTGGTATTGTATGTTGGTTTGTTTGTTTTCCCCAGGTCCCAATTAATGACACCATTGTGCAGTCCATGAAGGTCAGTCTCTATTGCCAATGAAAATAATTTCTGCTTCTGAAATAAAATGTCTCTGCAATCTTAGTCATTCATAGTAATGCCCATGGGTTGGGAACTTGGGGGAATGGGAATGTTCCCTGCTTGAGACAAGATTTTTTGGACATTATAGTGTGACAGTTTAGAAAAGAAAGTAGGGATATAAGGAAAGATATACTTTTAAATGAATGGGCATAGGTAGGGCTGGAGTCAGGGAGGTAGCTTATTTTCTTAGGAAAAAACGGGCATCTGGAGCAAGGTGATATGTTCACAGATCGCAACTACAGCAGGTAGGTAAATCTAACTTAGATGGAAAAGCAGTGGAAAAGAGTAAGTAAAGGCACACTCCTCTTAAAGAATTGCTAATTGTTAATGTGCTTACTGTCTCCAGGTACAGGTCACCGCAGTCGCACCCCCTGGCGCTCCCCACATGACAGACAACACCTGTAACAATGTCGTTTCTGAGGTATCTGAATCTTCTCTCCTCTGGGCAGCTCAACACTAGCTTAAAATCACTGCCCTTTTACCTGGGGCTGCCTCTGATTCTTCTTTGAATTGGGCTTTCAGGTGATCTATGAGATAGAATTCAGTGGCACCCATGGGATTCAGAGTGCTTCTGTCCGGTTCAAGTGAGCAATGTCTCTGGGAACTCAGGATCCTCTCTGCAGCAGCGCTTCACTTTGCACTTCTGGGTCATGTGCCCCCATCCTCCCTGGGCTTTGCCAAGTTTGTAGTCTGTACTTCGTGATCCAGTTTGGTACAGATGAGATGTGAAAAGATTAGAGCAGTGTCACTGTGGTATGGGAGTACCAGAACCCTGGGATGCAGATGGTGGTCGAAGGAAGGAAGGGACACTGCTCTGATCTCAAGTAAACCGTGTTGTTAGAAAAATTCAGGCTCAGTGCAACCATGTAGTCTTACACTGCCCCAGTTTGAAGGGGGGAAGATGAGATCAGGGACACCAGTATGGACTTGTGAAGGAAAGGGTTGGAGCTGGTGATGTATCTGAGGCATTCAGTGATTGTGAACAAAGTTGCTAAATTTATTCCAGGTACTTATTTAACTTTGCCCATGTAGTGGGAAAAAGTTACTTTGGAGGAGGTGGAAATCTGGGAAATACTGATGTGTGTTGAAGTTCCTATAAACCTTGTCCCCTGGAGGCAATGTAGAGTGGGATGAGTGGTGACCTCAGGGTTGATAAGTGTGCAGTGCAACCTTGCTGAAGTTACCCCAGAGGCTCTCCCCATAAAACAATTTAGAAGTGGAATCTCCCACTCAGAATCAGGGTCAAGGAACGGTTTGTTCTGCAGATCATCTGTAGAATTGCCCAGACTGGTGTGTTCACTTCCTTAGAGAAAAATGCTGAGCAATAGGAATTCAAGAACTGTCCTGGCAGTATCCACGTTTCAGGGTACTGACATTTAGTTTCTTACCTCCTGGACTGTAGATGAACTTGCCAGATAAGAAAATGGATTTGGAAACAAATAATGGAAGTTTTAGTAGTGCATAGTATTCAGTCATTCAAAAAATGGGTTACATTTACATTTTCGAGAATATGAATTTGATCTTCTGAGATTAATGGATCTCATTGATGCTGAAGTTTTCCTCTTCCTGTTTTTCTTCTCTTTTCCTCTTTGTAGACCAGGACCCTTTCTCATACGTTGCCTAGAAGTGGAAACCCTGGCTATATCACTGGAGCACCACTGCTGATTGCAAACAATGGTGCTGTACAGCATGTATCCTTTTTCTCCTATCAAGTTGTATTTATCACTGGGTTTATTGACTCCTGGTACTGCTGGTACTGCGGACTTCAGAGATTCTACCTTGACCTGTGAGGGTCACTATTACATGACAGCCATCAGCAGGCCTTTTCCTCACAACTGAATTGTAGTCCTGTGATAGGGTTAAGGAGGAATGTGGGTTGAGAGCATTGTTAAATACAAGTTGGGTGTCCTATATTGTATGTTTATGCTTTGGGTTCTTGACATGCAGTCTGTCAGATGAGCATTCTACAGAGTGAAGGTGATGGAAGTTGCTCACAATTCCTCAGACGCACGGTACAATTTGGAAGAAATATGAGGACAAGCTGCAAGCTCAGGTAACACCACACTCTGCAGTCACCCCTCCTGGCACAAAGGAAGGTATGGACTCATTTAGCATGTTTTTCCATAGTCTATCACACACTGCTGTGGAGCCTACATCCTTCCTGAGATCACCAATGGGTCTCTACACATTTTTCATATACTCTTAAGAGGATTTGAATCAGAGACATGGTGGACCCCTAGAACAAGCTGAACGTTGTGAAGATCTTCTGGGACGTTTTGAGGCTATAGTCTGGCAACATGTCTTAGGCAAAAGTAGAGTTTGTATTTGAGGAGTGAATTACAATGGAACCTTAAAAAGTTATTGTTTTGATGATTTTGATCATTCTTTTGTTGGTGACAGGGCAGGTAATGATGTAATAAGATGGCTAAGAAGCTGTCAGTTTCCCTTACCCTGCCATGTTCTCCTCCATTCTCATTGCAGAGAGGATTGAAACTGATCCATTTAATACCAATACTTCATAACGATTCTGTTGACTCATTGTAAGAGTGGAAGAAATACTCAATGTGAAGGAAGGATGTTGATAGGGGTTTTTTTTTCTGTCCTGGAAATCACTCTGTCAAAGCTGTTATTTTCTCATTTCCAGCCTATCCCCAATATTGGAAGAAATTAACTGTAGTTACGTCCAGCAGAAGTTATACAAGGCTTTTCATGGGGTGAACAGGGCAGAGGACCTTGCTATAACTGGCAGTGCTCATTCAACCCATGTGGAAGAGTGGACGACCATTCTGATTCAGAACTGCAGTGTACAGGTAATATGAGTGCAAAAAGACTGTAAATATTTTTCCTTTCATATCTTCATATTGTCTTGGGGAAGCTTGGGCATGGAAAAAAAACCAGCTTGTTCATCTGGGTTTACTTTCTTTGTGTGATGATCCACTGACTCTCAGGGGTCTTAACGCCTGTAAGCAGTCAATCTTACTGTGGTTTGTATAGTAATATGGAGGAGTACTTATTAAACAACAAAAAGACCCTCTCAGATTTAATATCTCTTGGGTCCTGTTTCTGCTATGTAAATGGGCAAAAGAGTTTAATACTGCATCCAGTGTTGTATTATCTAGTTTTCTGACAGCCTTCTAGAACTAATACTACCTGGTTACTTCCTATTAATTTGATGTTATTATCATCCTTTCTTATTTTCCATTTTCTAGGGATATTTATATATTACCTAATAAGGATAAAAGTTTGCGATCCAAATACTTATGGAGGAAGGAAATTATATTTTAATAATTATTAGTCTGTTAGGAGATGGCCTAATAGAATGCAAAATCCAAGTGGTAAAGCTGAGACAAATTCTGTTTGGAAATGAGATGACAGTGAGATGGATATAGGTCTAACATGGTGGTTTAACCCTACCAAAAGTTATGGGGTTAGTGCTGAAGTGACTGATTAAAGTTCTGTGACCTATGCTATCCAAAATGTTAGACTTTGAGCATAACGTCCTTTTTCACCTTTAAAATACATATTAAGATGTTGGGGTATGTTTTATTTCAGGCTGTGAATTGCACTTCTTGCTGCATGGTTCCTGTGGTCTTGGAGATCCAGATATTGTGGACTGAGGTGGGCCTCCTGGTCCAACCCACAAGCTCAAATACTGGGTGCACGGTACTTCTATCAGTGTCACCCCTTGAAGGTATGGAATTTAAACGCCCTCCCTTACACACAGGGTTAATTAAATGGGATTCATAGGTTATTTAAGAACCAAGGAATCAAATGGTCTCAATGTTACTGAGCTGAGATTTACTGAACTTTAGCAGTGGTCTGGCTGCAATGGCACTAGTTTGTATTTAACAGCTCCTGAGAGGAAAGTAGTTTATGGTCTTATCAGCACTGTCCTCATCAGTCAGTTGTACAACTGGAAAAGGTACCTTTTTCCATCCCAAACCACCTTCTGCCATTTAGGACTCAAAAATTGTATTATGTTTGATATAAAGTGGTAGTTACCACATTGATAACTGCATGTTTATTAGTGTCTCTTAAAACCATGATATGCATTTGAGTTGGTTTATATTTCACAGACTCCACAGCACGCTGGCCGTCTGTGCAAGAAGATATTTCTGTTCTCAGGGGGTCTGAAATCACCAACAGGTACCTGAGGAAGAGGCTAATGCCGATGGCAGCGGATTTGAAGAATTAAGGGGAAAGGTTGTAAGCCAGAAGGTCAGGTTGCACTGGCCTCTGAGCAACCTCAGATCTAGTTGAAGATGTTTCTGCTCATTGCAGGGGGGATTGGACTAGATGACCTTTAAAGGTCCCTTCCAACCCAAACCCTTCTGTGATTCTGTGATGTCAGCAGGAAGGTGAAGGTAACAGGTCTGCTAAGAAGAGAATAGCCTTCTTAAGCATGTGTTGGTCGATCCTGTTTTGGTGCAAGGCCGGATTCCTGACAGCCCAAAGTCTTTCGGGCAGCACATATATTTCAACGGCTTAGACTTCTCTGCAAGGGGCTTTGTGGAGAGCAGCTGACACCTGCTTATGGCAATTTTCATGGCAGTGAGGTATGACATGGCAAGTGTCTGTCTTTTTGAACTTCAAACACAGTCTAAATGAGATTTCACATCAGTTGTTTGGATGGGTCTCATGGTACCTCTTTGTTCTCACTTCTTGCCACATACATGAAAAGAACATGATAGAAAAATGTTCACATGTGGCCTTGAGGCAAACTGACACCCCCACCCCACAAAGTTATTTTCTAAATCTGAGCTGGTACGTGGCTCCATTAACAAAACTCCTGTCTGAGATGGGAGACTTGCATTCCTAGTAAAACCGCAGGGTGCATATCCTTCATTACATTTGTTCATACATTTTTCTTTTATCCTTAAGCACAGAAGTGCTTTTAATTTGCCTCAAGATGTACCACAAAAATTGCCCAACAGGAGTCTCAATACTTTTCTCTTAAGAGTCATGAATTCTGTCTTGGAGCTTTTTTGAATGCTTCCTACACATCTTTGCTCTAAAGGCAATCTTCCAAACTGTTTCTAGGGAAGTGAATGAGGTGGCTCATGTCACAGATTGCCTTAAACCAGTGCAAGCACAGAAAGGATGCTGTCAAGAGATTCCCTCTCTTGAGGTTAGCATGCAGAGCTGGGAAGGTGGGGCCGGGAGTGAGGTTGCTCTTTTGGCAGCAGCATGGTCTTGAATCAGCCAAGGTAGCCATAGCTCCACATAGTTGTCTTGCAGCATTCTGTTGGAACAGAAAGGAAGTTCAGTTCCCTGTTCCATCTTTACTAGCTGACCTACCAATCTGTCTCTTTTCTGAAACAATACCCTAAATGTGAGAAATAAATTCATTTTGTGTTTGGTCCATGCTTTGTTGTATTTATATTTTATTGAAAAGATCAAATCTCGTGGCAGTCCTGTCTGTTTCTGGCAGCAATCCCCTGTTCAAAGGGCCAGTGATTTTATCTTACATAAAATATATAATTTTATAAAAAGTAATGCTAGCTTTGCTTCTGTTCTTATTACCAACGAGCTGGTATATCTTTCCTTTGAAAAGAACGCTTACTTTAGCAGAGCTTGACTCACTGCTTTCATTCTGGAGATCTGTTACATACAATGCGCAGTAGATACTGATCTTTCCCGGGACCCGTGCCCTCTATTTACCTGCTAAGTATCAATTATGGGAAAGAGGAGTCATTCCACTAAAAATATGTATCTGGAACACTTAACTCCTACCATGCTAAAGACGTCTTGCTTGCCAGTCATCTACATTGGGTCGCCATTAGCAAATCGAGGAGGGACGTATCTTTGATATTGAGCTTGCTAACTCTTTGTGCTTTCCTTCTGTTACAGTTCCTAAGCACAAGCACGGTACCTTTGACAACTGTTGTCACCTTCATTGACATGACGGAACGGCCAGAACCTCCACGAGGCAGCCCCAACACACTGGAAACTCCCATTTGACATCTTTTTCCCATTCAAGCTGGCAATGAATTTGGAACGAAGTTATAGAGGTGATCTGGCTGTCTGTTTTTTGTTGATTCTAATAATAGCTAGTATTCTCTGCTTTTGAAAAGACACATAGAAAGGGCCTGTACTTAAAGTTTGGTACGTGAATTGATACATTCAGAATATGATCCAGAGCATAGACTCTTTCTCCTCAGGTTCTTATACTGTGGCTGACACCCATGTGCCTTCTGTTCCTGGATTAAGCTGCACGACTAGCTTTGTCCTGTGTCCTCTCATGCTCCTGTTCTCCGTACGTACCATCTGCAAACTTCACTGCAGTGAAACACCTGAGAGATGAAGGGATCAAGAGATGTTGCATTGAGGAACAAGGAACATTCCATGTTTCCAGAAACCAAGAGTGCTTTTCAAACCAAGGAGTATGGAGAGAGGACCAAAGTTCAGTCCATGCATTTTGGAGCTGCATTCAGTCATCTTCCTGTTGGAGAAGCACTTGATTTTTCTACATGGAGCTAACGAAACATTTAAAACACAGCCCTCCCAGGCAGCCTGAGTTACTATTTTATGAGGAGACATGTCTGCCAGTCACCTTTAACCTGTCCTTGTTACATGACAACCATGCCTCTGTGTCTGCTTTTGACTCTTATTTTTCTATGTCTTTTCAAATGCAGATATTCAATTGAAATTTTTGTGTTTAATCACTGTTTACATTAGCAATAGCGTTACAGAAAGCAAAATAATTGTAAATGTCCCATCTTCTGAAATATAACTGAATTTTAGTTGTTTGTCAAGACAGCTTTCTTCCTGATCTTTTTTTTTTTTTTTTCTTGAGGAAACAGGCCCAAATATGTTTTTTTCTAGATAAGAAACATTCTCTTGTGGCTCCAGATAGGAGGAACTGGACTGATAATGATAGTCACTGAAATTCTAGGTGGCACATCAGAGAGCTATGAACAGTCCTAGAGAAAAAAAATCAATTATTTTAGGAAGAATTTGTAGATGTATTATGAGACTGAAGCTTCCTGCAATACCTTACCTCTGTCTCAGTCTCTGGGACCAGATTTAAGTTTATTGTTTTTGAAGTTGAAGGTGATCTTCTGATTATCTAGTCAGGCAACAGTATGATGTCACACACAAGGCAGACTCCTATGTCTGATACACAGAACAGGGTATTTGTACTGAGACAAGGCTTGCATCATTTCTCTGCTGCCAGCATTCTGCCTAGAAACATCTTTCCAACATGTCCTGTTTTGAGGCAGTAAGTCTATTTTTACACTGTCCAAGTGGAAGATGCAATTTTGGTTTACAAAGAGCAGAGTTACAAAAAGTTAAAAGCATTGTTAGTAGTGATGTGATTTAGGCTGCGCATCCAGCTCGTCCTTGAGATCTCTGTGTGGGGTTGTCAGGCTGTCGTCATGCTGGAAGTGAAGAGCAGCAGGTGTTTTCATTCTTGCTGTCAGAAGGAGCACCACTTTGGAGTACCACTGCTTGCTTTCATCATAGATTTACCCACCCACCCAGCAAATAGAAATAGTGAGAATGTGAATTTCTGAAATGAAATATTCTGAGATCATTCTCCCCTTCTATGATATAAGAATACACATAAAATGCAAAGAAAAAGCTAAAGACATCTTTAAAATGTCTACAAGCTCCTTAGTGGGTTCTGTTTTCTTTAGGCACTAAGTACATGAGCCATGTTAAATTTGTTTGCCAGGTTTTAGCCACTGTTTACCACTGCAAGGTTTGTAGTGGAAGGAGTGCTCCCAGTACTTGCCGCCTTCATCTGGCTCAATCTGCTTTTGCAGGGTGCTGCTGTATGTCCATACAACTTAAAAAATAGTTATTATGAGAACGTATAAACATGACCCTGCAACGCATTTCCAGTCTTCCTTACAAGATCAGGTCTGAGGCCCCCATGGCACAGCATGCACCTTATCACTAATGCCTCCTGTCAGAGGAACCTGCCACCCGCGAGTTCTCCTAGGAAGCCTGTTTCCCTCTAGCACTGCTTTACACCCACCTGCACTACAGTCCCAGCCCTACCGACATCGAGACCGGCCAGGCACAGGGAGCCGCCAGTTAACCTTCCCAATAGCTGAGCAGGGTTGTCTTTCACCCTCAGCGTCCCTCTGAGCCCCGGGACACCGCGGCTCCCGCGGCCGTTCCCGCAGCGCTCCAAGAGCACGGGCTGGCTGTAACGGGAAAAACCGGTCAGTGCACGAGAACTGCCGAAACGCCGCTTCAGCAAAGCGAACTAAGTCAAACGGTTCACAGGTGGAACAAAAAAATGTCACTTCTGGCGCCCTCAGCTGAAAGGACCCGCCGCCACGGCGGGGCTGGGGTCGGGCGGCAGCCCTGGCTGGGGGCTGCGGGCATCGCGGCGGGGCGGGGTCTGGGGCTCCCCCATCCATGTGCCGCCCCCAGCCCGCAGCAGCGGCTCTGCTACGGAATGAACGACCACCTCCTGTGCTCAGCGGCGGGACCGGACACAAGCCACCCCCGCCGCGATCGCGCCCGCCTGTACCGGAACGCTCCTTCTGCCACCGCCCTGCGGACCCGGCGCAGGAAGCACTCGCTCCTCGGAACGCCGCGGGGCGCGGGCTGGGGCGGCGCCGGAAGCAACGCGAGGCGGTGGGCGGCTGTGGCCACTGGCAGCGTCGGTGCGCGGGGCGGGGGAGCGCAGCCGCGCCGCGCCGGTGCCGCTGGGCGGCCTGGCGTCAGCTCCGCGCCGCGGTGAGACGTGCAGCCTCGGGCCGCCGCCGCCAGCCGTGTCCGGGGGGCGGGGGAGCGGCGCGGGTTGCCCCGTGAGGTCGCGGCAGGCACGGCCGAGGGGCCGGGGCGGTGGCTGGCCCTGCTGCCTGCAGAGGTCGCAGAAGCCGCTGAGCGCGACGGACCTTTGCGGGGAGCGCGGTGCGGCCGGCGCTGGGCTGGGCTGGGCGTCTCGCCGGCGCACCGCAGTAAGTGAAGGCGGTGCCGCCGGCTCCCCTGCGGCGGCTGGGGCATCCGGAGCGGTGCTGTACTGCTTATCGCTGAGGAACGAGAACTCCGCGGTAAAAAACAAATAAGAAAAAAAGTGAGCCAAGCCTTAAAGCTGCAGAGGCAGTGTACACTGTGGAGTCGCTGCGGTGCTGCGCGCAGCGGGATGGTCCCTCTTCTGGTCCTCGCAAGCTTTCCAGAGCCTGGTAGACTTTGGTTCATGTTTTCGTGACGGCTACAGAGCATTGGCGGAGTGAAATTGCAGATCGGGCCCCCGCAAACACTGAACTAATTGATAAGAGCCGCGTTGGACTCATTCTGGAGCCCCGTGAGGGCAGAGCTGTTGCCCCTCTTGAGAGTTCTACTTCTTTGGTCGTTTCTTGTGTCTACTTGCAAGATTTCCCCATGCTCAAAGAAAATATTTAAAGCCTCCTGACACTTGCAAGATACATAACAGTTATGACCTAGGTTTTGACCTGACTCTTGGTGATAAGCCCGTGTTGTTGGCTTAGTGTTTCTTCACAGGAGATATAACAGGATCAGATCACAGGTTTTTTTAAGAAACTTGATAGCTCTCTGAAAGAAGTAATAAAGCTGCAGATAAAGGAGACTTCATGAGCAAAGCTTACAGTTTTCCAAGTCTTTGGCAAGTGTCTCTGTACTCTGAAGTCAAGAACGGTTTTATTTTCTTAAATGAAAAATAACTAAAATGTTTCCATAAATACTTAACACCTATACTGACTCTACCCTAAAGAATGATGGATACTTGGAAGGGTTTACCTTTCTTTTCTCACATTTGCACTGAGAAGCAATTTGTAAAGGGTTAAAAATAAGGTCTTCCCCTTCCCTGTTCTATAGTAAAGTATTTATGTTTAGTCTCTTGAGAAAGGACATTACCCTTTCTCTGTTTGTGTCAGTGAATAATGTTGGTTGTGTTAACTGCTTTACAGATTTGTTTGCTCATTACCTTCCTCTTCTAAACTACTCTTTGCCAAAGTTGTTAGAAGCGTGTTCAATAGCAGAGTGAGCATCTTTCAGGCTTAGTTTCAGTAATTTTTCAGCTGCTCTTGTTGCATGTTGTATTGGTAGGAATAGGAAAATAATGGTATTTTTATGTTTTTCTGCAGCATGCACGGAAAAAACATCCGAGAGTCCCGGTGGATGATGCTCTGAAAAGTCAGTTCAAGGTATAGCAAAAGTAAAAAAAATACAGAATGGTAGAAATTATCAGGTAAGGAACGGGGTGCAGAATAAAAGACCATATCATGCCACTATATAAATTCTTGCTTCGTCCAAACTTGACTACTGTGTGCAGCTCTGGACTCTCCCTTGGGTAATGTGCTGTGCTGGGTTTAGGATAATTGGAGAGGTGGAGGAAGAGCAATGGAGATGATTCTATATATGAAATAGCCTTGATATAAGGAGAGCAAGAGCATTCTATACTGATTTATTAGTGGCAGTGTGGTCTGAGGAGTTGCTGTACTTCTCTCTTGCTGGTGCTAGTACTCACATGATGGCATAGACAGATGGGTCAGTTGTCTGTCCAGAATATTATCATGATCAAGCTGGTTTTTTGGACAGGGGTGGGAACTGCAGCTTTGAGCAGGGAGGGTCTACAGAAGGATATGAACAGGCTAGATCAATGGGCCGAGGCCAACTGCATGAGGTTCAGCAAAGCCAAGTGCTGGGTCCTGCCCTTGGGTCACAACAACCACCTGCAACGCTCCAGGCTGGGGGAAGAGTGGCTGGAAACTGCCCAGTAGAAAAGGACCTGGGGGTGTGGGTCAATAATGGCTGAAGAGGAGCCAACAGTGTGCCCAGGTGGCCAAGAAGGCCAGTGGCATCCTGGCTTGTATCAGCAGTGGTATGGCCAGCAGGAGGAGGGAAGTGATTGTCCCCCTGTACTGGGCAGTGGTGAGGCCACACCTTCAGTACTGTGTCCAGTTTTGGGTTCCTCACTACAAGGACATTGAGATGCTAGAGCATGTCACAAGAAGAGAAACAAACCTGGTGAAGGATCTAGAGCACAAGTCTGGGAAGGGGTTTGTTGAGCCTGGAAAAAAAGATGCTCAAGAAAGACCTTCTGGCTCTGGACAACTCCCTGACAGGAGGTTGTAGCGAGGTGGGGGTTGGTCTCTTCTTTCAAGTAACAAGTGACAGAATGAGAAGAAACAGCCTCAGGTTGGGCCAGAGGAGGTTTAGGTTGGACCTGAGAAACAATTTCTTCCCTGTTGGGGTTGTGCAGGCCTGGCCCAGGCTGCCCAGGGCAGTGGTGGAGTTGCCATCCCCAGACGTGTTTCACAGCTGTGGTGTTGCGGTGCTGAGGGACAGGGGTTAGTGCAGACCTGGCAGTGCTGGGAGAACGGTTGGGCTCGATGAGCTTAAAGGACTTTTCCAACCAAAACGATTTGATGATTCTCTTAATCTAGAAACGAGTGTAAATGGAATATGGGCAACGCCAGCACTCCTGCCTGTGTGGAGGGGTTTGGGCTACACTGAGAAAACAAAGGAGGCAAAGCCACTCTCAAAAGTTGGGCGCAAATCGTTTTCATCCTCTGTCTGCATCAGACTGCAAACAGCTGGGAACAGGGAGAATCCAGGTCAGGGGAAGCTGGATGCGGGAGCTGGCTGGGCAGCCTGCGCCGTGGGGAGGGCTGTCTGGGCCCGTCCGGGACTAGACAGAAAACAGTCGTTAATGCTCTAACTTGTACAGCCCTGGATTTTGTGCTGCAACGTGGAGCAGAGTTACATCATCCGCTGGGACAGCAGAGGGGAAGGGGTGCGTGCTGCTGGGAGGGGTGAGACTCCAGTAACCGACGTTACATCAGCCAGCGGCGGCTTCTCAGCCGCGCTGATGTGGCTCGCGCTACCGAGAAGGCGGCGATTGGCTGCGGCGGGTCAGCTGGTCTGCTTCGGCGGGTGGGCGGGGATTGGCTGCAGCGGATGGAGGGCGGGAATTGGCCTCTGCCGCGTGCGGGCTAGGGTTGGCTGTGGCGGGTCACCTGGTCTGCCGCCGCGAGACGGTGCGGATTGGCTGCCGCCATGGGAGGGCCGGGGATTGGCTGTGGCGGATCAGCTGGTCTGCCGCCCGCTGCCGCCGAGGGAGGGCGGGGATTGGCTCTCGCAGCCGGGAGGGCGGGGATTGGCTGCCGCGGGTCAGCTGCTCTGCTGCTGCTGCCGGCTGTCGCCGTGCAGCGAGATCTCCGCTGTCTCCCGGCTTTGCTGCGGGTGTTGCCGCGCTTAGCTATCGGTGCTACGGTGTCAGCAGGAGGGGTCAGGTACGGGAATTCGGCCGATCCAAGAGCTCGGGCCAGGAGTGACGCCAGCGGGGGTCACTGATGAATGTGCAACAAGTAACTTGCCGCCGCGTTTTGTTCGGTGGAGCCTTCCCCCGCGCTGGCGTGGGTCGCTCAGCTCCTCAGCCTGCCCGCTCCAGGTCCTGCTCCGTACAGCCTTGCTCGCGCGGCTTAACTGATGCATGGACAAAGAGCGATAGCTTCCGCAGCGCTGTCTGGGGGTATGCTCGGGCTGAAGGAACGGCTCGAACCGGCTCTGACAGGCGCTTATTCCGCCGGGCGAGGCAGTACCAGTAGATGGGGAGCGCCGTGACCACCCTGTCCTGCTGGAACGGGTTTTCGGGAGAAGAGAATGGCCTGGGACCTGTTGCTTTGAATTGCCTGTCTGTGTGCATCGCTTCTGCAGAGCCTGGGCAACCTGTTCTAAAGACTATTTATTTGATGCTCTTCTTCATTTCAGTCAGTTCTTCTGAGCTGGCTTCCCTCTAGGAAGGTTTCTTGGGTTTGAGTTTGCACTAAGAACGGTAGATTTTCTTTTCTTTCTGTTTTTTTAAATTTTTTTATTTCTTTCAAAAGTTTTAGGTAATAAAGTAATACAGCTGTTTAACTAACAAAACCCCTTGAAGGTTACAAAGGACTTGTCTTATGGTAAAGACTCACTGACTTCATTAAAATTGTATGCATTTCCTTGGAACTTGATTTTCTCTGCTTAATTGCTTAAGTGCAGTACAGTATAGGTCTTTGTACAGGACTTTGGTTTCCAGATTTTTTTCACTTGTGGTGTGTCCTAACACTTAAAGTTGAGATATTGGCCTTTATATATAAAACTGTGAAAAAAGTATACTTAGTTTTATTTTATCAACCCACTACAAATAGTTGTGGACATCCTATGGGTCTACAGCCGACAGACTGAAAAAACAGCGTTATACATCGTTGTTGTTAAAAGGCACCAATTTCGGGATTTGAGACTTCTGCTTGGGAAGGTGACTAAGTCTCTTTACAGTGATCTGAATCTAAATGTACTCTGCTGCTTAACAGTTGTTATGGCGATAAGAAATTCCTTAAAACCAGCTAATATTATTGCTCTCAGTGAGCGATAATTTAAGGATAACTTATTTAATGAGATGATGAGAGAATGATATTTTTTAAGGTCAGGTTTGGAGACTGGTTTGGAAGGAGTAGGTTTTCCTGGTAATGAAAAAATAAAAGCTGATGCTAGAGTCTTGGAGAAATACCTGAGTAATGCATTTTGCATTTCTTTTTATTGCTTCATCCCCTCCAAGAAAGGCAGAAGTTTTTATTCTATTTTATTTATTTACTTGTTAATTATGAACTTTTTTTTGTTTGTTACTGAACAACAGAGCCATTCCAGGTATGGAAATGGCAGAAATGGGAGTGGAATGGAAAATGAGGGTTGAAATTAACTTGAAATCCTTGATTGATTAAGAGAAGAGAAAGGAGTGGTTCTGCAGCCTTGGACTAGCCTGAAAGAAAGCTCGTCATTTACAGCGTGCCCTGTGCTCTATCTGTGCTTTCTGGCAGCATCATTCCCACTTCATGTATCTCCTTCTGTGTTCTTGATATCTGCTGCTGCTTTAAAATTTCCCCTGTCTTCTTGTTAATATAGTCTCCTTGCTATTTCTCACAAGATACTTTCAAAAATGTGCTATTTCCTTATGTTTTCCCTTCAAAATCTACACTGTCTGCCATTTCCCACTCCTTGTTGTCTGCTTGCTCTTAGCAAAGTTGTCTCTGGCAAAGGGAAGCAGGAGCCAGTCTTCCAGAAGGGCAAGGTTGCTCACCGTTGCAAGGAGCCTTGCGCTGAGAATGTAAAGGGGTTCTCTGGCAGGTCAATAGGAGCAACCAAGGAGACAACACAGCTTGCTCAGCTTGTATGGGTCTGTATTCAAGTGACAGTGCAGCAGCAGGTGAAGATTATGACTGTAGTGGGAGTCAAAGGCCTGACAGGAGAGGTTGTAACAGGAGGTGTCTGGTGGTGAAACTTCAGGTAGAGTGCCTGGCTGTATTCCTTAAGGTGGACGGTCTGTGAAGGGAGCTGAAGAGGAACAGGCAGTTCCACTCAGGATAATTGTGGTGGGAGGGATTCTGGATAAAGGACCTGCTGTTTGCCAGTTCAGGTTGTCAGGAGCTGCTGGACTTTGAGCATCCCTCTGAGACACACCTCTGAGTCCTTTGTCTGCCTCATTCTGCCTTATTGGTCAAGACTGCCATTTCAGATGAAATACAGAACTGGAGAGACGTTGCAGATTAATACTGTTAAAATGCTCCATAAGCTTTACTAGACAAAACAGGAGAACCATTATGTGCTGGTGGTTGCCTTGTTCTATGTAGAGGTGTATGTTTTGATGAAGGTTATAATGAGTTGTAACAATATGCTGAGGCAGGGTAGTGAAGCAACTTCAAGGGTTCGTTCATGTACCGGTAGCCAAAACTGGCAGGTGCTATAATGGACGTGGTATTTGAATTCCAGTGCTGTTACTGCCAGCTTTCCTTGACCTCTCTTCAGTACCTTCTCCTGACCACAGCTTGTGCAGTGCTGTTTGCTCTATTCCAAAGGTGAAGAGGGATGATTGAAAGCAAGTAAAGAAGCAAAATTTTGTAAAAGGTGAAGGAGGGATTTCATGACTTAAGTACTGTCTGGGAGAACTGGATTCTTGTTACTCTGTGACACTAGAGGCATTACTTCAACTAGACGTGTTGTAGGAAATTGCTAATTGTGTATCCCTTTTTTGCTGGGTACTAGCTCTAGTGGATTTTGAATGAAGGTAAACTAATGCCAAATACCTTGGAAATTGGAGTCCTCACTTGTAATCATGGTTAATGTCTTGTCACTTGGTAATGCTCAGGGAAAAGTGAATCAGCGTATCTTCTGTATCAAATAGGGCTGAGATTCATGGGAAATATAGTAGATGTTCTGCTGTGGGGTGTACGGAGAAGGTGGAGAAGTCTGGATGATACAACCTCTACTTTTTCTTTTTTTTTTTCCTTCAGGCTTCTCTGTGGACAATATTACGACTTTTCTCCATTGTAGGTACACTCACTAATAGTATTTTCCCTTCTTGGGGAACCATGTTTTGTTCTTGATCTCTAATAATGATCTTCTGCCAGCAGGTAGGGAACAGAGGCCTTCAGTTCTTCTAAGTCACAGTCTGAGAATTCTGCAAAATGAAGAGAGTAGTGGGCTATCTGTCACTTGCACAATGCAATTGTGTTAAGAGTGTACAGGACAAAGAGGAGTTGGGGTGGTGGGTGGATGAGGAGAGAAATATAGATGGAAATTCTCTGATATTTAATCTGTTTTTCCCCCTTCTCCCTTCCTTTTAACCTACAGATATCCTTGATTTACAGAAGGCATCTCAAAATGTTGTGTCGAGCTGCTCTGAGCCCTCTTGTCCGTTCCCCAGGATGGTGCTTTGTGTTATCGCCACATGCCATCGCAGCCATTTCCCGTTTATGTATGTATGAGAGAAAGCACACATTTCTAATTATGTTGATCAATATGTGTCTGGGCATGCCTGTGCTCCTTCCTATGTTCAAAGGAAAATCACCTCATTAACATCATTCAAAATGTACAGCCTCTGGAGTGAGCTGCAGTTGAAGCTCTATTTTCTTAATGTTACTTTCTCCCTTAATAGTATTGAGCTGGATGTCTGAGAGGGTGTATTTTTCATTCTAACATGCGTTTCAAGCAAAAAAACCAGTTGTGAAAGTACTGATACTGTAAAAGTTCTTTATTTCAACCGCGTACATTCCTGGAATACAAGATCTGATTATGCCTGCTCCCCCATCTGCATTTTCAGCCCACAGATGTCTTGAGTACGGCAATGTGTGAACCTCAAATTTATTTAGATTAGCTGGAAGTGGAAAGATGCTTGCAGGAAACCTGAGTGTAAATATATAGGTGCCTGGTAAATAGTTTTTCCTTGAAAACCTAACTTGAGAGAACCATTCACTGCCTCTTTGATTAGTGGTCTGCAATAAAGGTGGCAAGGATAGATAGACTTTACCATATCAGGAGATTAACTGTTTCCTGTTGCAAGCAAGATTAATTTCCCATTGGTCTGTGTGTTAACAGTTCTTTTCTGTTGATATTTATAATAAATGTTGAAATCTTGAAAATGCTGAACTTGTTTTTTCTGACTATAGCTCTGTTGACTTCTGCATTTCTAGTATTTCTAAATATTCTACACTTTACAAAGTCAGTAAACTACTCGGTTAACACTCTGAGGGTTATCTCATAGTATTGACAGTAGTCAGTATTGGAGTGACTCTGGTTACTTCATCAGTTGCATCCTAAAGCTAGATTGAGCATTTATCAAAGTTTTCTTTTGTTCTCCACTGTTTCTGTTGTGATCCTGTTCAGCTCGTGTATTTTGAAATTCTGCTTCTTTATTCCTGAGAAGCAAGCCTCATGCAGGCTACATAAGAGGATCTGCAGTGCCAAATACTTAAGTCTTCTTTGTATGTTTCCCCTTCTTTATTAAGTGACGCTGCTGATAAGGTACTGGATATAAAAACTGGAATGCTTAGAAACCTATTTGTCCGAAAAGTTGACTGGATTGCTGTATCAATTTCTCCTTAATTGCATATGAAGCAGGTTAATGGGCTTGCATCACCAGAATGTTTTGTGTATATAAAGTGGGAGCTGATGTCATATCTCAGTCCAGTCTAAAATACCTAAAAAAGATAGGTTTATCACTGAATCATTATGGTTGGAAAAGACCGTTAAGATCATCAGCCTGCAGTGCCAGGTCACCACTAAACCATGTCCCTCAGCACCACATCAATACGTCTTTTAAATACTTCCAGGGCTAAGGACTCCACCACCTTCCTGGGCAGCCTGTTCCAATGCTTTACCACCCCTTCTGTAAAGAAATTTTTCCAAATATCCAGCCTAAACCTTCCCTGGCACAGCTTGTGGCCGTTTCTTCTTGTCCTGTCACTTGTTACCTGGCAGAAGAGATTGATTCCCCACCTCGCTCCAACATCTTTTCAGGGAGTTGTCCAGAGCGAGAAGGTCTCTCCTGAGCAGCGTTTTCTCCAGGCTAAACAACCCCAGTTCCCTCAGCCACTCTTCATAAGACTTGTTCTCTAGACCCTTCACCAGCTTTGGTGCCCTTCTCTGGACACACCCCAACACCTCAATGACCTTCTTTTAGTGAGGGGCCCAAAACTGGACACAGTACTCAAGGTGGCCTCACTAGTGCCCAGTACAGGGGGACAGTCACTTCCCTCCTCCTGCTGGCCATACCACTGCTGATACAAGCCAGGATGCCACTGGCCTTCTTGGCCACCTGGGCACACTGTTGGCTCCTCTTCAGCCATTACTGACCAACACCCCCAGGTCCTTTTCCACTGGGCAGTTTCCAGCCACTCTTCCCCCAGCCTGGAGCGTTGCAGGTGGTTGTTGTGACCCAAAGGTAGGACCCAGCAGTTTGCCTTGTTGAATCTCGTACAACTGGCCTCAGCCCATTGATCCAGCCTGTTGTAGAGCAGTCATAGAGCCAGGTTAGCAGTTAGGACTTAGTGGAGATAAATGAAATATTCTATTTGTTCTAGAACCATTTTCTTTTTCCTTGTTTTTTCTGGGGAAAAAAAAAAAGAAAAAAAGGAAAAAATAAGTGGTTTCTTTTCAGATACTGGTTGTCTTTCAACAGGTGCCTTCTTGGGACCTTCTAAACCCTGAAGCTCTAGCCAAGAGCGTTGGAAATAAATTGTTTTTACTCCTTTCTGGTTGTACTGTGTGGGATGGGTACATAATACATACTAGTGCTGGACAGAACAGTTAAATTGGACTCCACCTACTTCCATATGTATTGTAGACCTTATTTACATTCACAAGTGTTTCCTCATGAAAATGAGGGGCAAATGAAACTCATCTCCAAATTCCATTTTCTACTTTTATGTGTGACATGTTAGCGCAACCCTCAGTTGTGATTAATCATTTAAGCTTCTTCTGTGTGTATAGTGAACAAAAAATTTATTAAGACATTGTTAAATGACATGTTTCTCTTGTCAGTAGCTCTGTGTTCATTCCTGTCTTTCTCCAGCAGAAGTAACACACTGAATAGTCACTTTAGGATAGGAATGAACCTATTTTGTGTACTAGAGCATCAAAATTAGAGAGACTGAACAAATTAAAATCAGATTACTCTGACCATGGTATAGGATTCAGTTTACTGATTTGTAAGGAAGCCTCTGCATCTTCAGGTGAGGTACTGGTTAGGATTGACTAGAACAGGATAGTTCAGTTAGACAGGACCTACAACAATCATCTGGTCCAACTGCCTGACCGCCTCAGGGCTGACTGAAAGTTAAATTAAACATGTTGTTAAGGGCATTGACAAATGCCTCTTAAACCCTGACAGACTTGGGGCATCAACTACCTCTCCAGGAAGCCTGTTCCAGGGTTTGACCACCCTTTCAGTAAAGAAATGTTTCCTAATGTCCATTCTGAACCTCTCCTGATGCAGCTTTGAATCATTCCCACGTGTGCTGTTCCTGGATCCCAGGGAGAAGAGCTCAGCACCTCCCTTTCCACGTCCCCTCCTCAGGAAGCTATGGAGAGCCATGAGGTCTCCCCTCAGCCTCCTTCTCTCTAAACGAGACAAACCCAGAGTCCTCGGCCATTCCTCAGAGGACATGCCTGCCAGCCCTTCACCAGCTTTGTTGCCCTGTGGGCACATTCGAGGACCTTCACATCCTTCTTAAATGGTGGAGCCCAGAACTGTGCACAGTATTCCAGGTGAGGCTGCACCAGTGATAAATACATCAGGATAATCCTCTCTCTTGCCTGTCTGGTCGTCCTGTGTTTGATGCACCCCACAGTTTGCTCTCTTGGCTGCCAGGGCACGCTTCTGGCTCCTATTGAGCCTGTTGCGTCACCAACACTCCTAGGTCCCTTTCTGCAGGGCTGCTGTCGACCCACTCCTCTCCCAATTTGTACTTGAGTCCAGCACTACTCTGTCCCTGGTGCAGAATCCAGCATTTGGACTTGTTAAATTTCATACTACTGATGAAATGATTCAATCTATCTACATCCCACTGCAAGGCCTCTTGTACCTTGAGAGAGTCAACAGCACCTCCCAGTTTAGTATCATCAGCAAACTTGCTAATGGTGTGGTCAACTCCTGCATCCAGATCACTGATAAAAATATTGAACAGCACTGGCTGTAGCAGTGAGCCCTGAGGAACCTCAAAGGCTACAGCCCTTTGAGCCCTTCTGCCCAGCTGGTTCTTCACACAGTGCACTGTGTACGTGCTCATCCCACAGTTGGGCAACTTGTCCAGAAGGATGCTGTGAGGGATGGTATCAAAAGCCTCACTAAAGTCCACCATCTTCCCTTCATTCACTGGGCAGGTGACCTTACCGTAGAAGGATATCAAATTAATTAAACAGGACTTTCCCTATGTGAACCCCTGTTGACTGTGCCTGGCGATTGCATTGTTCTTTAAATGCCTTTCAGCAGAATCCAGTATGATCTTCCCCATAATTTTTCCATGAATGCGTGCCAACTTTTGACTAAGTTGCACTTTTAGTCCCAGAGTATAGTGTCAGTAGCCATTTTTTCTGTAGTTAGTTCAGAAGTCTTCTCTCTCTTTTTTGCTATACTGGTATTTTTGAGCTGTCTACAAGTTGACCTGGTTTAATGCAGTTTCTGAATATTAATACAAGAAGAACTAGATGGAGGATATGGAAATGTGGTTTCAAATTTTTTCAAGTAATATGTCTTATCCATGTTATGTCAGTTATCCCATTGACACACTTGGACTGCAGGTATTCTGATCTGCAGTCAGACACAATTTACTTGGCTCTGCAAAACTTCGTATGAAGTATGTTGGAAGTGCTTTCCATCTGCCTTCATTCCTTCAGCCTAACTTTGGGACTTTATGTGTGTCCACCTCTTTGTCAGGTAGAAAGGATCCAGACTGTTGCTTGTTATTGTACCTTAATAGTCACTATGCTCTTTAATCCGCTGTGCTGGTAGTGATCTTACTGTCCTTTGCAGGCTTTCTGAAAACAAAGGTTTTGCTGAGAAGTGTTCCCTAGCTCATTGACTTGGGTGAAGTGCCAGCCTTATGTATCTTTTTTTCCTCTCTTTCTTTAACCACAGATCTCCCTCGCCATAGCCAAAGATTGAGGAATGAATCCGTCCGTTGTTGGAGCAACATCCCATTTATCACCATGCCGCTCAGCCGTGCGCATGGAAAGTCGTTTGCACACCGCAGTGAGCTGAAGCATGCAAAGCGGATTGTAGTGAAGCTGGGTAGTGCTGTTGTGACTCGAGGGGATGAGTGTGGCTTGGCCCTTGGGAGGCTGGCCTCTATTGTAGAGCAGGTAATTCTGTGGCTGGAGTGTAATCTTTGTTTTAACTTCAGATACTCAGTAATTGTTGGATGGCACAGAAGATTGTAGGAAAAACTTACCAAACAGTGATGGCCTTTTAAAGCAATGTGTTGGCTTTCCCTTTTTTATCTCGCTGTGCTGTGGTAGCATAAACTGTGTAACTCAGTAAATTGGTGTTTGAACGTGTGTTGGGTTGACCCTAACCAGCAGCGAAGCATGCACACAGATAGTTGTTCGTTCCTCACACCTATCTCACCACCAGTCAGATTGGGAAGCAAATAAGAAGAGCAAAAGTAAGAAAACTCATGGGTTGAAATAAAGATGGTTTAATAAGTGAAGGAAAGGGGAAAAGAAACCAGTGATGCTAAGGCAATCACTCTCTACCTCTCACAAGCAGACTGGTGGCCCAGCTAGTCTGCAAGCGACAGCCACCTTGGAAGACAATCCCCTGCCCTTTCCTATTCTGCTACCCCAGTTTTATTACTCAGCATGACATTCTATGGTATGGAATATCCCTTCATCGAGTTCATGGCAGCTGTCCCAAATGTGTCCTCTCTGAACTTCTTGCCCAGCCCCTAGTTTACCTGCTGTGATGGGATATGGTGGGAAAAACAAAGCCTTGATGCTGTCCAAGTACTGCTCAGCATGGGAAAAGAGAAGGCTTTCATGCTGTGCAAGCACTATTTAGCAGTAGGCAAAACATCAGAATGTTATCAACACTGTTTTGGTCCTGAAATCCAAAACACAGCACCATATGGACCCCTATGAAGAAAGTTAACTCTCTTGGCCAGACTCAGTATAGAGGGAGAGATTTGCACAGTGAGATTTTTATGCAGTAGGTAAGAGATGACTGGGGCATTAATTTGATCTAGTGAAAAGGTGGCACTGAAGTCTGTGAAATTTGCGGGAAGACTAGATCCTTCTTGCTTACCTGAACATTTTGCAGGTTTCCTCCAGAGGAAAGCTTGAAATCTCATTACTTGTAGGAAAAAGGTGCAATCAACTAATGGATTGGTTCTCTGAAATGAAATCATGACTTTGGCCAGGACTGGACACATTTTCTCTGGGCAGTAAAGTTAATGTAATAGATTAAATTCATGTAAGACTTCTGGCTTTAGAGCTTTGAGCTTTGAAAGGAATCTGGTCAGATGCACATAAGGAAGAAGTAATTTAAAGCTGTACTATCAAAGTTAACTTCTTCACTTCTAGAATTCAAAGTTACTGTGTAATGGCAGCTTTGGGAATGGATGGTGAATAAGAAGTTGGTGGAAAGTCCAGCTGCTACTTTACAGCTTTTTCATATCTTTACTTATCTGTAGCTATGGAGGTGGAGAGACAAGGGGTGTAGAAGTGTTACCATGTAATAGGTGTTGTGAACATTCAAGCTTGACTGTCGTAAAAACTGGTTATTTTGAAAAGAAAATTCAGCAGAAGCTATAGATTGCATGCAGTCCCTGCCTAGCTCCTAAGTGGCTAGAAGGTGTGCAGGAGTATTGTAGAGGGAGGTTGCCTTGCTTTGCACATCCATGGACAAAGCGAAACACTTGCCTCAGCAAGAACTGGTGAGCATAAGGTTATCTATAATAGCCAGAACTTCCATGCTAGCAGTGATCATAGTCCAGGCCCTATTTCTTATGCTCTGTACTTACAGGTGTCAATGCTGCAAAATCAGGGCCGAGAGATGATGATTGTCACCAGTGGTGCTGTAGCTTTTGGAAAGCAGCGGTTGCGTCATGAGATCTTGCTTTCTCAGAGTGTGAGGCAAGCGCTTCATTCAGGCCAAAGTCAGCTGAAAGATATGGTGAGTGGCTGGTAGCACTCCTGCTCTTCCTTGAATGCTGGGTAGTACCTGCTGAAGTCACTGCCTGACAGCTGTTCTTTACCTTTGTAGGCTATTCCAGTCTTGGAGGCCCGAGCCTGTGCGGCAGCTGGCCAGAGTGGACTAATGGCTCTGTATGAGGCCATGTTTACGCAGTACAGCATCTGTGCAGCTCAGGTAAGGGATTATCATCTTGTTCAAGTCTGTAGAAAACTATCATTCATTTGATTTAAAATAATTAATTTTGCATGTCAGAAAAAGTCAGTGTACACATTAGTTCCAAGTGCTATTGTAACATTTGTGTGGTGGAGTTGTTTGCCTAGTTCTTAAATGTCCAATGGCAGAGTAAAAATGCAAAAAAAGTCTCTTCAGAGCAGACATCGAGATTTTTTTTGTCTTAAAATGCCAAAAAGAAAGGGGTGGTGTCTGCATACGGGTGACTTTAAAGCCAAGGTTCTTTCAAAAAAAACAGGAGAGTTCTAGAGCTGAAGAGAAGTCTTGAGACAAAGCATCCCTTCAGCTTGTGGCAGTAGAAGTGTTACACTGGGAGGGAAAACAGCAAAGGCAGTGTCCTGAGTAATCTGTCAGATTGTTTAGGGTCTCAGTAGTTATCATATGCACCCATGTTCCACTTATGTTTTTCTTTCAAGCTGATTTCCTGGAGCCTGTGATCTGTTGTCTTGAGAAAGGCCATTATAGGCTCCAGTAGAAGTTAAGGCATATAAACCTGAAGATGTTGTGGAAAGTATTTCTTGCTTATATTCTTTGTCCTTTAAATGTGGCTTATGTTTCTTTAGTGACCTGAAGGGCATGACTGATCTGTTATGATATGTTAGTATGTATGTTTATGATATTGTTTTCGGCAGAAGAGGTAGGCTAAGTGAATATCAATTTCCTCCTTTTAGATTTTAGTCACCAACCTGGATTTCCATGATGAACAGAAGCGTCGGAACTTAAATGGAACATTACATGAGCTTTTAAGAATGAATATTGTCCCTATAATTAACACTAATGATGCTGTTGTTCCACCTCCTGAGCCGAACAGTGATCTGCAGGGGGTAAATGTGGGTAAAGTATTGCAAGGGGGTGGACCCTTCTTGTAGATGATAACAGCACTAATATGTACTTCACTAATGCCATAATTGGGGACCTCTGAAGCCTGCAGCTGGGAAACAGGCATAACAAATTAGTAATGTGGACAGAGAGTACTGGACGACTATGCTGACCTGTCTGTTTCTGGCACGGTGCAGTGCTGTGGGGTGAAAGCAGGACAGATGATGTCTGCTCTGCTAAAAGCAAGCTTGTTCAGTTTGGGTTTCATTGCATAGTTGAAATTGGAAGAGACTTCTGCAGGTCATCTTGTCCAGCATTCTTGCTTAAAGCAGGTCAGTCAGTACCTCTTGTCCTGTGACTGGTCTCCGAGGTGGAGACTGCAGGTACTGGTCACGCTGCTTGTCATTTTGATACCGCTTTACTGCATTCTAGAAGCGTGCGTACTTTCACACAAAGATCACCTTCTAAGTTTCCAGTGGGTATGAACAAAGTAGCTCAGAAGGACTTGGTAGTGCTGAGGCAGCTTGCTTTTGTATGTTGCAGCCCAATCTTTCCTAGTTCCTCCCACTATTCAGTGCTGCTGATGTGCATGTTCATTGCAGGTGATTAGCGTGAAGGACAACGACAGTCTGGCAGCACGACTGGCTGTGGAAATGAAAACTGATCTCCTGATTGTTCTCTCGGATGTAGAAGGTTTGTGGGTAATTTCTTTACTTTCTTGTTTTATTAAAGTACATCAAATTGTCAAACCAACCTATATGCAGGTTTTACCGATGTCTTCAGTTCATATCTTTTACAGGGACAATTACAAGGTACACATAACTCCTTAAGGCATATACCCAATTCTGATGCTGCTTTTGAAGCCAAAGACTGTCTTCTGCCCCACTGTTGAATCTGGGTGGGTGAGAATGCATGTGAACTTGAGACTTGTTCCAGAACCCTGAAGGCCATATATATATATACTGTGGTACTCCTGCTAGCATCTCAGAACTGTATGATACAGTTGTGAGTAATATGCAGGATAAAGAAGCAGGAGTATAAGGTATAAGCCAAATACTATTCTAGAATAGTTTGTTTCTTCTGGCTTCAGATCTGTCTTTCAGTGAATTACAGGTACATTTCAAGTCCTGGTCACTGCCTTCCAGATACCTGGAACATGATAGCTTTTTTGTTCTCCCAGACATTTGGCTTACACTGCTCTAGTCTTACGGGCTGTGCTGCTGTGACATAAGTCTGTCACCTATGGATATTGAAGTTCTTTTTCTAGAGAGGGGAGGTTAGTGGGTGCAGTTTCAGATCAGTGCAGTCCACCAAGTCACCCCAGTCACATTGTCTTTTCATCTCCTCCAGGTGGGTTTCTTTCAGTGGATCCTGGACTTTAGCACGTATTGTAGGCCATGAGGAGGAAGGAGGTGCTTTTCCATAAACACAGATTCTTCTAGCAAATTCAGTGGGATTTCATGGTTGATTCTAGTTGAAATCACTGTCTGAGAACAACTCAGAAAAGCAATAGTCAAAACAATTTGTAAAAAAAATTAATACCCAACACTCCCATCCTTCAAGCTTACTCATTCAATGGGACATCTTGTTTATTGAAAGATATGTGTCCTCTCCTTCCCAAGCGATCAGGGAAGGATACAGATAGTCTGCACTTGTGCTGTCTGATTTATAAGGCCAGTATTGGTTCACGTAGAATTTCTGGAAAGTGTGGTGGTAGACTTTAGGTTTAGTACGTTAGGTAAACCAAAGCATCATTCAGCTCCAAATGGAGTGATATAAAATTACTAGATTTAAAACAAAATTTGTAAGAATGTGCCTCTGTAGTGTTGTGTTCCTTCTTAGCAGAATTTGATAGTTACCCTTTTTACATATTTCTGAATTGCCCACTTTATCACTGTACAACCCAGCTTTCAAGAATATCAGCCGATATTTTGGTGAGGAGGACTACCTTGTGTCTGTTCACTTGTGGGCTTATATATATAAGCCCTGATTTGGAACATGTAAAAGCTGTAAACTGTGGCCTTAGCCAAATGTCACTAGCTCCCAGCTTGCATGCTGCTCTTCGGCATGTGGGTTTTTGGTTTCATATTCATTATGCGTTTGGTAAAGCTACACTTCTTGAGTCTGCCTGTTAAGTAATTCATGCTTTCAGTCCCACAAAAAGCAGGGTTGAGTGAAAGTTTTCAATCCTGTAAAGTGGAATACAGTTTTTCAGCCTCATGGAATTTTTTTTTTTTTTTTGTGGGTGAGCTGTGGAGATGAGGGTATATAACACTAACAGATTTTTATTATTATTTATTCCAGGTCTCTTTGACAGCCCTCCAGGATCTGATGATGCAAAGCTCATTGACATATTCTACCCCGGAGACCAGCAGTCTGTAACATTTGGAACCAAATCCCGAGTGGGAATGGGAGGCATGGAAGCCAAGGTAGAAATATGGAACATTTCTTTTGTAATCGGGAAGGAAAGGAAGGTGTGGGAAAGGGAAATAGACGAGATGGTTGTGCTACTGTTCAGGTCGATCTTGACAGGTGGCAGAAATGGGCAGACAGGAACCTTACGGAGTTCAATAACAGAAAGTGCTGAGTCCTGCCCCTATGGAGAAACAACTCTGTTCACTAGCATGGGCTGAGGAGTTGACTGATTGGAAAGCAGGATCGCTGAAAAGGTTGTAGGAGTCATGGTAGACACCAAGTGGAACGTTGAGCCAGCAGTATGCCCTTTAGGCAAAGCAGGACAACAGCATACTGGATTGCATTAGAAAGAACGGAGCCAGCAGGTTGATGAGATTATTATTTCCCTCTACTCAGCACTAGTGAGATCACATCTGTAGACTTGTGTCTGGTTCTGGACACCGCAGTACGAGAAGGACATGGCATACTACAGTGAATCCAGTGGAGACCCATGGATATAATTAAAGAATTGGAGCATCTGTCACACTAGGAGAGGCTGAGAGCTACAACTGTTTACCTCAGAGAAGGATTGTGTGTAAATAACTAAAGGGAGGGTGTAGAGAAGACAGAGCCAGACTCTGCTCAGTGGTATTCAGGGAACAGACAAGATGCAATGAGCACAGACTGAAATAAAAAAAGTTAAATTGAAATGTAAGGATTTTGTGGTGAGGATGCTGAAGCACTGGAGCAGGCTGCCAACAGAGCTTGTGGAGTCTCACTGTTTGGAGATGTTCAAAACCTGCCTGGCTGGTGTCTTGAGAAACTTGCTATGGTTGACCCTGCTTTGAGTAGGTGGTTGGGACTCTGTGATCTCCAGAGATCCTTCCCAGCCTCAGCTATTCTGTGAGTACCCTAGAACTGTGTATGGCTTCCTTTAGCTTCCCTGTTAGGTCCATGTGAACTGAAAAGAACAACTAATGAATTACATTCCAGTACTTTGAAAAATGTGACATTTGGAACTTTTTAAATTGGTGTTTTAAATTAAAATAAGAGTCAGTCCTCACTTCTTCCTTACGTGATAATCCAAAGTGTTTGGGAATCCCTGTCACTTGAATCTGATATGATACCTTGTCTTCATTCTGAGTTTGTACATGTGCTATTTGCTTCTGAGGGATATATTGGTGGAGACTAAGGTACTTTAGTTCTTGAGTACAAGGTTGGTAGAGGTAGGAGGGCTGACGTTTTTTAGTGCTGTGTACAGTCGGGTGCCCTCGGTATGCATTGCTGGGAGTGCCTAAACATGGGTGGGGTGTAAGACTTCAGCATGTTTCTTTCATCATGCTGGGATATGCACTATTGTAGTATTAATTGATGTGAGTTTCCTAAGGACACTTCTGGAAGACACTCTGTAAAAATTGAAGTAGATTTTGACTAAGCAGGGAAACACCAAAGATAAATTCTTCGCTGGTTATCTTTTTTTCTGTTTGTTTGTTTCTGAAGAATCAGGTAAGGCATGCTTCAGTATCAGAGCATGGACTGGAAGGTGGCCAAAGGAGGAGTCATTTGAGTGCTCTATATGTAACTATGGGATGTACAGAGATTATTTAGAAGCAACTTTCCCTTGATCAGGCTTCTGGAATAGTTATAACGATTCCAGGTATTGAGGGTAAAACTGCGAAGGTCAGAGAGTTCTTGTATTGTAAAAATAATAATCTGTTAGAGGTATTTGGTATCTTTAAGTCTAAGTCACCTGAAGGCAGATGTCAATGCTGCAGTTGTAACAAAAAATTATAACATCAATAATAGAATAAACAGAAGGTAATTCGAAGTACAAACCGTGATTATCAGCATGAAATTTGAGCAAAAATGGAGCAGTTCATGGTCTTGGTAGTTGAGTTTGATGTGATAGGCATATCCAACAGGTGGTGTCTCCTAGTGAATATGGACTGTAATGTCTTAATTGTAGAACCATGTTAGGAAAGTGTACAAGTAAGGAAGCAGAGAAGCTTTTGCAGTAAAATAAATGACACGTAATTAATTATAGCGGTGGGATAATGCTGCCCATACCTTGATTGGGAAAAGAAACAACGGAGACTACAGGCAGTACCTCTTCAGCAGGTAACATCTAGAATTTGGGTTTGTGGTTTTGTATTTTGGCACGAACCAGTGAAATGTTGGAGGGAGGGAAAATTTAGAGAAATCATGTTGTGATGCTTTAAAAAATGGCTCAAGTGTGTGGAAGGAGGTTAATCTTAGGACTCATCAGTAAATGCGGATTTCAAAGGATCATCACTAATAAGCTAATCCTGCTGTGAACTTAACATTCTGTAGAAGGGCTAAGCAAACTTCACTGTGCCAACACTGAAGTTCAGAAAGCAAACTCATGTTGCCTTTCATGTTAGGGCAATGCCTACAAAGACACTGCACCTAAATTTCATAGAGCTCTTCTTGATCAAGATGCCTGCTCTCTCCCCCCACACATGGTGACAGCCTTTAGCACACCGGTGATCTCCTAGTATCATTGATTTTAGTTCCTGTCTGTCTGTTGACATCAGATTGTTCTTGTTTCAGACTTGCCTCTTGCCCTCGATCTTAGGCATGTTGCTTCTGTACATTGCTTAGTATGCTGTGGTCCTGACCTTTGGAGATGACTTCTAAATGTTATACTTAGAGAATCCTCCTCCAAAACAACAACAAAAATGGGGAAGAATGCCAAATAAAAAGCATATAATTCAAAACTAAAGAAATGCAAAGTCTTTGAATAGAGCCTACTGAAAGAAGCAACTATTGAGACAATAGGTGTATGCCCAAGCAAAAAAAAAAGCAGCACATACATTAAAAATCTGATGAGAACATGAATGTGAAGTGTGAACAAAGCAAGTAAAAATTCTCTGTGGAAACCTGAGTCAGTCTTCAGCAAACTTCATAGCTTCACCAAAGGGTTATAAACAATGAGAGCACCTCTGCATCTTAACCAGACCGACAAGGAGTGCCTAGGCTGATCAGACGGCAGGGGAGTAATTCACACAGCTAAAAATATTGAATCATACTTTAATGTTAAATGGTAATAGCTAGGGCCTGAGCAAGAAGGATGCTTCGCAGTACAACTCATATCATGTGGTCACTTGAAGTGGATTAATTGTTGATGGCTAATCAATGTCAGGGAAATTGGCAACAGAATATTTTCAAAAAAGTAGATTGGGTTTCTTCAGACAGTAAGAAGAACTTGGAACATAAGGTAATGGTGAAAAAGAACATATGACCAAAGTGCCTTTGCTGAAGTCTTGCAAAAAGCAGGCTATTAGGAAAATTTGAAGTACCTCATAAAGTGGCAGCTAGTTAGGGAAGGTAAAGTGCAAATACACAATCTCCTTCAATGCTACATTATGGAAATTCCTGAATTGAGTTTAATGCTCTTTGAAAGCATATGTGATCAATCTGGAGATCAAAGTGGAGCAAGAAGTCTTGTTCAGAGTCGTGACTCAAATAACAAGCAAATTTCCTGGAACTGGCTCTGTCCTTCGCTGTAGGTGAAAGCAGCTCTCTGGGCCCTCCAAGGAGGCACCTCTGTAGTGATTGCAAATGGAACCCACCCAAAGATCTCGGGTCATGTCATCACAGATATTGTGGAAGGGAAAAAAGTTGGAACTTTTTTTTCAGAGGTAAAACCTGCAGGTAAGTACAGAGGTAATGTGTATATTGAGAGTTGTAGAGAATTCCTGAAATTTGGCTAGACTTGTGCAATTACTGAGAAACCACACTCCTCTTGAAAAATGGATTTTGAAAGATATTTTCTAAAGTAGGAATAGAAAATGTTGAATCCTTTGCTCTGATTCTTTCCAGCTGATAAACTGCTGCATCAGACTTGCATTTGCAGAATGCAATGAGAGAATTTCTACTATTTTTAGTCTTAGGGGTTATCATCTAGTATTGAAGATTCCAGTGTGAAAGTGTGGACATAGAATGTGCTGCTGAACGAAGTTAGTGTTTTGTTTTATTTCTTATCGTAAATTCCTTTTATGACTCGGTCTTCTGGTATGGTAGGTAGGAATGTTTTCCTGCCACTGCATTGCTGGGATGGTGTAACAATTGCTGGAGAAAGTCAAAGATCCGTGACCTTAGAAGAGTAGGACAATATGGAGTGATGCTTTTGACTTGCTCTTTAAGCCAGGCAAATTTCTTGGTGTATAATAATCCTCAATGTCTTTCTTGTGTGAATTGGTTGAATCATCCTTTGAACCCATTGAAGACTTAGCATCCACAGGGTTCTGTGTCTCTATAGTCAAGAGTCTTAACTAGATACTGTGTGTAAACTCTGGAGCTAGACCTTTATGAAGAACTGCTTGCTTTAATTTGGGGGAAAGTTTTGAATTTTCTTCCTGATAGCTTAATTTGATGCCCATACTACCTGTATGGGTGATCAACCTCTGTTCAATTTAAAGATGTGAGACATCGTCTTTCCCCTCATCATCTCTTTTCCACATAAAAGAGGTTTGATCTTAGACATTTTGTACCAAATCTGTTCAAAATCTTAGTCATCCTTATTTCTCATGTTCAAAACGGTTTTCATTCTGCTGTGGTCTTTTTGAGGTGAGCAAAATAAAAATTTCACAAAGCATTCAAGATGTGATTGAGGCTTTAATGTTTGAGATGGCAGGACTGAATTTTTTGATTCTGTTATGTTTTCTAGGTCTTTTCTAATAATTCCAAATATTTGATTTGCTTTTTGGAGCTGATGTTCATTGAGTGGATGTTTTCATAATATTATTTGTTTTAATACTAAGTTCTGATTTTCCTTTACCCCTCTACATTGCTTCATGTCTATCTGGTTTGAATTACACTTGCTATTTTGTGGCATAGTGACTTGGATGCAGAGGAAACCACAGAATTGTTGAATGGCTGAGGTTGGAAGGGACAGTATGACAGATGATAGGGTCATCTCGTCCTACCCACTGCTCATGCATGTTGTCCAGGACTCTGTCCAGACAACTTTTGAATACCGCCTGGAACGGAGGCTTTACAACCACCCTGGGCAACCTGTGCCAGTGCTTGACCATCCTCACAGTGCAAAAGTGCTTCCTGTTTGGGAGGCACTTCTCTGTTTCAGTTCATTGTCCTGTCACTGGGCACCACTGAAAAGAGCTTATCTATATCTTCTTCACCCCCTCCCTTCAGGTATTTGTACGAAGTCCTGAGATCCCCCTGAGCCTCCTTCAGGCTAAACAGTCCCAGCTCTCTCAGCCTTTCCTCATACAAGAGATGCTCCAGTCCATCATCTTTGCAGCCCTTTGTTGGACTCTCTCCACCGTGTCTGTCTCTCTGGTACTGGAGAGCCCAGAACTGGGCACAGTACTCCAGGTGTGTCCTGAGCAGTGCTGAGTAGAGGGGAAGGATCACCTTCCTCGACCTGCTGGCAACACTCCTCCTGAGGCAGCCCAGGGCATTGTCAGCTGCGTTTGTGGCAAGGGCACGCTGCTGGCTTGTGTTCAGGTCCTCCTCTGAAAAGCCACTTTCTAGGAAAAAGTGCGATAGTCACACTTTTTGATCAGTCCCACTGTAATAAATCTGTATTAGCAGTAGAGCTTTTTGTCTTGTGACCCCATTCTGAGACACTTACAAATATGGCAAACAGCAGAAGTCCCCGTGCAATTTTATTATCACTCTTCTGCTATTGTGGCAAATGTTTACTTCAATCCTCTCTTTGTCTTCTATCTTCCACACTTTGGAAATTCAAGTAACTTTTTAAAATCCACTACATCTGCTTACATACATGTCACTTTTCTCAAAGAACACCAAAACGTACCATACTTTGTAAAGTATGACTTTAAAAAGCTGTTTTAACACTTCTTAAATAAGTCTTAACTAATCACATGTCCATAGGTTCTTTTCTTACACTTCCCACTATACCTGTTGATATTTTCCATAACATTGGAATTCCTGCTCTGGCAATTTCCATGGGACCCTTCTTAAGTAGAAGTTGGGTCGTATTTATCACCTTCAAGTTACCTGTGTGTACAGGCAATTTCAGGAGACTTAATAATCAAAACTTGCTTTATCCATGAGCTACTTGCAACCTCTTTGGGGAAATGCTACCTGAACCTGGTGACTTGTATTGAAATAGAAACAGAAGTAACCTGCTTCATATCATTTTGAGACAGGTTCTTGGATGTCCTGCCAGAAAAAGAGAAAAAAACCCCACCTTTCTTCTATAGGAACCCTTCTAACATGCATACGGGAAGAGACAAAGGGAGAGCTGTTACTCAGATTGGGTTTTAGCTTCTGTTGTTGTTTGTACATTCCCATGCTATTTTGTAATCCTTTCTGTTTTCCTCGGTTGGATACTTAAACTTTTCAAAGTTTGCCTCCTTTCCTATCCCAGTGGTTTTTTGCCCTTTTTGATACACAGTGCACGCTTGCCTCTGACATGGTGACCTTACAGAATCTCCGTGATGACTCTTTACGTTTGGGGACCATAGCAGTATTTTTGTCAGGTGCAGATTTTCCCGTTTTAGCATACAACAGATTTCTTGAATATGTGTTTAAGATTCTGTTCCTGCTTTCCTGCTTTGAGCAAGGAGTTGGAAGGTGGAAGGGCTAGTGTTCACTTCTGCACATGATGTTACTTTGCATAGCATATTTGTGATGTTTTTGCAGGTCCTACAGTGGAGCAGCAGGGGGAAATGGCTCGAGCTGGTGGCAGGACCCTGGCGGCTCTACAGCCTGAGCAGGTGACAGAACAATATGGCCTCACTTGTAAAGCCTGTAAATGAGCACAAGTTTTACAACATGAATTTATTACACAAATGGGTCCCTTGGGACAAGAATCTATTCTGTGTGTGCCAGATCCATCATTCGGATTGTAGCATGCTTAAAGAGATGAGAAAAGCAGAAAGATAACGTACTTTGAGGCTATGAAGTAACACATGCTTTCATGTGGGGGTTATAAAAATTTTAATGTCATTGACTATAACACAGAAATAAATTGTGATCAGAGCTGCTGAAGAACTGACTGGAATAACTTGCTCCATTTGCTCCTGAGTGTAGTGTATGCTAAAGAAGGAGCTGTGGAATGTCAATTACTGCTCTGCAGCTGGGTCGGTAAAATGTGGCATCTGTTGTGAAGAAGACAAGGTGTTCTTACAGGAAGAACGTTGTGGGCTTGGAGAAGAAAAACTAGGCATGGAAAGCAAGATAATAAAAACCGAAGTAAAGGTTGAAGCAGTGTTCAGTCTCATTTTTCAATGTGATGCAGGCTGGGAAAATCTGCTGTCCCCAGGTATTCGGGGAGTCAAGACAGTGAGAGGATGTGGTCACCATAAATGAACTGAGGGGACCAGATGTCAAATAGCATGGGCTTCAGGTAAGAAGTCAGTTCAGAAACTGTTTTCTCTTTCAGAGAGCGGAGATTATTTATCGTCTTGCTGACTTACTAACTGACCAGAGAGAAGAAATTCTCTTGGCAAACAAAAAAGACTTAGAAGAAGCTGAAAATAAAGGTAATATTTCAAGTCCTTCCATGTCTTGAACCTCTCTGGGCCTCGAAGGAAATGAGCAAAACTAGAATCTTCTGTCACCTGGGACTGAGTAGTGTGGCTGTCACAGAGTAGTGAACCCAGGACCTTGAGAGTTTGTCAGTGTAAACAGCTGCAGCTTCCTTAATTACATAAACCAGATGTCTTCATCAGAGAAGATACTGAGGCCTTGCAAAACACCAAGCAGTGTATTGGAAAAAAAAAAAAGTGCTCCATTTGCCAAAGGAGGCTCACTTTAAAAATGGAATATAACAGACATCATCTCTGTTATTGTCATGTGTAAAGTGCATGTTTTCTGGACTGGTTAACACAATGTATGTTTGGCTTCTGAGGGGAAGGCTGTTATCTCTATAATGGTGATGGGTGAAATTGTCACATTTGAGTGCTTTTATTGTGACTATTGGACTTAGTGTTGTGCATTTTTCCTCTAGGCTAGGTTTCTTGCTAGGGTATGGGAAATATCTGAATTTTTCTTAGGTTCACCACTTGTTTAAGTCGCTTTTGCTTGAGCCTAACAGACCATTCTATCTCCAGCACAATGTTTTTTCTTCCTCTTAGGGAGATTGGCCCTTCCTTTGCTGAAACGCCTAAGTCTATCTACATCAAAGCTGAACAGCTTGGCTATCGGTCTGCGTCAGATTGCAGCATCCTCACAGGACAGTGTCGGCCGTGTAATTCGGCGAACGCGAATAGCAAAAGACCTGGATTTGGAGCAGGTGACAGTGCCTATTGGTGTCCTTCTCGTGATCTTTGAGTCCCGCCCTGACTGTCTTCCACAGGTATGTACGGGGGGCAGATTACATTGCTGGGAATTCTTTGATGACAAAAGAAAGGGTATTTCTGTTGGTGAGCAAGTGGGAGGCTGCAAGAAGTCTTGTCTCAAAGGACCCTTGCTTGGATTCTTCTAAAATTGATTTTGTTGGCATCCCTGTTTTTCCTGCTGAAATACTCTCAGGACTTGCTTCTGCGCTGTTCAGAGTTATTCAGGCCTGGTGGGTTTTTTGGTTTTGTTTTTGGTGGTTTTTTGTTTGTTTTTGGTTTTTTAACTTGATATACGGAAGGAGTTATCTTATATTCAGATGGTGCAGTTCCTGCATGTGTCTTACAAATGTATGTTCAGGGTCTAACTCACAGCTTGGGAAGCTTCTACCATTAAAGCACTTGTAACTGTCTCTGCTGCATCCAGCTGAACTGCAGGCTGGGATTAAACAAGAACCGTTTAATACAGATGCTAGTAATTAACTGTAACTGTTAGGAATACATGATAAAAAAATAATTTAAAAAAAGGCTGAGCACAGAAAGCACAGAAGTTCCAGGCTTTGAGTGGCCTGTCTTGTACTGTTACTACTTGTGAGCAGTGAAGTGTAATGATAGCTTTTACTCAGTTGTAGTGAGGTGGGTGTGAGGAAGAATGGTATTCTAAGTTCTTAAGCACTGAAGTTCCTGTAAGGGCTAGTGAAAATTTTGCATAGTGAACTGTAAATGAATGTCATTTATCTCATGCCAGGAATAAGGCAGGCATCTTAAAGGCAAATACCTTCATCTGCAGCTGTCTGGGAGTATTGCTGTGAGTAAATGCTGTTACAATGCATAAAAATATGGGGGCTGAAGCAGAGGTAACCTTGATCTTATTTTCTAACTGTCAAATACTTTATTGAGCAACTGTAGTAGATTTTTAAAAGAAAACAAAAAAACTCATTATCAACGCTATTTTCCACAATTAACCGTAGGCAAGGAAGTCTAGGAAGATCGACTGAGGGGTTCTCTAACACGTGAGCAGGTGCTTAAGGAGAAAGTGGTGGGTACAGGCACTTTAAAAGCAAGTGAGACTCAAGCAGTGGACAGCTCAGTACCTCCTGACTGAGTTTTGTGAGTGGTCCCTCCCCATTTCATACTGAAAGGGAGCATGCTCTAGACGAAGTTCCCATAAAACGAAAAGGCACTAGTCTCCCTGGTCTACCATGATTAGCTCCTTGCTACTAGCTCAGTTCTTCATAGATAACCAGTATGTTCCCTTGTCGTGTTCTAGTCTGTCTTCCCTGGACTTCAACCCTGGTCTCTTGCCTTGTGTAGCTGGTATTTCCCTCTTTCTCTTCCCCCTTAAGAAAAGATTATTTTATAACTTACACCAGACTGACTCTTCCTGGCTTTTTTTTCCCCCTTTGTTTTACAGACTTGGAATAGCTTGTCTTGGTAGTTGCTTTCTTCCTGCCAGCCTCCTCTCCTCATACTCGCATCAGGTTCTCTGATGCAGCTTCAGAGGATCAGCTTGGATACCTCTGCGTTCGAATTACATGGTTTTTATCCCATGCTGTAGCTGATAGTAGGGTGGTCTCTGAGTGCAGAGGAGCAGTTCTCTCCTCTTAGTTTAATACTGCATCTCATGCTTGTTTGGGTAAGCAATTCCAGAGGAAATTTGACTTTGCCCTGGAAGAGAGTATGCTCAATTTGCTCCCTGGAGATAGCTCACACAGGGTTAGGTCAGTGCTCAGAGTTCAGACTTGAGTTGCAGTAAAGGTGAAACAATTGCAGATTACCAGTTAAGATTTGATAAGCTTCTAATGAGCACATACAAATAGCATGTTTGCCTCTAATACTTATAAGGCCAAACTCTGAGTATCTTTCACAGACTGCTTTCTATAGATTCCACCAAATCCACTTGTTGCTCTCAAGTATAGTTGTGCTCTTCTAGTTTCTGAAGGGACCGAACTGATTTGAAACCCCTTATCTTCTGTTCTCCTTTTAATCACAAAGATTTTTATTTCTGTCTCTTAATTCTTCTTCATTTTTTCAAATCAGTTCATAACCATTCTTTTAATCTTGTGCCTGCAGAGAGGAATTCTTTATTTAAATTAGCTTTCCCTTGTGATACTGATCTTTGGAGAGGCAGATACGTACAGACACTTTCAAAATACAACAGACTGCTTTTTAGTGTCTGATATTATAAGTTAGGAAGACACACAGTATCTATATAAGGCAGGCTTCCTAAACTGTTATACTTGAGTGTATTTTTCTGAAGTATTTATTTTTCAGTATTATTTTAAAATTGCTGACAGCAGGATGAGGTACAATATCAAACGTTGTTATCCATTTGATATTAGGAGGGGAAAGGATGTGATCTGAGGAGATGCATCTGATGAGTTTTTCTGTATGAATACAGTTTCCTGTATCAATCAGGAGCTGAAGCGTGCCACTAAGCTAACTGCTTGTTAGGTGAGAGGCTGGCCAATTCTGGCATCCACAACTCGGCAACATAAAATTGATAATACTAATGAGTGCAAGGTTGGTGGTGCTGTGTACAGCTGATGATAATGATACATACGATCTTTCCCAGAAGATAGTAATACAGTAAAATAACTTCAATTTGTTTGTTCTAAAAGGTTCTGGAGAGGAGGTAATTTTGTTCTCTAAAGGAGTGTATGCTCTTTTTTTTTTTTCAAATAGGTGAACAAATCATGAGGCTGTTGTGAGTGGGACTGGGGTGAGGAAGACAAAAAGGGAATCAAAAGTAAAATAAGTCTGGAAAGAGAGCTTTATCGTGTCTGACATACTCTTAGGTAGAAAAGAACAAAAAACTGAAACAAACAATAAAAAACCCCCCGCACCACAACCCCCCCACACCCCTCCAATGAAGAGGTTTTCAGTTTAGTGGGGGAAACATCAATAAAAATTAGTGTCTGCAGATGAAGGAATTTGGTATGTGTTTTGAACAGTAGAAGCAACTTTTTATCTAAGTTCCAAAATGCTTCTTTGGAGCAGTTTTTTTTTTTTTAAATATGCTCTAGTTGTGATGCTGGACTCAAATGGGTGAAATTTGGCATCTTAAACAGAAAGGCAACACCATCAGCCTGTTCCATCTAGTGATCAAGAGGAAAGCTAAGTGATACAGGTGATGCTGGGCCTGTTGTCTAGAAGGTTTTTTTTCCTCACACTTAACAGCAAGTGTTGTCTGTTTATGACTTCTGTTTTGGACAGCATGATGAAAGTGTTCTTCCTGCTCATGGGAAGAGCTCATTAGCTACTTTCTGCCAGGCTCATTAGCTACTTTCTGCCAGCATGGCTAGGGACAAGAGTTCTTGCAGCTAACCTTGGGGTGACTGCCCACACAACTACCTGAGTCACACCACAGCCCATGTCCAGGGTTTCCTCTGGCTTGTCCACTGCAGTCTGCCCCTGGTAATAGTACCCTGAAAACTCAAGTTTGTTCCTGAAACAAACACATTTCATTTCTGGAGTTAAATGTGCTGTTACTTGTAATGATTTTTTAGTGCCATAAAATAAAAACTGTAGATTAATATTGAATAAATCTACGAGATTAAAATCCTGTTCTTAATCCGTTTTGTGGGTGTTATTCCAACAGAAGAGACAGATTACTTTTCTCTTACTTCAGTATAAATTCTTTTCTGACAGGTGTCTGCTTTGGCCATAGCAAGTGGAAATGGCTTACTGCTTAAAGGAGGGAAAGAGGCAGCACATAGCAATCAAATCCTTCATCACCTGACACAAGAAGCACTCTCTATTCATGGAGTCAAAGATGCGGTGCAACTAGTAAGTGCCGAGAATTAAATCAACAATGTCTTTGCTATGGTATGTATAAAAAGTACGAGCAGAATTTGGGAGTTCAAACTGTAGACTGTTTGTATTGCAACTACCACAGGTGAACACCAGAGAGGAAGTAGAAGATCTCTGCCGTTTGGATAAGCTGATAGATCTCATCATTCCACGAGGTTCATCCCAGCTAGTCAGGAATATCCAGAAAGCTGCTAAAGGAATCCCAGTGATGGGACACAGCGAAGGGATCTGTCATGTGTATGTTGACACGGATGCCAGCGTTGAGAAGGTCACACGAATAAGTAAGCTGGGAGAGGGTGACTCAAATCTTGTGGGTGTAATTGAACTTCATTTTTGGAGTATGCAATATGGTTATGGTAATGGATAATTCATATGCTGTTCAAAATCTTTGTTGTAAATGTTACATAACCAATTATCTACTCTTAAACTTCAGTCAGAGACTCAAAGTGTGAATATCCTGCTGCCTGTAATGCGCTGGAAACTCTCTTAATTCATCGAGACTTGCTGAGAACCCCGTTGTTTGATCAGATCATAGACATGTTGAGAGTAGAACAGGTTAGTCACTCATACTTGCATTTTGGTTTGTGGGCTTTTTTTCTAACACTTCAGAAGCATTTGGTCTGGCTGGTGTAGCCCTGGTTAGTTTTACGATGGCGTAACACTGAAGTTATCCATATGTTTCCTTGTATGTGTAAATGAACTTACAGAGAAGTTTCTCTGCTTCTCCACACAACCCCAGGTTTTTCCATAGAAATGACCTGAAAGCACCTTCTTCAGGACAGCTGGGTGCCATTACTGGGATACAAATACTTCCTTTTATGTAGCAAAAATCACCTGCCTTAGAAGAGCATATACAAACCCCTTTCTCTACTCTTCTTAATTCTGATTTGATTCCTGTTAACCTCTCAGACGCAAAGCCTCTTCCTACCCAAGTGAATTCCCTTTGTTTTTCATCTTTCTGAATCTGCTTCATCCACGTTTTTTTAAACCTTTCATCTCACATCCCTTTATCCCCACCCGTTTTACCTCCTAGTACATCAAAGGAACAGCGAAAGGCCAGTATAATAATTAGTTGTCTTGACATGGGTAATGTTTTGTCAGTAAAGGTAGCAGAGGTGCATTGGGAGAAAAATATCCATGAAGTAGTGTGAATTGTGCATAAACCAAAGATTTTCACGCAGCAGTATATACTTGACAAATGGAGTGTACAGACAGTGATTAATGCAGGTGAAATAGAGAGGCCATGTGTTCTGGTGTTGAAAGGGTGGGTCATAGTAAAAGATGCTGATAGGTAGTCAGGAGCATGTCCTTATTTAATGAATTTTTTTTCTTGTCTCATTTGGTTGTTTCTTGGGAAGGTTGCAGTGAAGGGTTGATCTCTGGATTTTGGATGGAAGAAATGTGAGGGCTAATGCATTTCCATCACCACCCACTGAGCTTCTAATACAGTGTGGGGGATGTTACCTCTATTGAATCTGACCTGACAACAAGAAACATGCAATTATTGGGCAGGATTATGCAATTAAAGTAATTTATAGTTGCACAAGAAAATGCTGTTTTTTAGATACCTTCCTAAAACCTTCAAATTCCTAATTTTGCAGACTTGTGCCTTATTTTCCATTTATGTTTGTCTTGTCAAAATTTCCTATGTTTCATTTGCATGGGGATTTCTCTGCTATATCAGTTCTAAATTATCTCTCATTGATTAAGTGTCTCAGCTGCTTATGGTAAAGCTCAGAGGGTGACAATACATTAGATCTTCTTTCTAACAAATGAATCATCATCCATTTTCTTGTTTTGGACCCAGTAACTCCTCTGAGTCTGAAGCACATGGTTCAGAGAGGGCTGGTGTCAGTTTACAAAATAAAAGGGTAAAAGCTATTCAAGGTCTTAAGTCTTTTGTAGATGCAAACTTGGAAGCATTCCTGTAGTTACTCTCTGCACTGCATTTGCTTTCTTAAAACAAGCTCTTTTCCCAGTACTAGTGTACTGTCTTCCTGCCTGATGACTTTTTAAGTGATGTGATTGCTTTAAATAATTTGATTGCTTTAAATAATTTGAAATTAGTCCTGGTCTAGGAGCAGGCTATGGTAGGTAGCAAACCTAACATGTCAGCTGTTGTACCTTGTTACTAGTTCACAAATCTGATCATTTTCCTAAAGAGTAGCCTTATTTTTCTCACACTGTATGTAGTGAACTTCTGATTCAGAAATGTGGGTTAACTCCAGTCAGCAGCTAAGCACCATCCAGCTTCTCACCCACTCTCCTTTGCCCCAAGCAGGACAAGGGGGAAAGAGAGCAAGAGGAGCAAAAGCAAGGAACCTTGTGGGTTGAAAGATAGTTTGATAAGCAAAGGAAGGATGGTCAGCATCACAAAATGTTTCTGATATTGCAGGTGAAGATTCATGCTGGCCCAAGGTTTGCATCTTACTTGACATTCAGCCCTTCAGAAGTGAAATCTCTCCGCACAGAATATGGGGACCTGGAGTGCTGCATTGAGGTGGTGGACAGCGTCCAGGAGGCTGTTGAACATATCCACAAGTACGGAAGTTCTCACACAGATGTTATCATCACAGAGAATGGTTAGTGATCAGTCTGCTTCCTTAAGCTGCTGTTCTGGTTTCACTGCCAGTTCTTGGTGTTAGTGTGGCTACTTACAGTGCAGTAGTTGATCTTCTCTTGGGTCTGTAGTAGGTGTAACCATCTGGAGGCCTATGAGCTAAATGTGCCTACAATCCTGTTTAGCTCAAGAGAAAATACATTGTGTGGCCTTTATTCCAGGATGTTAAGGAATGTGCGTGAGCAACTGGCCAGTGGCAAGTCAGCACGTGCTCTTGCCAGGCAGATTGCTTCGTGTTCCTGTATTGTGCAGACTTATGCATCAGAGGGTTTTGCAGGAACACCTCCTCAATCCTGGACGCTGGATCCTGGGCTGTCCTTAAGACAGAGCTGAGCTTTTCTTAGCGCTCCTGAAGCTGTCACGTAGCCCTGCATCAGGCACTCCCAAAAATGGTCCTCAGTAAGGCTTCTGTAAGGTTAACCGAGTGTCACTAAAAGGCATGCATTTGGTACCATAACTCACTGCCATGGGACCTGATACAGGTGGGAGTGAACTGGAAATAGAGCTGATCTTTTAATGTTCAGCTCGCCGCTAAGGGTGGCTGACCTGCAGCTTGCAGCCTTACAGAGAACAGAGTCCTCAAGAGGACTAAAACTTGCAGAACTCTGAGCTTGCTCAGGTCTTGCATGCTCTGTGTTAAACTGGGTTAGTTAGCTGATTTCTTGTGGTATTTCTGCGTTGTATTTCCCAAATATTACCTGCAATAGCAATTTAGGTAAGAATTTTTCATTATCTGGAACAATTCCACATTTGAGATTAATGGAGAGCTGACTCTAGCGTAACTGTCCCAGTTTGACTGCAAAATGTTTGGGATAGCTGTCCTTTCTCTCCAGTTACACAGCTGTCCCTGTTTGCAGGTTCTAGACTGGACACATTTAGACATCTCTTTTTGCTTTCTTCTAATCTTTGCAAGCTTTTTGTAACATTTGTAGCTGTGTCTACTTGGTAAGCATGCTGGGACAAAGGTATAAATGAGCATGTCTTAGGCTCTAAATGCTGTCTGATAAAGTTCTGAAAGTTGTCTTGTTAATCTGTTCACTATATTCTGTTGTGTTCGTTGAAGTGCATGGTCATTACGTATGTATTGAATTTTATTTTTCTCTGCCTTTTTCCCAGAGAAAACAGCAGAGTTCTTCCTCCAGCATGTGGACAGCGCTTGTGTTTTCTGGAATGCCAGCACCCGATTCTCTGATGGCTATAGATTTGGTCTTGGTAAGAGAGAAAATACTGCTGGGACGTAACTGCAGGGTTTGCTGTTGTGTGACAAGTGTGGCACTCTGAATCCTGGAAGACAGGATTAGTCTGTAATCTCACTGTCTCAGGTTTTCAGGAAAGGTGCCGCAGGAAAAGGGGAAGCCTAGACATTTCATCCATACAGAACAGTGGATATTTTAGTATCTCTTTCCTTCCAGAACTACCTACTCCTATGCTATGGAGACTGTGTAGATTAATTTAGCGGTCAGGAGCAAAGATGTTTTGGATGCTTTGAAGCTCTATTCAATCAGAATAAAGTATGCTGCATGCATGTAATGGTAGAACAATGCAACACAGCATCTGAAACTGGTGAACAGATTTTGTTTATCTTTCTAATGATGCTGTAAAGAATGTCATGCTTCATTCCTGCTCTGCAGGCTGAGCTGCCGTCCAGTGTCCCAGCCCTGCAGTGTTGAGGAATGAAAGACAGGTACCAAACGGAGTGTCAGTTGTTTAAATAAACAGGTGCACTACTGTGAATTGCAGAAGACAAGGGAAATACTCTTACCTGAGGTAGATACTCAGAAATCTCCGTATCAGACTATGACTGTGTCTGCTGGAACATTCAGTGTTCCAGCAGATTAAAAAATGGCAGTTTAGGGTCTTGCAATATCTCCTCAATGTGATAAAAATGTACATAAGATCACAATCTTGACTAATTTAGTTTTTTTTTTTTTAAAAGCATTAAACCCTCGAAAACACATCTAAGATCTCCGTAAGAGATGTCTCTCTTGTATCTTTCTCCCTAAAAGTAAATCTGTAGCAGCCAGAAGTATAAACATTATAATTTATAATGTAATTGTTAAGCTCCTGTAACTTTTAAATCAGGTAAAGGTAACTTCTGGCATTTGGAGAGGACCAGAGAAAGGCAGGTCACTGAAAGGCAGGCGGCTGTTTTTACATAAAGGTGCAAGACTGCTTAGTATGAAGTGAACATCTCCTGAGGAGTAACTACCGTTATCTTGTGTGTTTCCTGCAGGTGCAGAAGTGGGAATTAGTACTTCTCGTATCCATGCACGTGGACCAGTGGGAATTGAAGGACTCTTAACTACAAAGTGGTTGCTGAGGGGAGACAATCATGTTGTTTCTGACTTCTCTGAGCATGGGACCATGAAGTATCTTCATGAAAACCTTCCTCTCCCTCAGAGAAATACCAACTAAGAACATTGGGGCGGGGGAAAATCAGGGTCATAAATATTTCCTGAAGATGCTTAGCTTCAGGGTGCTCTCTGGGGAAGGAGTTTTGGTTTTCATCTTCAGGAGCATTGCTCTTGGTCACTGGGCAGTACAACAAATACAAAATGATCCCATCTGTGAGATTTTTTTTTCCCTGCCTGTTTCCTTAGATAGCATCTGCAGACTGACCTCACTGTTGTCAGACAGGCTTCTTCAAAACTACAGGTAAATAAGGAAAGGTTTAAATATTTGCTGCATACTTTTTTTATTCCAATGGTCCCTATACCAAATAGGCTTGGTGGTGGAATATAAATTTTTTTTGTGTTTTATTCAAGTATCTGTTCTGGAGAACAAACTTGATAGGTTTTTTCCTTCAGTCTTATGGTCATGGCAGCTCAAAAACCCGTAAAGCTTTACACTTACTTTCTTTGTAAGGGAAATAACGTGTTCCAAATGCATAGTAAGCTTTTGACCAAAAACCTTTTATATCTAATTTCTTTGTATTGTTGACTCTTTGTAGATAAACAACACAACTGTCTATTCCATGAATGTTGTTACTTATTTGTACCGAAGGTTTATTTTTCTTCGTTTTTACATAAAACGTAACCTCCCACGGACCCTCCTCCCAAGGCCATACTACCTGGACAATGGCTTTTCCTCAGCAAAGCTCTCAAGAAGCGCTTCCTGCGTGCGCTGCAGCGAGCGGGCTCACGCTGCCCTGCGGCGCGGTGCTCGGTGCCGCTCGTCCTCGGGCGCAGGAGGCGCGGCCGCGGCCTGCGCTGCCCCCGCCGCTGCGGGCGCCGCCTTCCGCGCACGGCCGAGCTCACCTACACCCCGCGCCCTGCCGTTCAGCGGCGCTTACGGACGGCTCAGGCGGGCGTTATGCGGGAGTCGGCTGCGCCGCCAGCTCCGCGGTGCGGCTGGTGCGGCGGCGCGCTGCGAGGGGGCCGTTCCCGTCCTTGCCCGCGTCTCACGGCCGCGACCGCCACTGCGGCTCCCGTGCCTGGCCTAAGCCTGGTCCCGCTGTGGGGAGCGCGGAGACGCGCTGGGAGCCACAGTGACCCGCCCGCGGGAAAGCCGAGCGGCCGCACCGCGCCGCGGGGGCGCGCTCACTGCTGCCCTCCGGCGAAGGAGGGGCGGCACTGCGCGTCGGGAGCTGCGCAAGCGCAGTAGGGGTCCGCTGCGCCCGTCGCTGCCGTCCGCCGGTAACGGCCATGCGATACGGCCGTGCCCGCGGGGTGCTGCCGACGCGGTCGTTGCTGCTTCCCGGTGAGGAAACGCTGCGGCCGCCCCACCCGCGCGGTGCCGGTGGGCGACCGGCGCGCAAAGTGCGGAACTGCTGTGCCGGGGCCGGTCCCGGTCCCGGTCCCGGTCCCGGTCCCGGGCACGCGCCGCCCGGGGGGCGCGCAGCTCCCGAAGCGCGGAACTGCAGCTCCGCGTGCGCGCGCTGGCTCTGGCCGCTCCGGCGCGCCGTTGGCGTCTGGAGCATGCGCGGTGCTCGGGGGCGGCGCGGCGGCCTGCGGGTCACGGCGGTGGCAGGTTGCGGCCGAGGCCGTCGCTGAGGTGAGTGAACTCCTGTCGTGAGTGCGGGAGTGTCTCCTGCCCGCCAGCCGCCCCACGCTGTCGGGACGGGAAGCCTCAGAGCGCCAGCTGCGGCGGGGTCGCGGTCCGCTGGAGGCGAGCCGGGCGCGGGCAGCCCCGGGCACGTCCCCGGGAGCCGACGGAAGGGCAGAGGGGAAGGAGGGGTAGAACCTGCCAGGCGCAAACGCCGGGCGCCTCCCTCCAACTCGCCAGAGCTCTCCCTGAGCCTCCCCTGGGGGCTCGTCCTGTAGCCCCAGGTCGCCCCCGAGCCCTGTGCTGATGGGGCAAGCTGACCCTGCGTGGGGCTCCATTGGTCCGCGCGGAAGCAGGGGCTTTGGCCAGGGGCGATCCATGGCCATAACAGCGCTGTTTTTTCTCTCCTTCTCCCAGAGGCCGCGCTGAGGATGCCGTTGTCTGTCCATCCGTCCCCTGGGGATGCCGTTGAGTGCTCTCACCTCAGCCTTCTGAGGGTTATCTCTGCCTGGCCTGGCTCCCCTCATGGCGTGGGGGCAAAAAGGGGCAGCCGGAGCATTTGCTGGCTGCGAACAGGAGCTGCTGTGGCTGAAGCTGCAGAGGTCACAGCAAGGTGAAGAAGAAGAAATGGAGAGGCAGCTGCCTGCTGCTGCAGGTGAGAGAGAACTGGTCTCTCCGGACGACGGAGGAGCCTTCTTGGCAGTGCTCAGCCAGCCAGACCAGCAACACACCCTGAAGGGTCAGTGCACGTCACCTACAGCACGGTGTGACCGCGTTGTGCAGAAGCGAGTGAGCCCGCATGTCCAGGATGCGCCATCTCCTGAGGGCTGTGAGATGCCTGCATGTTCTCATGACGGGAGCTCTGGGAGAGGAAGGGAGGAGAGAAGAAGAAAGAAACGTCCGACCTGTCAAAGCCTCCTGGCAGAAGCTGTGGTGAGTCCTGGGCCCTTGGGGCCCTGTCCCCGCTCTTGTATGTCCTGGTCCCTCCCTGCCCTTCCCCTGGACTCTCTTTTTCCCAGGCTGCTCTGATTTTTTTTTTAATTTTTTGTTTTTCCCCTCCCTTGTACCTCTCTTCTCTCTTCCTGTGTTCTGTTCCCTCTCCCTTTTTATTTTTTCATCCCCTCTCTCTGTTGTGCAGCCCATCACTGTTTTCCCTTTCGCATCTCTTTGTCCCAGTCTGTGTCTGTTCTCCCCCTCCGGTTTCTCAGGCCTGTTCCCTGGCATTCTTTTCCTCCCTGCACTTGTAGGTGCTGCTTTGTATCCCTGCCTTCTGATTTTTTTTAATCCCTCCTGGTCTCTCTCTGCTCACACCTCTGTCCCCTTTTTTAATTCCTCCCTCTCTACCTTGGGGCCCATTACTATTCTTAGTTTTTCTCCATGTCTCTCGGCCTGGTTCCCTCTCCCCTCCTCCTCACCCCCTCTCTCGCTGTGGCTCCCTGATGTCCAGTCCTGTCCCCTTTGGCCCTGCAGCTGAGAACTGTCATACTGGGTGTACGGGGTGTTGGCTGGACTGGAGGCAGGACTGGTCGAGGTTCAGCTGCACCTGCAGAAGTTACACTCGGATGCAGCTTTGGTGGGTTTTTTTTTTTCAGGTCAGTGCTTTTGTCCGGAGTGTTCAGAGGTGGGAGATGGTTTAATAGCGCGTGGTTTGTTGTTTCATCCTAGGGGCATGGTATTCTCCTGGAATTCGTGACTTCCTCAAAGCTGGAGCCTTGGTTTACTTCTCTACCAGTTTCACTGTCTCCTCTGTAAGTTGCTGACATCGTGTCTCTTGCTGGGACCGATGGTGAGATGCATCTGGGTACGCAGTGACAGCGTGTCTTGAGAGCGGCAGGGATGTGAGGTGCAGCATATGTGTATCCCACACGTGGGGCTCCAGAGCTGGGTCTCTCTTTTTGTGTTGTTTCAGCGGGAGTTAGGAGGCATCTGCAGAAAGAAGACAGAGCCTGGGTCTCGACAACCTGTGGCTCCAAGTGCAGGTGGTGCAGGGGAAGCTGGCAGCTGCAGGAATGTCCTGGTGAGCTGACAGAGTGCTTGTGGAGGATGGGTTCAGACCCCCAGCCCTCTGAAAGCAAAGCTGAGGCACCAAGGACCAGGGTGTAGTTTTGACTGCAGCTGGAAAGCGACTTTCCTGAGTGGAAACCTTTGTCATTCCAAGAAGCTGCTTTTGAGGGACTTTCCATCTGAGCGGATCCTCAGTGCTGAGGTAGGTGGCAGTAGGAGCCCTCAGCAATGAGGCATTTCTCTCTATTTAAGCAGAAAAAAGTGCCTCTCCTTGCAAAGCCCCTGGCAGAGTACGCGTCTGCCAGAGGTCAATGGTATCGCTGGTCTATGGGTTCTCAGCTGTGACACCTGAGGCATCAGAAAAACGTGTTCCTCTGTGTGCTCCCGCACAGCCCACAGCAGTGAAACCATCTGGGGGGTCTTGTATCTCGCCAATTTTGGATTTTTCTCTATTGTAAATGAAACTTAAAGAAAGAGTTAAAATGGTACAGTGCTGACCAGCCTTGTTAGGGCTGTTGCTGCCCGGTGGCTGCAGCACACAGTCTGTCAGGAGTGTTCGGGCAGGCAGGTGTTTGTGCTCAGTGTTTACAAAGAGAAGCCGTGGAACATTGACGGGGTTTTGTCCCCAGCATCTTGATGGAGTGCTCCAAAGTGCTTGATGTCTGTCCTGCTGTCGGTCGGTGGTGCATTTCCTGGGCAGCTCAGGAGCATCTCTCTCAGGCAGTGCAGCTGGCCAGACGTCCCTCCTGAGTATGTGACACACAGGGGGCAGGGGAAAACTGTGTTCCAGAGAGAACTGTGTGTTTTGGAGACGGACTGTTGATGGGTGTCAGCTCATGGCAGTGCCAGTGAAACGAACGCAAACGGAAAATCAAGTCCTTTGATGGTTTCGATGTTTTTCTGGGGTGTGTGTGAACATGGATACCTTTTTAGTGCAGATTCCTGAATGACTGACATTCATTCCTTGTTTTCCTCTTTACTCTTTATTTAAAGTTTTACACTTCATTTCCAGGTTTATTGACCAAGCCAGCAAGATGTGCAGCTGAGGGCTGTTGCCGTGCTGGCAGATCCACCAGCGCAGGTTCTGATCTCGGTGCGAGCTCGTCCAGCGGTCTCCCAGGGTTCTCTACCTGTGACAGCGCTGTGAGGAAGGGACGAGATGCCTTCCAGCCGCAGCGGGACTGTTCCTGTGTGCGCTCAGAAGGTGGTCACAATCGCATCAATTGGTCTTAACGCTGATTCTGAGTGTCCAAATCCCTCCCGCTGTTGAAGGCTCTGTTGGGTTTCCAGCTGACCTGTTTGCCCGGGACCCTCCTTTCACTCAAGTCCTCTCCTGTCCCTTCTTCTGAGTCCATTCCTCTGCTTTCTCCTGTGACACTTTTTTAACGTGCTGAAATAGACCCGGGTAGGGTGGGGAGCCAGGAGCTGGCGGGTGCTTTTGGGCAGAGATCTCTCCCAGCCTTGTCCATTACGTTTTTTTTGATGGACTGATGTTAGACATCATGCTGTCAACAATTGTTGTGGTGACCTGCACTGCCTGGCTGGAGGGAGCAGCCCCTGCCCCAGCCCCAGGGCTGTGACAGGGAAGAGAGAGGGAACCCACCCACAGCCCAGGGCAGGACATGTTTGGGAACTGGGGGGAACTGGACCTGGGGCGCTGGGGCAGTACCTGCCCAAACATCTGGGGAGCGTTTTATTGCACTTTACAGGGTTTTTCTTTTAATAATCAGAACAAATAAAATGAAATTAAGATAAAATATGACAATATACTATAAATAAGTGTATTAAATAAGGTATCAAAATAAAATATAAAAATGAAGACAAAATAACATAAAGATAATAAGATAAAATAGAAGTTTTATTGCTCTTGATAAGGTGATTATTAAGGTCCCGTCTCACACACACACTTGCCTTGTCCCCGCGGGAAGCTGAGCCTGGGCCCGGGCCCTGGCAGCACTGCCCCAGCACCCCAGGGACAACCCGACCCCTCACCTGGCCACGACCAGAGCAAGCCCCACTCCCCCGGATCCGGTTCTGCTCGGGACCCCCTACTCCGGGCAGCACCCGGTACCCCCACCGCCCTTGCGGGCCCCGGGCCCCGGTCAGCGCCACGTTAACCTCCGGGGCCACCGCTGCCCAACCGCAGCACAGAGCCGCGGGCCGGCCGGGATCACAGGACCCCGCCGAGCACGGACAATAGCCAGCCCACCCCGGCACAGTGCCTGCCCAGGTGTTCCCGAACCGCCTCCTGCTGCTCTCGATGCCCCGACACAAAATGCGGCCCCCGGCGCTCCTCGGCCCGCAGAGCGGCAGCACCTCCCGCGTCCTCCGCTCCCCACGGCCCCGCTGGGAGATGCCGCCGCAGCTCGACCTTGAGCAGGCGAGGAGAGGGGCCGGGCGCCGAGGGGGCGGGGCGGGTCCCTCACCTGCTCGCTGCTTTACTGCACTTCTGGGTTTGCGGGGTACTTTCGGCCCAGCCAATTCCGGCCCGCCCGGCCATGCCCGCCTTGCCCATCACCGTCTGGTCCAATCGGAGCAAACGGCCCGCCCTCTTCCGTCTCTGATCTGACCAATCTCGGCCCAGCCATTTAATCCGGCCGCGCTCCGGCAGTTTCACGCAGGCTCCAATCCCACCGCCATCTCTCGGGGAGGAGCGCTCCGGCTGGAGGGGCGGGGAGCCTCCTCCCGCCCCGGTCCCCCGATCCGTCGCGGCCCCCTCCGCTCCCAGAGAGCTTCCGTCCCGGGCGATGCCAGCGGCACGGGTCCCGGCGAACTTCGGCTCTTCCCAGCTCTGGGAGCTTGAACGGGGACCGGGAGCGGCCTCGCTGCGGAGCCGCCGCCCTCCCTTCGCGGGACCCAACACCGGCTGCCGGGGCTGCGGCAGCGGAGCGGGGATACTGCGTTGTTCCTGTGCCGCGGAGGTGGCCGGATCGGGGCCTGCGGGGACCGGGGGTGGCGGGGCAGGGCAGCCGGGGCGGGGGCGGGTCCGGATTGAAGCGACGGACCAAGATTGGCTCGAACAGAGAGGAGACGGCGGGACGGATTGACGAGGCAGACTCTGATTGGCCGAAGCAGATACTACAGGGACGAAGTGGATTGAAAAGTCTGTCTCGGATTGGCCGGAGCAGAGTCGGGCCGGGGAATGGGGGCCGGATTGAAGACTCAGGCTCTGATTGGTCGGAGCAGAGTCGAGCGGGACGAGCCAGGTTGAAAAATCGGCCTCGGATTGGCAGGAGGGGAGTCGGACGGGAAACGAGACCGGATTGTAGGGATGGACTCTGATTGGCTGGAGCAGAGACGAGAGGGACCGGCCATATTGAAGAGTCGGGCCGGTCCGGGCTGGGATTGGTTGGAGCAGAGACGAGAGGAGAACGGCGGCGGATTGATAGGGGCGCGCTCCGATTGGCCGGAGCGGAGCCGGCATGGAGCGCGGTTCCTGCGCCGCCAAAGGATCCACCGGGGCGCGGTGGAGCGAAGCCCGACGGGGGCTCGTCACCGCCCCCGCCGAAGGGGCTCACTCACCTCAGGGATGGTCTCTGAACGTCAGTCTGAACGGGACTGGACAACAGGGAAAAGGAGCCACAGCGAGAGAGGGGGCGAGGAGGAGGGGAGAGGGAACCAGGCCGAGAGATGGAGAAAAACTAATAATAAGACACTCTATGGCTCGAGGGTCCCATCAGTCCTCCGGCAATCTCACTCTATGGCTCGACAGTCCTCCAGAGAGCAGAAGTGCCCGTCAGTCCTCCCGAACGCGCCCTCTATGGCTCAAGGGTCCCATCCGTCCTCGATCAGCCGCACTCTATGGCTCTAAAGTCCTCCAGAGTGCTGGCTCGTCCTGCAGCAGTCGCTGCGCATGCGCGGCTTCGCCCCCGGGGCCGCAGGACCGAAATTCGTTCAGCAGATTTGGGTATTTTTCCCGTATTTGGACATTTTTTCCCATATTTGGGCATTTTGCCCATTTTGGGGCATTTTCCCCGTATACTAATACGGACAATAAGTGACGTTCGACATTAGACTGGCTGACCACAGGCCCAAGAAACCGCGGAGATGAGGGTACCGGTGAGGCCCAGCCAGTACATTCCGTTACCGAAACGTGAGTTCCTGTTGGTACCGGCTTGTGGGACAGAGTACCCTGGTCACGCCCATTGTCAGAAGGATTAACCGGTATCTCATGCCACAAAAATACCCGTAGTGTCCTTATGCTGAAATAATTGTGCTTTGTTTTGGAGCTGTGAAACACACCCGGACCCGTATGAGGGACACGTATGCTGTACGGTTACAGGGGACACCCGGCACCCATCCTGCTGTCCTCGGGGCTCGGGCTGGGGCAGCGCTTGACGTGACTGCCTGGTGTAACACAGCACCCAGCGTATGTTCAGCCGAGGCTCTGGCCCAGGGAATGTGGCCACGCAGGGCTGTCTCCTCTGCCCCTTCCCAGGGGTCAAACACTGAGTTCTCCTGCTATCCAGGAGCTGAGTGATGCAGCCCTTGAAATAATCCTGTTTAATAATAGATGAGGGAGAGAGTAATATGCAAGGACCTGGTAGAGAAAGGTACCAGGCCACACACAACACAGCACAGGCAAGGAGTGAACCTCAAGCCCTGAGCTTAAATGGAACTCCTGCACGAAAGGGCAAAAGGTTGATGGGTGGGGGTCCTAGATGAGGCTGGCCATGTCAATTAGAGCCCATCAGTGGAGTCAGGGCCTCACATCAGGCACAGATGGTGCAGGGAACGTGACCACTATTGGAGAAGGCAGAAGAATTTCAGTGGCTACACTACTGTATTCACTGTGCTTTTAAGATCCTGCTGATGACGGTGTTTGGGCAGAGAAAAGAGAACTGGTTTGAAAAAATACATTTTCATTATAAACAGCTGCACACAGTTCTGAGTCGTTTTCTTTTGATAAGGCTGGAGAGGAGGAACGCAGCCTTCCTGGCTAAAGGACAGAAGCAGGTACACGCTTGAACCTACTGCAAAACTTTCTCACTTACCCTAAATGCAAATTATCTGGTTGAGTTTTTGCATATGCACCCAGGGGTGACAGCAAGCAGAGCGGGGTGTGTCTCCTATGACTCTTTTGTTAGTGTCAGGAGAAGGTGATCTGATCTGACCATCTATTTCTGTGGTGCCCAGCACAGCGAGAGCAGACCTGTGTGTCCAGTGCAGTATGGGAGAAAAGACAAACGTCTCCGGAGTGCCTGCTTTTGGTTTTGGTCAGCAGCTCACTCTTCCTCCGCTGTTCCCTGGCTGTGTGGAGACTTCCTGCTTCTCGTCCCCACCCCAGGTGCGGTGCTGGCACTTGGCATAAGAATGGCTGTGCTACCTGGGTGAGGGTTAGTTGGGATTCCCTCATGTTTGAAATACGCCGTTTCTTTGGCTTTCTTCTGCCTGTGGAAGATGGCAGGGACTGTCCCTCCTCAGGCAGCTGATTGCTACTTGTGCTGTGTTTCCTTCTTCTGAGCTCTCAGAAATCGATACTGCTGATAAAATATGTTAACAGCCCTTGGTTCCCAAGGACTTATCACATAAGCTGCTTTGTTTTTTTTTTTTCCCTAGGCAAAGACCAACTAAGAAACTGCAATATCATGAGACAGACTGTATGCAGCCTGTGTCCGCAGGCTCTATATAGTCCAGAAACACCACGGGTGGTCTCTCCATACCGCAACTGGCATATTTCCACATCAACTTTACACTTGTCAGCCTGCCCATAGCGATAGTTGCTGTTAGAAGGGGTGTGCCACAGATGGCCAGCCTGCAGAGTGACTATCAGAGAACCATCAGAGTTCCCTGAGCTCGAGCAAGTCACCTCTCGGGAACTGTCAAAATATGTCTCAAAAATAACAAACACTTGAAAGTCCTTTCCAGTTTGTCTGCTCTCTGGCAGTACCCTGCACGGGGCCATCTTATTTGCTGTTGAAAGAGTTACGTTCCATGCCTCTCCTGACAGACTGCTGTTTGAGGCTCTGCTTAGCACTCATATTACTTTCTTGTTAGAATTATTTTCTTTTTTCATTTGGCTGTTAGAATCAGAGCTATAAATCTGGGAAGCATTTTACATGCGGTGTTAGGGCCTGATTGAAATGCTACTGAAATCAGTGAAAGGATCCTGCTGACTTCAGAGGAACAGGTGCTTGGGAAATAAGGAAAATTGGTCTGGTTTAAAATAAGAAGAATTGTACCCATTTTTATCAAGAATAGCAGGAAATAACCCAAAATTTATTACTAATATCCTTTCCCAACAGATTTCATATATCATTTATCTGCTACCTGCACACACCCAGCTGCAACATGGAGTCCTGTGGCAGCTGCTCTGGGGTACCCAACAATTCTGCTTTATAACCACAAATATCTGAGGAAAAAGAAAATACCCTTATCTGATTGATACAAATGTTCATATAAAACTGGAATTATGCAAGAGAGAACCATCCAGCTGAAGTGTCACAGAGGGAAAAGCTCCCCCATAGCCTCATTTCTACAAATTTCTGTGTAGAAAATATGTCTTTAATGACTCACACTTTCCATGGGCACTGTTAGGAAACCTTGATCTTCCCTTTTAATTTGCAGTAAAGCTTGTGGCCGTGACCTGGTTATCAAAAATGCTGAGCCGAAAAAAAAAGTTAAATATTACGAAGAAGGTAACAAATGCTTCTGATATTTGTCTTGGTTATTAAACATGAATCCTGGACTCTAAAATGAAAGTGTGACATTGGCATGTGTCTTTGTCACAATCTATTGTGAGCTTGTTACAATAATGACAAGTCTCAAGTCTCCAGGGATTTTATGGAGACATGAGGACACTCTGGTATTGTCAGAGCTGTATTTGTATGCTGCATTCTCAATAACATCCAAAATAATTATAGTTGTGCTATTGCAAAACGTAATTTTACCAAGACGGTATTTAAAGCCTCAATCAAACTTTCAGATGCTGATGAGGAAAAAAGGAAATGATGTGGAGAGGCCTCTGAAGCACATGCAAAAACAAGCGCTGCTTTAATGGGGAGGTATTTGATAGCGCCTTGTCATCAGCACACAGTCATGTGTTGAAACAGCATGAGCCAGAGATGACTGTTGCAGCCCGTCATTTGCCTTATGGGAGGCAAGAAAGAGCTGCTTGTGTGATTTGTAAGACGAGCTAGCTTGTTGCACAAGGCAACAGAGGAGGCTCTGTAGAGATCTCCACAGTGAAGCAGTTCCTAAGCTGTTTTTGGGCTCCCGCCACAAGGAAGTGCAGTGAGTGTAGTCACAGTGCAGGGAACATTGTGAAAGGGGTTGAAAGAAACGAACCTTTACAGATCATGGCAAAAAAACATCAAAGCCCAAACCCAGCTGGTCAGAAAGTTGCAGAGGTGGTAACAAAAATAGGGGTGTGCAACAAGAGAGGATGGCACAGAAAATCAGAAGTGCTAGAATAGAAAACTGCTGGGTTTGTCTTAGTTTTCCAGTGCTCTTAGATGTTAACAAAAGCACTTTTGGAATTAATGAGACAAAGATAAAGCTATGCTGACAGATTCCTCATTTTTCCTCAGGTCACAGTGATTTTAACTACCGGCAAACAATCGGAGACCCGCTCCTGTGATCAGTGGAAGCAGGTGAGTGGGAGGGTACCACGGAGTTGCTCTGCAGGTTGAGAACACAATGTCTTTTTTGAAAGAGTGAAGACATGAAAACTTCATCTATGTTTCTTTGTGAGTAACAGAAAGCTGCAGCACTTACTCAAGCTAAAAACTATAAATGACACCATTTGCATTATATTATACATCCCACTCAGTAAATGAAAAGATGCAGCAGAAGTGAACACAAATGTCCTGTCTGTGGTTAAGGTGTAGATAGAAGTAGATCAACAGCCAAACCAGGGGTGCGAATATGCTGAACCCATCAGCTAAAATCTACGCGTGATGCAGCAAACCAGCCTTTGGTCTCTGAGGCCAGCTGTGACTTGCCGGCATCTGCCAGGGTAGAAAATGGAGAGGGCTGTGTATTGGTTTGGACAAACCGTTGATGTTCACAGGGTGATCTTTACATCCATTAAAAAAACTTTGTTAGTTCAAATGTTTCAAAAAAACCCCCATGCAATAGGGACAAATTCTTTTAATTGCTTGCCTTCATCCATCAACTCGAGATAAACCTGTTCCACTGTGCGGTGAAACCAGTGGCATCTCCTGCGCTTATGAAATAGGACAATCTTGTCTCATGCTAAAATAGAAATTTATGTTTCGATTTTGAAAACAAATGACATGCTTTTCACTTTTCATGAGACGCTTTGGAAGGGAGGCGAGGTACCTCTGCTTTTATCTGTTTTCCACTTTCTTCATTTGCTGAGCAAGCACAAAAAAACACAGAGTGGAAACATCTATTCATTTATGTTCGTCCATCGCAGCAGCCAGTGCAAATGAAACGAAAGCCTAAAGTATACTTGAAGGCAACTAGACAGTATGAAAGGTTTGTTTTTAACTGTTACATTGTTCACTGAAAAGATAAATGGTTTTATGTATTATTTGTGAAGGCTTTTTCTCCAGTAACGGCAGAAACACTGTAAAACAGCCACGTTGTGCCGGCACTTTACAGATCCCGAACAGAGCGAGAAGAGCGGTGTAACACCCACAGCCATCTTTAAGCATCTTTTTAACGGGGATTTTGCCGTGGCAGTGCCCGTTTCCCCTCCTCGGGAAGTCCCACCGCTGCCTGCGGAGCCCTTTACCGCTAGAGGGCGTTGTAGGCAAAGGGCCCGAGAGGCAGCGCAGGCCCCGGCATCGGGCGAGGAGGAGGGTGGAGGGGACGGGACACCCCGCGGCTCTTACGGCGTGGGGGGAAGTCAAATGCGGGACCTGCTGGAGCCTCCCCTCTCAAGTTATAATTAATCCCCTGTCTCGGGAAAATCCCGGAAAGAGCCGGGCCGTCCCGTCCCGTCCCGCCCCACCCCGCTCCGCACCAGACTCACTGAGTCCCCTCTCACTAAGCTGCCAAACCCTGCGCCATCCCACAATGCACAGCGGGCGGTAGCCGGGCGGCCGGCCCCGCCTTCTTCCGCGCTCCAGCCAATCGCCGCTCCGCTCCTCCGGACTACACTCTCCAGCATGCCCCACGGCGGAGGGTGGTTCCTGGCTCGCCCGCCGTCTTCCGCCTGTCGCAAAGTGTCGCGCTGTGCGGCCGGAGCCTGGGCTGGCGGCCGCGGGCCGTGCCCATAGCCGAGCGGCGGCGAGCCCCGCCGGGCGGAGAGCGGCCGCTATGGGTTGCGGGCGGTGATCCCCCGCCCTGCTCCACCTCGCCCCGCTCCCCGCCTCGCCGGCAGGCAGCCTCCCGCCATGGAGGAGGAGAGCATGGAGGAGGAGGGCGGCGGCGGCGGCTGCGAGGCCATGATGGACGACCAGAACCACAACAACTGGGACGCCAGCGGCTACGGGCGGCACTTGCTGGGCCCCGCCGCGGCACCGCTCGGTGACCGCTTCCTGCGCGGCGCCGCCGCCGGGCCCACGGCCGGGCCGGAGCTCCCCGCGGTGCCCGAGGCCAACGGCGTGCTGCGAGGCTGCGAGCCGGGGAGCGCCGCAGGCAAGGGGGGAGCTGGAGCCATCGCCGCCGCCATCAGCATCAACGCCTCGACCTCCAAGTTTCGTGAGTGACCGCCCTGCCCTCCGCGCCGGGCGCACGGAGGGGACTTCGCCCCCGGGCGGCTCCGCGGCGCTGACAGCCGCTCCCTTCTCAGCCTGCACTCTCCCGCTGCCCCGTGCTCTCTGCTCCCCTGCCCGTGGCTGGCTCAGCTCTGTCCTGCGGCGGGTCCCTTACGTGGGTCTTGGCCCGAGAGGCTTCTCGAAGCTAAATCAAAGGGGTTAAGGCACCTTGGAAGGAAAAATTAACCTTTCTTGCACACACCCCAACTTCTGCTGCTGCTTTCCTTCTTACGGCAAGGTGACGTGTAGATCTGGCTGTAGAACTGGGAGAGCGAGTGTCTGCAGGGTTTTCAGCTATGCAGAGACACTGTGGCCTTTCCTGAAGCTTTTAGCGCAGGTTGTCTTTTCCTAAAGACTTTTTCATTCTGCCTGAAAAATCCACAGATGGGTCTGAGACCCACTTGTGATTGTAGGCGGCGATGTGTGCAGAGACCCTGGGAGGGGTGTGCTGTCCTGGAAGGGACATATGTGGGCAAAGACCTGATGAGAACAACTGAAGATGAATTTACCCACCCACCCCCCCACCACCCCAATTAGTCTTTTGCATGTAGCTTTTAACAGAAATGGCAAGTTTTTCTGATGTTTAGTTGAGCTGAGTTTGAGGGAAGGGAATATTTTTTTCTGTCCATTTCAATTCCACTTTTATTTCTGGAAGTCATACTTCTGGGCAAAATACGCCTTTTTCACTAATGGCTGCCAGAAAAGTTGGGTTTGGCAGGTTAGAGATATTCCTCAAGTGTAACCATGTAGCTGCCATGATGAGATTTTGATGGGAAATGCACCTTTTTTTCCTCTGTTCTCCCTCTTTCCCCAATGCTAGCTCACCTGTCCAGCTCCTCAGCGGCTCTCTACTGCTCTGGTAGCCTGGGTTTCATGGCTCTAGGCACATTGCCAAGGCTGGCTGCTTTGAAGTTGAGGCTCCCAGACTCCATGAGCTCTCTGGCTCTTTGCCTGCCTTGCTTGTCAGGGCTCCAGGTACCTTGGGGTGGCTCATAGCACTCAGGCACTTGAGACAGTTGAAATGTTGTTTGTCATTGCTAAACTAAGCTCTTGAATTCCCAATCCAGAAGTTTAAAGTCATAGTTTTTCAGAATGAAAAATTGTTTTGGACCTTCTCCCAATGGGTGACTTTCCAGCTAATCTACAACTTGCATCTGAGGGGGAGAAGAAGTGGCTGGGCGTGATTTTGCTCAGGGTGTGGTTTTTGAGTTCTTGTTTCACTTCTGCACTGGTATCCCAACACAGTATCTGTCTTACTGATGTTAAGTATTGTTTTTAACAAAATTCTTCACAGTGGCAAAGCATGTGTAGAGAAGCTGATTGTCAGTCTTAAGCTCGATAGGAAAGTTGCCTGTTCTCTGCTACCTGAAGAGCTTCTTGTGGTTGAATGAGCAAGGACTTGTGCCTGCCTTGCTTCGTGATGCAGAGGCTTAGTCTTGACAGGTTATCCTACAGGTCACCTTCAAAAACATGGGTGACGCACGGTTTCCAGCAATCATGTGATTAATTGGAGAGTCTCTGGCTTTCAGATAGGTTTCTCCCTCCTGATTCCTCCAAACCAAAAAGTCCAACGCCTTTGTTCAACACGCTGCAAGTAATTACGTAATGGGTTTTGTTCGTGTTTGTAGTTGCAGACTAAAGCTGTCTGATGGCCCTTTTTTGGTCTAGTTTAGCTGAAAGAGTAATGGAGGAAGAAGATTAGATGGAAACCCTTTGAAATCTTTCTAAGGGGCCAAATCCAATTCTCCTTCCTTGAGTGTTTGGTGTTACTGAGAACTAAAATCAGTTATAATAACGCATAGTTCATTTACTAGCTTTTCTGCTAGTTAAAGCAAGTTAAGAAAATTCTCCATGTTGTGGTAAACTTGTAAGTAAACCTTTATTTACAGTTGATTCATCTTCAGTCATAGTGATGGATTTACAAAGCAATAAAATTGTGTTATGAAAAATATTTTTCAAAGGCTGTAAGTGAGAAAACTAGAGTAAGAGCATTTAAGACTTCAGGCAAAGCTCTTCTGTACTAGTAATTGCAGCGTATCTGAATTGTGGAGGAAATGAAGAGTTTTCCTCCTCCTTTTTTTCTTCCCTTTTGAGCAAGGATGGTTATAAATGTATTGGATTCCAGTCCCGTTTAGGATGGGCACATGGCTGTGAGCTTTGGCATATCCAGTAAATCTGTTGACTACCCTGTTGTGTAACACAGCTCAGCACATGTGCTTTGCTGCGTAGGCAATTGCCCAATGAAGAAAAGGTTTAATACTACTTTTACTAACCAGGCTTAACGCAGACTGAGGAGCACCTAATAAAAATAGAAGAGAATTGAAAGCAACTACAGGGCAGGCTCATAAAGTTGATAATGTGTGCTCAGATGTGTTCTGTTCTGTAACCATGCGCTGAGAGAAAGGAAAGCGTAGAGCCATGGCGACAGCTACAAGTCTTAGATTAGCCTCAGGCATCTGCTTGAAGAGTTTGTTCACTGACAAAATACTTTAGGATGGTAGGGTGCATTGCTACTTAAGCGTAAGGCTTCACAGATGTCACTTTGAGACGAGATAAAGCTTCTGAAAGATGCCTGGCTGCGTTCTTTGGTTCTTACTGTCAGAATAAACGACAGATAATTGTCAGAGTGATGTCTGCTTACTTGCCAGTAAGTTGGATTACCTGTCCTGCTCTGTCCCTAGCTGTTTTAACTGCAGTATTAAAAGAAGGATGTTTTGAGTAGCTTTTCAGGTTAGATAGTCTCATCTAAATAACAAACCCAACAGCATTAATGATTTTTATTTTTAAATATTCTATTCTTCACATCATGTGCCTATTACTGTTCCAGCATCATCTTTTTTTTTTTAGCTATTGGTGCTTGTAAGTTTTTTGTATTAATTTCACAGGAGATTTATACCTGCCTTTGGACTTTTTGGCGTTTTTTAAATCTTAGTGTGTTTTGCTGTTTTTCTGATTGAAGTTGATATCAAAGAATTTGGTAGCTTGGAGCAGGCCACGTTTCAATTGTGCCTCTGATACTGAAATATTTAGGTTGTGGTATGAAGCTCATGCATATTCTTTTTTACTTAAATGGTTTCACAGCTGCATTTGACTTAAGCAGTTTTTCTTTTGAACTTTTTTGTATATGGAAAAGCAGCAGTTGCTTCTGAAGCTTTACTTGGGAAGTCTTTTATATCTTGCTGGAAAATATTTACTTCCTTTCCATATGATCAGACTGATTTCTCCCCCAGTCCCACCCCAAACTCACTGTAGTTGGATAAAATCATGCATTCTCACATGCTCTGTTGCAAAATGTCTGTGTTGCTTCCCAGAAACTTAATAAGTCTTAATGAAATGAAAGTCATCTTTAGTATCACCCTTTCCTTGCAATTTGGAAATGGAGGCTGTTGGGCAAATTCTTCTAAATCTTGAAGGCCTAATATAGGGATAAGCATGGAAGAATGACAGCCTAAAGAGATGGAAAAGTAAAAAATTAAGTTTCTAAAAGGGCAATCTGCCTTTTCTTTCTAGTAATTTCTGTGATTCCTTTCCTTCCTTGTCTTGGGCTTATTCCTGCAGAGCTTGTAATTGGAGGGTGCTACTGTAAAGTCATTCATGTCTGTGTGTAAGCACTGCCAGAAAAAAAGGGCCATACTAACTTGTGACAGATACTAAAATGTTAAAGTAATTTGTTTGCTGAATTAGAATAATAAAAATAGTGATTGTTCGCTGCCTAGTCTTTGGACCCAACTATCTAAATATTATACTTGGCTGAGTTTCAGGACTGAAGTGTGGAAATCAAATGAAATAGTACTTGTAAGAGTCTTTTGAATAAAAATGAAGCTTTTCTAGACTGTTGCTTTGAACTCATCAGCGTTTCCTATGCAGGTCTCTCAGGGCTTGTAAAAGCATTTTGTCCTTTACCTGTGCAGCACTTCTGACGGTCAGGCCTTCCTGTCTGCTGCTCCTTTCTTTTTCCATATTGTAAAAAAAAATAAATGGACATCTCAACAGCCTGTTACAAAAATGATTTTGCAGTGTTCTCAGTTCTTACTTGACTCTTCTCTTGCAAATGAATAGAGCTCATTTAATATGTTAATTCAGATGTGGGTGTGATTATACAGTGAAATCTTAAATCAAGACTTGGTCTAATATTTATGCTGACTTCAGTTTAATGTTTTCTGTGGAACAGAGCCACTTCTGCTGAGACCCACTTTTCAGGGGTAACATTGAAATACAAATGCTCAAATTTTGCTGTGTATGAGCACGAATAGTAAAGCTACTATGTGGGAGCTGCTCTTGAGAACACCTGCCCAGAGTCTCTGGGCTCTGAAAGGGATGAGAACTCAAGCAAGTCACTGTGAGACAGATGAATAAGGGGTGAATTTATTGTCAGGCAAGTGCTGTGCTGTCCCTGACCACGTGGATGCTTTTACACCCTGGAGCTGACTTGCTGGATGTGTTACCTTATGTCCTGGTAGTTGTGTACCTGTGCCTGTAACCTTTATCAACTCATTAGCAAACAGCGTGGTGCTTTCAGGTTGCAGGGTGGAGTGTTAGGACAGTGTCCTGCAGCACTTGGTGGTGGTGACCTGTTTACTGCTCACACACTTACTAGGTTAACTAGATCCATTTCTGTATCAGGTGTGAACCAAAAGTGAACCAATGGCTGGTTGGGTGAAGAGGGGCCTACAAGTACTGCTCTAACATTCTTCACAGAGCAAGGTTTCTGGCTGAAATACCCTAAAAAGACACACAACAGGAATAACATTAAACATTTTCTTGTCTCACACCTCTCTTTATTCCATACTCTCTTTAAACTCCTTTTTCTCATGATAACTGTTAACTGTTTTGCCTGACTTTCCCTAGAATTGTTCTCATAATGCTGCCAAAAGTGCCTTACCCAGCTTCTTTCAAACCCTTGTGAACATGACAGTTCAGAAATCTTGCTCCTCAAATCTAGCAGTGAACCTGCATTTACATGCAGCCCTATTCAAAATATTTATTTTCAGTGCAGTGACTAGACTGGATTGTTTGGGATGGGAACTACCTTTGTTCTGTTCCTTATAGCCCAGACCCACCTGTGGAGTTCAAATGAAGAAATGACTTTAGACTTCCTGGATTGCATAGTTTAGATACGAAGTATGTACCCGGTGCTGTTAGTTACTGAAGGCTTGGTTTTGAGTGAGTGCTGTGAAGCCATGGTCCTGTGACAAGCCAGCAGGGTGGTCCTGTGAGTACATCTCTGACGATAAGGTGCTGCCCATCTACCGTGGGTGCTCTTGGAGTTGAGTCACGTGTGGTTTGTTCAGAAATCCTCCCTATAAAGAGAGAGAATAAACCTCTACCGTGTCTGTGAAGGCACACGAATGGCTTGCACAAGAGGCTACAGTTAGGAAGCTCGGGAGAAAAATCAGGGAGTGATGGGGAATTCTGATATGAATGTCTCCTCTTCTTCCCTGTGTTGATTCTTATCTGGAAAAGGAATATTACTGTGCCTGCTAGAGGGGGAACTGTAATATGAATCCAAAAAGTTCCCAGTGAGCCTAACTGCAGTTGAAGGCAGAGAGAATTGCATCAGCTTTTAGACCAAAGAAACTGCTGGTCCCACCTGAGTCTTGTAAAATTAATACGTCTCCTGGGAAGGAGTATTCCAAAAACTACCAGTTTTGGCCAAAGCTTGTTCTTCTGTGTGTGAGGACCCAGTGATAATTGTTGATTCTGGACTCCTACAAAGTTGTGTAACTTGTTAATCTGAGCTAACTACCGAACTACTCTTTTTTGAATTATTGTTCTTACATTATCCTGCTAGAACTCCCAGGAGTTTGTATTTCCCTGCTACTTCGCCCCCCAAGAAATATCCAAGCACTGATTTGGCAGGTTTTCGGATTTTATTTTGTTTTCTGAAAATAAGGTACAAATTCAAGTCTGGGCTTTAGTTCTAGATAAGGTTATCTTAGCGGAAGCAAACTGTTCCCAGGTTTTTTGGCCAGCTTATTGGCGTGACCTGACATTGCAGAGCATTCACTTGCTTCTAATCTTCTAGCTAAAGTTACTAAATGTAATTTTGTCTTTTTTTTCTGTAGTTATGAATGTTATAACAATTGAAGACTATAAGAGCACATATTGGCCAAAGTTGGACAGTGCCATAGATCAACTTTTAACTCAGAGTCCTGGTGACTACATCCCTATCTCCTATGAACAGATATACAGGTAAGGAAATCTTTTAAGTGCTACATTACTATTTTTTTCTTTAAAGTTAATTGTTTCTTTTGTCTTGCAGCCTATGCATTTGTCATGTGTTTTATTTATGAGGAGGAAAGTGGGAAGGTTATGTGAAGTACATTGTTGCTTAAGTGGTTGGAATGAGTGAATAATAGATACTTATCTTGACACCCCATGTTAACAGGAATAAATGCTGAAGAATTAAAATGCCTAAGTGCTGAAAACATTAACATTCAAGTAAGCTCCACCACAGTTGCTTCGTGTAATACGTTTAGCAAGGTATTAAAGTCTCAACATCACTTTCCTCAAAGGGGAAGAAGAGACTGGCTTAGTGTTTCAGAAGGCTGCTTTGTCATGTCTAATGGGAACCGATTTGGTGTAGTAGAGGTGCAGAAGTAAACAGAAGCAGCTAGTATCAAGATCCATCCATATAAACAGTCATTTGTGTGTTTTGCATCAGGTAGACTTGATCTGATTTCCCCTGTGCCCAGCCGTCCTGCTGCATATGCAGTCAGAGGCTGTCTGAAGGACTGACACAAGGTTTGGTCCTTGATATCTCTATTCTTGTCTGGAGAACAGTTGATTTGATTCGTACCTGGCCTGGAGCTGCAGCTTACTTTGGTTTGAAAGGGATCTAGTCACACAGCAGAACTGCCCTGCAGAATAAGCTGGTGCGCAGAGTGGGAACGGTAGAAGATTTGCTTCCAAAACACACTGCTGCTCCAAACCAAAGTGCCAAATGCTTCGAAGACCTAGCAGTTTCCTAAGAGATTCACTAAAATGGAGATTTTTGTTCTGTAGGTGACAGATGTCCAGGTTGTTGGTAAATAGGATGGAAACTGGGTATCTGCTGCTGCATTTACTGGCCAAGGTACAGGTAAAACTACCATCCCTTGGCAGGAACACAGTTAGTAGCACTGCTGTCTTGGTTTTCTTTGCCATGGTGTTGCAGTCTGTGAAATAACGTGGGCAGCTCAGTCACCAGTTGCTGTTTTTAGAGGCTTTCAGCTCAATCTCCTGTCCACTTGCACTTAGCCATGTTGTCTCTCCAGTTTGAAACTTTGTTTTAGGGAACCAGATCCAAGAGTGGCAGGTGTTCAGTTCCCTCTTAACTCCATTTAAAAATTTTAATTTCCTCTTTCCTCTCCAAACTTTTGGAACTGCTGTTGCCAGGACTCAGACATCAGCATGTGAACCAATAATTGAGATGGTAAATTTGAATTGAGAGATGTTTTGCAGCTTTAGTGTAAGTAATCAAAATCCTTTTCCTAGCTTGAAATCCCCAGTGTGCAAACAGCCAAGAAACAGCAAACAGCTAAGCCAACATCTCCCCGTAGTCATCTCTGATAACGAGTAGGTGTGCAGAATTAATGCTGTAATACTAGAATAGATCTGTACCTTGTTATGGCTTTCAGATAACTGCAGCTTATCTTTGGCATCTTTTTACTGCTCAGAAGATTTAATTATCAAAGCAATGATTGGTTTAAAGTTTCTTGTGGATAACCCTTATACATCAGGGTGACACTTGCAGTATTGTAACGGGGTGCAGGTATCTGAGCCTATGTTTTACCAGAACAAAAGATTACTTGTAGTTTAGTGTTATTGATAAAGCTAGCGTGTCAGTTTTGTAAGTTTTCTTTTAAAAATTCTGCCTGCAAATGTAATTATTCTGCCACAGCCTCTTTCAACCAGGAGTGTGGTTTGTTTTTTTTTTTAATTTTATTTTAGAAGGTGTCCCTTTGCTTGGTTTATAATCTAGACAATATAGAGTGAGGATGGAAGCAAAACTGCTTTTTTTTTTTTGTTTTGTTGAGTTTAACAATGATGCTTGCTTGGAGTACTGCAATAAGTCTGCAGCAGCCTTGAGGTTTAGATCCTCTCTGCTTCCCTAGACTAGTTCTTTAGTCTGAAAATTAGTTTTCTGAAGTGGTTCAAACAGCTACATATCTTTCATATTTTTCTTTTTACAGTGAAACTGAGCTGAAAATACAGTGGTCTTTTTGATAGTCTTTCTGCTGACTAAAGGAATCAAGGTTTCCATAATGCAAACTCTAAATATGTTATTAGATACCCAAACTACTCTATTTGACCTGATCAGTGGTAGCTGTAGATGTCTACTCCACAGCAGTGAGAGCTAGGAGATAACTTCCAAGGTGTGTATGCAGCTATTTAGCACGGACCAGTTTACCCGTAAGGTATCAATGTGTGTTTAGTGACTATATTTGGCTTTGAGTCCAAAGCCTGCCTGTGCATAGTCACTTCCTATTAAAAGGGTTAAATACATTTACAGAGAGATGTGAAGGAAACTGGGATGAGGAAGGTGTGAACAGCTAAGTTGTACTTCTGGCAGCATTGTGGCTGCCTTCCAGATACAGTGTGATTAGACTGCTGTTCTTCAAGACAACTTACAAATCTCAGGTCTTCATCCCTATCACTAAAAGCTTACATTCTGTGTCCTGCCTGGGCCTTGCTTTTTCTTAGGTGGTTCGTTATGCTGAAGGACTAACAAGCTGGTGACTTCTTTGGGGTAACAAGAGGGCAAGGATGGTTCACAGAATCGGCCCACTGAAACAGGAACTGAAAACAGGATCTGAAATGGGGAAGGAACCTCTAAATAGAAGTGTCCAAATAAAATGTAAACACACCCTGCACATACATACAGAGTGGTGTTTGACTGCAGAGCCTGATGCAGCAGCAGGTGTAGCAATGCTGTATGTAACACGAAGCAGAGATGTACTTTAAAATTCAGATTAGTTATATCATTGCAAAGTGGTCATCTTGTGGAAGTGGAACAAACTGTGTTGATGTTGTTACCTAACTGGCTGGTTTGTAAGAGATTGCAAAAATCAGCCTGGCTTTTCTTATCAGTGTTTCTGTCTTTGATCCAAATTAAATTGATATTTTTGATGTCACTGCATCATATCAAAATGTCTTCTGCACTTGTTCCAAGATAAGATCTGATATTGGTAGACTTCATGTGAAAGAAACAAGATGACTCTGACTGTTATTTAAATAATATCAAGCTACAGGTACTCAATTATTCTTAAAATATAATAGTAGGAGAGGTGTGGGGTGCATTCTGGATTTTAAGAAATAGCATGGTTTGCCAAATGAGCAGACTCTGTGTAGTGCTGAATGCTGTATTTTGGGTGCTTTTGAAGTTGTCAAAGGGAATAAATATGTACTTCTAAAAGTCACTTCTAAAACCTTCCTCCAGAAGACTTCCAGAGTGGCAGGTATTGAATGAGAGCATCTGCTTGGCCCCTGAAGGGGTGGAGCTGGTGCCTAACCTCTCACTTGCATTAGAAAATTCCAATAGTCCTTAGTCTACAGTTGTTTTAATCTCATCTTCTCAGTTTGTTTGTCATTGTACCACCTTCTTGGTAGAGAACTGGGTGTCATGATTCCCCTACAGTGACACAGTGTTGTTGTACCATAGCTTTACGCTTCTGCTGCTCTAAAAAACCTGTGGAATTCAAGTCTGAGATCTGGACCTTGCTGGAAATGTTTGTTTGCACATGTCCTAAGGGGCAGTCTCTGGCTTAAATTGCATGCTGTAGCAGTACCCTGTACAGAGGGATGGAGGGAGAGGAGAGCAGAACAGAGGCATAGGGAGGACATTTAGCTTGCTCAGGGCACCAGGTGAAGTCTTCCTTGGGCCTCTTGATCTTTGGCAGCTCCCTTTCAAATCGCTGACTTCAAAGAATGACTCAAAGGAAGTAAAAGCTGCTTGGTACACATAATGTTGGTGTTAGTCCTGATGATGATGACTGCCTTAATGTAACTTCTTGCTGAAAGTAGTATTTGTTTTACAGCTGGGGTAAATATGTTTTCAATACATAGCCTTCTCTTGCAGATATGTTATATTGCAGTATGAGAGCAATAAAATGTTCTTAAAAAAAGAAGGTAGCACTGAAGACCAAAGTTAACACAGCCAAGCCATGGCAAGTAGAATTAAAGTTTTGTTGCTCTTTTACTGCACCTTTATTATGAAAATGTAGGGCTTTCTTAGAATTTAGGTAACAAAGGATGGAGTAACATGCTTGTGTCTGTAATTCTAGAACTTTTGCTGTTTCTTTTTAATATGCCAGCACAGTTTTGGTGCAACTTCTGTGACTGCTTGTCAGTGTTGCCCTTCTTTTAAAAAGGGCTTTGCCCTAGAATATGCATATAATCACCAAACCTGCTTATTTTAACGGAGCCTTCATAGGACAGACAAAAGCCACAATTAGGGGTGTGCTGGTGTGCTGTTACCAGAATTATCCCGCCTGTTCTGAAGTGCACTGTTAAGAGAACTTATTGTAAGTCAAAGTGAAGTTGGGGAGGGGGAATGGGGACGGACACCCTGGGGCCTCCAGGGGAGACTTACAAGTCTGCTGGAGCTCATTCCAAGCATAGGGCTGTGTTTAAAAGTTCAGCAATCATTCAGTTAACTCTATTATCCTCTAAATTAAGACTTGAACAAAATATTTTGAAGTCTGTTACCCTTCATTACAAACTGTTGTAAGTTCATTGTTTGTTCCTGTATTTGTTTCTGCAGTTGTGTGTATAAGTGTGTATGCCAGCAGCATTCGGAACAGATGTATAGTGACCTAATAAAAAAGATAACTAACCACTTAGAGAGAGTCTCAAAGGAGCTGCAGGTAAGAAGCTGCACAATCTAATTCTGTCTTTCCTGGGATCTGTGATTATATCAGAGCAGCATGTAGATGGCCCATGGAGGGGATTGCGGTTAAGACTGATTTACACTAGCCTACTAAATTGTGGACTACTCATTCACTAACTGGCTGTCAGACTGAATACCAAGTACTAGAGCCAATTGCATGGCACTGACTGGCCCTAGAGATCTGAACCACCTGGAGAGCAGTGGCTAATCTTGAATATATAATAGATAATATAGAATCAAAGATTAGAGAATGGGAAATAGGCAGTATAATGTAGGATGTAAATGCTGCAGTCAAACATGATCTGAGCACATGACGGATGGGATGGGGCTCTGAGCAACCTGATCTAGTTGAAGATGTCCCTGCTCATTGCAGTGAGGTTGGACTAGATGATCTTTAAAGATCCCTTCCAACCCAAAGCATTCTATGATTCTACATTTGCCATTGCTGTGTTAATCTATATAAGCTGTTTATGGTCCTTGTGCATCACAAGCAGCACAAAAGGGAAAATCTAAAGGAAAAAATTGGATTAAAGACAAACTGTGAAATATAAATTAGAAATTACTGCATATGAAAGTTTTGTGCTACAGTTTATTCTGCATTTTTCTTGCCTATCTCTAGATGTCAGTGGTTTACAGCAGTCCTAATACAGTTTGTGTATCCCTATCTTCCTCTGCAGCTCGTCTTTCCTCTGCATCCATGTTTGTTTTCGTGTGTGTTCCTTGTTGAAAATTCCTTCTAGGCTAGAATCTCCAGACATGTTCTTGAAATTGTCATTGCTACAGCAGCAACACTGTTTTATCTCCTTACAGCTTTTGTCGCTTCCATAACTGATGTTTGAGTTCTGTATGGACTTGCAGTGCATCAAGTAGAGATGACAAATGTAAAGGAACCCTAAACTACAGCAGCTCCCTCAGTGCTTCTAAAGATTGATAACTAAATTCTGGAAAGGCAGTCTTTTAACTGCATCAGGAACTTCTGGCTAAGTGTTCTTTCCCATCAAAATATATAGCAGTGTGATCTCTTGGATGCCCTTCTTGTCTCCCTCTTTTCCTCTTGTTGCTCTCCTTATTAAGAAAAATAGCTACTTTGCTTTTAATGGGCATGGTCTTTGGGGCAGTCTTTGACTATAAAATATCTAGGTCATCTCAAGCTATGTTCTTTCCTTCTTTTCTCATTTCTTTATTTCTCATGGAATGACATCCTCACTGTTCTATAAAAGTTGGTTAGAGTAGATGGACAGAGTATTTACAATACAGCCTTCCCTTGGTTCTGCTGAACTGGTGCAGCCTGTATGTTTTCAGGCTGCTTGTGCGACCTACGAATCATTGCAGCTGTACAGGTTTGGCCAGTTCTTCTGACGTATCTCATGGTAGTGTCCTGCATTACTTTGCTTTCAATTTAGGAATACCCTGAATTCTTTACTCTGTGGTAGTCCTTGACTGTTTCCTCTAAAGTTCCAAAACTGACTGTGGCAGCTACTTTTAAAGTTTGCTGTAGCACTTATGTGCTTTAAATGCTTCTGCCTAAAAACAAGGCTGCCTTCTGAACATCAGCTGATGAAAAAATAATTGAGACAACTACTTAATGCAATCTTTGTCTTGCAAAAGTTTCCTTATGTAGGTTAGACACACCTTCTGGCAGCTGAGAAGGCTGTAACGCAACATGAAACCATCTTTGAGTGTATTATGTGGGTTTTGTCTGACATGAACATCAGTTTGGTTTTGGATGGTAAATCCATCTTTTTGAGCTGCTTGAAGTAAAACTTTAGTGCCTTGGAAAATCATCCTGTAAAACTGTTTTAGCTGTTGGTTGTGAAATTTACTCTAAAGAGACTATTACAATAGCTCTTATTATCCTGATACTTCTTTGATCTTAACAGATTATGGTGACACTCAGTCACGTGGGTTTATGTTGAAAATGTGGTGCTGGATCTTTGCCTTAGCAACAGCAACAAATTACTTTGTAAACGTTGGTCACTTGGAAGTGTCTGGTTCACACAGGCAAACAATAAAAAAACCTTGTATGTGCGAATCCTTTTAATGCACAATATGTGGTATTTTGCTTTCTCTGACATAAACTCATTCCACCTGCCAACCATATTTAATCTAATTGCTGAGTTGTGTTTAATTGGCAGGGTGTGACTTGATGTGAGATTATTTTTTATTTTACATGCAAAGTTGCAAATGTAGCCCAGTATAATCAGGAACGTTGGTTTGTGTGAGAAAGCAAGCAATCATGAGTACCGAAATGGCAGGCAAATGCAATGTCATATTCTGGACCAGCCCAGCAACGTCTTTGCATAGAGGTGCAACAGTTTAATGGCAAGTGGATTGCAGAATAGCTGCGTATAACCAACATGCCAGAGCAAGCTGTTTCCTACAAGAACCACTCATCAGCAGCAAAAGCAGTAAAGTTGTCAGATACACATAGTAAAAGTGGGAGCATCTCAGGGGACCAGTCAGACTTGCTCTTGCCTTGTTGGAGTTTGCCTTATTGTGGAGTTCTTTCTGTGTGGCATTTGCTGCAGAAACTCTCTATATTATTTTTTTTACCACAGCCACCCTCCGTGTGCTTGGCCCTCAGCTTGCCTGGCCAGCCAGCCTCTGCTGGAGTCAGCAGAGTGGCGAGCACTCGGGTGTCCTGAGCTGGCTGTCCCAGGCACTGCCACCGGGGCCCCATGGTCGCACAGGGCCATATGCACTCTCCCTGGTCATCCCCTGCGTGACTTCTACCCTTCAGGCTGCAGGTCACCTGGTGTGGTATTGGTGTTTGTTGCCACATGTGTTCCTGAAGGTCTACTTCACAGGTTTTCACCTTTAAGAAACTAATTTCCAGTGGTGGCAGAAGCATTATGTAAATGTGAGTGGGCTGAAGGGTTCTCTGCATGTTAGACATTGGGTGAAAAGCAGTGCATGTTGCCTGCTGAGTAGTCGTATGTTTAGACGAGATGAATTGCTTGTTATCAGACCATTGGCGCTTTGATACAGGGCCTCCTATATCCCAAGAAATTTCTAGCTCCTTCCTTGCTGTGTGTGTAAGTAAATGATCCTCTCTTCAGGCTCTTTCAGCTGTGGAGACTCTGAGTAAGGATTGCCTCCCTTTCTTGCAATCGATGTCTGACCAGTTTCTCTACATTAGTAAGACTGAGTTTTGCCATGTGGAGCTTCCAGTAACTGAGAATTAAATTGGCCTAATTCTTGAGTTGATCAGAATTTTGGATTTTCTGCGCTTAAAAAAGAGTAGCTGCAGAAAACGCAAATGAACATGTTTCTTGTTGTCTTGAAGTCTGTGAAGCCTGTAGTATACAGATAATTTTTCTAAGATGCTTTATTTGGAAACATTGTATTGGTAATGGACATATCCCATTACATTGTGGTTGAAAATAATGACAGCTGTTTTTGTGGGGAAGTGCTGAATCATTCTGATGTCTGAGTGTGGATACACAGGCAGATGCTTTCAAATGAAATACATCTCTTTAGAGTGAGTAAAACTACATTTTCATTAGGCACTAGTGTTTCTGACTTAACTTATTCTTACTCGCTCTGATAAAGTAATTTAAAATCAAGTACTCTGCCCATTTTGTATCTCTTCATCAAAAGACACTGGAAAGTACTTTAAGCATTGACAAGCGAAATGCACTGAGGCACTGACCTAGCCCATGACAAAAGCAGCAGCTTTTTTTGTGTGTAAGTGCAGTGAAATATTTTCATTGTAGTTAGAATAATCTCAAGAATTCCCGACAGCTAAAAAGCAGTTCTTTATCATGTTGCAGCTTCTTTTTGATTAGAGAAGAGAGAGAAGGGTATCTATTGTTTTCTGTTTGTATGTGTTTGTGGCTTTTTTCCTTGAGCAGAAACAGTTGAATTCACTAACTGTATGTAATTTTTATGTTCGTTGAAGTTAATAAGTGAGACTCAGTCTTTCTCTGAGTAAATGAACACTGGTTTGCTTGCATTGTTTCTGTTTTAAATCAAACAGAAGCGGTAGAGCTAAACCACCAGAATTTCTTGCTTAAATTCCATCTGTCTAAAAGCATCAGATTAAATTTGGAGCCATTCGCTGACAGTGTACTTAGGCTCTTGAACACTCCACAGAGCTTGGGGTTTTTCTTCTTTATTATGTCTCGAGATATGTCTGGGTTTTTTATGAGCAATATAGTTTTCTATAACGAACATGACTGAACGGAGCAGTCACTGGTGGTGGTAGATGATTTGGATGGAGCTGTGCACCCCCCTCCAGAACCTGCAGATTTAAGGTCTTTGCTGTGCAATGCCAGAAGGCTTCTCTGCCTTAATCCTTGTAACTTCTCAGCCTTCTGCCTCGTCAGCCAGTCAAACCAGTCGGTGCAGTGTATGAAAATATCCTCTCACCTATTGTTTCCTTGTAAGAATATGCATTGGAGTCAGGTTATTGTAAAAGCCATTCTGCTATTTTGAGGACTGCCAAATCTCTGGGAACTGTGTGCCTTGTATCATGTCACTGTGGTTGCCAGCTGTTCTTAAAAATATGTCAGCAATATCTGCTGTAGACAACCTGTTCCTTCCTTGCCTTTTCCTTTCTCCTTTTCTGTCTGACATTCACCTTCCGCTTGTCCCCTGTGATTATGTGGAGTTTTGCCATGCAGTGGTGAGGAGCCTGTCATTTCCTGCCCTGGTTCTTTCTGAAACACTAATCTGATTAATACAGATGCCTTACTCCAAACTTCAGATTAGGTAAAGCTGAGCTTGTGACTGTGGGCATGCCATAGCAGTTCTTGATATTTATACTTCTAGGTAATTTCACCCCAGATTGTTTTGTAGATACATTTTTCTTCCCTTCGCTGATGATTACATTACCTTTATAAGGCGCTATATTGTAACTGAACAGTTATGCCAGTCTGTAAAACAACCTTGGACGACAGCATCTGTGGCTGGTTTTTGTGTAAACTTAGTAAATCAGATTGCTAATGAAGTGTCGATTAGGCTTTAGTAATGTACTTGTGGGAGGCCAGGTTATATCCTCCACCCATGTGAAGAAGCCTGTTATTACGCTGTTCACGTGGGCATTGTCTGGCTTGCTCACCAAATGAGAAATTGCGAGCCTTCTGTCTACACATTCAAGTCTCATCTCTTGTAGCATAGAGATAACACTCAAATTAGTTCTCGTTAATTTGAAATCAGTTGTTTCCCTGAAATGATTTCCATAGTTGTAGTAGTTTCTCAAACCCTTATGTCGAAAACAAATCTGTCTCCTCTATGTTCTGGCTATAGGAAAGATCAGAAATAGAGGTGGAAGATGGAAATTGAGAACTTGCACTTCCTACCTCTTTTCTTACTAAATATGTTAAATCACTAGTGTTTCTTAAAGTCCATTTGGGCCAACTGCATGATATGTTAATATTGACTAGTCTGTTTTTTAAAGAGGAGACTCAGACTGGCCATTTATCTGATTTATAATATTTAAAAGGAAAAAAAAAAACCCCAAACCCAGTCATCCAGTGCAGCAGGCATTTATCTGTCAGTTTTGCAGAAGGAATATTGCTTAATTGTGTGTGAAACAAGGCTTGACTGCTGTGAATCACACTGAATTGAGTCACACCAAATGAATGGTCAGTGCTAGAGCTCCGACAGCAGAAGCCAGAAGGTTAGCAATGTGTGTATCTTCATGCGTGGACATCAAAAAGATGGCATTTGACTTGAGGTAGAGGTCACCATATTGCCAGAATTGCCATTAAAGATGACATTGTGATAAGCAAACTAACCTGAGAAAAGTACCCTTGCCTGCAGCCTTTTTTGAAAAGGCTTCTATTCCTGCAGTCATCTTTAGTTCCTTGCCACACTACACTGGGTGCTGCAGACCCTGATACAAATACAGAAATACATAAGTAAATATGGCACAAATATGTATATGAATATGTATTTACTAGATGGAAAAGGCTCTGAAAAGTTACTGTTAAACAGAGTTTTGCTGGTCCTTAGATACAATGTCTTTTTGCGTTATAAATGTGTGGAATGGAGATGGAAAGGTGGCCTACAGCTGCTACCCTGCTCGGAGACAATTATGTGAGAGTATGTCACAATGTTTTACAGCTTTGAACAGTTCTGAGTGCAGACTTGGATAGGAAGAGGCAGTCACTCTTTGAATGAGTTGTGCTTTGGCTTGATGTCTGTCTTTTGTAAAATGTTTTAATAGTACCCTTGTCTGGTGAGGTAGACCTGGGCATCACATAAACTGTCTGCAAGGCAAAGTAAACAAATTACATTTTCTTGAGAAAGAATAAAAACTGGTTTAAAAGAGTCAGGCCACTTACATGAATAGCAGGTTAATTTGTGCGGTCGTAGCCATTCTCCCTTTTCACTTGGCAGGTATGGGAGAGATGCTGCAGCATGTATGCTGGCATTTTGGCAGCGAGCATGTTCCCAGGAAAGTGGAACTGCCCATCATTCAACGTAGGAGTGTAAGCTTTGCTGAGTATATTGCTGATTGTGCCAGACGAGTGTTCATAAACAGATTAATGTTGTGTTCCTCAAGAAAAGAACTGTTGTCACTGTTTCTTTCTTGAGGCATTTCTGAGTTGTCTTGAGCCAGCAGTGTGTCTTCTGGTTTCATTGGTGTGTTCAGTTACAGAATGGTATTTAAACTGGTTTTCAAGCTGAAAAAACCCCACATCTTTTTCATGTTTCCTGTCCGCAACTTTGAAATGCCTAGGTATTAGATTTCACATAAGGGAAAGCCTAATTTAGTGTACTGGGGCTCTAATTGCTTGTTTCGCTTGAAGATGTCTTGTTACATGTCATCCTTTCTCAAATGGGTTTTTGTCTTCCTTCTCGTTTCTCTTGGTGCTGAGATGTCGACTGTGGTGTGTAAGGAGATTAAATGACGTCTTTTATATCAGCTTTTAACAGCAGCCATAGTGCATTATACTAAGAAGTAGTCGACTGAAAACCGAGCTGAAGATGTTAAGCAAATGCAACTGCATCATGATTTGAGAAACCTGACCAAACAGTCAGTGGTGGACAGGTGCGCTGTGTAATTGCTACTAGAAAATTGTTCTTAACCCTGTGAGTGGTAGATGGGAGCAAACGTAGGAGAGGATTTAAACTCTCTCGCTTTATAGAGTCTTAAAAAGAAAAAAAACCCTCAAACAAAAAAGCCCCAGCTGAATTGACAGTTTGATAGGGTTCAGAGTGGGGAGTGAAGGAATGAGTGTTCCTCTTCCACCTTGGAAATCCTCAGGCTAGCAGTATGTTTTTCTTTCTTTTGAATAGCTTCTGTAATACATCCCTCAGGTAAGGTAGGAGTCGATTTAAAGATTTAATATTTTCGGGGTGGTGGTGTAAGAAGTAAATGTCATGCTTAATTCCGCCCCTTGCTTGTAATTAAAACAGCTAAACGTATGTGTTATCTTTTCTGGATTGGGACTGAGAGTGAAAAATGTCAGCCCAAGCAGTTTCTTTATTTTTTTTAAATAGCTATAGCTGTATGAATATAGATTTTTTTTTTTTTTAAATGCAAGTTCTAATTTAGTGAAGGCCAATTAATAGAAAAATCTTAGCAACATCCATTTACTCATGAATTTGTTGCCATGCACTGCTTTTTAGTTTATAAAATTCAAGTAGTCTATATAAAGCTAGTTCCACTCCAGTTACTCTCTTATTAATGTGAATATAGAGATGTGGAGAAAATTCCTATCCTCAAAGTAGTAATTGATTTCAGACTAGGAGTTTTGAGCAGCCATACAGTAACACCGTGGTGAACAGAAAACAGATTGTTCTGTTTTCCCCACACAGATTATGATAATTCATAGATGAGCTGTGAAAATACTGTTATTAATTTCTCTTTGGCTTGGGTTTTTGGTTAGTTTACAAGCCAAGCAGGAATTGAGGAGAGTTTGATTGTCAAGGGTTCTTTTTGTGGTATTTTTTTTTTTTTTTGTGTTTTGGAAACAAGCAGAGTCAGGTAGTATGTGCTTTCCTGTTGGTGTCTTGACTGAGGCTTGACATGAAACCCTATAAGGAGAATAAAACTGAAAGGTACCATCTCATGCTGATAAAGCAGCTAGCACTGTGGGTTTACATTCCAGAGGTTAAGACCAAGGCCTGACTCTTGCCTGACGCTAGCGAGTGCTTCCTCTGAAGCCGTCAGGACTTTTCTTAGCTTTTTTTGTCTTTAGAGCAGTTGTTTTCCACTTGGTTGCACAGTGGTGGTGGTCAGCAGGTATCCTGCCTTCCATTGAAGGACTCTTGAGGTTGTTCTCAGGAGACAACAGGGTGTGCAGTTGTTCTCTCGTAATGTGACACAGGCTTTGTGAGGTGAGCTAGCAGAGGTTTTCATCGTCAGTGGAGAGAAAGATCAGTCCTTAAATCCCTGTAAAAAGAGTGGCAGACTGGCTGGATACCATTGCCCAGAGTCTGTTCATGGGATTAAGTCACACACTGTCCAGACAACTTCTGTCTCTGGTTTTTTTTGTTGGTTTTTTTGGTATGAAAAGTGCAGACTGTCAGTGAGAGAAGAGTGATGCCCTATGTCAGCTATGGTCTCCTTTTGTCTGACTTGTTCTTTGAAGTAGAATTTTTCTTTTCCTTTAATCTTAGAAGCTATTTACCAAGTCTTTACAAATCAGAGATTATAACCATATTTAAAGTTGAGGTTGAAGAGGAGTGAAGCAGGAATAAATACTGCTTAGAAATGCAGATTTCATTGCATGTTATTTGCAACAAATTATATATGTGACTATATATGAAAGGGAATCCTTGGCGTTCATAGCTGCTTTTATACATTGTTGGCATTTTGAACTAAAATTTGTTTGGCCACTCCTGAGAACTGCATCTGCAATAAGATTAAAAACTTATGATCAAAATGAGGAATAACCATATATAACGTTTGGCAACAGCATAGGGAATAACACTCTTTATTCCTTTGCCAGGTTTGCTTGCCTTTCTGAAATGTCTGCTCCGTATCGGTGTTTGCTGTGAAAATTACCCACATGTCCATTAAGCACATTAAGGAAGGCAGCAAAAGAAGCTAGTTCAAAGGAAAAAAAACCTTTCATAAGTTTAGAGTACCTAGAGCAAAAAGTCAACATAAACTCTAACTGTTCTCTTAGAGCTGCTGGTGAATGTCCATACAAAGGTTGAAAAATCTGCTTCGTAAAGATAAGAGGTTTGAGTTCTGACAAGGTAGTTGAGATGCTGCTAGCCTTGTGTGTTTCTCATGCCACAGGTGCTTTGGCTTTAGAAAAATCTTGGAGCTTGTTTTCTTGAAAGGTCCCAATCACTGCTGCATTTTCCATCCTCTTCTGGCTTCACCCTGTCAGAGAGGAAAACGGTGCAAGGGAAGAGAAGATTTTCTTCTCACTAGCAAGCAACGCATTGTCTTTGGGTGTGTATAGGTGTGTATATGTATATGAACAGTAGAAACTCGGGCAGCTACCCACCCCCTCCTCTGAAAAGACCACGGTAGGGAAGGCAGGAGTTGGGCCAGAGGCAGAGCACTGCATATGGGTGGTTTGGAATGGAGAGGGGCATAGTGGAGAAACGCGTTTCCCCAGCTCCACTTCCACCCCTGGGTGTGCCCTCCTGCATCCTCCAAATAAATATTTATAAAAGAAATGGTGGGTAGCGCTTCCCATTTCCCTGGTTCCCTTCTCAGTTTAACTTAGCTTTCTGTGGAACAGAGCTTCCTTATTTCCTTCTGTGGAATGTTGTACACAGAAAATAGTGGTGCTGCTGCTGTGGGCTCTGCAAGGCCTATCATGAAGTTGGCACATTCGAGTTTCGTGCAGCAAAGTTTTGCTTGAGACTACAGGGTGATGCTGTGTGGTGGAGCACTGCAGTAGATCTTCGTGGGCCTGATCTGGAGCGCAGGACACCCTATCTAAAGGCATTGCTTCATAGTCCCTCCAACGTAACGCCCCGAATACTTGCCTTGCCTTAGGTGACCCAGCAAAAACTTTAAAATGTGTTGGGTGGACAATGCTTTGTGGAGCTGGAGGACGTGCTGCTTGCCCGCTCAGATATGAAGCAGCAGCTCGATGCCACCCTGTTGTCGTGGAGTAAAAGCCTGCAGGGGGGTCAGAGCACACACCGCAGCACTTGTGGAAATTTGGTTATGGATTCTAGGTGTGACAGTTTTTTCAAAATGAAGGTCTGGTTGGTAATAAGTGTTTTTATTTGCATATGCTAAATGCTAGTTTGGTACAGGCATACTGTATTTCTTACTGAATGGACCTTTTGTTGGGCACTGACGTATAGTCCTGGGCAAAAACCGGTTACTGAAGAGAACTGTCTTTACTGGAGGAAGTTATAGCAGAAACTCTGGAATGATGTGTGGCTTGCTTTGTGTGGATTTAGCTTATCAAATCCTTTGTAGTTCCTTGAGTTTGCTGTGAAAGCATAGCCCATGCTGTTCCAGATCTTTCTCTTGTTCACATTACAACCTGACTTTTACGGTTTCTTGCAGGCCAGCCCTCCAGATCTCTATATTGAAAGATTTAACGTAGCTCTTGGACAGTATATGGGAGCATTGCAGAGCATTGTGCCTCTTTTCATATATATGGTAAGTTTTAGAAAATTATTTTCAAATAAAGTATGTCCATGCACAAGATGCTGACTGAAAGTGAAATAAAATTGAGCTATGATGATTTTTAACTTGTAGAACTTACAATTCATGCCTGGTTTTGCTATCTGCATAATGGTCCTGATGAAGTTCTGTGGGGAGAGGAAGGGGAGCCAAGCTTTTAAATATGGAGTTTTGCAATTGGTTTCTGCCCTAATATTTCTTTCTGGGGAGTGGGAGGAATGGTTTTTATGTTAATTGTAAAAAACCTCTTCTGAAATAGTTAGGTCATTAGTTATACTATTTTGAGCAGAAGTAGTTTATTGGTGCACTATATATTGGCTTGGTATTTTGGGCAGGCTACAAAGATGATTGTTTCTTGCTTTTAAATGGCACAGATTCAGACAAGACAAATGTCTCTTGGAAATGTTTGTGTCACTTGATAAAGCAATTTAGAGCACTGACTAGATAAAGACAAGCATGTGTTCAAGGCACTGTCAGGCATACTTGCAGAGGTTCAGAAACTATTGGTTATAAGTGTTTGTCATGCTGATTTTGTAATTTATTAAGTCTTCTATACCTCTGAAGAAGCTTATAATTTGCATTGTTTTTTGTCAAAGTGCCAAAACTTTTATTGTTTTTTTTATGGCAATGAATTACTTAAGCTTGAGATTTGCCCTTCTCCTGGAAACTGTCCTTGCACTGGCAGCACTAAGAATTTAAAAAAAAAAAGGGAAATATTTGTTGTGAAAGAAACTTGAAAAAAAATATTTAAAGTGATTTAGATCAAGTAAATCTCAAACTCTTCAAAATTATTCTCATTAGTAGCTTCCCATAGTTTGGCAAGCTGTATCTTTTAGACGGATCTCCTACGCTTCAATGAGTTTTCTGAAACCAGGTAACTTGCTCCAGTCTTTCAGCGATAGTGTTACCATACAGATTAGTTGCATTAAATGAGGAATTTGCCTTTCTTGAGCTGGGTGTCACAGGATTGTTTTGGTTGGAAGAGATCTTTAAGATGATCAAGTCTAACTGTTTACCCAGCAATGAGAAGTCATCACTAACCCCTGTCCCTCAGCATGACATCGACACGTCTGTTAAACCCCTTCAGGGATGGGGACTCCACCACTGCACTGGACAGACTGGGCCAGGCCTGGACAACCTTCTCTGTAAAGAATTTTTTCCTAATGTCCAACCTAAACCTCCCCTGCTGCAACTCGAGCCCATTTCCTCTTGTCCTACAGCTTGTCTTCTAATCTGCTTTTTTAGGTAGTTAATACAGAATGAAATCCACTTGCTACAGCTTCCCTTGTAAGCTGAGAGATGGCTGCCTGGTGATTTTTTTTTTTTTTTTCTCATTCTGGTTCCTCTCATGAAGTGCTGGGGGAAAAAGTAGGAAGAGACTTTCCCCTCCTATTACATTCAGATATTTTTACACGTAAAACATTTTCTCACCTATGCTTAACTTCTTTATTACAGGCAGGTTGTTTAAGCAATCTCATAATTTAGTATCCATTTACAGATGGAGATAAGCTCTTCAGGTCTGTACTTCGACTGAATGCTTGGTTCTGAGGTGCTTCCACCACAGAGCTCAAAATCTGTCTTTAACAATTAAGACCAAAGTAACTAACATTGATAAAATGTTCATGATAGACACATGAACAGACAGGTTTTATTTATTTTATTTATTTGTCTATATGACCAGAGAAAGTATAATCGCCACATAAATTTCCATATTTTTCCTTTGCACCGTTGTGATGTGGTGTTTGTACCTTCAAATAAGGAGTGCTCCCTATCCCATTGTTTCTCTTTAGAGTCCGAGTCTAACTGATATCTGAACATAGCAGAAATGGTTAATGAGTAATAAACAGACCTGTAAAATTAATAGTGAGATAGTAATTCTTTTTTTAATTTGAGAACAAAGAGAAGTGAAAGTACTCTGTGATTTTAAAGGAGAAGCTTCTTTAAAGCATGACTAGTAATTTGTTCAGCAGTAAAACTCCTGCAAACACTTTCTTATTTAAGTGACTTAATTCAAGTTAGGCCTGAGAGTGAGTGAGTTAAGTGTTAGTTCCTCTTGCTGCCAAACGCAGTGCTGATTTGGCTCAGCTCTACAGCTGGATTTGAAGGCTAATGTCAAATTAAGGCTCATACTTTTTCCCTGAAATAATTTATTAATCAGTGTAGTGCACAATGTGGAAAATACCTCTAGAGAAGTCAGGACGAAAAGTGTTTTTCCTCTTGTTTTTTTCTGTATGCATTTGGAAGTACTTTAGAGTACAGCCACTCTTGCAATTTTATGTTGTAGCATCTAATCAAGTTTTCTCTTAATACAGCAGCAGTGGTTTCCTTTATTTAGAGAAGAAAATACAATTAAAAAACAGTTACCAGAAATGAAAGCCTAATTGTTCTACAGTATAAAGCAGAGCTTTGCAGTTACTTTAACAGCCATTTTCAATGTATTTAAAGTGTAGAGGACTACGTTGTCGAATTCTGCCTTTTTATCAGAAGCGGCAGGGATTTCCTTTTTTGGTGGTGATGTGATTGCTGTATTCAGGAGTTCCCAAGCCTGTTGAGTTGCACTGATAAGCTTTGTTCCAAAAGGATAATTGTAGTGCTGCTTAGGAAAACTCATAATATGCATTTACGTATCTATGAAGCCAAGGAAGAGCTAAAGGTTTTTTTGTATGGCTGGAACACGTTTGTCCCTTAGTGGCCAGGGAAGGCACAGTATTTTGCCTAGGCTTAGTCCCCTGTGTTTTGATATCAACAGCAAGCATTTTATTCTCCTAATACATACCAAACCGTGTTCCTGTGTAAGAATGGCTGGAATACAGGAAAGGTGTTTTCTTAACCTGCTTGTGTATAGAGACCAAGGTGTGTTTCAAAGCTTATCTGGAGTGATGGTTGAGAGGACTGACTCTGCAACTGAAAGAGTTTTCTTTCTCTTTCTTGCTACAAGTGGTAGTGGTTTTCTTTTTCATATTATGATGCATTTTTTCAGTCTTATGTGGCTACAGCCTTTATCACAGCTGCAAACTTTTCAAGAAAGCGCAGAGACCCAAAGCACTTTTATCCCACCAAAATTCTGTGGGTTGAAGATCCTTCAAAAGTTCTGGGATGTAACTGCAGATAAAGCAGATTAAACTGGAAGTCAGCTTAGCCCACAGTGCTTTATTCCTTAAAGTGATTCCTTGTGAATAACTGTTTGCTTTGTAAATCTAAATGAGGTTACTCTGGATGCTCACAGATTGTACATACTGCAGTATGCTGCACACATGAATGAATAAAAATCCTATTTCCACTTCAAGGAAAATTTAAATCAGCATTTAGATGATAGACTTTTTTCTAATAGGTTCTCAATTGTTAATTATACTGAGGGATGTAGCTGAAAATCTGTTATCTTGGGGCATTAAATGAGCCTAACGTTCGAGAGCACTGTGGTTTTAGGATAGTTAAGAATTCTTTCATTGCCTCAAATATTTCTCTTCTTACTGTGTGGTATTGCACTTTGTTGCTTATCAGCTAGAGGGCATTTTGTGTGTGTCTGTATACACAAATATATCTGAGTATATCTATGTGGATGAGATGATAAGCACTCTTTTATACTGTTTTTTCTTTCAAGTATTTATTACTCGACTCTTAATACTAACACAATTATGTGTCTCAGCGTTTGCCAGATTGCTTTATGGTATGGTGGTTTGTAGAAGAAATGGTTCTATCACATCTGATTTCCTCAGTTATTGGTTCTACTTACCTGTCAGTTAGACCTTTAGGTGACTGGACACACTTTCAAGAAATACTGGTACAGTCTAGGTAGTGACATCTTAAACAGAAAATCTTCCTGCTTTTCTACTAACAAGAATGGGGAAGGTAACAGATCTTCTATCTGCTTTCAGCACCATGGATTGGAAAAGAAGTACTTAGTTTAGGTGGTTTTTTTTCATTGTCTATTTAAATCCCTGCCAGTGTAACATCCTTTTGGAAAGGTGTTTCCAAGTGAGCAAACATGAAGAGTATTTTACAGCTGTTCTGTATATAAGTACTGTATTGTAACTCTTCTCCTTGAAACTACTGGGGTTTTTTTGCTGCTTTTGTAGTTATGAAACTTAAGGTACAGGCTTTTAAATTCTTAAAAGAAAGCATCACAGTTTGCACTTGTTGCCAGCTGCTTTTAATGTAAGAAAGTCTGGAGGCTGGGAAGGGAACAGAGTGAGTTATTTCCTTAGCTGGGTGCATCTCGTCTGTCAGCTCACGAGAATCAGTAGTTCGACGTTGTCAAGTTTGGTTCAGGTCAGACTTGTGCTGAGATGCTCTGGTCACTCCTGTGTGTTGCACCCGTGGGTATGTGATAATATGTGGTCAGGAAGCTGAAGGTGGAAATGGTTTAGGAAGACAGGTCTGGTGGCAGACTGTGGTATGGTGTGTAGCTTAACACTTCCTTGAAGATGTGAATTTCTGTTGCAATGGCAATTCACCATTGACCAAAAATACTACAAATGAGGTGAGTTTGTTTCTTACAAGCCAGGTGGTTCTGTCTGCAGAGCCTTTCCCTCAATACTGTTCAAAGAACAGGCCCAGGTTGGCGGGAAGCAACTGAGTAGTAGCCCTTGATAAAACCTCTACAGGTGGGATAGCTGCAGGAGGGAACTGGCAGTAGGAAATTACTAAATTTTTAAAATCTTTTTAAGATTGTTGTCCATCCCTACAGCAAATGTAAACATCAATAGGGGCATTTGTTCAGTCCTTGGATTGTCTTTGTTTTAACAGGTTCAGTTTTCATTAAAGGTAAATAACTGCTGCTCATGCTTGTCTTGAAATTTAAACTGGTTCCTGCATGGACAGTTTATTATGGTCTGAGTAAAGTTTTGGTAATGGCCAAGAGAATGAGTTTCACAAAAACATGTAAAGATTGCTCTTACTGTGTTCTGAGGGTTTGTTCCAGTTATGTTAAATGCTTCAGTGAACAGGAGAACAATTTGATTTAGTGTGGGGAAACCCCTTCTCCCTTAAGATATCCCTTCCTCTAGTAAATGTCTCAGATAACTGTTCCAGTATGTTATTTTTGATCATTGATTTTCTATTGCAGTTTAACTCTTCTGTATAACTTGTCCAGGTGAATTCAGTCGTTCTACTTCCATGTTAGTGTTGTAGCAATAGGGGATTTATCTTGAAACTATTTTTCCCAGCATTTAATCCCCCCTATGAATAAAATACAAGAAATCTTACTATTAATTGTGGGCTGAGAACTGAGAAATAACACCAAGTAGTACCTTAGGTGTGGAAGCCCTCAGGGAATTCATGAATAGAATTTCCTTTGAGGGCTGAATTTATTAATGCTGAGTAGGTTAAAACTATTGAATCCTAAAAGTTTTAGTGTAGATCAGTTTTGTATGGATTTGTATATATGACTTATTTCCACAGTAGATTAATTCTGAGTCTCTATCCTCTGAGATTATTGATGAACCACAGAGGTGGGGAGCTGCACTGATGAGCTGTTGTTGTAACGTACCTATTTTAATGGCTTAATCACTTTTAGACATTGGTAAAAATGTTTTCTTTTGTTACCAACATGATGTCCAGCCCTATTTTGGTGTTGGACCTTTTTATAAAGTTCTAGAATTAAGTGATTTTTTTTTTTTTTTCCTTACAAACTCACCATTCTGGATTGATACGGAGATATATCTGTAGATACAGGAAAAAACCAAATGCATGCCTCTATGTAAGTAGGTTCGTTATTAATAGTACCACATGCATTCTTAACTCTAAATACATGTGTGGTTTGTTGTACAGGAATGTTCTATTTAGTGGAAGTGCAGTCACCAAGGAAGCACTTTACAGGTCAAATAGTTTACAGCTTTAAAACTTTGAACTGTTTTTATTTGAGGAAAAAGTAAGTTTACTTTATTTGCTATTCTGAAAAACAAACTTGAAAACTTCTGTCTTATTTTCCAGAATAAATTTTACATAGAAACCAAGCTTAACAGAGACTTAAAAGATGACCTTATAAAGCTGTTTACGGAACATGTTGCAGAAAAGCACATTTACAACCTAATGCGTAAGTAAACCTGTTGAATTTTTCTTACAATGAGAGTCTAGAAAACCGCAGTGCTTTTAGGCGTGGCAGCAAACAAGGGGAAAATGGCAAATGATTAGTGAACTTAAATACAAAATCCTGTTTAAGGCATCCACATAAAAAAATGTGTCACATTTCAACTTATTTTTTAAAAAAGACGACTTCGTATAAAGTAATTTTTCTTGAGTATCTGGGGGAAATCAATATATATTTGCCCTTATGGCTTGTGATTATGAAATTTATTTTTTTGTGTCCTGTTGCTTATGCTGGTAGTCTTTCAGTATAAAAATATTGACAGTTATCACTAAGAATATCTTGTGGTCAAAGAATTCTGATACCGCTGTGGTTGTAGTGACGACCTACTTGAGTACTCTCTGATAGTTAGTCAGCATTATGAACTACATAATGCTGACACCAGTTTCTCCATAATCTAATGGGTTAACGCAAATAGAACGTGCTTCAAGTGATAGGCTTCCTCTTAAGTGCTCCTGTGGCGAACTGAACTGCTGAGTTTGCCTGCAATCTGCCACCATCAGTGTGTGTTTGTGTGAGCACAGGGACCTTGCTGCTGGCCTGTTTAGCTCCTCGAGAGGCCAGTTTACAAAAGCAGAGATAATCAGGCTTGACGATCAGATTGGAAAAGTTTGCAGAGTGGTGAGCAGTTGAGCAGTGTGCTGGGAGAACTGCAACTGTAGGCGCTTTGTGCAGCGGGATAGTTCTGTGCCCGGTGTATCTAGCCTGCACTACTCCTTTCTGTGACCCAGCCCTGCTGCAGTGTCCCTGTTTTCATCTAGCTGCTCCCTTCCTCTTTTCTCTGATGCAGTGGCTGCCTGAATGCTAAATGAAGACCAAATGATGGGTGATCAGAGTTGAGTAAACTTCTCCTTTTGCCTTTATTTCAGTGGTAAAGCCCTTTTCCCTCCAGTGAAGGGCTGGGGGAAAGAAGCTTTGCTGTGTTTTTTAGGGTCACTGTGAGTTGGCATCCTGGGAGAAGGATAAGTGAACAAGGTGACTACCCTGAGGTCAGGGAGCCTCGTATGCTGGGATGGTGGGAGATCATCAGCTCTGACACCATCTTGTTCTTGTCATGTGGAAAAGTCTCCCAAAGGAGAGCTCTTAGCTCCGTAGCAGATGAGATCACCTTGGAAGTAGCAGGACAACAGGCAATGCCCACCCATAGACCTGATGTTTTATTTTGTTTCAAAGAGGCTTCACAGTATCAGGAAACCTGGTAAGATAATTGCTGCAACAGGATCATGGAAAGTTCAGCTGAGCTTGCCTTAGAATTAAATACACTTAAGTGTATGCATTTTTCAGACAAAGAATACATTAGCGTGATTTTGGTTTTTTTTTTTATTTTAATGACAAAGCAAAGGTAATGCTGGTCAAATCTTTAGAACTTAAGTAATGTTTAGGTGTGTGTTGCTACATAATTCATTTTCAGTGGATAATATAAGAGAATCAAATAGAAATTGGAGATGAACTATTGAAAGGAAAAGACCTGTAGTTGTATGTGTGTGAAATCTGAAATAGTTCTCCCCAGCTCTGTGTTAGCTGCACAAGTATAATTAAAAAAACATTCAAAAGTAAAAACGAGCAACTTCCTTGGATTTCAGGTCAGTCTTACCATCAGTTTATTAAAACTAAGTTATTTAGTTTTTATCTCACTCCTAAGTAAGATAATATATACCGATATGTATAAACTCCTAACCTTGATCTGACTTGGTGTTAAATCTTGGATAACAGGATCTTTAAATTGAGTTACAGTATGCCTAAATAAAATTATAAACTTGCTGACAGATTCCTGGGAAGTAACTGAAGACATGTAGCACGTGATACACCACTGCAGAGGTTTTGAAAAAATTGTAGTATTGTATCATTTTCTGTCATTTTCAGCTCTTCTTTCTAGCTTGCTGAAATTCAGACCATATTATATAAAAATATTACCTTCAGTTTAGGAAGTGTAAGGGCTCTGTGAAAATAGGCTATAAGTTCGTGTTTGTTAACTACCTCCCCATGTCGTTGTCAGTGTGTTTCCTGATATTTAATGTAGATTTGGTTCAACTGAAAAGCAGTTTTGTGTTACGAGGGGGGAGAAAATAAGGTTTTGAGTGGTTATGCTTAGGAAATTGAAATCTGACATTGTGTCTATATAGAGAAATGAAATCCTGGGGCTTTTTTTAAAGATGCTGCAACTGCCACTTCAGTCAGAAGTATTCCTTCCCTCTATTTTATAAAACAAACAACAAAATTGGTTTAATCAGTTTGTGATCTAGACTCAGAGGACAAGAGTAACATCTGCTCTTGCTATTGAAATTTTTTGCTCTAATTTTCGTACAAAGGGGGTTTTGTTTGTAGTGTCTTGTCATTCTATCAGAGCCTGGGATTTCTGTTTGAAGTCATGGTCACGAAGGACTGTAAGTACATTCCAGATTAATTTCATTTAAGCAGAAGTTCCTGCTCCACTTCAAAAGCCAATGGGGAAAAAATGTCAGAAAAGCAGTGCAGCTGAGATCTCTCCTTTAGTGTTTGATCTTGCTCAAACTCCCACTGGTTGAGTTGGCCCTAGTCTCTGTGCCGTCTGGTTGAAGGCAGGAATATGCAAAATGAACTACTGGTACAGTGGTCTCTGTGGTAGGACACTTACCTGAGCACTTAGTCGGAGAAAATAGAGTGATTAAGGTGTGAATTCATTATTTACAGAAGAAATATTGCCTAAGTTAACTTGGACAAATTTTGCCTGCACAAATACCAGTTTGGTTCCATTTTTTTTGATAGAGGAAATAGGTTTTTTTTAAAAAAGCTCTACTATCTAGAGCACTTCAGAGCAGTTAAAGTAAATACATAAAAATTATGTAATACACAGATTCGGGTACGCAGTTGTGTACATGGATTCGTGAAATGCTTTTACACTTGCGTGTGTCTATCAAGTCAATGCTCTTCACATTAAAGTGGATATATTTGAACTAACTCAATATAACCTTTTTTCTTTTTTCACAAAGCCAAAGCTAGCTCTTGCGGATAAGACTGCAGTTCGAAATGGCTTGGGAGAAGTTGTTACGTGCAGAGCTACTTAACTGAATCTAACAAGCAAAGATACAGCACCTTACCAGAAGCTTCAGAAACGGTGGAGGGAGAAAGATGCAGATAATACCCCCTTGTCAGAAGGGAAGGGGATGGTGGAGATTGTTGTCTTTGTTCCTGTCAGTCCTGCATGAGATGACTTTGAGCAGTAAAATTCAGAAGTATGTGGGTTTTTTCCTCCTTACGCAGCCACTGTCTTTTCTAGCAGGTTAGACTTGTGTTTCCCGGACTGTCATCTCAGTGCCCTGGAAATGTTCTGCCTGTTTGTTCTTGTGTCTAAAACTTGAACAAACTTCAAGTTTTAACTGTCTTCCGTGGTGAAAATGAGTAACAGCTCCTGAAATTCTCTGCTTCTACTACTTGCAGCACGTAAAATGCAATGGCAGAGAGTATTTGCAATAACTGCTACTCTTCTCTTTTTGGGTTTTGGCAGCTTAGTGTCCAAATAAGCTTGCTTTTGAATCTCACAAAACAAAAAAGCTATGAACAGTGTACCGTTCTTCCTGCTTGGAGCATAGATCGCTTGGTTTCCAGTTGCAAGAGTTTGCAATTACCTCTGTTCGCTTTCTGGAAACTAAAGAAACGAAGGTGAGCACTAGGCTGGAGTCCTGGTCTGGAAGGGTTGATTAAGTTCTCAGTGAGAAGAGCAACAATAACTTGACCTATGGGTGAAAGCAGCTTTAGAATCTGACAATCTGAGGAAAAGAATTCGTATTCTTTGCTTACAATGGTGTTTGAGGGGAAAGTGAGATGTATCCAATTATGGCACTTGCAAGTAAGTGGTAGCCTTAGCATATCACTGTAGTACTTCAGCCATTTACATCTGTGTGTGTACGAGCTGTTTCTCTCCTTCTGTATTAAGTGTTTTGAGTTGAGGACATGGTTTCTGCTCTTGTAGGAGCAGTGTACTTGTACATATCATTCAGTACAAGCTGGTTCTTCTCAAAGAAGTGTCTGCCTGTACTTTTGGACAGAAGTTGCTCAAGTAGGAAGTCAAGTGAACTTTATCACAGGTTAAACAACTTTCTTCCACACGTCTGATTTTTGTTCCTATTGACAGGGGTAAGCAGTGAATATTCACCTGTTCCCATCTTTGGTCTAATGTGTCACGAATAGATCATAGAAACAGGTGTGTTCTATCCAGAGGAAAGGAAACCTCTTGGGCCACGGCAAAAATGCTATAGAATAAATAGAGCCCAGGACTTCATGGATCTTAAAATTGTTATCAGGGTCCGAGGTGATAACATGGCCTGTGAATGAGGCAATTCCATGAAATTTACTGATTCAGAACTACAGCATGGGCTTGAAAACATACGAAATATAGGTAAAATGATTACTGACGATTAAAACATTAGATCTCAGCTTCTGACTGTCTCAGATTTTTGTCCATGGTGTATATCAAGATAGAGTTAGCTGCTGAAACCTGAGCACTGCTCATGTCAGCACACTCATGTCAGTGCTCATGTGAGTTGAAAGCTGAAACCCAGTGTAAAAAATGTCATCATCATGGCTTGGCTTCGCGGACGAAGATTTGGGAAGGGCTTTGCCCACGCTTATTGCAAGCGCGTTGATGGCTGAAAAGGCCAATGCGGGATAGGCAAGACCGGTTGCAAAGAGCACACCGGAGGGTCTCCTTGGGTGGTATAGTCGAGGCACCGTTCTTTCTGTGCTGTCTTTTCTCCTCGAGACTGATTCTACGCGTGCTCTCAAAGGAGACAGCAGCATTATGTATGGTGTGTCTCCAAATATCCCGACTGGAGGCCAGGGTGGACCACTGATGGTGGTCAATATGGCCTAGGCTGAGGTGTTGTTTCAGGGAGTCCTTATATCTCCTCTTTGGAGCTCTTCTCTTGCGGCAGCCGGTGGCAAGTTCACCATAGAACACGATCTTAGGGAGGCGGTGATCCGCCATCCTGGAGACGTGCCCTGCCCAACGCGGCTGCGTTTTCAGCAACATGGCCTCAATACTGGTGACGTCTGCCTGTTCAAGGACAGCAACATTAGTCACGTAGTCAGTCCAGTGGATGTTTAGGATTGTGCGGAGGCAGCGCTGATGGAAGCATTCGAGGAGTCGCAGATGGTGGCGGTAGATGACCCATCATTCAGACCCGTACAGAAGAGTAGGCAGTACCACGGGTCTGTAGACACTGATCTTTGTACTTTTCTTCAGGTGTTTATTGCACCAGACTCTTTTATGGAGTTTTCCGAAAGCTCTGTTTGCCTTTGTATTCTGTTGTCTATCTCTTTGTCGATCGTGGCATCTGAGGAGATGATGCTACCCAGATAGCTGAACTGCTGGACTGACTGAAGCTCTGACTCGCCAATGGTGATGTGGGGATGATGGTAATCATCTTGTGGTGCTGGTTGGTAGAGAACTACTGTCTTCTTCAAGCTGACTTCCAGCCCAAAAAGCTCAGCCACCTCTGCAAAGCAGGATGTTAAGCGCTGCAGAGCTGCTTCTGTGTGGGCAACAAGGGCGGCATCGTCAGCAAAAAGCAGCTCGCGGACAAGGTGATTCAGGGTCTTGGTGTGGGCCTTCAGTCACCTTAGGTTGAAAAGGCTCCCATCGGTACGATATCGGATATAAATGCCGTCTTGTTCGTCGAGGTCTGCCGTGGCCCTTTGGAGCATCATGCTGAAGAAAACTGTGAATAAAGTTGGTGCGAGAACGCAACCTTGTTTCACACCATTGGCTATTGGGAAGGGCTCAGAGAGTGCATCGCCGTATCTGACTTGGCCGCACTGCCCCTCATGTAACAGGATAATCATTTTGAGGAACTTGGGGGGACATCCTAATCGTTCCAAGATCTGCCACAGACTTTTTCTGCTCACAGTGTCAAAGGCTTTGGTGAGATCAACGAAAGTTACATAGAGACCCTTGTTCTGTTTCCTACACTTCTCTTGCAGTTGTCCGAGAACGAATACCATGTCTGTGGTACTTCTGTTGGCTCTGAAACCACACTGACTTTCAGGTAGAAGTTCTTCTGTGATAGCGGGTACCAATCTGTTCAATAGTATTCTTGCGAGAATTTTTCCAGCAATGGAGAGCAGAGTTATGCCTCGGTAGTTTGAGCAGTCTGACTTTACTCCTTTTTTCTTGCACAGGGTGATGATGATTGCATCACGGAGATCTGGTATCACATATAAAACTAGCAGCTTTTCTTGTGATTTTCAAATTAAAAATTTTGTAGTAAAAAGTCTGGAGAAGGGGAGATATCACAGCCTTTTTCATTACTGCAGTTTCTAGTTAGTTACTGGGAAACACGTTTCTCTAAAGAGTCTTACATATGACAGCGTTGTTTCTTCCCAGTTATGTCACTTGGATTCAGCTGTGGTGAAGAGATCGTACTGCTCCATTTTCTTAATTTTTATTTTCTTGCTGGAAGTACATTATAGTTAATAGAAGGGCTGTTTACATTGGGAAAGGTTTTCCTTTATGAAGACGTCAGGAAAGCTATTTGCTCTCTGTTGGTGCTTTCTGCAAAGTACCACAAACATTAACTCAAAGATGGAGAAGATTGCTAAGAGCTTTCTGACAATGAAGTTGTGCAACTGTCCTTTTTGGTTGCAGCAGGTACAAATTTAATAGAAAATTACAGAAAATGAGTCAAGTTATAACTGTTAGAGGTTGATAAATGTAGGAGGGAGCATGTTTGCTGTGCAGAGATTTTCCTATTGTGGTGCCATGGGTGAGCAGGAGAGGATGTGCTGCTCCAGCAGCACCCAGACCTACGTGCTTAACAGATGTGTTTAGCTATGTTGACCTCCAGAAGCCTGTGGATCTCAGTGAAGCAAGGACCCTCATCTCTTTGGCTGTGTGCTGCTGTGGCATAATGCCTTTTCTTAATAAATTCCATATCTGGCTTTTGTTTGTGAGCATCCCAGGAGAAGAGCAAGCGGTGCATAAGGCTGAGAGGGCTGTGATTGATGCCGAGTTCATAGCCTGACTATACAGCTACAATAGAGAACACAGGGTTTATTTTGATGTCTTGGGTATTTTTTATTCACTCCCCATGCCTCACCCTTTGGCAGATAGACAAGAAGAAGATAGATTGGATTGACTTTTTTGCTGCTCTAGCTGGCATTTCTTTTTTCCCCCTGTCGTTTTGACATCTGTCTCAAATGATCTGCACATGAGAAGAAGCTGTCATGGCCTTGACCCACAAACTGCAGGCAAAAATCCCTGGAAAAGGGGGGAAAACACATGTTATTTTTCAGCTTCTCACAGAAAGTATGCTGCCTTTTGGATTCACATACAAGAAATTGTTCTTTGGGCTTCTCATTTCCATGTCAGATCTAACACTTATGTTTCATAAGGAAATAGCAGTTAGTTTCATACATGAACTTGTTCTGGAATGGCTGTACTGAGTTGAATCAGAAGTCCATGTAGCTCAGTGTCCTGATCTTGGCAAAAATGCAAAGAGCATCATTATAGGCTTTGTGCAGCAGAAGTTTGATCACCATGAGTATATATCTTGAAAGGTGTGTGCCTTGTAGGACGAGCTGCACAGTTTAGGCTGTGCCTACATGAACAAATGGTGTGGTGTGGTATAAAGGGAGCAAATCTACAGCATATGAAAGACCTTTACATGCATTTTGAGGAGTTTTATTTCACACTTGCTAAGGTCTTGTCCAGTGGACAGAATGACAAGTAGTAGTTTGAGCATGTCTGGTCTTGCCCAAAAGCAATTAAGTTAATATGCTCCAAGGCAGTTCTGTCATATGAACCAGGGAGCAGCAAGTGGGGATGGTCAGTGAATTTGCTGCAACGGCACATTTCTAATCTGAACTAAAGTGTTAATACAGAATCTGCACTGCTGTTTTTCTTTGAGACAGTGTCTACCGTGATGGCAGAAGCAATATATTTTTAAAATGTCCTATTTGATGGCTGAGGCTTTTTCCTTCTGTCATTTATTGGGTGTTGCTCAGCCCCTAGACCCTGCTTAGCTTACTTCAAATGTGCAAAACCGGTATGAGAAAAAAACCTGTGCAACCTTACTCTGCCACCTTCATAAAGCTGTGTTTTGTGCTTTTTAAGTTTAAGAATGATACAGAAAAATAAAATGGTAGATTTCTTACAACGTGAAAAAAAAAAAAAATTAAAAGGCAGAATTAGTTGCCCATGGAGTGACTTGTGCTCTATCTTTAGAATCAGCCGATGTGTCTGGATAGGTAAAATGGAATAGGAAGATTGCTTCCTGAGGACCTTAGAAATAAAGCAGGGTGGCAGAGCACTAAGAGAAAACAATGATTCATTCCAGTGTATCTGTACCAGACTAAAATGGGGTGATTTCTGTTAGAATTTCTCTGTGACAGGAAGCTAAATTTAATTTTTACCCAGCTACAAAGCTGTTGAAAAACAGCTTTGGACAGCAAATGTTTTGAGGGGCAAGAGGATTCTATAGTGTAAAGGTCCTTTTTGAGATGTAGGGAAGGGGTGCATTTATTATCAAGTTGTTCGTTAAAAGAAGGGGAGTTTTTAAGATTTTTGTGCATCACAAGATTGTGTATCCATTCAGTGTTTAATATCTGGCTTATTTGACACAGGAAAATAGTTTAATCCCATTACCTCCACTTCAAATTCCCATTCTAACCTTAATGCTTTCCTTCCTTCCTGTCTTCATTCCAAACAGAGATAACTGATAGTGAAAATCAACTGCAGTGTGTTCCATTTCTTTTCCAGCCCATGGGGAGTGTGCTGGGGCTCTGCTATCGCAGGATAAACAGCTGTTCCTCCTTCTAAACCCTGAACTGGCACATTATCGTCAGTCTGTCCTCAGACCTCAGCAGGTACCCCTCCCCTCTCAAGGCCTGCGTTGGATAGCTTTTGTAGCTATTAATCTCTCTTATACACCCTGTGCTCTGCGGATCTGATGGAATAATCATGAATAACACACTCGCCAGTTTAAGGGTGGTATCACTAGTATTGAAGCAGTAGCTGTGGTTTGACAGAACTAAGTGTACTGTAACCATCCTGGAAACAGTGCTGCTACCAAGTGTTACAGAATACCCCATATTCTTTAAATAACATTTAATCTACACACAGTTTTGTCACTGAACTAACCTTTCCATCAAAGAATTAAGTTATTTTTAAGAAGTTGAAACATTTCTTATTTTTCTTGTTTCACATTGATTAAGTTGCAGCACTTCAAAGTAAGAGAAGTTTTTAATTGGAAAGCATAGTCTCAAATAATGACCGTCATGTTTAATCTGGCTCCTTGGTAAAGAAATAGGAGTAATGTTCCCATTTCAATAAGCCTTCATAAAATTGTAAACATGAAAATATCACCTTATTTTCCAGTTACAGAAGTCCAAAAGTCTATATTTCTATATTTATAGCTTTGTTTTCCATATTTATTCTTGTTACAACACTGAATATTTTCCATGTGTTTAAGACTTGGAATTTTTATTTTGTAGCATTTTTATTAGATACTTAATAAAGCTTTTAGTCTATGTAATGAATACTTCAAAAGTAATCTGTGGCTTCACTAATGCTTAGTAATAAATGCAACTTTCAATTTTTTTTTTAACCTACATTTTAATTCATTACAAACTTCTGAAGAATTTAACTGGCTAAGAATTTATTTTTTGTTCTTTTTAAAAGAAAATAAAAATGCAGAATTGCCAGGAGTTTGGTATAACTGCGAACATGAGAGATAAGCCAGAAGGAAGGTTGATTTTCATGCAAAAGGCTTTTGAAGTTCTAGATCGATAGCTAACATGGACAAATGGTACCTGGGTTAAAGGAAAGAAAAGGTAATGTATGATCAAGCTTCATCAGTGAACTTAATAATAAAACAGGCAGCAGGTAAAAAAACCCCAACGAAATCAAAACCCAAAGAACAAAAATGAATAACCAACCAGCCTCCCCAGAAGCCTCAACCCAGAACAACGACAAAAACCTGCAGTCACATCTCTGGGACACCAGCCGTCACAGTTCCCTTTCTCTCAAATTGCGGTTGGCTCGTGGGCTTCACTCAAGTGCTCTGCATGGGCTGGATTTGGGAGTAAAGATTAGGATCCAGGAACCATATTCAAGGTGAACCTAATGTTATCACACTGAGGTGGAAGGGTATGTGTGGTCCGATGGACCTGATAAGCTTTAGCTGAGAGAAAGGTAGTTTATTATAGATTTGACTCCCTGTGATCTGGTGATGTTCCTAAAGGGCAGAACTGCCAGGTGAGCCCGTGCTGTGGAGGTTTATTTAGGCTGTGCACTGGTGATGGCTCCATCATTACTGCTCTGCATCCCTGTATATCTCTCAGTTGTGTAAGGGATCAAGTTCTCTGGCAATTATCAAGGTTGTTCTTCTGCAAAAGAATATAAATATTGACTATATATTGGAGTTAAGTACCGAAGAGCACAGTTTGTACAATGGGATAAAGATCTTTGGAATACATTTGTTTAATTTCATAACTTCATTAAGCAGTAGTTCTGCTTCTGTTGGGAGTCTGGAGAGCAATAGCTGACTAACGCCTTAGTCGTGGAAGCTGTTGGAGTTGCTTTTAATGGGAATATACCTCATCATTTTTTTAAAGTAGATTTTTGAGTAATTACAACTTTGAATACATCTGCCTAAGCCATACTTAAGTATGATTTGTTAGAATATCCTACTTTGAAGTTGTATTAGATTACTGCAAAGGGAGGAAAAAAAATCTTGTGCACTAACATGCAAAGGTTTCACTGTTCTGCCAGAAAAATTACTTCTTTGCCAAGCAAAATAAATCTATTTTGCAAGGAGTGGTGAAGGATAGAAGATTTTTAGAATAGCTAACTCTTAATTTTTGCAAGTGAGTCCTGAGTTATGAACAAGTGAGTTTGAACTTTTAAGTTGTTATCTGCTACTCATGGAATTACTTGGGGTCCTGGATCTTGCTCCAAGTACCCCACTGTAATTAGGAAGTAGTTTAAACCTTCATTGAGGGACAAACTTCTCCAGCACTGTGCAGCAGTGGAGTAACTCGGTTACTGCAGAGTACCTGAAGTGCAACATGTTCATACCTCACTCCAGTATAGCTCATACACTGTACCTCAAAAAAATCCTGAGGCCATTCTGGCTACTATGTCTTACCTCAGTTCAACAATATTTCAAAGCATCTTATATCTTTCTGCAGCTAAAGCATTTCATCATGGGAACCCACATGTCTCTTCTTTGATTCTGCCATGAGTTATTTTCAGGACTATTTACAGGTTAATTAATTTCTTTGCATACTGGTTATTTAGACTGTAAAATGCAATATTCATAAATGCTGTGGAGGTGGTCAGATAGTATCATAGTGCCAGAACCACTGTCATTCATCTGAGGGTTAGTTTTGTTCTGCCTCACCCTCCTCTGTCTTTGAAAATGTTGCGGTTGGAGCTTCTGGGAGTAAGTATACGGTGTCTGAGCAATTTCTGTGTTGTAGAGTCTTGTTAATTATTCTAATAAAGCAAGAGTCAAACCTTAATGTTTAGAGGTCTTTTGTAAGATTGTAAAACAGCAACAGAAGTAACTTCAGCATGTCTGGCAGAGCTGTTTCCATTCCTTGAGTTTCAGTGACCCTCTTAAGAATATAGGATTAATGTTTAGGTAGGTACCATTGCAAAACTGGAGTTGAATTTGTGTGTGGAGAAGTTATACATCTTTGTCTGAAAACCTGCATTGAGATTTTTTGGATCTATCCAGAGAAAGGACTTATGTCCATTCTTATGGAAATTACTCTGAAAACACAGGTCCTACAGCGGCGATATTCATTCTTCAGGTATTGCTGTCTAGCTTTTGGAAAAGGTGTAGGCTGGATTAGTTGATACTGTAGGGTTTAATCATTAATATATTCTTTCTTTTATTGAGAAACAGGAAACATATGCCATTACTTAGTTGTATCATTGTTGGATATAACCATCATGTTTGTATTTACTCACTGTAAATCAGGACAGATTTAAATTTGCATTGTTGCAGAAACAAAGATAAGAAATGTTGATTTCTGAAGCTGCAGTGAAGTGATGGAGAATTTATTTCTGTAGGTGATAATACTCCAGGTGAATTCTTCCACTGACTTTATTCATGAAATGCCATTTTAACGCTAGGTGATGTGGTCAGTAATCTAGAACAGAAACAAGTGGCTGCTTGTATTTGCAATATAAAGCAAGTAAAACATCTGTTCGTGTCATCTCAGAGGATCACAATTGATAGGAGCTTCATGGGTGAATATTACTTTAAAGAAGTGACAAATAATATTGCATGCTTATAATGGTGAACTATACTCAAGATGTGAACTCTCTTAAACTGTTGCTTGTGCAAATAAGTCTATTGGTCAGTACCTTGAACGTGTTAAGGGACTGCTTGTGGGAGTGCTGCGGCGTTTTCATTAGCTGGAAGGGAAGGAGGAAAGGTGGAGCATCTTGCACCCCTAGTATGCCTCCAGTTCCACAGGCTGGGAGGACTGAGGTGGGCTGCCAGTCTGGTGTGCTCATGGCCTCTTGTCTTTGATCCACCTATACCGTAAAATAAATTCTTTTTCTTTGTCTCTGCCATCTACTTTTTCTACGTTATTTAAAAAAAACCCAGGAAATTGAAAGATAATAGTACATATGACTGAGATTAGGGCATAGGCATCGTATTTCAGATGTGATCTGTAGGTGGAGTTAGCGTGACCAGCAATTTTCCATTTACTTGAGATATCCAAGTAGTCAGATGCTGTCTAGTCAGTTATGGGCAGCTTCTGTTAACGCTTGGGTTTGTCCCCAAAGCAGCTCTGAACAGCTTCTTTCTCTTTCACAGTATGCCCTGTACATACATGATTTTATAAAGTAGCTTCTGCAATATTTTTAAGTTGCCTTTGCTAATTATAACTTAGATACTGCTGGAGAGCACGGTTTTCAGTTTATCAGGAATAAAATCAAGAAGCTCTGTTTACTTCTTAACATCTATTAAAATGTTCAAGTGACTTTGAACTCTGGACTTTGTGGTCTTTAAGGATAAAAATTAATACTGACTTATTCTGTTGTAGTAATTTGTTATACATAGCTTTGGAACATAAATTGGTGTCTGCATCTGAAGAACAAATTTAGAATTCTCTGGTCACTTTACAAATCTCTTGGTAAAGCTTATGCTGAGGTAGCTACAGTCTTAATTACGTATATATGTATATACACACAAATTGTATAGATTGTGCATTACTGTTGCATATTCTTCCTTGTAAAGCATTATTCCTTTTAAATTTTATGTTTTGCAACTTTCCTGGCTGCTAAGAGTCTGTTTGAAAAATCTTTTTGAAAGAGGCTGTAAGTATGTCATTGCAAAACAAATCACAAGCTTTCACCACCTCAACGCTTCAGCTGAAAGGAACAAACTCTTTTAAGATGGTTCTTTGTAAAATGAATTCATCTATAACAGTTAAATATAACCACATTGATTACCTGGAGGTTAGAAGAAATACTTTCTTTGTTTCGTCTCCCTATTGCATAATCCCCTCAAACAGTTTCATAAAGAGAAGAACACACTACTGAAGATTTTTCTTTTTATGGTAAGTACTATAGTGGCAGATGAAGACAGATCTAGAGGAGCTCTGACATTTAAAAGCTGGAGTCTACAATGTAAGCACAAGAGATTTGGCCTTAGGTGGAGTTGTAGGAGTCATTTCTCCTCTACGTAGTGCGTACAGAAGAGTGTGTACAGTGCCCAACTCCTTTGTAGAGGCATAAAAATTGAAAGGCAGCAGTTGGGTTAAAGCTTATTGATTTATTTGTCTGTGTGTTTCTGTAATTCAGATGGATGTGCAAACATCAAATAAATAAAGGCAGGCTAAAGGCTATTGTAATATAAGCTGTGAATCTACTATTGCCAGATTTTTCCACAAGAGGAAGATGCATTTATTGCGATGTTGACTAGAGAAGAGTCCAGAAATGAAATCAAAATGTTCACTTGTGATTAAAAGAACAAACAACTTTTCTATTTTTACTTTTTTTTAGCACTACTTGTACTTCATTCATAGACTTTCAATCCAGCCTTACTTTTATGGAAAAGATGCGAAATACTGTAAAGCGAGGCTTTGTGGCTCTCCAGGTGTTTAGCTCACTCAGTATGAGAGTACTTCTAAAAATACATTGTTTACTTCAGTTCTGCATCCGAATGTTTACAGCCATTGCTTTCTTGTTTTTTTCCTCAGAACTCCTGCAGCCTGTCTGAAAACATGATGAAAAATAAGTTATTTCATGCTTTCATGATATATAATTAGAACAGAATACTTCTGTTTAAAGGTGGTGTTTTATTATTCTTGAGAATTAAGTTGCGGTCAGATTCCTGGCTATTTCATTTTTGAGGACATCACATAACAAAAAAGCACGACTGCTGTATTTCTTTCGTACAAAAAATGTACGTGTAAGAGCCTGTATTTCCGGATCAGAAAAATGGCTAATTCTCTCAATTTTATTTCAGCTTTACTTTTGGAAGCTCAGTCAACGCCGTTTCAAATAACTCCTTCAACCATGGCAAATATTGTGAAGGGCCTGTATACACTGAGACCAGGTAAAAGAGAAAAATGTTTCTCGGAGTCTCTTACTGTGGTTGTGGTATACGTGTGCCATCGCTGTCTGTCTAACGCACATTTTACAAACGTGTGGTGGGTTTTGTCCATCATCATGCTTAGTTCTACTGTGCAAAAGCCCTGGTTCTTCTTGTTGCCCATCTGTGACCTGCACAAGCTACCATGTGTATACACAATTAATTCTAAAAAACAAACCAACCCTCTACGCAGGAGACACAGGGAACACCTATTTCTTTTGCTCTATAGAAATAGAGATGGCTGATTAGTGTCTCACTCGTGGCAGAAGTTTACAAGTATGGAAATGGTGAAAGTTATGTTGTGAGTCACATTTTATAGGACCAGGTATTTGACAGGAGGTGAATGACTGTTTCTTCTCTGAAGTCATTATTCTGTTGGTATTTCATGGAAAATAATTTAACTCATGAGTACACCATGACATCTTGCTCAAGAACAATTATATTGAGAGGAAGGTGGTGTTGCAGATCTTAGTCAATTTTGTACCAAAATCTCTGGTTCTGTAAATTTTGGAGAACTAAGTAGAGCTTTAGCCTGTGTTTGAAAAGACTTCAGAAACAGGAAGTATTAAAAATATCCATAAATAAATGATTCCTGCTTCCCTTCCTTTTGCAATCCTGATACTTTCTTCTTACCTTGGTGTGATCAAGAAAAGGATTGTGTCTGAGCTTCAATCTATTTTTGCTTTGCAATCCCCATTTATACAAATGGAAATGAGCATGGGAAAGCTTTACAAAAAAAGCCCTTTTTTGTAGTGGAGTGTTTAGCATGTATACGAACAAGGAGTGTGGTGGACCCTCCATTTACAAAATGTGTGGAGAAAGCACTTTCAGTAAGGAAGGATCATTTTTACAACAGCAAAATTAACATCCTACCATCGTTTCTGACACAGTACTAATTTCATTTTTATAAACTGTTCAGTACTAGAGAAAAGCAAGGTATATACCTAAGTATAAAAGTATAATTTTTCTGCAAGCAGCTTAGTATGGTTTTGTTGTACCACACTTAATGTTGTAGTTGATGGTCTTGTGACTTCCCAGTTGTCCATTTCAGGTGATCCTGTCTTGCCATCTACTTCATAACACAACAGATACTGGTTTGGGTTGGTGTCATGGGACTAATGAGATTTCAAATAGTTGTTTTATGTCTGTAAGATCTTTAAGTATAAAAAAAATGTTCCCACAATTGGTGATAGCTGCTTTCCACACTAGGTGCAAAGACCCAGGCGACTGACTTTAAGCTATTGCTTAAACAGATACACATTTGCTTTAATCACCTGTTCCTCAAACTTCTCAGCCTCTGAGGAAATGAGGACCTTTAATGTCATTCCAATGAGAGGAGCATAGGATAGGCTTCTTGATGTAAAAGGTGTGCTTTGGTGGTGCTGGTTCTTGATGAATTGTGAAACAATCAGGGTAAGTTCCTCTGAGGTAGTGCTTCTCACTTATTCTGTGGGACATGCTCCATTGGACGTATCATGGAGTAGATAACTGGGGCAGTAAAGCCAAAAATGTGGCTAGTGGAAGGTCTGGGGGATAGAGCAGTACTGGGAAGCATCTGATGAGGCAGTGCAGAGAGCAAAAGAAGTGATGCTGATGTGGCTGGTGGCCATGAGCTTTCTCTTCTCTTTCTTTTCTCTTACTTTCTCATCAAGTACTGGACAACTGTTAGACTTAAAGCACTGCTGGAAAAAACTCTTCTAATTCTAACTCCATCGCATCACGGCCACAATAGAAAAGGCTGAAGCCTGGGAAGGTGCTCAGGCTGCCAGTTGGCCCACTTAGATTTAATCTGAACTACTCTGTTCACCTCACCTGTAATGATCTGGGAGTGGCATAAAATACCCTACCACAGTATTTCATGTTGTGAATTCCGAGTCATTTCATTAGCTTGACTAAATTATTTAATAGCAGTAGGTAACACTGCTTGACTAACCTGATCTCCTTCAATGACAGGGTGAGCTGCTTAATGGACAAGGAAGAGGGTGTGAATGTTGTCTACCTGGGCTTTAGTAAAGCCTTTGACACCGTTTCCCACAGGAGAAACTGGCTGCTCATGGCTTGGATGAGCATACTATTACTCGGTAAAAAGTTTGCTGAATAGCTGGGCCCAAAGAATGGTGGAGAATGGAGTCAAATCCAGTTAGCAGCCGGCCATAAGTGGTGTTCCCCAGGGCTCAGTATTGGGGCCTGTTCTCTTTAACATCTTTATCAATGATCTGGATGTGGGGATTGAATGCACCGTCAGTAAGTTTACAGATAACACCAAGTTAGGTGGATGTGTTGATCTGCTTGAAGGTCGGGAGGCTCTACGGGGGATCTGGACAGGCTGGATCGATGGGCAGAGGCCAGTTGCATGAGGTTCAAGAAGGCCAAGTACCAGGTCATGCACCTGGCTCACAACAACCCCTTGCGATGCTACAGGATTGGGGAAGAGTGGCTGGAAAGCTGCCCAGTGGGAAAGGACCTGGGGGTGTTGGTCAGCAACCGGCTGAGTATGAGCCAACAGTGTGCCCAGGTGGCCAAGAAGGCCAACAGCATCCTGGCTTGTACGAGCAATAGTGTGGCCAGCAGGAGGAGGGAAGTGATTGTCCCCCTGTATTTGGCACTGGTGAGGCCACACCTAGAGTACTGTGTCCAGTTTTGGGCCCCTCACTCCAAGAAGGACGCTGAGGTGCTGGAGTGTGTCCAGAGAAGGGCAAGGAAGCTGGTGAAGGGTCTAGAGTACATATCCTATGAGGAGCAGCTGAGGGAACTGGAGTTGTATAGTTTGGAGAAGAAGAGGCTCAGGGGAGACCTTATCACTCTCTACAGCTACCTGAAAGGAGGTTGTAGCGAGGTGGGCATCAGTCTGTTCTCCCAAGTAACAAGCGACAGGACTAGAGGAAATGGCCTCAAGTTGCACCAGGGAGTGTTTAGGTTGGATATTAGGAAAAATTTCTTTACAGAGAGGGTGGTCAGGCGTTGGAACAGGCTGCCCAGGGCAGTGGTGAAGTCCCCATCCCTGGAGAGATTTAAAAGATGTGTCGATGTGGTGCTGAGGGACATGGTTTAGAGGTGAGCTGTCATTGCTGGGTTAATGGTTGGACTCGATGATCTTAAAGGTTTTTTCCAACCTAAATGATTCTGTGCTGAGGGAGGTTAGTGCATTGTTTTTTTTTAAACCACCTGTACACTGGTAATGATTATTGAGTGAGTTTGCTGATTAAAGACTTCTGAAGCTGTTGAAGCTTGGTATGGACTAAGTAACCATATGTGGGAACTGGATAAAAACTTGTAAGGTGCCTTAGTGAAGATATTGAAAAGCAACCCTATTTTCCATGGAAAGATGAAGTTTCAGGGAACCGCTACAAGCCCTGGAAAGTCTGGCTTCAGAAATACTTGAGGAGTATTTATTTTTCTTAGAACTTCTTACACAGTTGCTCTAAACCTAATTTTCATCTTTTGCGAAGTCTTCTGCATTTCTTATCATCAGCCTTGAAGCAGTTTTAAGATAAACTGTCTTGCTTCTGTAAGGCAATGTTCAGTGTACTGAAATTAAATCACAATTCTATCCTGAAGCTGAACTAATACAGGTTAAATTATATAATGAACATTAAAAAGTGTTCATCTAAGCTCTGCATAATCAGTGAGAGAATTGCATTACTTCATTTGAAATGGGAGATGGAGAAGCAGGGTTGTTTGGGGATATTACTGTGCTTTCCAGAAGTAAGGCTTAGGGGAGAGCGGTGTAAATTCTGTGAATATGCTTCGCGGAGTCAAGTGTTACAAATGATCTGATTATCAAGGTGAGTTTGCTGATCATCAGTGCCTGTCCTTGAGAATGTCCAGAGACTCAGCAGGCCCTGTGAGATGCAGCAAGAACTGAATTTCCTTTTGATGATGAGGTTGATGACCAAAAAAAAAAAAAGTAGTTCATTTATCTACATGTAAACATCTGATTTTAACAATCTGATTATTTGTTCTGCTTTAAGGCTCAATTTCTTTGGTTTTTGGGAGATAGTTTTGAGGGATTTTTTTGTTTGTTTTTTGGGGGGGGTTTTAAAATGTGTTTAACATAGAGGAAAGTTACATTTGTCAAAGAGTAAAATTTTCACAAAAGATCTTTTCCATGTGGTTTATTGTTGATTTCGCTCTTCTTACAGAATGGGTACAGATGGCACCAGCTTTATTTTCTAAATTCATCCCAAATATTCTACCCCCTGCTGTGGAGTCTGAGCTTCAGGAATATGCTGCTCAAGACCAGAAACTTCAAAGAGAGCTTATGCAGAATGGATTTACTAGGTAATAATTACTAGTCTTCAGTAGTAATTGTGCTGGACAGTGCTAAAATGGTAAAAATGGATACACCTAAAAATACTGAAGAAATAATTTGAAGGTTAATAAAGAATCTTCACGACTGAGTATCTGAAATATGGCTGTGTTTTCCACGTTTTGAGCACTACCAACCATGCAGGTGGTACCAAAAAGCAGATGATTGGAAGTTATGAAATATTTTCATGAAACTGATTGCTTATAGTTCATACCTCCCTGTGTTTTGCTTGTGCTTCTAATGCATGATCGTGCTCTTGTTCAGCCTTTACTTTGACAGTTTATTTTCTATTAGCTGACTTTTTTCCATGATCCTTTTGAAATGTCAGTTGGTGATTTCTCTGTCTTCCACTTTCAGAGCTACTTATATGCTCCAGGTGTTTATTTTAAATCGGTATTTCTCTTCAGAGTGTTGAATTGGAGCGGGGGGCGGGGGGAAGAACAAACAGTAAAAGAGAGAGTGTAAAATGTTCGTAACGGTATTGTTCACTCTGGGCTGTGCCTATTGCTCTGTGCTCTTTCATTTCACGGAATCACAGAATCATATGGTTGGAAAAGACCTTTAAGATCAAGTCCAACCATTCACCCTGCACTGCCAGAGTCCCTAAACCGTGTCCCTCAGCACCACATCTACACGTCTTTTAAACACCTCCGGAGAAGGGGACTCTACCACCTCTCTGGGCAACCTGTTCCAATGCTTAATGACCCTCTGTGTAAAGAAATTTTTCCTGATACCCAACCCAAATTTCCCCTGGCACAACTTAAGGCCATTTCTTCTCGTACTGTCATTCGTAACATGGGAGAAGAGACCAACCCCCACCTCTCTACAGCCTCCTTTCAGGTAGGTGTAGAGAACAATAAGGTCTCCCCTGAGCCTCCTCCAGACTAAACAACCCCAGTTCCCTCAGCTGCTCCTTGTAAGATAGGTTCTCTAGACCCTTCACTAGCTTCATTGCCCTTCTTTGAACCCGCTCCTACGCCTCAATGTCCTTCTTGAAGTGAGGGGCCCAAAACTGGACACAGTACTCAAGGTGTGGCCCCACCAGCGCCGAGAACAGGGGGACTGCCTAGACAGAAGCACAGCATTTTCCCCACAGCAGTGTACCACTCTTGCAGTAGTCTGACAAGGTCAGGCCAGGGCAGCTGTCGTGCTCTCTTCACAAGAAGTTCCTCTCTGCGTGAAGAGAATCCATCTTCATCTTTTCTGTCAGCTGTGCAGCACTGAGAACCTGGTCCTGTAGTTTGAACACCCACTAGATGTGGGTCTGTTTAGTGTTAGATGTACTCCTGGGTTTTATGCTCTTGTGTAGTCTTCCTCTAACGTAATCTCTCTCTTCAAAGCTTGGTAAATTATTGAGCTTCAGACCTCTACTACTGACCCAAATGCAAATGGTGTTGTAGACTCATTCCTTGTAAGAGTTTCTGTAGAGGAAGAGAATTTTTTTGATAGATATGTGTGAGTTAAGACACTAAAAGCCATATGAGCTTCGGCTGAGAAAAGCAGTGTGTTTGGCCCAAGAAATAGAATTTTGAGGCTTTGAAACTGAGCAGGTATTTAATGCTGACAAAAGAATGTAATGCACAGAACGAAGCAAAAAAAAAAAAAAAGGAACATTTTAGCATTGTCTAACTTTCAATCTTACTAATCATGGCTTGGCTTCGCGGACGAAGATTTGTTTAAAGACGTGAGTACACCCTTCAAGCCTGCGCGGTGGATTTTTTTAGGTGAGGCGCAGCGTGCGCGAGACTGGCCCCACCCTTTACACCTGAGGTTCATCTGCCAGGGCCTAGCGAGCTTGGACGGTGACAGCGAAGTCCTCAGGTCGTAGGTTTGGTTAGAGTATCCTTCTCTTAGATGGATGGCCTTACAGGGCTAAACGAGCTCCATCTGCCCGGGTTTGGACTTAGAGTTGTCCTTCTCCTAGGATGGTTGCCCGAAGGCTAGTGAGCCCATCCTGCCCGTGGACACACTTTGTCTGACCCTTCAGTTGAGACCTGTCAGGCTTGGGAGACCCTACTGGAGGCATATGCCACCACCAGCATAGCTCTCAACTTCACAAGGGCACGCAAGCTCTTTCCCCACGGCAAGGGGGTGCCCATGAAAGAGACTAATGTAGGTGGCTCATAATAGTTCTGTTTACAACTGCATTTCACCAGTTTCACACTTCACAGAGAATTTAAAATGAAGTTTCAAGTAGTAACAATCCATATCCACAAAACCAACTGGCTTCAAAAACATTTTTCCCTAAGTACTGTGAGGACAATACTGTATGAACGGCCAGAAAGGGTCACGGGGAGGATAACTGACCATTGCAAAGGCTAGATGCTCCTGTGGTGCTCTCTTGTTTAGAGGCTTAGTGGGATCCTCAGAGTATATTTTAGCAGCTCCTGCTTTATGCAGAGAAGTAATTCTTTACCACTGGAGCTAAGGCAAATTCATAGGAAACTGTTTCTGTCCTGTGTTATAGGTGGGGATAAAGAAGGGATTAGGGCTTGAGGGTAGTCATACAAGAAAGAATTAAGTAAAGATTTCTGTGTCATGTGTTTGCAGAGTCTAATTTCTAAGAGTTTCTTTTCCATTTGGCTTTCTGCAGTATGGCAGCTTCTTGGTATTTGGCATGTGAAGAATTTCGATATGCCTTGTAGGTTTAGAAAACTGGACCACACCAGCCTGTACTTTTGTGCACCTGCTGTTTCTATGTAGCTTTCTTTCAACTTATTAAATAAAAGTGACAGAATCACAGAATTGTTTTGGTTGGAAAAGACCTTTAAGACCATGAAGTCCAACCATTAACCCAGCAATGACAGTTCACCTCTAAACCATGTCCCTCAGCACCACATCAACAGGTCTGTTAAACCCCTCCAGGGATGGGGACTTCACCACTGTCCTAGCGATTGACAACCCTCTCTGTAAAGAATTTTTTCCTAATGTCCAGTCTAACACTCCCCTGGTGCAACTTGAAGCTGTTTCCTCTGCTATCACTTGTTACTTGGGAGAACAGACTGATGCCCACCTCGCTACAACCTCCTTTCAGGTAGCTGTAGAGAGTGATAAGGTCTCCCCTGAGCCTCTTCTTCTCCAAACTATACAACTCCAGTTCCCTCAGCTGCTCCTCATAGGATATATACTCTAGACCCTTCACCAGCTTCCTTGCCCTTCTCTGGGCACACTCCAGCACCTCAACGTCTTTCTTGGAGTGAGGGGCCCCAAACTGGACACAGTACTCTAGGTGTGGTCTCACCAGTGCCAAATACAGGGGGACAATCACTTCCCTCCTCCTGCTGGCCACACTATTGCTGATACAAGCCAGGATGCTGTTGGCCTTCTTGGCCACCTGGGCACACTGTTGGCTCATACTCAGCCGGTTGCTGACCAACACCCCCAGGTCCTTTCCCACTGGGCAGCTTTCCAGCCACTCTTCCCCAATCCTGTAGCATTGCAAGGGGTTGTTGTGAGCCAGGTGCATGACCTGGTACTTGGCCTTCTTGAACCTCATGCAACTGGCCTCTGCCCATCGATCCAGCCTGTCCAGATCCCCCGTAGAGCCTCCCGACCTTCAAGCAGATCAACACATCCACCTAACTTGGTGTCATCTGCAAAATAAATGCAAAATAAAGCTTTGCAGTGAAATACCCGGTTGGCATTTAGTCTCTGATGAATATGTTTTACACAGTATATTTCATATGGCTATGCTGTCAGGGAGTCGGTGCAGTCTGGTGAAACCTGGAGGTCATATGAAGTGTTAAGAGTTTGTCATCATTGAAAGGACTCTGGTAAAAGAAAACAAGTTAATTTGCCCATGGCATTTTGCAGTGTATTTAAAAGGTGTTTTGCCTTGAAATGTATTTCAAGTTGTAATATGCTGCTTCTTGTGTTATGATCATAGGTTATATTTATTTATAACTTTTCAGAATTGTTCTGAGCTTATATGCCTACACACAGAGACGTTTGTATTTATAGGTATAGAAGGGTTGTTTTTCTCTTCTACCCAGTAGTGTGCCAAGTCTGTTCTCTTCTGGGTTAGTATGAAATGTCATCTATTCTCCTTTAATTTAGACAAAAAATTAGTGATGTCTGTGCTGCTGCATTTCCTACAACAATAATTGTGAGGAACACGGCACAGTGAGGTGTTTTGAGCAGCATTAATGGCATGTCAGGTTCTGGTTGAAATAGCTTATCAACGCTATTAAATACTATTGTTGCAGAAAATGGGAACACAATACCGTTGCTTGGCAATATTTCTCTTGTGAAAGACCTTAATAAAGGCAAGCACAGCAGGTCCATCACCTTATAGAGTATTTTCAAGGAAGAACTCTTTGTGTTATTAGAAAAAACCCCTCAATTTCTACCAGCTTCCAGCTGATAAATGTGAATTTATAACTACTGTGATGAGAATATTTTGGAATCTCTCTTTCTTTTACAACAGAATTGATAGCATATCTGTCATTACAAGAAACTTGTGAAGCAGCAAGATTTTCCAGCTTTAAGAGTTTCTGTGCACAAGAATAAAAGGAAAAAAATATTATCCAAATCGATGGGAGTTTGACTTTGGTTTTTCAGGAGCAATGATGTCTACCAGTGTTTATACAACTTAAGTTGTTTATTTAAGTCTTCTGCTTGAAGAGGGAGTGCTGTTAGCTCAGACTTGCTTAGGATCTGACTGTTGAGTTTTCAAGAGCATCTTACCTTTTTAGGCTGATAGAGGCAGAATTTTTCACATACTTTTATAAAGTTTGGTTGAGGAGTTTGAATTAAGAAAAACAATTGCATATAAGTGATTTTCCTCATCTTTTTGTAAGAAATTATCCTATAAAATCAAACCTACTCTCTTAACAAAAGGATGATCTCATTAAAGCTATAAAATATAGCTTATGGCTGTGTTCTAGTAAATTGAGAATCCTCAGTTGTGTTATCGCTACTATGCTTGCATTTTGTTTCTAAAGTCTAAGTTGTGCTGAGTTATTTTGCTGTTGTTTTCCCTTTTTGAAAATCATAGAATGTTTTGGGGTTGGAAGGGACCCTTAAGGTCATCTAGTCCAGCCCCCCTGCAATGAGCAGGGATGTCTTCAACTAGTTCGGGTTATCATGAAAATACCTTTCTTCCTTTCTTTCGTAGAGGTGACCAGTCACGCAAGAGAGCTGGAGAAGAGTTAACTTACAGTAAGTATGCATCTGACCCTGCCTTCCAGTGTGCTGCAGTCCCTGATGGGTTGGGCATACAGGTAGGGGTGGGCTTCTGGATCCTTAAGGGTGGCGAGGTGTTGGAGACTGCACCTCCACATGTAGCTAGCTGTCTCCAGACTTAGAACCTTCACCATTTTGAGTAATAATACAAAATTCTTGGTTCTACAGCCTGTGCTAGAGACCCCCAGCCACCTGTAACATAGGAAGATATCCTAGCTAGCGAGGCCGAGATACTTCCACTTCATTTAAGTGGAAGCTGAGGTCTTGAGAAAAAAAGAATGTAGTTGTCCCAAGTCTCTACCTGGTCAGTATACACATAACATGCAATGAAATGATGAACCAGACCACCGCTGATATAACATCACCCACTGGTGATGCCTGTTTCCGTCCATTGACAGAATGGAGAGTTTGGAGGGGTTGCTGCATGTTTAACTGTGAGGTTCTTTACTGTCTTACTCCTTTAATTCCTCCCAGCGTAGATTAGGGAGTGACTGGGAGGAAGGATCACAGGAAGGAATGATTCTTCCACTCCTAGTTGGTTGCTTTACTTCTGACCGCCCTAATTTGGGGGTGGTCAAAGGTCCCATCTTCTGTGTCAACTAAATATTTGGCCAGGAGAGAATCTTGTCCCATACATTCCACGTTAGGATTGAAGTACAAAGACCTGATTGTCATTAAACAGCCTTAGGGACTGGGGGAAAGCATCTGTCCTGGTACTGTTGTTAACTTCAGTTTGTTTTATTGCATTCTTCCCACCAAGTTTCTTCCTGTGCTTCCAGCTGAGCACGTTTGCATTATTTCCTACCGTAAGAGTTCATCCTAAAACTATATGACATTTACAATCTAGAATGAATGAAAGGAGGCAGTGCTGGGTTTGGGGCTGTTGGGGGAAGGGGGCAAAGGACATAAGGTGGAAGTTTAATGTGAAAGAATTTCTTGAACTTTTTGTATAATTTCAGATGGCTCATCAGCCTGTGCAAGCTCCAGGGGTTACAGATAGTGAATATACTGGATCAGCTTCTATTCCTAGCCAGAACAGACACTGGAGGAGCGCAGGTGGTATCCGGAGCCTCCTTTGGCAACTGCTGATACTCAAGCTCTGACCCGAACTATGCCTCAAAGAAGAGTTTTGGACTTTCTTCTTTATGTAATAAAATGTCAGTTGCTGCTACAACTGGAGTGACTTTGAAAGACATGATTCCTTGGTCTAGCCTATCAACAAATTCATGTTCTGCGATTTTGTGAGGAATGCACCTTGAAAAACAACCCTTTCAAAGTGGAAATGGGCAGCCGAAATCAGCAGCTTCCAAAAGCATTAGAAAGGAAGAATCTAATTTGCACTCTTTTCTTAATATTAAGGACATTCTTAAAACTAGATAACACGTCAGTGTATTAGTTTTTAAACTTCAAGGTATTTTCTGGAGCTTTTACTTAAATAATAAGAATAAAAATTCATTATTTTGCAGTATTTGTTTGTTAGTTTAAAAATTGTCACCTTTTAAGAGTTGGTCCCATAGAAATGTATCTTCTGTCAGGGAGTTTTAAAATCAAGATTTTTCTTTTATCTCTTATTTTTGTTTGTTACTTGGTGTTTTGAAAACTGTTTTCCTACGTGTTTGTACTCTGTGCCTTCAGCTTGTGCACTTTGCAACTTTATAGACCGTATTTTGTTACCGCAAAATGTGTTCTTGGGGAAAAACTTGATGTGAACAAACATGCTGCAAAGTTGCACTTTTCTCTTGCATTAATGGGAGGTGAATTTAAGGAGGAAGGAAGAAAAGTTGAACCTATCACCATCACTAATAGTGACTTGGAAGTTTGTCCCCTTTTATTTTTCATACGTATTAGTGTTTAAAGCTGGGACCAACTCTTGTAGAACCCTCTCATTGACTTTTCATTGGCTTCCATAATTGCAATAGATTGAGATGTGCATTCGAGACTCGGTGAGATACTGAGATGTGGTGTTATATGCTGTGCTGTGTAGAAACATTGTGGGCAAAATCCTTCAGTCTAGTAGGTCTGTAAAGTGCACCTCCATTAGCACAAACCAGATTTGCACTTGGTTGACCAGCGAACGATGGTACCTGTCCAAGATCACTTTGTGGCTCCTGTGCCACTTCTCCTGTTCCGGGGATGTGATGGGGGGTGACAGTGGATGTAGTCCGAGGCGGAGCTGAGGAGTGGTGTGGTGTGTGCATGTGCACCCATTGGCCTCCCGCTTTCAGTCTTGTGTAAACTTGGCTGGAGGTGCAGCTGAGCCAAGTTCAGGAGATCTGGACCTATGGTCTAAATCCTAACGATTGTGACGTGGGTTTTAATCAGTAGCGTGGCTAATGAAACTCTTTCATGAGGGGAGAAACATACTTGAAAAAGCAGTTTGTCTACAGGGTGGGGTTTTTTTATGACTATGGATTTATTTTTTATCAGCTTTAGTTATGAGGAGAAATGAGTTGGTAATATAAAATCTTTCTGAAGTGAAACAAAAGACTGTTCAGTTTGTCTTGCACAACTCTTATGCCTCTTTAAAAAGACCCAACACATCCCCTTTATGCTTGGATGAGTTTGTTACAAAATGCAGGAAAAAGATAAAAACCAGATGCGGCAGGGACAAAGTTTCTTTTTGTTTTGTAGCCAGGCCTCATGTAAACGGATTTAATTTTATCAGTTTCACATTACTCACTTGGGCAATGCTATTAGTGTGGAGAGTGGGTGGGGGAGGAATGGGGAGGACACTGCTGTGATTGATTGACAGATTCAAATCTGATTTACCTATATGTTTCTTTGCATATTTGCAAAACCTATCTAATTTTGAGGAAGTTTTTTCTTCTGAAGTTAAAAATGAGTGCTTCAGTGTTTTGTTTTCTATGTAGAACAACACCAGCGATCCGGTCTCATCCCCAGCAGTGGAAAACCAAACTACAGTGAGTAGGGATTTATCAAGCGTTGATAGCGTTTGCTTCAGCTTTGCTACCAGCTGCTGAAGTTTAAGGAGGATTGCATAAAAACAGGGGGTTTGAAAATTTTGCTGAAGTTCACAGTGGAGAAGATAATGAAGGCAAATAGGGAACAAAAATGATTTGTCAGCTTCCGATTTTTTACCAGTTTTGGCTTTAAACAGAAATAAAACCTCTGATAGTGTCCTTAGCTTTAAAAGTCACTGTTTGCTGAAATGACAATATTCTTAACAATAGATACATTAATCTAATTTGGTTAAGGTTTGGTTACAACTTCATCACCATTCTAGTTCACATAATACAGAAATCAAACTCTGTCATCTTTGTCTAGTAATCACACTTTTTTGTTCTTAAAGCAGTTTTACTGGTTCAAGTTTGTAAATAACATGTAGTGCTTCACGTTTGAGGCAAGGGTTGAGCGTTCATTTTATGTCGTGTTATGTTTGGGACACAAACTTCTAGATCAAGAGTTCCATCCAAAGGTAAAGCATTCCTGTCAGCGTGGTTCACTTCGCGTGCACTGAGTAGTGCTTGGATGCTTCTCAGTCCTGTGTAGCATTCTCACTTGGCCACCATACCTGAGAAATCTGTTTGTTAAGCACTGTATCGTGTTGTAAATTTGGCATTAAAATTCCTGTATGTTTTGGCATTATTAACATAATGCTGAAATATTGTTTATCTGTCGAAGACGTTATCATTGTGACTGAGCATGAAACAGAATACAGCATAATATACTAAATTATTTTGTTTCTCTGTAAACTTGCATCTTACTTACAGTAAAACTAACTCGGCCAACTTGAGCATTGGTACTGTAAAGCCACGATTACCAACAGCATGATCTTAACTGCAGTATTTAATTTAACCAAATAACTTGTGGTAAATCCGTTGCATCTGTAGCTTACTCTGTTAAGACGAAGCAGTAAAGTTGGTTATACAATGGGTGTCCTCTTTATGTTGCACTGGTTCTATAGCCAAACCTGCTACATTAAAATATTTTTAGATTAACTTTCTTTCTTGATTTGGGAAGTTGCAATATTTAAATTCATCCTGCTGGCTGCTGTAATCTTAGTCAATTGTCAATATATGGTCAAGATGGTCTTTGAGACAAACGAGGAAGCAGAGAGTGTGTCTAACTGGTAAGTATTTAGCTCTTCTACAGTTGGATCTCCTTGATGCCTTTCTGCAGTTGTTGAGGAAGTGTTTGTGGAGCAATACTTTGAAGAAAAGGTTTTTGACTCCTGTTGTTTTATAGAAATATGATCAGCCAGATTAATCCCTTTTAATTTTTCCCTAATATGATTATTTACTTTCTACAGGTTAAAAAACCCCCGAACACCACCATAGAAACCGACCACAAAGGCCATTTCTGAGTGACTGGAAAATGTTTTCCATGTGTGCTCTGTGAGCCCCAGTGAAAGGACTGTTCTGTAGAACTACAGAATAAAACCCAGCTGCTTGAATTTGACCGTCTTCAACCCAGCTCCAGCTGAGAGAAAACAAAGGTGTTTTGATGACATGACATGCACCAGATACCCAGAGGACACTAGTTGAGCTCACGGTGTGCCAGTTAGGGTACCTTGAGGATCAATATCACTCTTGACCACAATGAAAAGGTCTTGCTAGGGAGGAATGGTCACTGCTTGGGTTAGTGTACTTCTCTTTCCGCTCTGCAGGGACTGAGCGATAACATTGGGATAGTCACTGTACTGACGCCACTCGAGTTAAAGATTCCTTTTTTTGAGGGATGTCTTGTGTTGACCTCTCATTTAACTCCTAAGATTGCTTTTCACTGCTGAATGTGAACTGTAAGCTGTTAATGATGGTATATGCCTTCACTGGTGGTGTTTGCTTCGCTGCTCTGAAGAGTTCCTTCACTGCTGTTGGAGCACCTCCACTCAAAGCCTTTAAATGCACATTAAATATTGTTGCATCTTTGTGGAGGTGTTTGCATGATGTAATACTGAGCTGCAAAATGTGTTCCCAATGTTGTCCCTGGTCTGGAAAAATAGAGATGGTCAGGCTTTGTGTTCCCCGCCCTTTTCTCTGAGCTGGGGGTCTGCAGTAACAGATATACGTGCCTTGCTGGTGCTGTTCCCTTGGCCGAGTGTGAGCAGGATCGGGTAGAGCCCTGCAGTGCAGGTGCTTTGCTAGGCTGATGGATGCAAGTCATGTCAGTGCTGTAGCATGTATTCGTGTCCCATCATGCACATTCTCAGCACAGAGTCTGAGCTCAGTCCATAATATTACGACTTTGTGAAAGGAAGTGGAGGTCTCCTCTGTCCTATTCGGTCTTGTTTCTAGATAAGATAGAGGAGAATTTGCAGGTAGAGTCTGGTCTTTCCTTCTGGAGTTTTCTTGGGAAATATTCTCTGGCTGGTGGAGGAGAGGGATCTTTCCTCCAAGGAAAAGGACTGTGGGTCATTGTCGCTGGTTTTTGTCTGCTGGTCTCCAAGGCAACGTGGTGCAAGACGGTGAATCATATTGAGTGTGCTACGCTTATAGCGCTGCAAGACTTTAATTCTGGATTTACTCTAGGATAAACAATGGTCTTTTTGGTAGGCTTGCAAACTTCAGCTATTGGTAATTGTTGGAAGGCATGAACCAGGACTGGACTTACTCTGGCAGGTCTAATAATTACAGGTCAGAGGAAGTTGTTTTGTCCCAGAGGACATTACTTATTATAGCATAACTTGGTGTGATACTGGTGTTTTTATACCTGTGGTGCCTGTTACCAGAAAAAGGTTGGAGAGTCTGAAGTTCATCTTTATCAGCACTGGAATACACTGGCTTTGAATGGGGAGCAGAGATGTGTGAGGAGAAACCTTACCTTTCCCGTGTCCGCGCGTGCAGAAGAGCAGGATTACTGCATTAGCAAAACAAGACAAACTTGCTGATTTGGCCACAGTTGAAAGCTCCTCGACAAAGTGCTTTGCACTTCGCTAGAGGGAGGAGAGGGATTAAACCCATATGTCTTGACCTAACCTGAATGGCTGGTTTAAAGGGGATTCTGACATTTCGTAGGCAATGAGTGCTCAGAAATCCCTTCTGGCCGTCTCCATCTGTCTCTCGGATGCTCCAGAGACGCTTGGTTAATGTTCTTCTTTCTCAGCTGCTGCAAACTGATCTAATGAGCACAGAACAGGAAAGTTGACTCCCCTAGTGATGACAGCAGAATGAATTTAGTAATAGCACTAATTACCTTTCAGTATTGTTTTTCAACTAATCTTTCCGTAAGAAAAACTCTAACAGTTTGATTGGGGTCATCACTGGGGGGCAGTAGGTAATTTATGAGTTAGCACCATTTGCCGTCCATCAGCAAATTAAATAGTTTGGTACAGAGGACAGCTAATGAATATCTTAGGACAGTCGGTAGATGTTACCCTGTGATTGTCAGGACAAGAGTACAAGATGGGTGGAGGTCTGAATGTACCATGGAATGCTGAGGTGGCCCATCTGGTTAGGTTCATGCTGCTGTCCTATAGAAGCATATAGTGACCATGAAGTGAATTGCGCTGTGAGCAGACACCCAAAAAGTCTCTACACAGTCAGTTACCATGGAATAGCTGATGGACTGCAGATTCACGTCGTACCCTCACAGTAACCTGTTCCTGTGGCAGGAATGGGTGAGCAGTGGCGTATGACTCACGTTTGAAGTGTGTCGAGGCACGTAATCTTAAAATGACCTCTAGTTAAGGTGCCTAACTTAAATTGCCCCTGTGGTCAATGAGAAGCAAAAGACTTCTCCAGCAGGTACCACACAGCACTAAAGGGATGTACTTGAAGAGTTCCATTTTTGCATCTGTGTTACTAGCCGTGACCTGCTAGTACTTGAACATGTCTCATCAAAGGAGCTGGAAGCAGAACTTGCCAGACAGGAACCTGCTCTACCTCTGCATGAGCAGAAGGAAAACAGGCCCGTTTGGTTCTTTTTCTTAATGACTTTTTGTATTAAGTCTCCGCTGTGTAGGCACCTGCTGTTCCCAGTTGCTTGGACAGCCAGAGTTGTTCAAGGTAACACAGTTTTGATGTTTTAGTCTGTTGGGAACAATTTTAGGCAGAATTTCATCTGAGCTATAGAACCATTTCCCTTAAAATACAGAGATGCATCATACCTGGTGATTATCTACTTGTAAGCTAAATAATCTCATTATCCTCTTTGTTCCCTCAGTTACAGCTTCTGAAAGCATGCGGTAACATGCTCTAATCTTCTAATTCAGAGAATGTCGTCGTTCCTGAGTACAGATACGCAGGAGAGGGAGCAAAATGAAATTCTCCATGCGTACTTCTGTTCCATGTTTCCCTCCAGGGATGCGTCATGAGTTGAAAAACCACACACACAGAGTCCTTCACCTCATTCACATTTTGGCACAAGAATGTTTTATTTTTTCATTTCTAATAAAATTCCAGTGTTGAATTTGCCCTTTCTTTATAACTGCTGTATATCAAGCTACCACTTCTTAGAGCTCTCTGTTATAATCCCCAGATGTCATTTGTGGGTGGTAGTAGCTCCTCCTTGTGAGAGTAAAATTAGGATGTTTTCCCAATGCATCATTCTGTCCATCAATGGGAACATGTAATCTGGATGGCTCACCCCATCGCTCAGTGAAAAGGCGGCCTGTAGCTCTTTGTAGTCAATCGTCTTCTTTCTTTCCCTGGATGATGGCACGTGAACTTTGCATTTCACTGTTCGCCTCCTGCTCAGCTTTTTATGAACTTTTTATGAACGTGACCTCAGCACTGGGGTATTCTGCTGGTGACCTCTCGCTGTCGTGAGCACTGTCATTCCAGCTCTGTAGCTTTCCAGTGGCAGTTTATTCACGTGGAAAAGCTCCATTATTTCATGGTAGCTTTATAAAGAGCTTTTGATGAGAGAGATCAGCAAATGTCCTGTGGAAATTGTATCAAAGGATATCGCAGTGATGAATGATCTGCCTGCTACAATGCAGCTACGTTTGTTGTCATGTGAAGCCGTGTATCCATGCTAGAAACTACTGAAACAAGCCAGAGAGTTGTAGCTCACCATTTTAGCACATAGGTATTGCTGGACAGGCTCGTGTCCAAACTGACATCACAGATGGCAAGAGTTCAGATGGGAATTTGTGATGTCACTCTGATCCTACTGTTGAACTGGGAATTTTCAAGATGATTTCTTTGGGGAAAAGGAAACAAGAAAGACTGTAAACATTATCATGATAAATTTAATTTATTTAGCAAAGAGTTTCTGCAACTGCTGCAAATTCCCTGAACTCAAACTGGTCGTCAGCCACTTCATGATTTACTGATACAGAACAAGAAAGTAAGCGAGCGTAGAACTCGCCAGGTCCTCTTGACTGCTTGCCAACGCAGCTACTCATGTTTTAAGAATCTGCTTGCAAAGGAGGCTGAGCAGAGCATTCCAGCAGCAGTTCAGCTGCTCTGGCCAAGTTCAGCATCCGCAGTTCTCGCTGCAGAATGGTCTCTTTCATCTAGTGGCGCTTTAGTGCCTTGTTACTGAAATTGCCCATCACCACATTTGCTTTTTTAATTGTTATATTAAAAAACCGCAGCCAGTGATCTGCAAATTTCAGGAATCAGTTTGGAGGCATGTTTAGCAAAGCCACTGTGCCCCTCCTGAAGCATGTTGTCTCTGGGCTCTTTTGTTAAGAAATCCTGCATGGGATTGGCATGGCTGCTCTGAGGGTCTCTGCTCAGCTATGTGCAGATGGTGCATGGTGGTACCCGACACCCTCCCATATGTGCCATGAGCATTGCAGTCAGGTTTTTAATTAAAGATGTACCAACAGTGTGTGTATTGCCCATGGCTAACCTTTGCAGTTGGTAGATGGATTGCCTAATAAATGGGGAAACAGAAGATTGTCCTTTGCTCTGTATTTGCATAAGTGAGCAGAGAAGTCAGTGCTCCCTTGGACATTGGGGAAGAATGGAGTAGAAAGCTGAATCATAGAAAGCTTTGGGTTGGAAGGGACCTCTAAAGGTCATCTAGTCCAACCCTTCTGCAGTGAGCAGGGGCATCTTCAACTAGATCAGGTTGCTCAAGCCCTATCTGACCTGACATGGAATGTTACCAGGGATGGAACATCTACCACCTCTCTGGGCAAACACTCGCTGTGATTCACCACTCTCATAGTGAAGAATTGCTTGCTTACATCTTACCTAAATCTCCCCTCTTTCAGTTCAAAGTCATTGCACCTGGTTCCATCACTACATGCCCTTGTATAAAGTACCTCTCCAGTCTTCTTATAGACCCCTTTTAAGTATTAAAAGTCCACAGTAAGGTCTTCTCAGAGCCTTCTCTTCTCCAGGCTGAACAACCCCAACTCTCTCAGCCTGTCCTCACAGCAGAGGTGCTTCATCCCTCTGATCGTTTTTGTGACCCTTCTCTGAATCCCCTTCAATAGGTCCATGTCTCTCCTGTGCTGAGGACCCCAGAGCTGGACATAGCACTGCAGGTGGAGTTTCAGGAGAGTGGAGCAGAGGAGCAGAATCACCTCCCTCAGCCTGCTGGTCACACTTCTCTCGATGCAGCCCAGGATATGATTGGTTTTCTGGGCTGCAAGCCTACATTACTGGGTCATGTCCAGCTTTTCATCCACCAGTACCCTTCTCTTCAGTGCTGCTTTCAAACCCTTCATCCCCCAGCCTGTGCTGATACCAGGGATTGCCGCAGCCCAGGAGCAGGACCTTGCACTCAGCCTTGTTGAATTACACTGGACAAACCACAGAACCAGTGTCCTGGCAGAGCAGCGGTGACTGTACTCCTGGCTGAGAGAGGGCACTTCTCCACACGCTCCAAAGTATAGAGCTACGTGCTGAAAAAAGGGTGCCAAGGAGAGCAGGATTCCCTGGTGTTTGTGTAGGTACTGATGGTCGGAGAACTGCTGGCCACCATGCCTGGGCTGAAGGTGTGTGTGAGGCAGAGGAGGATGTTATTACTTGAACCACTAAATGGTGCTTGTGTTTCTATTTAGCAATTCCCAGACCAGAACAAACCTCCACTCTTAAATTGATTTAGCTACTCTGCAGCCAGCCTTCGGTTGTATTTAAAGTATTTCAAGAGCTTTATTGATTTTTAAAAACATCCTGAAAAATAATGCATGTGAAGTTAGTTCCCAGTGGAGCTAATTTAACTTCCTGTTGTCTGCATCCTCAGAGTGATTTGGTTCAAGCTTACTTCAGTCTGATGAATTCCTCTTGAGTTGAATACAGACAAATACTTTGTCCATTATTAAGTTTATTTCTTCTATGGGCTACATTTGCACTGAAAAAACCCAACGTATCTGGCTGCTTTCAATCGAGCCATTGCGACTTTATTTTTATATCAGTCAAATTAGAGCCTAATAAACTGAAAGTAAAGCAAGAGTGATATTTGTATAGAAGAAATAATTTTTCTCTTGGCCAGATAAATTTCAAAAGACAACTGGTTCAGCCCTAGCTACTAATCTCTGGAATTTTCAGAATCATGGAGAGCAAAAAGTAAAACTCCCAGGTCATGTTGAACGTGACAACTCATGAGCAGAAGGAAGGGAGCACTTCACCACTTGGAAGCACTTGTCTTTGGTCACATGCTAAGATTGTGCAAAACTTGTGTGTGCTTCTATAGGCACAATTTCATCATTTAGCTTCTGGAATGTAGTGCCTAAATTGTGTCTGGGATTCGGAGTTTTCCATGTGGTTGTCGAATATTGTCTCTATTTTGGCTACCCAGTGTCTTGGAAGTGACTTGGAAGTACTGAACACCTTCAAATACCCATCTTCCCTCCTAGCCCTAGGGCATGGCCTTTGGGCTGCTCTGTGCATCTCTAAAAGCAGATGCTGTGAGGAGAAGGGATGGGACAGGACAAGACTACTCAGTTAAGGAAGGATGACAATGCAGGTAGGTCTTTTGTCCCTTTCTAAGGAAAAATACCATGACCTGAATTCTGGGTCTAGTAACTCTGCCTGCTTCAACCACTCATCAGTCTGTGCTTCTGGCTGTCTAAATGTTTCTGAAGAGCCTTTACACTGTGTTAAAGCTGTCTGTACCCTTTTCCTTCCGAGCTGCTGTCCTTGAGTGCTGCTCAGGAGTTGGCTGTTTATCATAACCAGTGTTCTTTTGCAGCTGGGTGAGGCTGCAGTTGTCAAAACAGCTTTAATCTCTCTCTGGAGTGGGTGATGCGCTGGCAATCATTTAGTCATGTTGCATTTTAATTCTCCTTAATAGTCGTATTGCAGAAAAGATGAAAATACTGGCAGCGTGGTGTTTCAAAACAGATTGAAATCTTAGGTCCTTCCAGTGTCAACATAACCGCTTTCTGAGGAATGGGGGAATTAATTTAAATACATTTACATTTTCTACCAGCAATTCTAGTCTGTTGTTCTCTAGGTGTTGTTATGCTGCCAATCAGGTTCTCCTGATCTGTGGGTTCCTACAATGTATGAGTTTCTTCTGCTGTCACTTTTTGTAGTCTGCTTCAATACGGATGAAGTTGATGTCATTTGCAGGTATGTTCTCTCTGGTTTTATTCTCGAGCCATTCAAACCTGTCACTTCTGCCTTTCACTCCGACTCAGAGCTGTCAGAAAAGCTTATCCCTACTTGGTGGAAAATTCCTGGAAGCTGAAGAAATTAAACCACCCAACTTTTAGTAATTTGCCTGATTACTGAAAGATACTAAGAAGGATTCCCTGGGGACATCCGTATGCTCGAAGATGGGTTAAATGTCTCTGGCCACTGGGCAGCACCGGCCGTTACTTGAAGTATGTCAGAGGTTTGTTTCACTGCAGAGTGACATTTACCTCATCCGTATTTTAGTAAAAAAATATAAGTTTCTTTAAGTTATAGAACTGCAGACAAAACTCGCACCACAAAATGAAGTGGCGGTTATAAGGAAAATGGTGAAACAAGGTGACACATAAAACAAACGGTGAAGGATGCTGATGTTATGGAGACAGATTGTAGGTGTGCACCCCCGCTGAACTCAGCAGAGGTTTCCTTGCAAAATACCAAACGCTTTGGTTTTGACCTGAGATGTTTGTGCAGCAAAGTGCTCAGACACACGGCTGTGTCCACTCTTGCGCAAGGAAGGAAATGGCATTCAGCTGTTCCTTAAATTATGCACAAACTGAATAGGGATGCTGTGTTAAACTGTGGCTTAAGTGAAGGATCCAGTCATACAGAAACTCGTTAGACAGTAGATTAGGGTATTAGAGTCTGCTGGGGTCTTTGACCTCAGAGAGCTCATGGCAGATCACTTCCTTTACCAAGAAATGGTGAAGGAGATGATATGGGCTCATTTTGCTTGCAGTGTTTTCTGAGCATCGGTGATAGAGGGGTGGAAAGGCTCACCCAAAACAAATGGCCGTGCTCACAGCTCTTGAGGGATGGCAGGACTGAAAAGGCTGAAAAAATACATTGTGTGGCAGTACAGGTGTTGAGTCTGCAGTGTCTGCCAAACATGCTGTGTTTAATTGCTGGGTACACTTTGCGCTATTCCCTGTCCCCCTGACAGCAAATATGGTGCTGCTGAGGAGCAAAGGGGGTAACTGCCCAATTGCTTTGGGCAGAAGGGGCAAACTTTGTCAGATCTTGTCAGGCCTCTAAGTGCATGGATAGATGGATTTCTCCAACGGCTAACAGAGCTGCCTGGCCTTTGGGTAAATGTAGGGAGACCTGTGGGTTTGAGTAGTGATGTAGCATTGCACAAAATGTCATTGACGGTCATCTCATCTAATGTGGGCTTGTTCCGTGCGACTTGTACTCATGCAGTGATTGCTGAGGAGAGCAAGGCCTCCTGGCATGCTCGTCAGCACTGAGAGGGTGCTGCTTTCTAACCTACCCGAGCTGCTGTCTGGCCTAGAGACCAAAATCCCGGTCGTGTGCCACATGGGGAACTTTGCTGCTCTTTTTCTAGCAAGCAGAAGCAGCGTGCAGACCTCCTACACGTGCTGAGCGTGCGTTATGCTCTGTGTGCCTTCAGAGAGGAAGGATGGAGGAAACCCAGAAATGTCAGTCATGTTTCTGATAATGCTTGTATAGCAGGCAGACAGAAAGGAGATAGTGGTCACCTCACCTGATCTTGCTTATCTTTCCTCTTGTCGAGTTTCTGTTCCGCATCCATGTGTGTTTACAGAGCTTGGAGAAAGCAAGCAACACTGTTTGGAGGAACTTTGTAGAGGAAGCTTAATAACAACTTTGTGAGTTTTACTAAGAATTCTTACTCTTGCCGCTAACATGGGCACCTCAGTCCCACAGTGGTGGTGTGGTCTGCAGGAATGGAATTAGTGAGTTGGGACGGCTGAAGGGGTCTTTGCATGTGGGAAGCTACAGGTTTGGTATCTCTGGCTCTGCTTGTCTGAACCACCTCAAGGATCCAGCTGCTCCTCACAAGCCTCTAGATGCAGCAGCTGCCTGTGTGCTATGGTCCCTGGGTAGCCTATGGAAGGACTACAAAAGTTCCTGTTACTAAGATTCTTATGTAGTTCTCAGCATTTCAGGTAATTTTCTTCATAGTACATCCCTGAACCTGGGAGGTGATGGTATCTCCTTGGAGAGACAGGCATGCTTAACTTTGTGGGTTGATGAAGGACTTCTGCTGGGCAGTGGAAACCTGAACCCGCATCTCCAGAATGTAAATCTTGTGCCTTGAAGTACCTTGAAGTACCACTTCTCTCTGTAGGCTTCCCCCTCCTGCATGCTCTCAGGCCCTCCCTCCTGTGGCTAAAGTAGTCTGGCTGGTGTTTCAAGATTTATGTTCTTGAACATGATCGTCACCTGTCCCTTCCCTGCCCCATCTCTTCAAGTACAGTGGCAGATACCTAGAACGGATGAACTTATAAATTAGATTGGCATAATGCCCTGGCCCTCAAAAAGACTTTGAGCTCCCCCTGCAAATCACAGCTCCAGCTCTGCAGGAAGGGACCCTCTGATCTCTGCCCGCGTCTTTGGGCTGCTGTGGTTTGATGGGCAATTAACCAACAGAAGTTTCTTATCATTCCAGTGGCTGCATCAAGATCAAAAGCTGGTTTTTACCTTCTATATCAGGAAATGCCTATCTTTGCAGGAAAACTCTAAAAAAGGCTTTTGATAAATAACTTTATGACTGTAGCATAAGGAGACTTTGTTCCAGTCTCAAGGTCTTTTCCTTTGCTTAAAATCAGATTTTGCTTGGTGTAATTCACTGAACTCCACAAAATACAATTATTCACTAACATCAAAACTAATGTTAATGTTCGTGTAATGCAATTTATGAACAATTTTAAAAAGCATTCAGCACTTACGTTTACGACAGAATTGTAAGTTTAAAAAACTCAAAGCCTAGCTCTACTTTTCCTCACACAGGTTACGGGTCTGACACTCCATTGCACGATGATTTCACAAATCCTTCTGGAATAAGGCAAGGAGGAAAGTCCCGGTTCTGCCACGACTGCTCAGCTGCTGTAAAGCCAACAGGACTGCTCGGAGCGTAGGAGGAGCACATGGATCAGCTGGTGTGGGCTCAGGTCCTGCTCGCTTCCTAGCTGCTGTGCACTGGCATTTTCATGTGCTCGGGGCAAGCTGGACTGTTCCTGAGAGCTGAACCCACAAAGGCTGTAAATCCTAGTGCTGCTCATTGTAGTCCCCAGTTTTATTTGCAGTTTGACTTTTCTGCACCATCCTTGTCTGATTTATGCTTTACAATCTCTTGACTTGCTCTTTCTCTGCTGCACCTTTTCCATCTCTTTGGCCATTGAGGGAGCCTGGGGATGTGAGAGTTCCCCATGTCCCATGTCTGAATCTGCACAGACTATGAAGACTGGAACACAGTTTTTGGAGACCAGTTGCAGTATGGTAAGGGGAGGTGAGAGGAAGGATGCCAGTAATTTTGGAAACTTTTGTTTCACTTTTTGCTGCACCTCAGCCATACCCAATCACTTTGGTATGCACTTCAACTGCTAAAAACAGCATCTGAATTTGGAAGTGCTGCTGAAATCAGTGGAGCTCCATGTCAGATACTTTTTCGCTCTCTTCCTTCTAGTACTCTGGATGCTTTTCCATGTATTGAAGTACTTAACTTTTAAAATGTCATACTAAACTTCCATTCCTTACACAAAGAAGATGACACAATTGCTTTTCTTCATCTCAGTTTTGGATATTTCGCAGAGTAGGGTACCTCTCTGTCTTCCTACGAGCTCTGTTTCCCCATAGATGCTGCTGCACAAACACAGGCTCTTTTGCTTCATTAAATAATTTAGAAGCTTGAGGAAGTCTTTGTCAGGTTTTGATGTCCTCTCTGCCTTGCTATCCATCACGTTGTCTGGTTTAGGCTGTGTGTTCCCTGATGCAAAGCAGGGTTTTAATGGAGGTTGCACCTTCTAAATGCTGCAGCAGATACAGCAGTAGCTGGTGCTGCTCGGTCTCTAGGAATGGTGCTTTTGGTAATGAGACATCTATTTCCTTCAGAAGAGTGGTTGCGTAGTGCAGCTGCATGTTGGGTACAGCATGTTCATTTGCTGGAATTGCCTTTCTCAGACCATGTTTCCTCTGCATTTCTGCCTCACAGAGGGATGTGGGGCTGCTAACTGCTGCCAGATGAACAGATCCTGCCCTGACTCTGATGTTCCTCTCGGTGCCCCTGTGCTGCCCAGTTGATTTGGCTGCTGACCGAAGGTTTCATGCCAATGCAATAAAAAGCAGTAAAACAGTCACCTGTCAGCAGGAGGAGGTATTAAGCCATACAAGCTGCTCCTTCTTTGCTCTGTGCAATGAAGGAAATTAAGATAATTGGATGTAATTTCCACTAGTAAAATTCCACAAAATTATGTGCACCATGTGGACATGGGTGCCAGAGCGGTTTATGGGCACATTGCTCACTCCTGGTCAGTTCATGGGCAGCCTCCTGTTCTGTAGCTGGAGGAAGGTGCTGTATACTAAGCTCCTTCTTTCCCACCTAGTATGAGGAATGTGGCAGGTCCTTGCAGTGACCTCCAACACCCAGTAAAAGGATTTTTATTAGAGGTGTTGCATCACTTGATGGTCAACACCTGGTGGCTTGGCAGCCTTCCGGGTCCGTGTGTCTCATCTGAGCACTTTTCAAGTGCAGACAGGAGTTTGAGGAGATGGCAGTTTCCATAGCTGTGGTCTGGGCAGAGAAGCTGCTGAGGTTTTTCTGTGTGTCCCTCTCCGCCCGGAGAAGGACATTCATCTTATGAGATGTGGACAGGTACAAAAGCTGATCACCAAAGCCTGAACCAGCACAGTTATCCCAGCCAATAAGTGTTTTCCTGAGATTATCCCAGTTAAGGAGTGTTTTCCCAGAACAAAGCACAGGCAGACCAAGAACCAAACCTGCCCAGGTGTCCTGCCTGCCCCAGTTCAGGCTCTCGCCGCCCATGGGGGCTGCTCTCGAAGCTGGTCTGGCAGCACAGGCATGGGGCAGCTCACTGTGGGGGCCTGCCAATATGAATCCCTTCATCAGACCTAAGTCACAGGGTTGCTGCAGCACCTTCAGATGAAACAAGCTCTCTGAAGGCTGTCTGAGCCTTTCACAAAGGCTTTCTCATTGAATCCTCTCACTGCTGGATTTCTCATTGCCTGCGGTATGGTCTGCAGCAAGTCTTCCTCGCATCAAGGCTCTTTGTTCCTCTTTTGTATTAGCTCTCTATGTGAAATTTCTGTTGCCTCTCTTGTACTAGTTGGGCCATCTTTAAGAGTCCCTCTGCGCATATTAACATCTGTAAGTGGCGCTTTTTATTCACCTTCCACTCTGTAAACACACGATTGACATTTAAAGTGGTGATATTGGTGCTTTTATTTTTTCTTTTTTTTTGATCGCAGGGTGAGACGGTTCAGGGAACTAAACAAACAGCCCATCAAAACCAGGCAAGTGAGTGGTTTTCTACTGCATGTCGTACCTGAACCAGCTGCCTGCAGAATCGGGTAGAAACCAGCACCTGTGCAGGAGAACAGCTCTTGGAAGCTGTAGTGCTAAAGTCAGCTTCATAGAATTCCAGAATGGTTTGGGTTGGAAGGGACCTTAAAGATCATCTAGTTCCAACCTCCTGCCATGGGCAGGGACACCTTCCACTAGACCAGGTTGCTCAAAGCCCCATTCAACCTGGTCTTCCTAACGAACACTTCCAGGGAGGGGACATCCACAACTTCTCTGGGCAACCTGTGCTAGTGTCTCACCACCCTCACAGTGATGAGTTTCTTCCCTACATCTAGTCTAAATCTCCCCTCTTTCAGTTTAAAGCCATTACCCCTTGTCCTATCACCACATGCCCTTGTAAAAAGTTCCTCCCCATCCTTCCTGTAGCCCCCCTTTAGGTACTGGAAGGCTGCACTAATGTCTCCCCAGAGCCTTTTCTTCTCCAGGCTGAACAACCCCAACTCTCAGCCTGTCTTCATAGGAGAGGTGCTCCAGCCCTCTGATCAACTCTGTGGCCTTCCTCTGGACCCTCTCCAGCATGTCCATGTCCTTCTCATGTTGGGGGCCCCAGAGCTGGATGCGGTACTTCAGTTGGGTCTCACAAGAATGCAGTAGAGGGGCAGAACCACCTCCCTTGACCTGCTGGTTATGCTTCTCTTGATGCAGCCCACAATATGGTTGGCCTTCTGGGCAGCGAGCACACGTAAATAAATGTGTGAGCTTAATAAGTAAGACCCCCTTAACTGGTGAAAAACGACATTTTCAGGCTCCTGAATGTTTTCTCCATTTTTGGTGGCCATGAGCATTGCTACTTTTCTTAACCGTCACATCTCAGCTGCTGAGGGAGATCGGTGATGATCCATGAGGTGCGTAATTGGTGACTGCTGCTCCAAGGTCTCGGTGCAAATACATCCTGTGCTGGCCTAGAGTGATTCATGACGGGAACAGCACAGTTTGCTCTCTGTGGTAGGTCATTGCAGTTTTTTTGACAGAAAAGCAGTCTATATAAAGGTTTGTTCTGCAGGCATCTCTTTACCACAAAAAAAAAAAAAAGTTAATCCATTGTAACACTGTCAGCTTGAAGAATTTCAATTCCCTTCTGTACCAGACTTTTCACATACGTCTGTGCCTTGGTAACTGCTCACAGGAATTTTAAAACTGTCTGGTTGGATGCACAGAAATCAAGACCAGAAGTGTCCTTTTTGTAAGTGATTTGGTTTCATTTCAATATTTATTTTTAACAAGTCGATTCTGTTGAATTCATTTTACCAGCTCTCTGCTCACGTTGCTTCCTCGTGGTGAAAAGATGTTGTAAAATGACTTGCTCAGTAAACTTAATGATCTTGATTGAAAGAAGGTGAGCAATAGAGCCTAGAGGCCTCACCTTCTTGATTTGCATTCAGAAGTACTTAATTGATTGGCACGTAGGGGATTGTCCTGCATGAGATGACATCTACACTCCAGCTTTGTTCATGGAATGGTCTGGCTTTTTCTCTAAATTACTGAAATCAAAAGAAATGAAGATTTATAAACCACATTGCAATTCTATTATTAATAAACTGTATCTTGAACCTGTAGCTATGATCTTGTACAAACAGAGGCAGACGAGAATCACTAGACAGATGTTTGTTTGATCAAAGGCAAGTTGAACACTGCAGTGAAAATCCAGCATGATTTCACCTGCCATTGAGCAGTGCCCAAGTGTATACCTGAAGTGACAGCTTTAACAAACATAATGGGTAACCAAAGGCCATTAAGTTCTTTGTGATTCAGAAATGTGTTGGTCTGCTTTAGAGATTTTACAATGAGCAGTCATTAGTAGTTTCCATGAACTGTCTTTGGAGCAAACATTGTTCTACTCCAGTGTTCCTGATTTTGTAGTGCTGACTATAAAATCTTCCTATTTTGGCATTTATTTAGTATTAGCAAACTTCCTGGTCCCATGCCTCTTACTAAAGATGTTCTTAAAAAGAGTGACACAAATTACTGTTGGTTTCCCATTGGCTGTGAATTCACTTTTCATTAGGAACTGCCGCAAAAGCAGTGCTTGCTTTAATCAGCTCTAGCCTCATTGTTTGCAAAGGCTTGCAAGGTTGACCGGCTTTCTCAACTTGATCTGTGCTCACAGTAATGAGGCATCAGGCTAATGAGACCATTGCCATTACAATTACGAGCTTATTAAATCCTAATTAGGGACCCAATTCTGCTAGGTGCTGAGAGCTGGTCGTAAGTAGCTGAATATTTCCATGTGCCCATTTTTGATCTCTAGCTGAAAGCAGTACTTGAAGAGTATCGCAGCTCCATGTTCACGTACAAGGTCCGTTTCAGCGCTAATAGGGTAATTGACCCTGATGATGTTGGCTGGTGTGGAATGATCAGAGCTGCCTTTCCTTTCTCTGAGAAGCCTTGCATCAATGTCACTGCTAAATGGGCTGTGAATCACATGGCAGAAGGCTGCATGGTGCTGTAGGACAATATTTCCTATATAATGTTCTGTGGCAGATTGTTTTCTGCACATTCATGCACTAGTGAAAGGAGTTTGCAACTTTATTGTTCATCAGTGCCAATTAAATGCAAACTCAACGTTAGCCAGACATGCTTCCTCCTGAATAAACAACTTAGTTCTGTCCTCCCGAGGCTGGAAATTTTTAAATGTGCAGTGCCTCTGAATTTCATTTCCAAATGACCTTCCCAGTGCCTGCTTTCTGTTCTGTACGCGTTACTGAGCCGAGCAGGTAGTGTCAGTACAGTAACAAGGCACTTGCGAGAAGTGCGTTAAGGAGCATCTCATGTCTGCCATGGGCTGGTTGTTTTGCTATTGTTTCCGTCAAGGGAAGATCGTGTGAACTCTTCATGATTCCATCTTGTGAAGTTTTCAGCTCCTTCACCTTTGCTAGCCTGTGGAGCTCTGCTGTGCCAGCTACTAGGAAGAAAATTAACTCTATCCTAGCTGAAACCAGGACAATGGCAAATGTGTCTTTGCAGGACTTGAAGCTTCTTGGCTCAGTCTGCCAGCAGTGGCTGCTCCCAGGTTTGGAGAGACAATGCTGCCTGGACTGTGCTCCTTCTCACCCATCAGCCCCCAGACCTGAGCTTAAGGCAGGTCCCCTACAGAAAAGGGGCTGAGTTTTGTATGTCAGTCCCTATGTACACCGGTGTGTACACACAATCATGAAGCAGATTCTTCCCATTGCAGAACCTCTCCCCTATCAGCTGAGCAGCCAGGACTCCTGTGTTGGTATGCAAATGTGTGGCTGCTAGGTAAAATTAACATCACAACAGTTGTCTTGTGCCCCAGTCTTTCTCACACTTTTTTTTTATACTGTGCCATTCCTATTTACCTCCCAGCGATCCCCGCTGAAGCAGCTTTTTGCTTTGTGTATTGTGTAGAGGCGACACTGTTCCCAGTGATGCTGCGTGAGTGTACGACGCCAGATGCCTCATACCGCAAACAGCTGCATAAAAGCAATCTCGTCCCATTTGATCCTGGGCTGGATTTCATCATAGGTGCCTTTTAAGACAGATACCCATAACTTTTAGTGCTCTGCCTTTCACAGTGGGATCATTTGCATCTCGGCAATTGAGCTGGAATGGTGCTCCCATGAATCCGTTGCTCCAAAATGCTGCCCTAATCACTTTTGAAAAGCCAGTGAAATGGAATGGGGATTATTATTCAGGCTTAGTTGAAATCATAATTTTTTTGCATTGCTATTGTGTTACAGATGTAAGCTAATTTCCTCAGTTTGATTTTGATATGTCTCACAGGGCTCTTTGTGGCTCTGAAGAAGCGATCTCGGATTGCCTAGGTGCCTGGAACCAATTCTCAGTTTTAGAGGGTTGTTGGTATCATATAACAGAACATTCAAACACTTCGTATAATCACTGGTTCTTTACTTACCACGTTAATTGGAAGCATGATGTCTTGTCTTTGTTATGCGAGTGGTGAATAGAATGCTAACTGTAGCAGCCAAATTGCATTTCTGCTTCTTTCCCTCTCTGATTCCTCCCAGATTTAAGGATTCAGTTGCAACTTTTAGCAGTTCACATCATTATTGGGATTTCCACTGAATAAGCTTTGTGATCTTTAGAGACTGAGGACTCTTCCTGCTGGTTACTTATCAGCCTTTCCCTTTACAGCTGGTCCTTCTGGATCTGGGGTCAGATATTTCACTTAGCAACCTCTCTAATGAGAAATGACATCGAGACTAAGTGAGCATTTTCCCTCTCGGGGACAACAAATTGACCAATAGTCACTATAAGGAGCAGTAAAAAGCAGGACTTTTGTGCCATCTGGACAGTTTCTACACAGAACATGTCTGGAGTCTTAGCAGACCTGGAGGAAAGCACCGGGCTTCTAGTAAGAGAGTATGTTTCAGTTTTAAGCTACTCCCTGAACTTGGCAGTAAGGCAAAGGTGTATAAAGCAGGTAAAAAAAATCCCTATATTAAAAGGCAGTTCCAAAAGTTCATTTCTCAGCTATTCAGTAATGGAGGAGGTCTTGCCTGCTTAGTTTCTTCTTCCCCCACAACATGAAATTGGAACAAAGCGCTTAGATGTTGCTGTAGTAATTGGGCTTTAAAACATTTTGAAATACGTAGAGTCCTAAACCACTGGTGCACAGGGTGTCAAGGAGACATTCTGAGCCATGAATAGTCCTGAGAAAATCCAACTTATGTCCTGGCTTACTTTGAAAATAGAGATATTCCTGCATGGTACTAACCACGCTTTCTGACTTCATTTTGAAAATAGAGCAAAGATCTGATTCCATCCAAGTGAAATGTCACTGGCCCAACTGTCATGCTTTTTGTAGGACAGCAATGCTTCTTTGCTTCCTCTTCCCTTCCCTTCTTAGTCTTCTAATATTTTGAATTAGCAGATCTCAGATCTTACATTTAGAATTGTGGAATGGGTTCAGGTTGGAAGGGACCTTTAAAAGTCATCGAGTCCAACCCCCCTGCAGTGAGCAGGGACATCTTCAACTAGGCCAGGTTCCTCAGATCCCTGTCCAGTCTTGAATGTTTCCCAGGATGGGGCAAGAAAGAATAAATTCTGGGCGTGGGATGCTGGTCCCACACATCAGCCTGTCCTTTCCCTGTTCAATGGGACAAACACTGTCCCAAAGTAGGAGACATTGAGGTGTGAGACACCAGTTGATTAAGAGAGTCTTTTCTAGGTTTACACAGAGGGTATCTATCTCAAGCAGGCAGGTGATCACACTCTTCTCAGAGCTCCCCCCGTACAAAATGGGCTGAGAGCTAAACGAATGAGTTGATTCTGGCAGAAGTAAGGCACAAATTATTATGTGTCTCTGCCTGGAAATGTCATGGCTATCAGGTTTGCAGCTGATATTACTGATGTGATTACCTGGGCAATGCTGGCCTTGCAAGACTCTGCTCCCTGCCAGGTTCTCAGTACTTCCCTTCAATTATGTGAGATCCGGCCATTTCTCACATAACTCCACTGCCACCACCCGTGAATCCAGCCATTCCTTACTGTGCTGTCTGTAACACTCGTCAGCTTCTAACACTCTATCATATCCAGCAATTTCTCTTGTTGTGTCCTTCCCAGTTACCTTAATCTCGTTCAAGGGTCTCGGCAGCAACCAACCCAGGCAGTACGGAAGCTCAGAGATACAGGTATGATGAAGCCTATTGCTGCCACAAGTGACCAAACGGATTCACATCTGCTGTGGAGAGAGGAGACTCCCCATCCATGTAGCTTTTCATGGCATAGCCCTCTGTGGGTCACTGTGGGACTTTGTCTTTGATGATCTGCAGGAGAAGCAAAATTAAAGCTCTTAACATAATTGCCACAGGAAAGAAGATTCAAATGTGTGTGTCTAGGGTGCTGTCATTCAACTGAGTTTTAAAGAAATGGCTAGAGTATTCCAAATACAGCCCTGGGTTTAGTGATTAGACCCAGCAGAAATGACCTGTTGGATTTTGAAGCCTTCAGCCTCGCAGAGAAACGTATTTATTTTTGTATTGTTTTGTATCACAGAGAAAAACTGAAGAGTCAGTGTTAGACACTGTACAAAGCTCTGGGAGACATGAACCTGTGATATCAAGCTCTTAATGACAGCGGTTTCATTTCCTGGAACCTTTATTCGCTGATATAACTTCGTTGAAAGATCTTGGTTGCAATTAACCTTTAAATGCTCAGACAGTTCTGAGGACTGCTGAATCCTGTACTGCATTAAGAGGTTAAAGATGCCTTCTGATGCTGGGAATTCAGCTTCTGGGCTGTCTGGGATGGGTCATTTCCGTTGTCTCTCCCCTATTCAGATTTTGTGCTGTATGCAGACCTTTGTACTTACTCATTTCCTCCAGGTCTCCATAGTCACGCCTTCATCCATGCCCTTCGGCTTGGATGACATTTCAAGTCATACATAAGTGGCTGCTCTCCAGGAGAGGCTTCAAGAAAATCTATGGGCTTTGTTTTTGTTGTTAGCAAGTGTTTCTCTGCAAAGACAGACTTGTGGAGTCCCAGCTAAAGCCCTGAACCAGAGACTCCTGAGTGTGCTGCATCCCTTTCTATTTGCCCTGTGAACAACACATGCTCCAAACCACACCTTTACCATGGTCATAAGTTCGTAGAAGACTCTACTTATTGCTTAAAAGAAGGTTATTTACAGCCCAGCATGTTACACTGATCAGGACACAATTTGCCAAAATAAATACTCCTAAACTTCTCCAGTTTTCCAGCAATTTAACTGCTGCAAATATTTGTGTAATGCATTTCTTCCTGGCCAGGAATGTAGCACTGCTGTCTGAGCCATTAGTTGAAGGCAGGAGTCCTTAGATATATCTGTTGCTGTATGAATGGCATGTTCTGACTCTCACACTTCTTTGTGCATCTATTTAAAGCAGAAAGCAATAATTTTCACTATCTTGCACACAAGCTATGAGGCTTAATTTATCGCTGTAATTGGTCTGAGGTGATTGATTCTGCGTCCATGAAAATACTTGGGTTTGCTCTATCTGGTGAATAGGTAGCTCTGATACCCAGGTCTCGAACAGCTTCTTTGAATAAAGGAAAATTTGGCATACTGGTGGTGGAGAAGGCTTTGGCATAGCAGATCCGAAAGAGAAGAGAGTAATGAGAACTTGTAACGATTGATAACTACATGAATGTTGATCAGATGGATTAAGGCAATTACTGATGGGATAAAGGTCATTAGTACTTGTTTTTGATACAGAGGTGAATTGCTAAAAAGCAGAGAAATGCGCTGACATGATCAGTAATCTTCCATACAGCGCTTATTTTTTTGTTGGTGTCTTTTTCCCTTGCTAATCGTGATACAAGCTAGTTGGCAAAACAGACTGGCAAACCTGGGTGACCGAGCAGGGGAGCAATGTGTGAGAGAGGGGATGTGGTCCCTATGTGTGCTGCTGGTGGGACCACCACTGGAGAGAGTGTCACCCGCTGTGTGCTTTAAATAACATGGAAAAAGTAGAGAGAGGGCAGGAAAGAGCCACAGACAAGAAAACATCCTGGCAGCAAGAGAGTCAAGCTGACATGCCTGTTTAGCTAATGGAAATACTTCAAGAGCCCTTGATTAGATCATGCTAATGCCTTCATGGAGATGATTCTTGGTGTTAAGAGGACTCTTTTATCTGGCAACACAAGTAATAGTGAGAGGGACTGATTAGAAGTGAAGCTGGACAAATTAGGAGCAATTTCTTTTTAAGATAACAACTGCTGGAAGAAGCTGCTGGGAGGGTCTGTGGCAAGTTCTCCATATCCAGATGTTCCCGTGTCTAAACTGGCTTGTTAAGAATTTGATCTTTTGCCAAATATGTTCTGTACTTCAGTCAGATGCAGATTTTTCTACTTCCAGTGCAGGCAGGCTGAAGCTACATGTAAGGGTGCTTCAGCAGCGTTTGGGTGATCATCACCCCTGCCTGGCCACAGATGCTGCATGAGCCTGGCTTATGGACCAGCTCTGGGGAACAGCTTTGCTCTGGGCAAACCCAGCCCTTGGGCTTTAAAGTATCTCCTTGGAAAAACATCCCCTCATCCCAATGGGCCAGAGCCAGGTAAGGCAGAAATCACCTGCAGTGGAGCTTGCTTCTGCCCACAAATCCTACTGAAGAGAAACAATTCCAAGAGGAATTGTAGATCGTTTAGTGAAAGATTCCTGTGGCAGCCCTCTAGTGTGCTTTAAAGGACAGGGCACGTTACAGGCTTCTGCAGAGGTACACACGCTGACATATATAGCGAAATCCCTACAGTAATCAGTGAACTGTGCTTAATGAGCTGTGTCACACGGGTGAGGCGTCTAAGGCTGGTATTGAATCAGGTTGTTGATCCTTTAAAGTGAATTTCCTGTTACTGATGTTGAGGCTGATAATTGTCTTTTTTTTCTCAGATAGAGGACACGAGCGACAGATGAGCCTGTTGCAGCTGGCTACCTCTGCTGGGAATGCAGACTTGTGCTGAGGGGGAGGATGAGTTGCGCTGACATTTACATTGCCAGTGCCCAGTTTGGATGTGTACAAAACCAGGATGGTGGTAATGATGAAGTCTGGCTCTGGTACAACAGACTTCAAAATAAATAGCTTAAGGAATGAAGTCAGTTATGCAGAAATCCCTGTGCTGGGACTGGGTAGATGTGAAGAGTCCTGTGCCCTGGGCAAGGATCCGTCTCCTGCCCTGAGGAGTTTCTCCAGGGTATGGAACTTGGAGACAAGTTCTAACATCTGACATGCCTCCTTTAAGTAGGAAGCCCTCTGCACTCTCTGAAGTCTGTACAGCTTTCCTGAGGTGAAGGAGGATCAGGGCTACTGCCAACCCCCCGGGTGCAGCAGTGACGAGGTGGTCACTGGCTCTGCGTGCTGCTCAGCCGCTGGGGGTCCTGGTGGAAGTCAGGGTGGGTGCATGTGCAAATTCAGTGGCTTCCACAAAGGAAGCCAATGTCAGCAGTGAGTCTGTAAACAGTGCACACCTTGGCCCTGCTTGGAGGAGTGGATTTATTCACCTTAATTTTAGAGGGGATTCCTTGAGGGAGGGGATGACTCTGAGGGTAACAAAAGAGGAAATGGTGGACTACAGGTGAAGAGGGAAAGACATCAGGTTTGATAGTTGTTTGCCTTGTGTTTTCTTTCCAGGCACCTAATATAAACTACAATGGGAAAACAGATGGGCAATGACTCTGCATCTGCCGCTTTCTCTCTCTCCCATCACCTAGGTCTGGCAGAGCACCTGGACCGTTCCAGTGAGCTCTTGAGCAACTGCGAAAAGCACACACAAGATATGCTGTTTGCCAAGCTTGGGAATGCAACCAAGGTCAAAGCAAAGGCTCAAGTTAGCCCCCAGGTTTCATGAGCTTATGCTTTGTATTTGAGAAGATCCTCTGCTCACCTTTAACATGAGGACCCCAGCTTCAGCCAAATAGATGTAACACCTCAAAAATCAAAGAGCAGCCTAATATCAATATCATGTACTTCTCTCTGGCAAGGCAGGCCAACAGAAATTGGAGGAACCCCTCAGAGTCAAATCCAAGTAGTGGATTTGACTGTTACCCTTCACGTGCGAGGGGGTGTGTTTTCAAGCAGGAGGACATTAGATGCTGAGCTGCTCCCTGATGGGCTGAGGTGATGGGCTAAGTTCACAAAGTCTGGGGAAAATATCTCACTTAAAGGTTAAACACTCCACATAAATGTGTGCCTGGGTAGGTAGGCATTGAAAAAAACCCTAGCCTTATTTAGAAACAAACAAGAGAAAGCAACAGCCTTTGGCAATAAGGAATATTTCAGAGTCTGAAAGCAAGACAAACTTGGTATTTCTATAAATCCCACAAGGAGAAGAAGTTGAGCAGGTTTATTCTTTGGCTTTGCATCTCATTTATTCTCTCATTCCTTCTGCATTCTCTGTGAAGCGTTTCAGTTGCCTGACTGCCCTGGGTGCTTTCTTCTCTGGCTTGCACACACAACCTGGGGAATGTTGTATGCAGAGTCGTTTTCCCTAATTTGACCCCACAGCTGTGATAAGTCTATGCAAATGAGGTGGTGCAATGGTGCATAAATAACCACCAAGGTTTTCTCTCTAACATGCAGGTGGATGATCTGACAGTGCCCCAGCACAGGGCTCAGTTGTGGGTGTTGTCCCTGTGCCCCTGCTGGGAGCATCTGATGGTGGCACCGAACTGTGGAGAGCTCAAGGAGAAACAGTTCCTCTTTGGGGCCATGGGGTGTGGGTGGCAGGTGGAACGGCAGTGAATGGTGCTCCCCACCCCTCCAGAGGACCTGGCACAATTCTTCCTTACCACAATCCTTCCTTACCACAATCCTTCCTTACCACTGTGCTTGGATGAACCACGCCTGCACCATGAGCATCCTCTCCTTCTGCAGGAGGAATAACCCAACCTCTTGGTAGGAAGCTCCAAGGAACGGCGATCAGCTGCCTCTTCATCTTGCACCTTTTAACCTGTTCAAAACAGACACTTCCTCCTCTTCTTGCCTCGTGTAAGTGGCAGCACGGCATTGCAGTGCTGGGCTTGGCTAACATCACCAGCCCACATCCTTCTGGCCTGATCTGGGCTTTAGTTCCCTGGCTGTGGGCTTGCGGTGAAACCTCTTGGCAGTGGGTACAGAGGGTGGACCGTAGTTCCCAAAAAAAGCATGAACAACACAAGATGGGGAAACTTCTGTGCCGTTCGCTTGTGCCTGTGGGCTTACCCTTGTGGAATCAGAAAGCAGCTCACCTTTGTGGGGACAACAGCTCCTCCAGCACAGGGTGGATCTTGTGCACATAGTCCTCCCTTTAGCGTTGGGCAGCCTCGGCGTTCCTCTGTTCAGAGGAGGAAGCCAGGTGAATACCATGAGGTGGATAATGGCTGGCTGTGACTGGCTTCTGTTTGGGAGGCTTGTGACTTGGAAACAGCCAGAAGTGTGAATGTCAGCAGGGAATGCTGATGAATAACGTCGCTTTACAGATACTGTTTTGCTTCTAATCCTGCATGGCTTTTTGATGGCACTGATGATGAGCGATCTTGTCTGAACTGAAGTTTACAGGAACTCTTACTTCCAGGAACAGGCTGAAAATCCCCAAACCCCAAAGTTATGCAAATTCAGTGCAAGGTTTGCCTTAATTTTTATATTAAGTCGCCACAATTACCAGATGACCTTCTCTGACCCTGGGTTGTCACAAGAACAGAACACCAGGAACGTGGGTATGAAGTCAATTTTCACAGCAGCGGGAAATTAGCCAGGGCTTGTCTAGCTGCCTGGAAGCTTGCTTCTTCAAGAAACGGGAGAGTGTTTCTGATCATCAGGCCTGAAGTCAGGCACAAACCAGTCCTCAGGATGCTGTACAGCTGCCTTTGAGATCTGCACTCTGTCTTGTTCTTGTCTGATGAGATGATTGGGGATGACAAGTTTCCTCAAGGGACCTTAATTCTGGTCCTGCCCAGTCTGGACTAAGAAGATAATATATTTAAGTACTAATCCATTTAGACTGAAAATGTAATTCCAGAAGATGTCCACTAGTCCCATTCCATGAGAGCAGGTGCAGGGAATATTTCCCATGGGTATTTGTAAAATCATTCTAAATATAGTCATTTATTTTGATAAGTGCTTGTCATTACATAAAGTCTCAACAGCCAACACTGCATCCCTGCCTTACTACCTCTGTACCAACCCCACCAAGCAGTAAGCAGCTCAATGCTTTTATAGTCTAAAATAAACAGCTTATTAACAGCTGCAGGAGACTCCACTGGCTTCTTTTGGGTGGAGAAAAGCCTCCTGGCTGGGAGCGCTGGACAGGGTGGAGCCCTGGGGCTCTTGGCTCTTCCTTCTGCTTTCAGTTCACTCACCTCTGCTGCGGGGAATGTCCCAGGAGATGTTCAGGCAAACCCAGGGTGCTATTACTGAATGAGAAGTGTGCTGTGTTTTGATAGGGGTTTATAGCCACGACGCTCATCTGATTCATTCAATCTGGATGATATTCAAGCAATGCTTCGAGATAACTAGTGAGGAAACTCTTTGAAAGCGGTTTTAACGAGATCTAGGTGAAGGGTTTTTTCAAGCAGAGGGAATCGACCCCCCAAAAATGGATGTGCGCTGTGAATTTAGAGAAATGTTAGTGAATTGTTTCAGTTGAGAGGAAAAAATAATCGCTTTCTTATTTGGAAGCACTGACTTCCTTTTTATTTGAAACATTGACTTTTTATTGAACAGCTTCCCTTTTGTAAAATTTGATCCAACAACAAATGTTAGTAAATGGATTTAAATGACCTTTCAAGTCAAACAATTTTGTAGGCTGACTCCAAGCAGAGTGTTCTTGTTTGCTTGTTTCAATGACAATTTGAAAAGAAAAATTTCAAGTTTGATTTATTTGGAGACAAACCATTTTCAAAACTTCATCCCAAAACCTGAAAAAGCCATTATTTATCAAGTTTTAGTCACTAGTTGGAAAACAACATTATTTTACCTTGGCTAAAGAAAACTTCTTGGAAGTGCAATTTAAAAATAGAAGTATTTATTTTACAATTAGCCTTAGATAATTTTTACATTTTGAACTAATATATAGTGATACCTTGATAACGACATGCAGTTTCCTTTAGGGATACTTTAAGGCCTGTGTTGAGATTTGACCTATGTATTTTTTTTAGACTTTAATCCTAATTGATGAATGTGTTAACATCTTTCAATGATCTTTATGACTTGAAGATTTCCAGAACTGACTTAAAGATGAGATGGAATTAAAGTGAATTTTTAAAAAGTCTGGTTTATTGTTCCCTATTAAAATTCTCCTGAATTACTCAGCTGTCAGAGATGGAATGGGATTTATCATTAAGTTATTCATTTAGATAATTAAATGAACCTGCAGCTTTAGCTGAAATGAAAGTGAAAAAAGGCAGCAGGGTGCTACACGTGACGAGTTTCCTTCCCAGCAGACTTCTTGGCATTAATTAACTGTCCACGCATAGGTTGAAGAGGGTCCATTGAGTTTCTGCTCTTGATATTTTAAATCTATAATAGAGTCTGCAAATATGAGAACTCCCAGCAGTGTTCGGCTCAGCTCATCTTCTCTTTGTGTTCAGCTTGAAGCAATTACAAGCAGGGATTGAAAGATCTGGCCCCTAACGCATCAGTTATTTCAAGTGTACGCTTTCCTGCCCTCACCATTAGTTACAAACTAATCGCAGAGACATAAAACAATGGCTAGAAAGAACAACGCTGTGTGATACAGACTCTTGTCCGCGGATGCCTGCCTTGCTGTGTGTGCACCAAGGATGTTTTTGGCAAGGCTACTTACTCAGTTTCTGTTGCTGTAGCTCATAGTAACTGTGCTGCGGGAGGGCTTTCTGCAGAGTGGGTATGAGCCAAACTGCTTGAATGAAGCCATATGCTATTGATAATTATTTTCACAACACCTGCTGGATTAATTTTAAAATAATTATCCTGAAATGTGAAGAAAGCCGAACTGTAGAAAATCATCACAAAAATGACAAGGAGGCTGAAACAGACCAAAGGCTGCCGATGAGAAGCCCCACGCAGGTTTTGTCTGGTGTGCTGTCAGTGCAGTGCTTTGGGAAAAGCTAGATTCAAACAGAATTTTTAAGAGGAGTCATAAAGCCGTGTTCACCCCGCAGCAGAGTGATGTTTGACCCTGCAGGTAAGTCTCAGCTTGCTCTGTTATCCTCCTTTTCCACAGGAGGATTGTTGCTTCATGCTGGTCTGTTCTGGGATCTGTCTGCTTCCCCGCGTGCGCTGGCTCAGCTCTGCTGGTTAATGGATCCTGGCAGAGGGCAGGGCACCTTTGTTACCCCTCTGTATCCGCTGGTCCTGGAGAGGATGCAGCAGCCTGCGGAGATTGCTGTTCCCTTGAACAGTGACACAGGCTGCGATGCTTTTTTTCCCCAGCATCAGAAGCCATGCAGCGCTTCAAAGACCTTTTCACCGTGGCAGTTGTCTGGGGCTGGGCACCCTTCCCATTCCTGTGAACCTGGCCAGTTTTCTTTGAGTTTTTTTGGTAATCTTCATTCTGCAGGCTCTAAAACCAGCCTGACCAGGGTCTGCATGATGGTGCCATGTTGTGATACAGGGAAGCCTGTTGAATGAGGTGGGAAAGGTTGAATCCCCAGGTGGTGTCTGCACTGGGCACACAACTGTGAAAACACCTGGTATTTCAGGGGTTAAATTAATCTTCTGGCTGGACGTGAGTGTGCTGGAGGTAGAGGAGAGGAGGGTCCATGGGTGCAGTATGCTGTGCCTTGCAGCAGATGGCAAACAGAAAGCATTCCCTTCAGTCAGCATTAAACATCCACCACTTTGGCTTTCACACGTGGCTGCAAATTAGATCCCACGTAATAAATCTGATCTGTTTATCAGAGAGCAATTTCCACACTATGTAATCTTAATTTTAATTAACTGGTCTCATGAAAACAGAAGGTCATAAATTCAGCGCTCTCTTGGGGCTCAAGCGATTGAATGCAGCACTAGTTTCAAACTTCATTGGCTCTTCTACTGCACCTGCAACTCTTAGATACTGATTTTCCTGGCTGTGTTTTTACTCTGCCAGTGAGTACTGTCTGTACCAACCGCGCGTAAAAGGAGAAATGTTATACCGCTGGCATTCTATAGACCTTTCCCAACACCAGGACCACTCTGAAAGTTCTAATAGTCTTGCTGAAACATTCCATAGCTACTTCTCCAAGTCTGGATTTTCTAAGCCCAAAAACTAGTCTCTGGATTTCTCCAAGGATTTCTACTACCTCCTCCCACAAAAATGTCTTAGTTATTAATGTGTCCTGGTTTTGGCTGCGATAGAGTTAATTTTCTTCCTAGTAGCCGGTACAGTGCTGTGTTTTGGATTTAGCATGAGAATAATGTTGAGAACACACTGATGTTTTAGTGGTTGCTAAGTAGCGCTTATCTTAAGTCAAGGATTATTCAGTTTCCCATGCTCTGCCAGTGAGCAGGAGCACGAGAAGCTGGGAGGGAACATGGCCAGGACAGCGGACCCGAACTAGCCAAAGGGATATTCCATACAACAGAACAACATGGTCAGTATATAAACTGGGAGAGTTGGCCAGGAGGAGCTGATCACTGCTCAGAGACCGGCTGGGCATCGGTCAGCAGGTGTTGAGCAATCGCATTGCTCATTGCTTATCTTTTCTTGGGTTTTATTTCTCTCACTTATTGTTATATTCCTTGTCATTATTATTATTATTAATTTCAATTATTAAATTGTTCTTATCTCAACCTATGAGTTTTACTTTTCCAATCTCCTCCCCATCCCACCAGGGTGGTGGCTGAGAAGGATGAGCCAGTGGCTTGTGGTGCTTAGTTGTCAGCTGGGATTAAACCATGACTTAACAATATGAAGGTAAAAATAGACATGGTCTTGCACAATGTTTGCTGTCACAGACTTCATTTCTAGGAGTCTCCATAACTGGCGATCAAGCAAGAGTGATGCAACACTGGAAAGCAAAATGTACTTCTATCCCCTGTGCTCTCTTCTCTGAATAGAGAGAAAACTGTTATTCAAGGTGTTGAAGGTGAATGAATTTCTCACAGTCACATGTCAGATTTTGTTAATATTCTTTTTCCAAAACCTGGACAACCCCTTTAGGACAACAGTGCATTTCTAGCCAAGAGGAAACACTGTTTTGTGGGTCTCTTCATATTCTTTTTTGAGGATATGAGTAGAAGAAAAAAAGAAAAGATTGAAATACATCATTCTGGTGGTGACTTCCACACATACGGGTAATTGCTTCCTTGGCTTTTGGACACCAGGACATGCTCATATATACATCGTGCGTCCTCATGAATGTGGAATGTGTCATGAGCCTCGTGACTGCTCAGTGGAAGAAAGCAGCTTTGCATTTCTGATAGTGACGGAGTGGTGGATAGAGTTGAAAGAGGAAAATAAGTCTTTAATCTCATAAGCATACTTTGGTTTGCATTTCATTTAGGTTTAATATTTATTACAAGAAAACACATGTTTAGTAGAAAAACATGTGACTGGGAAACTGATCTATGCGCTTTAAACCCTCCAGGGAAGGGGATCAAAGGCAGGCAGGAGAGCTGCATGCCTATGGGTGGTAGTCTTCCTCAGAGATCCCAGCCTATGCGCTGAACTCATCTATTACCTAGACATACTGCTGTATGATTACTGGCGCTGTCTTAACTAATTTTCCATTATTTCTGTGATTTTATTCCCTTAAATATTTTATTCAATAGTTTTACTCTGAACCAAGGAAACTAAGAAATTTTGGGGAAGAGTTTTGCTGCGGTGTAATGTTTGAAATAAGCATAGGCATAGAAGAGCTTTAATAAATTATAGCAAAGGAAATAAATTAATAAAGTACATGAGCGTTTCTGAAAAGTTAATGGAAGGTAGCTCAAGGGAAAAGGGGAAGATGCTGGTGGATCTCTTCTTATAGCTTACACAAGGGAAGAGAAATGTGTATCTGTATCTAGACGGCAGATGTCACAGGCTGCAGTGGCTACAGAAAGATGGTTTTGTGGTTACAGCATTTGTGTTCATTTTCACCTCTTCTTCTTATGAAAGGCGGTTTGGAAAAGATCTTAAACCTGCTTGTGCCTGTTCCTCTGTCCCCACCCTGCCCACCGGCCCTCATCTAAACGCAGAACGTGCAGCGGTTTGCAGCACGAGCAGGAGAGGTCTGGCTCTGCTGACGCAGCGAGGCATGTCCCCTCTCTCAGAGGGCTCTGCCCTCTTCCCCTTGTGTACAACGAGATCAGCGTTTCCTGGAGATGTCAGGTCCGTATCCAGGCTGACAGACAGTTTGAAGTCTTCATGACATGACTATTACCTTGGCTCCAGATAACGCAACCTGCTGTTTAATGAAAGATATCTGCATTGGTGCAGCATTACTTGGCTTTGACAGATTTGGTGAACTTGTTTTGCACAAACTTTCTGGCAACTCTGAGGTTTTAGAAAACCACCCAAACTCTGTTTCGTTTATTTTTAGCTCCTGCTTCTAAATTTAATTTATTAGTGAAGTGATTTTTAAAAGTAAGTACTTCTAAATGTCAACAAATCACTCATTTCAGTTAATTTCAGCTTCACTTAAAGGGTTTGCAGATCTTATGGGCTTTTTAAATGAACTCGGACTAAAAAAGCTAAAACCCAGACAATTATCACGCGGCTTGAAATGTGTTTTGTGAGTGTCGTGCACATCTCTAAGTGCCCTTGAAAAATGGAAAGCATCACATTTATTTACATAGGCACATACTTCCACAGCCAGCTCTCTGCTCTTTAGCATTCAGAAAGTAGCAGATACTGTGCATTCCCAGGTGAAAATACGTCCTGGTGGCTGTAAAGGAATATGATTTATTCCTGTGAGGAAAATGAGAGCAATACAACATAATATAGTGGTTCCCTTTGTTATATTACAAAAGATTAGTCAAATTACAGACATTGTTCATGTGCAAAATGTACATCACAAGATGTAATGCAAATAGAAGAATGGTTTATTGCCTAATCGAGGGAAAATATGTGTCTCCATCAGCTTCCTTTTGTTCTCAAAATAGTGTGTCCGTGTATATAATTTGCTGTGGCATGCACATGCTCCATGGGAACTTCATGCTGATAACCAAAAGACAGTCTTAGGCATATTTTCAAATAGCTGCCGTATTATGGGGCTCTGAGACACTCAAGTAGATTGTTATAGGACCAATGAAATGACAGTTCCTTCACTTCTAAGTGCCAAATTTCTAAGGAGAACCCCAGGTCTTCAGCTGCTCCCTCAGCATACATCCTTCAGGCTGGTTTGCTCATGGGGACCCTGAGAAATTATGAAATTCCACCGAACTCTGGTGATGGTAAGCAAAGATGCCAGGCTATGGCCTGAGAGGTGGGAGGGCTGTGCTTAACCCCAGTCCCACCCGTGTGCCAGCTGAGGACATTACTGTCCCCAGCTGCTTGGTGTGCAGTCCCACTGGGGCAGCTGCCCTATCACCTCTGCTGGCGTAGATCTCCTATGTTGGCTTAACAATCTCTTAAGAGAACACCAGCTAAGCTGGCTAAGCTTGTTGGTGGCTGAGCGAGTGGTTGTGTGACCAGCTTAGGGGTACCTGATGGGACAGAGAGAAGCATCTGGGGGCTGGAGGTGAAGAATGTCACCAGTGAGCTGCAGCTTGGGCAGACACAAGTTCAAGGAGCTGCCTGGGTACAGACTGCAGAAAATGGGGCAGTGATCCCACTGAACACTGAACCATCCATCGCTCCTTCCCCCTTGGTAGTGAAGAAGAGCCCAGACTTTATTTTTTAACAGTGATGCAGATTTTTAATATTTTAATATTTTTAAACAACTTTTCTGTAGAGGTGAGGGTTGCCTTCCCTCTCCGCATAAGGTTTTGTGAACCTCTTTGCAACAGCATCAGCAGTATGTGCACATCCTTATTTTCGAAGTAGCAAAAATACTATAGGGTGTTTGTCATCCTTTGTTCTCTGCAGATAGAGATGTTTATTGCAAAACTATTATGATTATCACCCTTCTTAGCAAGAGTTGTTGTTGATCTCTGCTGTTATCATATGAGAAGGTCTATGAGCATTGATTGCTTCCCTCAAGAGCGTTCTTGGCCCACTGACGCATGGCAATGGGAGTGTGTTTTGCCTACAACCTGTTAGGTATGCATGAGCACCCAGAAGACAATTAAACTGCTCAGTTTGATAAAAAGAAGACTCCAGTCCTCTCTGCATGCACCAAAAAAGATAAGTATTGCTGCTTACATATGAGTGCCCAGAGTTGGCTATGTAGTATTTATTCAGATAAATATCTCTGCTCTTCAAAGGCAGAAATGGCAATGTTAGGTGCTAGTGATGTATTTAACAACTGATAAGATTTATCCTCCCCTTGTGTGTGTGCCAGAGTGACTTTTATTTTTTTAAATAGGTGCAAACTGGATTTTGTGAATATTAAGGAGTTCTCCAGATCTTGCAGATAGTGAAGTATGTTGTAGAAGGCTGTGATCCAGCTAGCAGGAGATGAGTGTACTAGTGGTGTGATCTGCTATACCCAGTGATCTACGGATTTGGACCTACTGGAAAAATGTAGGTCCAAACTATTGCACCCTGCACAACAACCATGTTGCTAAATGGAACATGCAGGAAACTGGGTTTTCTCTTTAATGGGTAACTCACACTTTTCATAAAATGTGACAGTAGTGGCAGAATGAAGTTCTGAAAACAAATTTCAAACTAACAGAAACATTTTGATAGAATTGGAAGGTTCAGTTGATTTTTAACCTTGGAAACTTCTGGATGAAAAATCTTTCAGGAGGAAAAAGAACAGTTCTCTGAGGGGGAAAAAGGATTCATGGGGTGGTGCCACTTTTTGTGTTGGCAAATTGAAAATTTCCATTTTTGGAATGGAGTATGGGTGTTTGCATATGGACTATAGGCCAGAGCGATCTCTAAGCTATGCCACTAGTTTACTCTTTTACAGAGGAAAGCATTTGTATTTTTCATGAGGTTGGGGTCCCCAACTGTATTTTATTTGACTTGCCTCTGTCAGGAGGAATAGAACTTCTAATTAAAATGACAATGTTAGACTAGTCAGACTTCTATTATCATATTTAAGATGTGCTTTGGGGAGCTATAAATATGGCAGGGTTTCTATGACTGATGAGATTTAACAGAAAAGTACTGAACTTACTCTAGGCATTTCCACATGCTTCTTGAGGTATTTAATAACTCTAGCACACCCTGTTTGCTGCAGGACTAAAGAACATGCTTTGTTCTGATATTTGTACAGCCCATTGTGCCCTGAGTATTTAAAAATCAATTTTAATGCTTTGGAAGGTAGTAATTATTCATTATTCTCTTTTAATTCCAGGCTCCCTTACCTTCCCCACTTCAATTTATGCTCTTCAGTGCTCCCCAAACCTCAGCAAACCCTGATCTTTCTGAGCCAAAGGGGAAAATGAATCCCAGAGTGGAGAGAGACCCTTGGCAGGGCATCCCTATGGGACAAGCTGGTGCCGCCTTGCCCACCAGCAGCTGCTGAGCAACTCTGTCAAGGTGTGACTCTGCCTCCTTGAATCCCTGCACCCAAAACTTGACCTTGATGGTTCTGTCAGCCCCTCTAGTACCTTCCTGTAGGTGTTAAATGAAGTCTTTACTCATTTGATATATAAAAAAATGAACGGTATAGCACTTGTGATAGCTGTCTTTGGATTTGTTTTGCATCAGCCCTCTGTCTGCATTTCTGTGTGTTCCCACACCCCGTACTAAAAGCTGCTGGTAGGAAACAGGCTGATGGCAGTAGCTGAGGGACAACTGGGGCTACAACATTATAGGAGGTAGAGCGAGCGGCCTGAGGAATTAACTGTTTGTGTCAAAATAACCTACTGCAAATCAGGTAGCAATCAAACCTTATCATTTGGTGATCTGTCTTGGCTTTCAGAGGATTCCAAGTCTCTTCCAGGCTGACAGAAATATTTATTATAAAGCCGACCGCAGAACAGGTACTGTGAGAGGCCCAATTCAAAGGCTTCCTCCTAATGGGTGTAAATAACTCCAGCACACCCCAATAGAAAGCGAGATGCTGGGATGTTACTCTGCAGGTTGATAAGATCAGTAGTGGGCAGGAATCCGAGGAACAAGAGTGTTCAGCTGAAACAACAAGCAAAGTGAAGTCAGCAACCAGGAGTCCGTGCTCAGAAAAGCAACTGAATCGCGAACGATGTCAATGCTTCAGCTCTTAGGTTAAGAAGCGACGTCTTTGGAAGCACTGGTACTCTCTGGCCATGAAATCATTGGAGAACAACAGCCAGTACCTGGAGGGGTGCAGCCCCTGCTGACCATAGGCTCTTTGCTGCTGCAGAAGTCATGTTGGAGGTATTGACTGGCAATCACATTTTGTGATCGATCTCCTTTGGGTAATGGGATTAGGAAGATAGAGAATTAACAAATTAGAGAGAGAGGGCACTGAAGATGGCAGAGACTTTGCTTTTTCAGCTTCTGGTTGTTTTTTTCATTACTTGCCCTTCTGGCTCCATTGCCAAACGGAAACTGAGTCGGGGGACACAGGAACAAGGAGACTAAAGGGTGATTCTTGCAAGGAGTTATGCACCCCCATGGCCCCATAGTGAAGCATGTGGGTGTTCAGCATATTGCACATCAGGCCGTAGACAAACAAAGGTTCCAAATAAATATGTGGTCTTGTAACGGCTGTCTGTTTTCCAAGAGGGATATAAAGTGCAGAAATGACACTGCAGATATTAACCAAATGATCTCCATTACAAATAATGTTCAGTGTCATTGGGACAGCGTTGTTATAGAAATGCTAAGTCAATACAGCTGTTTGTCTGTGGTTACTGCAGTGTATAAACCACTGAAGATAGATGTGTTTCAATGGTTTTTAATATTTCTACATATAGCAAATCCAAACTGTGTATGAAAGTGCGTGTCTAGGACATCTTTTTATGTATCATTAACTTTAAGAATCTACTTCAGTCTTACTGATTTCTCTTGTTGATTTAATTCCTGAACTCCCGACAGTCTGTCTTATATAATAGATCAGAATGATGCCTTCAAATCATCTGTGTAAAGCAGTGCTCCCCAGCTATACCCAGTGCTGCAGAGGCTTGATTACCTGAGTGTCTGAGATTTACTTGGACAACAAACAAGCTCCAAATCCTGAGTGCGATAGGTGAAGACTGGTAAGTGTGATTTAGCAGTAGAAATAGGTAAATTACCCTGCTAGTTCAAATAAAATGAGTACTAATGAATAATGGCTCCTATTTAAAACAGCTGCACCCCCAAAATTGTAATTCTACCAGCTATAGTCTGTGAATAGAGCAATTAATTATGAAATAAAAGATGTTAAAAGGTGGTCTGATCAGGGATAGGACTTTATAGGAATCAAGCTTGAATGAGCGAGCAAGGGGTATATATTACTGACCACAGCATGGTATCTCTAAGGATGGAAAATATAGTATGACTCAGTTTCCATGAAAGAATGCTAAGTATAGGATTTGAGGATCCATTGCACAACAACTGTAAAGTTCTGAAGCTGGTATTAGAAAAGTTTTTTGTTGACTAAGTCCTTTCCCTCCTCCCCAGAAGCTGGAATGATATTTTGGAGAGTTTATTTCTATATCAAGGTACTTCTCCTGCCCTGGATGGTTTCTAATGCTCCTTTGTAATGGCTGTGCTTGTGCTGGCTTTGTTAACGACCATCCATATTGTCATTCCTAAGGTTATAATAACCTAGCTATGAAATACCACTGCAAACTGCTGCAGGTGTCAACTTAGAAATGCCTTCCCTACACGCAGACGGAGAATTCTGCCCGTATGAATTATGAACACATACATAAACTGAAGGGCAAACTTTCTTTCTTGTTTTATTTGATTTGTAGGTCACTGGGCTTTGACATGAGTTACTCCCTTGAGTGAATATCAATAGAGTTGACTCTGAACTTCCACATGGTTGGCACTGCACTAAGCACAAAATTTATTGGACTTGTGCTATCTTCTTCAATGCAAGGCAAACTCCTGGCATAAGCAAAGGCTAATCCCTTCCCTACTGCAGGGGTACATGGTTGGCTCAAATATGTAGATTATAATAGATTTTGGAAAGATTAATGACTTGCTGTTCTGAGGCTGCATAGTCTGTAGTGAGCTGTCAGACAATGCGAGAGGCTAGGCTTAGTTCAGGCAAACCTGAAGCTGATAAACTCTAACCTCAAGGAGGATTAATTTACAGATTTATGGCATTCTCTTGGCAGCCTGGGTCGTTCAGACTGACTGAGCAGCCTGATGCTCAAACACAGTTCTAACATCACTGGCAGCAGACATTGAAGTTAACAGTCTCAGTGTGTTGTATCTGTTTCAAGGTGTGCTGTGAGACAACTCGAAAAACCAGGTGTTTCTTCTATGTAACATGAAATTTTGAAACCTTTTGGTTTACTGCTCTTTAAAAGTGCCTCAAAGTTTAATCAGCCCAAGAGGCACTATCGATTGCAATTCTTGCTCTCAAAGTCATGGTCATGATCATGGGCAGTTCTGTTATACCACTGAGTTTGGCTTTGGCGTATTTTGTAATAAAGCCACAGGTAAGATTAGTACTGAGGAAGGTTCTCATCAAGAAACTTGGTATAACTGGTGAATTCTCCCCGCTCAGCTGTGGCCAGTCTTTTATAGCTTTAAAGTCTTCAGAATTTCAGCAGCACCTCTTTGGTTGCTCAGTCTCCTTGCAGGTGTAACTTCCTTCACATCTTGAAGGAAATGGGATCTTCTGGTCTAGCTATCCCTCACCCTCCAAAGACAGAATAACACTGCTCTGTGGAAACCCTTGTAAATGAAGCACCCAGTCCCAGAGCTTGAACCCTGGATGTTCATCATGGGTCTGTGACAGTAGCAGCAACAGACTCCTGAGTTTTTTTACAGAGTGTTCCAAATCCATCTATTCCTGGCTTAGTCAAAACCATAAAATAATTTTTTTCCTTGCTCAAGCTCTTTTCCTGTGCTGAAGGACTTTTGGCCACAAGTCACAGTGCTTCAAGAAGTAAAATATCATCCATCATCTACATGATTTCTCCTCAAACTCCAGGGGTCATTTCTGTCATCAGCTTCTTTTTTCCTCTGCTGTTGATACAGCAAAATGTGCTGCTTCCTCCTCTGAATTTTTGTTTTTGTCTGGGATTCCCTCCCAAGTGCCAATGGTTCTACACTTTTTAACAACTCTCTTTACTGGGTGTGGAGAGAGTTTACTGCCATAGAAGAGAAGCTAGAGAAAACTGAATATTTACATGAGCTGCCTGTAGTGGTTCTCCCAGGCAGGATTCACTGCGCTGCTAGCATTCCTTCACGCTGGTCTAGAATCCTTCATGCTGATCTAGATTCATGAGCTGTGTGTAGGTTCCTGAGTCACACAGCAGCACCTGATGATTATAATATAGTGATCCTGCAGTTTGGACTAGATCCTTCAGATATCTGGGTATCTGTTAATGTAATCCAAGTTCCATATTTAATGCCAACACTGCACTTAAAAGTGAATTAGGTTGCTCATTTGAACAAGGGTTCGGCCTTTCTTTGAAGTGTGCAGCACTTGCTTTCCCAACCAAGGTATCAGTATATGTAAAGTGAGACGAGAGAGAAAGCCCTAAGGTTCTTGCCCTGCTTATGTGATGAAAAAACTGGTGGAAGAGGGAATATAGCAGAAGAGGCAGCTCTTGGGTGTGTTCTACCGTAGCTCGCAGCAGTCTACTCTCCAGAGACACAAGTCACCTTCAATGACTAGGACTGTTGGTTTTGGTTGCTCCAGCTCAAAAGCAACTTTGGTACTTTTTAACTTGAAACTTTTTAACTGTTATTGACATAGAGATGAGCTAATTTTGCTGGGATTCGTTTACTCTCATTGGTTTTCCAGGCCTGGTTACAGCCCAGGGATCACTTTCCTTTGGTTGCAGATTGTTCCAGGTCTAGCTGCTTTTTTTTCTGATCGGAGGCTGGAATTGTGAAGTTCAATACCCATAAAGCACCAAAGTAACAAGTTTCCGTTAAACTATTTTGATTCTCTCCTGAAATCATTGTTTAAAAGACACCTACCATCTGCAGAACATTTTGATGAGACATTATTTTACTTCAGTTTTCATGGAAAAGAGGGAAAAGAGACGACATTTCAAGTTCTACAGTTCCGGTGGCTTTGAAATGCAGCAGACGACAGCAAAGCTAATACAAAGTCCTCCATGTTCAGAGGTCCAGAGATCATTTTTGCTTGTCCTTTCTCTTTCTGTGGTAAGAACTTTGCATATTTTTAGGTGACTAAATACTTATGAGTGGCTGATTAAAAAAAAAAATTGCACTAACAGAAGAAGGCAAGGAAATCATAGGATCATGAAATGGTTTGGGTTGGAAGGAACCTTAAAGATCATCTAGTTTCAATTGGTTCTGTTTGTGCTGTGGTTCTGATTGCTTATCCAGTCAATGGCTGATACTCATTTCTGCTATTTTATACTTCCATGTACTCATGGAAGTGCTGACTCTAAATGCTTCCATTTAAAGATTTGCCTGTAGGTAACATGTTTTTTAGGTCTCCCGTATGGCAAATTCTTCTAGTTGTTATGTCACTTAGGTCTTGATGCAGTTGCCTAAATACAGGGATCTAACACATTTTTGTGCAACGTCCTTGGCCACCAGCTGTGGCTCCAAGAGGGTGTTGGTCTTCCCTAGGTACGGCATCCTATCTGCTAGCTCCGTGTGAATGTCTTAGACACTGTAAAGTGTCTCAAACATGCTAGTTGGCTATCTTTAGAGAGCTGAATTGATCCCTTACTATCATATAGCACTAGCTTTTTAATCGTTGTATCATACAGTCCTTAGGTGCAAACACAGCGATTGCATTTGCCCATTTTGAGATACTAACATCCGCCATCTGGTGAGGCAGGAAATGATTATGTGCAAAGAAAGAGAGATTAGCTTAAATCACCTCATTCTGGCCTTCTGTTAGGAAGTTATCTGTGCTCTTCAGAAACAAATTATTTCCTTCTAGTACTCAAGACTTCTGAGGTAAAAGTGAAAAATTCTGTTTTACCAGACAGGCTATTTCACTTTGTGTGTGTTTGGCAAATGTACTGAAGGAATAACACTTCCTGCTGTCCAGTTTAATTCAGAGTGCACTAACAACACACCACCAGGGCTGTCCTGGCTCTCCCACATGGCCTAGTAAGACAAAAATTTTAAAAAATGTGCAAATTTAGGCAGGAAGGACTTCTGGCTACAGATATAACATGTGGGAGAAGGGCATGCTCTACATTATCTTCCTTCCCTATGGCCAGCTGGGGCCATCTGCTCTGCATCCCCACGCTGGCTTATTCAGAGTTTAGGAGGAGAGGAGAGAAAAGGGTCTAGATCTTGGCCATTTGGGGTTTTCTTTCTCAGAGGAGCATAGGCAATGTACATCTCTTGCTTGCAGCACCACCGGACACACAGAGACTTGAGTAGTCAGAACCGGGGAGGTTCAGGGTCTCCTTCTGTCATGGGCCTTGATATACTCATGCAGACTAAACCATGATTTATGGTTAAAAACCCATTTCTTCTAGGATAATTGCAATACAGAACATGTTTATTGTTTTAGCTACAGCCCTGCATGATTTGGAAAAGGTCTGTGTATTGTTAGTGATGTTTGTATGGCTGACACAGCATTTGCTGACTGTTTTACATTTTCTGATGTGAAGGCAAATATCAGTCAAGAATGTTTTTATTTCTCCCTGGTGAGATGCTTCTGTCCAGTGCTAGTGAGGATGGCATAAAATTCAGTTGTCATTTCTTGAGGGTGTGAGTGTGCAGTGCATCTGAAACAGAAGAGGGAACATCCAGTTGAAATAATTTTTAGTGCCAAACTGCTATTTCAGAGCAGACTCTAATGAACATTGAAAAAAGCTGCTATATTGATAAGATTGGATTAATAATTTATGTCTAAATCTAGAGCTGTCAAGTGAAACTAATACAAGCCCTGAATTAACCCCTTTGCCTTTAGGTCCTGGACCCATCACAGCTTTTCAGCGTTTCCTGCTTGAGGAAGGCATTTACTAAGAGGTCATGTAGCAGTTCATGTTTGGCTCAGATTAATACAGCTTTACGGAAAGTTCTGTTGAATCCACATGCAGAAATTTCTGTGGAAGAAATACATTTGTCAAGTGCCATGTAAATCTTGGTTAGAAAATTTGTAAGATATTCATTATGACGTCAATTAAAGGGGGCTTATAAGAAAGATCACAGAATCATAGAATACTTTGGAAGGGACCATTAAATGTCATCTAGTCCAAAGATGAGGACAGACTTTTCAGTAGGGAGGGCCGGTAATGATAGGACAAGGGGTGATGGTTTTAAACTAAAGGAGTGTAAATTCAGAGTAGATAAAAGGAAGAAATCCTTTCAATAAGGGTGATGAAACACTGGCATAGGTTGTCCAGAGAGATGGCAGATGCCCCAGCCCTGGAAACACTCACGGTCAGGCTGGACAAGGCTTTGAGCAATGTGATATCCCTGGAACTAGATGACCTTTAAAGGTCTTTTCTAACCCAAAGCATCCTGTGATTCTATGACGATGCTGCGTAAGAAACATAGGTGGAGGAGGTATTTTAAAATTTGTTTTATGAATAATTTCAGCCTGAGAAAGGATGGTTATGTTTTGAATACCCGTGGATAATATCCTGTGGATACTATGCGTGATAGGGAAAAATCTTGTTGATTAATGTGGGCTGAATTTCTCAATTTTTCAAATGCTTCAGTGCATGGTCTGTCCATTGATACACGATCTCGAAAGTAGGGATGTATGCAGCTTTGCCTCTCTCTTCATGTACTAGCCTTAGCCTTGCCAATTGTGTATCTGGACAGTATTCAGCTGGTTTTAGAAGAATTTTCTACTTGGGCCTATTGTCAAAAAAATAATTTTCCTCCCTAAGGACAATTGAATATTCTACATAATCTCTGGAATTCTAAAATTATTTCTGAGCTTCTAATACTCACTAATCAGATATTAAATTCTAATGGACATGATTTTCCTGTCCTTAGCTTTTTTAATATGTCTTGGATCAGGACTTGACTACTGATACTTTAACAAATGCTGTTCTCCAAAGATCTCATTTCTATTCTTCCACGAATAAGACTAGAAACTTGGTCCTAAGGTTTTGGTTTTTTTTTCAGTAATGTTCCCACCATTGAGGATCTGATTAAAGACCACTTGAAGTCAATAGAGAGATTGTGATCCATTTCAATGGGATTTGAGGCAAAGCAATAAAGACTAGCTGAAACAACTGCTAGCAATTCAGGAAAACCACAGGTTATACAGCTGAGCTTGGCAGCATGTCATTAATTACTGAAATGTAATACCATGTTGCACAATATTTGGCCTTTTACGTAAGAAAGGAGGGGTTTTTTAATTTTTCTATACTCCATTGCAAGCCGTATTTTAAGTCTTTGACATGATCTAGAATGTCATGTTCAGAATTAACTGTGTTTTGCTTTTTATCCTCATTAGAGGATAATGAAACCAGCTGGAGTTAAATTATTATAACTGAAAAATATTCACTGCCACATTCCTCTCTCAGTAAGCTCTGTCTTGTGGAAATGAGTTGTATGATGTTGTGGAAACTGAGAACAGTTGTGTAGCAATGCTCCTGAGGTTTGAGCTGGAAAATGCCTAACCTCCTCTGGTCACACAGTTCATCTCCAAGGCAGTAGATGGGACCCTGCTGGAAATGGTACTCATCAAGTCACAGACATTTCCATGAAAAATACCCCATTCACTCTTAGACTGAAAATCTAAGCAGTTACTAGATTGCCAGGATGGCTATTTGGTAACCAGAAAACAAGCAATGCAAAAGCCACAATAACTTCAAGGTCTTGACAAAGTGTTTTCTGGTGGATTTAGCAGTAGGAACGGTTGAAGGGCAACACTGGAGAACAACAGCAAATCTGATTTATACTTTTCAGTTGCACCAAAATGCAAAGTCATATAATACTTTGGAGATTGGCCTCTTGATCTGCTAAATCTTGGCTCAGTGACTCAGGCAGCACTGTTCTGAGGCTTATATAGTTTATAACAGTCAATCTCCCCAAACTTTTCTTGGTTTCCCTTTTACAATCATACATTTGTTTTCTTACAGTTGCCTGAATTTCATTTTAAAAATGACTTTACTCTTCATTATCAGGATGCTTGTCTGCTGAAGACAGGATAATAAAAAGGTTTGTAATTTCTGTTTTAATGAGACTGAAAAGGAGGAAAAATAGGAAAACTATTGTGATTTTATATCTCCCTAGGCATATACTTTTATCTTTTAAACTTGTGCTTTAGGACAGACTCAGAATAAAGCCTTTTATCTAATCTGTGGTCAAGTATTGAATGAATTATAGTTGCCCCTTATTGATCTGTTGTTTAATCCTATAAAATGAATAGCAGTCCTTTCTCCTCTCCGGAGTGAAGTATTAATAAGTAGGAAAGAAGAAAGCAGGATGTAGCCTGAAACCTTACTGCCATAGCAGCATACTGCCAGTCCTGTGGGCTTGCAGATCTCACCCCGTGCTCTTGAGACCCGGCTCTAACACTCATATTTTCACCTTTGGGCTTGTTTGCTCTGTGGCAAACTGTAGTGATCTTGAGAACCATTCTTTGGCATGGGCTACTACCCAAAAAAAAAATAAATAGGCATTTTGTTTCCAGATGACAGGTGACCTCTGCCTGGAATGAGATACTGACTGTGTCCAATATGGGGAAAGGCACTGACAGCATCCTGAACTCCGCTGCAGTAACACATTTGTGTTTCTGTATCAGGTTGCCTCTGCATCAGGCCAGCTTCTTCTCATGCTAGAGAAGGTAAGTGCTGTGTGAATTCAGCTTGAATTTCTTAGGGAAACCGCAAGCCCCAAAGTAACCTTGCAGATGGGATCAAGTCTCACACTACTTTGTTCTGTGCAGAAAAAAAATGCAATGCAATAAAATAAATTTGATGCAAGGAAGGGATGGGCACAGCAGGTGTAAGAGAAGACAGGAAGATTTTTTTAGATATAATTCACCATAAATTTTAACTTTCAAAATTTATTTCTTTCCCTAACTGGAAAGAAACCATTACCCTTTTTACATACAAAATCCTATGATTTAAAGGTTTTGAAATACACTTTTTGATCCATACTTCTCATCTCAGATAGGTACAAAACTAAGCACATATTCCCATAAGGCTGTGGATGTTAGAGCTTCGGTGAACTGCGTTCATCTCATGGGGATTTCCTCAAGGCCTCTCAATCTGTCCTTCATGCTGTTTCCACAGGGACGGATCTCTCTGGTTTTGATGTACCTGGTTTTATTCCCTGCTCTGAAATACCCTTTAGCACTAGCCAGTACATGTAGGTATTGACTTTCCAAAGTTTTAATTTCTCTTTTCTGTGACATTGTTTAATATCTCCATTCTCCAGTGTCCTCAGACTGCTAATTTCCTTTCAGGAACTACCTAAGACTTGGTGCACAGCAAAGCTGTCCCACAGCTGCACATCACCCTCTCCACTGTGGGAGAATGTGGACCATGGGGTATGCACCACCTCCAGCAACCGCAGCAGGCAGCGCTCCCCACCATCAGCGCCATCCTGAAGCATGGCTGAGATGTGGGGCATGTCATGGAGTGTGGCGGTGACTTACTATCTTATCTCCCACCCAGAGTTAGAGGACACGGATGGAACCAAGTCATATGATTTCTCCACCTTGCTTTTCTCAGTGCATGGAATATATTAGAGAATCGACTCAAAATCCTTAATTCCACACACAGTACTCAAACAGCCTCTAAAATGAGATATATTTTCTTTTGGTAAGGAAGTAAAGGTGTGAAAAATTCTTTGATTGCGGGACAAATTGTTGAGAAGGTGGTGAGGGTGGAGGTTGTGGAAGAGAAGGGATGGCTGAGGAATGAAAAGATTTACTAAGTCTGATCTGTGATAATGAACGCACACTTTCAACCTCCAAAAGTACAGCAAACAGTAGCACATTGGAATAACAGATTACAAGGTGAAAATGGATGAGATGAAAATAAGACAGATAAAGGGAAACATAATTCATTTAGATCTGAATTGTTGCCTGAAATGTGTTCTTCACGTGATTTTTGTCTCCTCTGGCTGAACCTGTAGTCCACATAAACTACTGATTTCACATGCACTTCCAGATGCTTTCTACAGCATGGGGTCGCTGGAGCCAAGGCCAGAATGTCCAAGGAGGAGGATCTCCTTTAGGGACTCTCTCAGTCAAACTAACGTGGCTTGACATTGAGAGGAAGCACTCCAGAAGACAGTGGGATCCAGCTAAAATAAGGCGTGAGTTATCTGGAGGCTGTCTGTTCACTGAGTGTGTTTTTCTCTCTAGCCATATGTTGGAGGCAACTGTCTCCATGACCTGTGCAGTTCCACAATCCATGTCCAAGCAGCTGACTATTCTTGCCCAAACACAGTGCTTCATACTCATCTTTTTTTCAGTAACACACTGGTTTTCTTAGACCAGTTCTCCAGTTTGACAAGATACTTTTGAACTCTGACATTGTCCTCAAACTTGCCTGAAGGCAGTTCCAGCTGGCTCTTGAATGCATTTTTATAGGCGTCCTTTCTAATCTGCCATGCAGGTCCATGCTAGATACACTGAATGGGGCAAGATCCTTCTACTCCAAATCCTACTTTGTAGGAAAAGTATGTTTGACAGTGAATATTGCTGGTTGTGTCTTGGAGGGGTTTTGCACCTGCCCCACAGCATTTTCATCTAGAGAGATCGTGTCGGTTAGTTTGTTCCAATGAAAGCCAAAGACCATGCAGCGTGTGTGATATTTATTGCTCCTCCCTATCTTTAAAGCTTGTTATGCTGCCTGAAGAGGAAATTACATTGGTTTGCTGTGATTGATTCTCAGTAAATCCTTTAGCTTTACTTATCTCCTGCTTTAACTCCAGGTCTTTACAAATAGTTTGAAGTTACATTGATAAGTGTAAGTCTCTTGCTCCTTTTTGAGTCCCTAAGCATGGCTGCAGCCATTCTCCAATGCGACAAGAAAAGTTTCTTGTAAGTGTGTATCTGACAGAGCACAGTAAACAAGTCATCTAATTAAAGTCTGTTCGAACTTTGATCTCCTGTTCTCACTCCCTTACCAGCAAAGAATGTTTTAAAGGATGTTTTTATCAATACTTTGCCGTATAATTAGTGTTTTCCTGTCCTGATTTTCATGTGTACCACTATCACCTCACACCTTCGGTCTAGCAGAGAATCGTTGTCTGCCCTGAGAATTCAGAACTCTGGAGCGGTTCATTGTGTATGAAGTCAGAAAGGATGACTTTACATTTGCCCTTAATGTGGTGCAATCTTTATTCAGTCTGACCTTTTCCCTATTATCTTATGCCTTCTTCAACTTGTTTACCAACTTTTCAACCTCCTCATTAAATGTGAAGAATTATGCAACTCCCAAGAAAAGGCTATGAATATTGACAAATGCTTGAAACAACAGCTCTGTTTCAAAGAGGAACCGGAACTTGTTAACAGGCTCTGAGAACAGTGTGGGGTGGCAGTGCACATCCTAGTCTCACTTTAGGCTATCGTGTCAAATTCCCAGGTAGTGAAATCTCATCACAAGGTGGTAGCTTGGAAATCATCATACAATATTTTCTCTCATCAAAGAGTAGGTGTATTCTACTTTGATTTGCTTTATGTTCTTTCCCCTAAGAGCTATAGAAGAATATACTGTTAGAATATATATTAAAGGTGCACCTGTGAACCAGCTTAAAAGGAATCATGGAAGAAATCAGAAAAAATAAGGGTTAAGAAAAGAACAGGAGAAATCAGAAGGAAGCAAGTAAAACAAATGCAGGAGCTAAGTACAATAATCTCCCTTTCTGCCCACATTCCTGGTAACCAACTTACTGGGCACTGACCAGGAAAGGGCAAAAATAACCTCAGGAGAAAAACCATTCACAAAAGAAGACAGAGGGTTTTGGAAGGTCAGGTTTGCCAAGGCTGTACGGCGACATTAGGGCTTCAGAGCACATTTCAGCTCCTGCAAAGAGAAACACCACTACACATGCGACGGGTAATGAATAGCCAAAATTCACAAAGAACATGACAGTTTATAGTGGATGGGGAAATATAAAGAGGAAAGCAGCATGGAGGAGAGAATAAAAGCTTGCTTACATGCTGGCTGCATGAGTCAGGAAATGCCCCAGACATGCTGAACTGAAAGCTGGAGAGTCTGAGCAGGATACACAGAGATTTAGATCTATTAAAAAATTAAATCAAGCATGAGGAATGTAAGGTCTGTGAGCTGGATATGTTCTGCAGTGCTGCTTTATGTCACTTGCAATCACACTGTTATTACCAATATGAAAGAATACTACAAATATGTATATTAATAAATACTTTCCTAAATCCATTTGAGAAAACTATTTAGATTTCAAGGAAAAACTTTCCCCATGTGCATTAATGCACCAGAAAAAAGGAGAGAGCCCTGCAAAAGTACCACTTGACAGGAATGACATGATGAACAGTTTAAAAGCCTCTAAACGGTTCTTTGAACCCGGACACCTAGGCAACAAAGACATAGAAATTCCATAAATATTTTATTCCAGGACACAAAGTTCTTCTATTGACAGTAATAAACATATGGAAAGTAAACTTATTAAAGGTCAGGTGGAAAAACTATTCTGAGAAGGCGTTCTTTGCAAATGTCATCTAGCCTCGTAGCATTGCCAGGGTATAAACTTTTTACGTCCCTTTGGCAACAATATAAAAATACAAATGATTAATGTATCAAGATTTTTTAAAGAGAAATGCAGATGGCATTTTAGACAGAAAAAGTTATTTTGGTTATTTGCAGTTATGGGGCAAATTCAGTTAAAATGGACCCAATCTGAAATCAGCATCCAAACAAAAGAATTGGAGTCTAGAATTAAGTTTTGTAGCTTTGCTTGGAAATAAAACCTCATCTGATGAAAATGTGAAAAAGTCCCAGTTCTGGCCAAAATTAACTGCTATGAGTTGTTCTTTTCATAGTTTAATGAGAATCATTACATTTTATTGCTTGGCTTTTCTCTCCCTCTTTTTGTCTCTTGAATTGTTTAAAGGAAACCTATTTGAAAAAGGCATATTGGAACCGATCGATTAAATCTGATTGTCCTTTTGTTCCAATGGCTGCACATTTAAAAAGAGCCTCCGCTAACCCTTGGCAGTCCAGCTGACAAAGGCCATAGGGCTGATACACATTCAAAAGCCAAACGCACCCAGCTGTTAACATTTTGCTGATGACCAGCTTCACCATTACACTCCTTTCTGTCACAGTCTTGGAAAACAGCAGGGTATCCTAGCCAGCTTTTAAATTGCTTGGGGGATTTATTTTGTCACTGTCACATAGATTAGAAAGCCAGGTGACGGGGTGGGCTTAGGTGCTTCTTTGCCAATGATTTATGGAACTGAGTTGCAATTGAAACAATGAAGGATTTTCACAAATTTTCCTTTGAAATCTTGTCGTGGTAGCCAAATATTGACAAAATAACTCTTCCCAAATTCAGCATGTTCTTTGTCTGCTTTGTTATAAAATCATTAGAATTTCCCTTTAGACCATTGACGATTTGCCATTGCAGATGGGATTCTGCACGAGACAGCCTTGATTTGAGTCGAGTTTCTGTGCAAGCCTTTGGTCAGCTATCAGAATAGACAGTTAATGAGTTTGAAGATTGGAAGAGGAACAGGAGGACAACCAGTAAGCCAGTCTGCTCTTACCTACCATGGTGTTCACCTAATGTTCACCTCTGTGGCTTCTCTTTTTTGACTTATGTAAGACCAGGACACACAGAACCTACCAAAGTATATCCATTATTTCAGATTCTATTGCTGCGCCTTTTCCACTGCTGGGGGACATGTTATCATTAAGCTATCTCTGGGCTCCGTTTAATTGAAAGTTGAAGAGGCTTCTGTTGCAGCACTTGGATTTGGACTAGGCCCTCAGGCAGCAGTATATGGACAAAAAAAGGTAGGTGCTCTTAACGTTTAGCTGAGTCTATTAATTAAAGCGTGGCTCTGTCAACTGAAGGCAGTGCTTTAGGATTTAGCTTCAAGTCCTGTTTCCTAAATTTAAATTAACAGGGCATAGCATGATGAGATATCTTAGAAGAATATTTCAGATTAATGTATTTTTTTTCTTCTGGTCAGAATAGAAATTTTTATGGACTACAGCCACACTATACTACAATTACTCTTTAGGTGAACAGCCCAGATTTTTGGCAAAACTTGTGATAAAAAATGCCAATAAGCTCTTTTTACTTCTCTAGCAGTCTAAACCCTTTGCTGAGATCACTCAGTTCCTTGCCATGTCAAAGCCAGAAATTCTTGAGTGGGAATTTGATTTGGTCTCTTTTATGGAATCAAGCCATCAGCTAATGATTAGAGGACAGCTGTGCTTTGCTACTTGCATGTGACACTTCGCCTTGAACATGGGAAGTCCCAGGGTAGCCTGGCTGCTGTTGTAATCACGTGGTGTGGCAGAGGTCGGGGCAGTGTTGCCACCATGCTTCTGAGCATAGCAGCAGCAGCCTTGACAGTGTGAATCTATTTAATTTCAGGACTTACTGCACTTGTTGAATGAAAAGACCAATGTTTATGCGGGTTGTTACTCGTATATGGCATTTCTTGTTCTTACTTGGCATCCTTATAGTAGTACTGAATTCTTATTCCAGCACTTAAAGGGGGTCTACAGGAAAGATGGGAAGGGGTTCTTTATTAGGGAGTGTAGTGACAGAATGAGGCGTAATGATTTTAAACTCAAAGAGGGAAGATTTAAATCAGATACAAGGAAGAAATTCTTTTCTTGCTTTACTAAGAGGGTGGTGAGGCACTGGAATAGGTTGCACAGAAAAGTCGCGGATGTCCCTGTCCCTGGAAGTGTTTAAGACCAGGTTGGATGGGGCTCTGAGCAACCTGGTCTCGTGGAAGTTGTCCCTGTTCGTGGCAGGGGGATTGTAACTAGATGATCTTTAAGGTCCCTTCCAATCCAAACCATTTTACAATTCTACGATTACTCGTGTCATTTGCTTGTTCCCTTCAAAGACTTTCAGTGAGTTGTTTGAACTGAGGTGTCATGAGTTAACGCTGTGCCAGCCACTAGACAAATGCCAGATGCTCTCTATTAACCCCTCTCCCTTCCCAAAGGGGAAGAGAAAAGGAGTAAGGTAAAGACCCTTATGGATTGGAAAAGAAAACAAAAACTGCTTTAATGAAAATAATAACAATAAAATGAAATATATACAAATATGTACAAAACCAATACTAAACCCAACCTCCCTGATGGCAATTACATCACCATCACCACTGATACTGTGGGCAGGTGCTTGGGAATTCCCAGATCTGACTCAGGGGTAGACAGGAACCCGATGCAGGAGCTAGATTCTGAAACTGGACTCAGAAATGTATGGCCTGGGATCAAAGGCAGAACAGACAGAGTCCTCCTCAGATGCCAGACAATGAGGAAGAGAGCTTGACCCCTGTGATCCCTCAGCTTTATACTGAATATGATGTCTATGGAATGGAACACCTTGTTGGTCAATGTAGCCTCACCTGTCCTGTCCGCTTCTCCCTGCAGTTAGCTGAGACTCAGATAGTTAAATCCACTTAGGATTGAACTCAATATGATCCCAGCTGCCAAATGCTGCTGGGAAGGTGCAAGCTGGATGTTAGAAAAATTTGTTCATGAGCAGGGTGCAGCCCTGAGATAGCTTGCTCAGAGAGGTTGTGAAATGCTTGGAGATTTTCAAGCCCTTATTTAAATTAAATCATTGCTGAATGGGTCTGCTGTGAGCAGTAGTCTTGCTTTGGGGGAAGGTTTGATTAGGTGACCTTTAGAGGTCCATTCCACCAACATTTCTGTGATGCTGTGAACAACAGCCTGAAACTAGGGCAAGTTAGACCCTCCATGTTGTCACTATCTTTGCTCCTGAAAGCAGACCTGGCGTTAACTCCTAGTGCAGGAGGGAGGAGCAGAGGAGAAGGTATCAGAAGGTATCAGGGAAGGGAACTAGCTGCAAGGGGATAGCCCCCACCAAGAGTGGCGGGGTGCTTGAGTGCCTTTAGCAAAAGGGTGGATGGGTGATTTTTGAGTAGCAAATTTACCACAAGATTGGAGGGTTTCTTGAGAGCAGGGGGAGGAGAGAAATTACTTGTGAATTTGAATTGAACTTAGGCAATAGATTCTGCTTGAGGGGAAAAAAAAGGAGGAGAAGGAATGTTAAAAATGTGTCTCTCCTCAGCATTTTGAAAAAGATTCACTCCAGAACTGCCCAAATATTTAATTTTTATGTCGCTGTTTTTTTCTCAAAAGGCAACCTTGACTTTTCATACCAACATTGTGTATTTTGATGGTGGATGAAAAGGTGAAGTAACCCCAAATGGGAAAAGCATTGCCCAGAATGAAGTTTTTGTCTTTGGTTTTTTTTTTGGGGGGGGGGTGGTTTGTTTTGTTTTACTCCAGTCACATCCCTCTTTTTTTTTTTTTTTTTAAAATAATGTTTATCCTTAGCGAAATTTTTAGAATAATTTTGTAATTTTCCCCTCCAACTGAAAAATCTATTGTTTATTCAGCAAGCAGGAACAGTCATCATGCCTGGCAGTGTATTAAGCTGCAACTCCGTTAACATGAACCGCAAAGAGGCAGTTGCTAACTGGAAAAGCAGAAATGTGCAGACTGTGCCTGCAGGAGAGGAAGAGGAAGATTTGAGCAGGCAGCTGAGAGAACGAACTTCATGGTCTCAAAGGGCTCTGGAGCTGTTCCTTACAGCTACAAAAGGAATGCATTGGAAATAGGTCCTGCACGCAATGGACCCCTTTGGAAAGATTGAAATGCTGGGATTTGCGAAGGCATGTGATAGACTGATATTACAAGAGTCCACTTTTGTAATAATAATAATAATAGCAATAATAATAAAGGCACATATTATTTATAGAGCTTCTTACTAACTATGGATCCATTTAAGGACTTCATATATTTCTGACGGTCATCCGTGATGGCATTCAGTGAGTGAATCCAACAGGTAGGAAAACCCATGCCTATTTAAACAACTGTTGCCAAAAGAAAATGAAAAATAAACCCAAACTCTAAACTCAACCTACATAGACTTCATAGTTGTTTTAGGTATGTTGCATTGTTAGCAGAAAAAATTCTAGAGAAATAGGGGCCAGATGCACAGTTTGCTATCACCAGTAGGACCATTTCTATGAGGATCTGTGGATGTGGGGACAAGTGCCTTGCTTAGCTCATAAGGAGCTAGAATTCTTGCCTTTGCTCACCTTAAATTAAAACCGCACAGTCCCTCTGCTGTGTGGCAATCTCTATGCAGAGAAGAGTTACAGATGGAGCAGAAGCAGAGGCACACAGAGAAGAGACAGTCTGATGAGAGAGGTGTGCCTTAATTCTGTGCATTGCTGCATGATTAGAATAGCATGAGTGCAGTGCGCTTTTAGCAAGTGCAATGAACAAACACACAATATTCTTCAATTGCTTCCGCCTAGCTTTTAAATGTGTCAATACTTGTTCCACTACCAGTCTTTTGTTTAAGAAATGCTCAGCTGCTGTCCCTGTCATTTCACTCCTGAGCCTTCCTCATCACAGAGCCATTTATTCCAGGTGTGATCTGAAATTGTGCTTGTGACCCAGGGATATAGCAGATGGTTCATGAACATTTTTGCTGATGGCTTTAAATAGAAGTAAAAATTCTTAGCAAGATGCACAATCACATCCCTGGCAAGGAAGAAGGAATGTACATCAGACACAGATGCAGGTTTAACTCTTAACTCATAGAGAAGTATATACTCCTCTTGCTTCCTGAGGGGTATATTGTCCTCAGGAAAGAGGGGAGCTTTTGCTGGCTAATTGGACTCTGTATACAGCACAAGCAACCTCAGTCATTGTTTCAAGGCTGTAAGTCCTCTGTGAGCTGCAGAACACCTTCTGGAAAGGCACTCCTTAAATCTTAAAATCTTTAGAAATATTCTCTACAGAGAATTCATATTCTCAGAAAATAGCTCTAATGACCAATTATCTTGATAGATAATGTTTTGTGCCTTGTTTTTGGCATTAACTTATCCAGCTCCAGCTTTAGCCTCTAGCTCTCATTATGCCTTTGGTAGATTAATAATCCCTCCATTGTCAGATGTTCTCTTCATGTCTGTATGGATTGGAACAGCTTCACCTTTTAACCTTCTCTCGGATGAACTCATACTGAGCTCCTACATGTCTTTCATGAGAACAGTGAACTCTAGGAAAAACAGCGCCAGAGCATTTGTTTTTCTGACACTTTCAAGAGGGTATTGAAACTGAGGAAGAGCAAATAGCAAAGCAAATGCCCAGCAGCCAGCCACAGTGCCATAAATGGCAGGAGTGTGGAGGGCACAGCCAACAGCCTGGTACAACAAGGGTTTGCTGGCTATTTGAGGGAGACAGGTACTCTAAGAAGGATAGGCTGCCTAGGGAGCTGACTATGCACCTCAATAAATGGTCTGAACAGTGAGGCCATGCAGGAGGTGAGGCTGGAAAAATGCAATCAGGGACTGCAGCTCATCCATCCACAAGACCCATGAGAGCAGTTCCTAAACCAGGCTTTGGCTCTGTTGCTAATGAGGCTGGATCATTTGCCGTCAAACGTTCCTCTCCCTCGGGATGATGTTCCTCGTGTTTGAACTCTGGCAGCTAGAAGGCACCACAGCCTTCTTTAGCTGCTCTGAGGTAACCATGCATGCTTACAGCCTAACATAACAGTGGGAGTGGGTCAGCTATCTCTTTCTCCACTGCAGGATCATCTTCCTCTAGCAGTACTTGTTGATACACCGTATTCAAGCTGGTGCACAAGCCAGTTATTCATTCGACAAGCAGTAGTTTGGGATCTGTGGCCATTTAGTGGTCCTACGCTCTTAGCCAAGGCTGCAGGAAGGCTGGCAGGCATGTGTGCAGGGATACCTGTTCTGTCCCTCTGCAACACATGTTCTTGTTTCGTTCTCTGGTTGCATCTCTATTGCAGCTCCGTGGGTGCTAACCTATCCCTTGTGATACCTGCAGATATATAAAAGAACCCAGCAGACCTTTCCCCTGAGATGGTGTGATATCCTTTTACTCTCTCAGATACACATGATCTACGTTTGAGCTTCCTTTCTGCAATACATGGGTTTTGTGTACATCGTGTGTTTTAATCCAAATGGTGCCAGTACGTTAAATGCTTTACAAAGGCTTGTATACATTAGTGCAGATTGCTTCATCAGCCAAATTGGTAATTCATGAAAAATAGAAAATGTATTTTTGTGTGAGTGTTCATAACTGCAAATATTTCTGTTCAGGACAAAGTATATGGGGCTGATTGGAAAAGTCTGACTCAAAGGCTGATTGGAAAAGTCTGACTGAAAGGCTGTTGGAAGGGAGCAGAAAGAGTGAACATGCTTTCGTAGAAAATAATTCCAGGCCTTGTGATTGCATTGGATCTACGTTGGCACAACAATCACCTTGTCTAAATACTTTCCAATAATTTGTGCAGATGAAAGGGCAATTTTCAATTCAGTGTTCTCCATATTACTTACTTATTTCTGTATTTACTTATATCAGTTTTACTCAAGGACACTTTAAATACTTAATCATCTTTGCACAAAAATCAACATCCCTTTTTTTTTATATCTGATTATACCCATTATACCTATTTGTTATGCAGAGCAGCCAGGGTTTAAAAGAAAAAGTGATGCTAAGGCAATGTGGAAAGTATCAAAGAAAATCTTCCAGTGTAATCATTAAATCTTCAGATCCAACTTTTCAGAGGATTCCTGTTGAGTGTCCAGGGCAGTATCTTGGTAAATTTGGTTCCCACCTTACCGGACAGGGCTTTTTTTATGGGCTGCTGCTATTTGGCCTTTGGCATCTGCTCTGTACCACGTCCTGCAATTTGTTGATCTGTTCTGTCAAGCTTTGTGAAGGAACCTATTGCATGAATAAAGGTGAGTGCAGAGTCCGGTTGGTGTTGAGCACAGCATGGTACCAGTGGGAGGAGAGTAATTCTACATGGCTCGTTATTCACACTGCCATTACAACTAGCACTCGCTGTCCTGCACAGCCTGAGTCTAGCTAATACCTTGAAGAAACAAGAAAGGTTTATTATGTGACAAAAGGGTCTGAAAAACCTTCCTAAAAGGTCCACTTATTGCTGAATGCAGATAAACTGGAAGAGAGGGGGAGAAAGGAGCATTAGACACCATTGTGTGTCACACACGGACAAAAGAGGATTTTCTCATTCTTAGTTGTGTCAGAGGCAGAGCTTTGTTCCCCTGTAGACGTGGTAGTTCCGTCCCACCTGTATGGTCCTGATTGCTTCCTTTGGGTAGCTTATAAAGACTGTATTTGTTCACCTATATATGTGAATAATCACATGGAGCCAGGTTTCAAGGTAGTGAATATTGCCATGGCCCCACTGAATCTCTGCTGACAAATGTGGAGGTCACATCCAGCCTGTGCTATTTTTAACACAGACCTCATCTCCTTCTCTGTTCCTGTGTGTGGAGTGGGAAACAAGCAGCATGTCAGTAAGCTCAGCCAGGACCTTGTGTCGCTCTGTGGCACAGTCCACGTCAGCCACGCTAATCTTTTCACAGCTGGCAATTGCGCATAGAAGGCTCTTTCTCCCTCATTACTAACTGCCACATGTATGACTGAAGCAACCAGCAATACCACTTACCGGGTGGACTCAATGGGGTTGGTTGTTATGAGATGTATAGAATTTTTTACCCACTGGAGCTCTGTAGGAAAAGATAATTTCTGAGGGTGACTTATGCGGATCTGGCTGCCACTTATTGAAAAATATGTGGGATGTAGCGAAAATTACCTGAATCTGTCGGGTAGCAATAGAACACATACAGGAAAGGTTAAAAATACACAAATGGCTCTCTCTAGTGACACCTCAAAATGAGGACATTTCAGGGCAACATGGGCAAATGATCTGGTCCAATAAGCTTTTCCCAGGAATCAGTGAGTTGTTAGTACAATCTCCTGGATTTCAGTCTGGGGATTTTTATCAGAACTGTGGACCCTCTTTGTGCTGTTTTGCAAATGCCCACGTGTTTCCTGCTGCTAGCAGAGAGACACAAGGGTCTGTATCAGAGCCACGGTCTGTTCTTCTCCAGCCCCTGGAACTGCTGTGGTGAGTCAGAGATACAGGGGTTTCGCCACAGCCTGTGAACCAACCCTCCTCATTAATCATTTTACTGCTTGTGGTGTTAATTGTAAGCCAGATCCAGCTCACCAGGCAGCTGCCCAAAAGGTTTCACGTCAGACCTGAGGGGCAGAAGCAAGTCAGCAACAGGAGGCAGGGAGAGGAACTGGGAGCTACATCAGCTGGCTCTGCTATTTACAGGACTTCTGCATTTTGAAGCAAATCAACCTCTGAACTCTAATAGCAGCCTTCAGATTACATCCTGTTGGCTGGTTAGTTTAGCACAAGCATGTGGAAATTTGGACATCAGCATGTCCATAACAGCAAAAGAAGAAAAGTCTCTTCAGCTTCTCCCCAGAGCTGGGAGGCTTTGAAGGAAGGAAGTCATATGCTTGTCGTGCATCCCCCAGCGCTCCTTGGCTGTCCTTGCCATGACCTGACAAGTGGAAGCTGAAAAGGAAGCTATTTTTAAAAATCCAGAACTCGAGAGCTTAATCAGTTAAATTCCGTGTCAGCGACGGGGCTGAGAAGGTCAAATATGTAACCTTTGTCAAGGTGCACATTTTTGAAAGGGCATCTACTGTTTTGGTACGTTTATCAGAAGATCTGGAATCCCAGCTTCGCTAGTAAAATCGTCACTCCTGTACATCTTCAGAATAAAATACTAATAAATCCTTGCTCCTGTACTGCTTCAAAATTGAATGTTCTGTGATTAATAGTTGCAGGGGCAAGTGCTTGAAGCACTCTGTGTGATTAAAATACCAATTACACTCCTGAGGCTCAGGCAAAGGTGGACTAAGGACAACTCAGGAATTCCTGATTCCTAATGCTGCTCTCTTCATTTGGCCTCAATCTGGTGTTTTAATAGGCTAATATCACAAAAAAATTCTCTGTAACTGAGAAGCTGGGAAATATATCTCTGTCTTGGTTTGTGAGTTTCACTAACACATATTTTAAAACAATTATATTCAGGCATTTACAGGTGAGGTTATCATTCTGGAAACAGTTTATGTTGGGAAATTCATTGTTGCAATATTAACTTTCCAGTCATCCAATAAATAAAATAATCCCAGTGCTGCTAGAAATAGTTATAAATTACAAATTAGTTTAAATTCCAACAAATTGCTAACCTGAAATCAGCGGCTCTGCTGGGAAAAGTGTGAATCTCATGTGGAGAGCACTTGAACAAAAAGGTCAGTGATGTGGTCTGTTACGTGGAGAAGGAAGAATTTTTTTAAAACATATTTTATGTTTCGTTCTAGTAGTTCTTATAGCTATTAGCACTAACTATGCAAACTAAAGCAATATTGCTTCCAGATCATACGGAGTTTTCAAAAATACTCAGTTTCTTTTCATCTGAAATGAAGATGCCGATCTTGTTAAGATGAATAATAGATGCAAGATATTCTTAATTATTAAATTGTGAATTAATTAAGTTACTGCAGGACGAATGAGAAGTGATCATGGTACGGAAAAGTAAGCCCTGTTGCTGATCTTTGGATGAGGCTGGTGGTAACTTATTGCAGTGCTAACATTGGTGAATCAGTGTCCAGCTCAACATGGTTTCATGGCTGCCTTCTGCTGTTTTTTTGTTGAGGGGATGAAATTCAAAGTCAAAATTGCTGAGCTTATTCACATCTTTGGTATCTCATTAGAGATGTTTAATCATCTGGAGAAGCTCTGACTAGCTGGTTAATGTGATTATTCCATGTCACCTATCTCCTGTGGAGAACTCTCCATAGCAACATGAGATTGAAGGTGTTTACAAGAAACTCACCTGAAAGGACCCCAGCAACAGCATTTGAGACTCTCCTGTGGCAATTTATAGCACGAATCTTCAAAGAGAAAAAAAAAGATTTGTAAGTTAAAATGAGCGAACAAATGATCAAAGATTCTGAGGGTCTCTTGAGTTAGTGATTTTCTGGTTTTTCCCTTACTGCTCCAGGCAGAACTGATTAACTAATGAAGACAGGAGAGAACTGCTGAGGAAGGGATGGAGAACAAAACCTTATTAAAATCTAGCAATAAGATAACTCTGTTTTATGTAATATCTGTTCTGTTGATCGCTTTTAGTGACAACATCTCAACAGTATTTTTTTTCTAATTAAGCAGAAGTGCCAGGTACTGTAGGCTATATAGTCTCCTGTTTTGAAGTTCAAACTGTGCCTTTAACAGTACTTAAGAATTTTTGTTGCTTGTTCTGTAGCTTAAAGAAGTCAGGCCTTCAGACACAGTCGCCAACAAAAAGGAGCCACGTTTTAAAGCCAAAGCCGCAGCTTTGGTTATTAAGCCTGATAGATAAGTTTATTGCTTCAGTGTAGCAAGCAAACTATGTGGTAGAACTTGAGGAAGCTGAAACTAGAAAGCAACCCATAAAGTGATCAATCAGGCAATAGGCTTAAAACCTAAAGCTGCATTATTAAAATGTGGCACTTCTTGGCTGAGATTGCTTTGGATATGTGATGAATAGAGATCAGAAAACAGACAAATTTGTGGAAGAAAAGCCCATGGAACAAGCCTCTCTGGATTAAACCATTGGCTTAAAAGAACCTAAAATGTGGATTGCTGGAAGGCCACCACAGGATAAGAATCACTATACACTATTTCTGCTCCTCCTTTCCTTCTCACAAGAGATATTACTAGAGGTAGGCTGCTGGACTAGATAGGTTAGATAAACTAGTGATACCATTATTATGCAATTTAAATTCATTTAGTCATGGACTTAGCTCGTGACTCAAGAAGTCACAAGTACTATTCAAGGGCAAAGAACAGGAAGATTTGGTCAGTGCTGACTTGTAGTTACTTTTCCACACCTCATTTGATAGCCATAATTTGCCCCTTTCACCTCCTCTTAGGGGAATATTTCTCTATCCTTCCATACTAAAACCTTTCAAGTCTCATTTACATACCTGGATCATATTCCTAGTGAAAGTATTGAAAACATGTGATTCATGCTTTACGTATAACGTATATATAATAATTATATATAATATATATAACAAATATTAAATGTATAACATCAGCTGCATGATTCTTTATGTTCCTTCTCAAACACCTTTTTTCACACATCACTGTGCTTCACTGCCACCCAAAATCATCTCTGTACCTTTTTTTTGGAGTTACTTGGGTTTTTTCTTTTAAAAATATGAAGATATTCTGATAACTCTGTATCTGTGGATAACATCTGTATAAAATAATTAGGCATCATAATGCTAGGCAGAAAGATCAAGCTTTCAGCACCAAACTTTTATTGACTTGTAAAATTTAACAACCATGATAGCACAGCACGTGTGTGTGCGTATGAGGGCATTCCTGTGAAAGATACATTATTTGAGGATTAGAAAATCTGAGAAACATCTGGTTAACAAATGAGTCCTGCAATAGAGTTAATTCTTCAACTTCTTTTTATCTCTAGCACTAATGATTTCTGTACTACTAGACATTCCCAGTGCCAGTGAGTCCCCACCAGTTGGTGGTTATAATGGGGAGCTCAGAGCAATGTGATGAGCAGATAAAAGTGGACATGAGCATAGTACAGCTATTGTGGTATGGAAAATGTAAGATATATATCTTACATGATGTATACTTTTCATGAAACGACTTATTGGATGTCTGGGATAATGAGGACCCTAAGTCGTTTATGTGGCAGTCAGTGGCAGAAAGTCTGTTAAGGGAAAGACTCCAAATACCTCATTGTGTGCAGGGACAATGCCATGCAGACTGCACTGTCCCAGCCTGGGGTCAATTACACCCTACAAACAGCAAGAGTCTCCCCCTTTGAGTCTTACAGCAGGATAATCCCTTCTTTGGCTGCAGTTAATGTCTTGCCTTCCAGTTGAGTAATTTTAGACTCTCCAAGTGGCTATCAGACATTTAGACTCTGGAGTCACAGAGCTGCCGCGTTTATGGTAGCTGCCTTACGCCGTTGCCAGCTATGCTGTCAAGGGTGATGGTGGCTATATAGCTGCAAGGGTATGGCCGTGCTACATGACTTGGAAGACTGTGAAGTTGATGCAGTGAACTGTAGGGGAATCTATGGGGCTTTTGCCTGCTCCTTTGCACCAAAGCACACCTCCGCTGAGCCTTCTGGATCTCTTTCTTTGGTTTACGGACATGGTGTCTGACCTTTGACAACCTGATGGGTACAAATTGCTCCACCAGCTTAGATGTGGCTTTTCCCAAGACAAGAAAGTGTAGATATCCCAGTCTTTGCATTTCAGGCTCTCAGGGCTTTGTTTCTGTTTCGTCTTTAACAAGTGAGCTTGTGATCATCTCCTCTAAGCTCCATCAGCATGAAGTATGGGTTTTTTTCAGCCAGTTACAGCTTCTGTGATCTCTTTGCTATCTGGTTTCTTCCTCACTGCTTCTGCAGCATTTTGGTAGCCTTCAAGCAGCGTGTCATTTCAGTCACGTGAAATAAGTCTGTGTATAGCAACCAACCAACTAGACTGGATGGAGGCAACTGCTGCAGTATACAGCAGAAAATAGAGTAACTCCAAGTGCAAAAAGCATTTCAAGTGGCTTAAAAATTGCTTTATTATGAATTATAGACTGCTTTTGCTGTCCTGATAATGGAAAAACACCATCAACTGTGATTCATTGTAGTCAAGCAGCATTAACTTCAGAGAGAAATGCGACAAAAGGGAAACTGCTCCCTTGGTAATGAGGTATTTTGTGTGGGCAAGCATTATAGCTGTGATAAATTATTGTACATTGCTCACTCAAATTTGTCCTTCTAGGCCCTTTTGGTGTTGAAGTTATATACTATATAGTAAAACGTAAGTTAAAGAGTGCCTGAGCACTCGAAGAAAGGAGTAGCAAGTGTTAATCAGAGATTATAATCCTTACACATATTAACAGCTCTTAATCTGATTAACAGAACAGCAAAAAAACCCAGAAGTAGCAGAAAAAGCTCATCTTTTCACAAATGGCGATGAAAGCTTTCTAAAGTGTGGATCTAAAGACAGACTTCTTGGGTGTCATTTTATAAGGGACAGGTAAATGTGGGTACCCAACCACTCAGTAGATTAATTTAGCTGCTTTTTAACTACCCTCTCTCAGTTTCATGTTTGACAGACCCCACAGGAAGCCCAGAGAGAGATATCTCACTAGGCTAAATTCAGCCTTTGTGAATACCTGCATTGCCAGAGATTATCATACCGTATTAACTGAGGATCTATTTTAGCAGGAAACTCTCTCATTATGAAACATGAATGCTGAGAGGGCATTACAGATTACCAATTCTTTCTGTACATGTGTGTTCAAATTCAATCAGGTTGGTATGCCACCTGTTGCCATTTAATTTAAATTGAATTGATCACTAGAGTTCATTAGCACATCATTTTAATATTGTCTTGCTAAAATCCTTGGCCTGTGGAAGTCAAGAATAAAACCCCCAGACACGGTGGTGAGATGACACCATGGCATTAGCTCTTTTGCAAAATTAATGCAGCAAAATAAATTCCTTCTTTCCTTCCTTGTCATTCTTCAAATTTTGAACCGCTGCCAGTTGGACAATCATCCTCCGTGTTCTGCTGTCATTTATGGACCAAAGATACTGCAGGGGTTAGTAATAGGTGTTTAAGACCCATCTCTCTCTCTCTTATTATTTCTTTCTCCTGTTGAGAAAGTTGCTTAGTTACTTCATGTTTTAACTCCTCATTTGCAGATTGAGTGGCAGCATTTTCCTCCTTAGAGTATGAAGATTAAAACTCCAGATTGGAGGAACTCAGGTTCTCCATAAACCACGTCCAAGCATGGGGGAAAAAGGCCCAATTCTTGTCTGTATATATCAGATCAAATTTAGTTTTTGACCTCTATTTGTGTACCTTCTCTCTTTATATATTTTGTTTTGCTTTTCTGATTCCATTAGTTGTCATTAAAGGGTCCCGGAAATTGCTTCAGAAAGGATAACACCCCAGAGTCCACTGGTTTTGGCTTCCCTGAACAGAGTGGTCTGTAAGAAATAGTTAGAGCGGTTAGTGGATGGGCATGTCCAGCTCTAGAGTGTTCCTTGGCAACTTGATTTTGTTTCAAGGGAAAAGATGCTCTTCACTATATGACTGGGAAATGCAAAGTTGTGCCATAGCTCAGAGCTCTCTTTTCTGAGACATGCATTTTTATTTTAGTTGATTAGTTATAATGATGCATGATGATGACAGACTTGGGTTCGTGGAGGGTAATTCCAGCCTTGCTGAAGCTGGAATTGGCCATTTATTGGTAAATAAATGGGCAGAACTTTGCCTAATGATGTGAACAAGGATATTAGGAGGATTGGACAGTCACAAAGAATCTTGGGAAAACTGAATTCGTCTTTGCTTATCCATATGAGTTAATTTCAATCAGAGAGAGGTCTGTATTGAATGATTTAGACATCCCATGGTCTTTTATTTATGAGGTCTGTGGGGTCTATTATATTATCTAATAATTTCCATTCTGCCTCAGGTCAAATGCAGATTTCTATAGTACTCAGAGAACTAATAGTGGAAAAGATTTGTTTCCAGATTAACTAGAGGTGGTCCCACACTAGAGACTGTTGTGTTTTATATATGTGAAACTAAGTCTGTAGAACTTTTCTGTTTTAATTTTCTCTTTTGAGTGTGCTTTTGTTATTTGTGACTTTGTGCCTGAAATTTTGCTATAGCCCTGTAGGTCACAGAAGAATTATTTGAGGGATTATTTTTCCTGTTGGTTAAAACCAGTCATAACTAAAAGGTTTACTTAACTTGTTTATATTTGGATTTTTTTATAAGCCTGTTGTATAATTTTGATGTCATTATGGCAGCATGTGCTGCATAGTCTGGCAGTACAGATCTACATGGTCATAACTTGGCATTATGTAAATACTATATTTATTTTAATGGGAACATTTTTTTTTTTAAATATATGCTTTTAGAGATAAAAGAAAAATTCTCTGAATGTAAATTTGGCTCTGCTGAATAGTCATTTAAAAAGAGTGACTGGAAAGTGACATGTGTACCCTTTTTAACTTGTATGACATTGAGAGCTTTAGAAATTTTAGCATCATTCATGTTAACACATCAAAGTGTTGCTGGTTGAACTCAAATCTCTCTGAAATGCTAATCTGCACCCTTAACTGTACTGGAATGAACATACAGATGGTTCTTCTAATTACTTGGAAAAAGAAAAGGGGATGATTTCCTTTAATGATTTCCCCTTCTTTCCAGACTGAAAGCAGTTCCAGCTCTTCCCTCCAGCTAATTTGACCGTTAAAAGATGCCTTTGTCTTGCTTTCAGCTATTGAGATTTCATCACAATTTGTTAAAACTTTCCGTCATGAAGCGAGGTGTGAACCCAGGGCTATGTAGGTTTGGTTCAGAGGTCATGTGAAGGGGAATTATAATCCTGAGTATTTAAAACCAGAATGGGGGGTTATTTTCATCATCCCATGTTATTGCACCAATGGCAAAGATGGGTTTTTAGGGTTAAAATTAGAGCTTGAATCTTAGATGCAGGAGGTCATTGATCAGGGGATAGACCCCAGGTATTCAGGCTCCAGACTCATGGTAGCTCCATTTTCCCCAAGGATGCAAATGAAGGGATTTGACACACATTTCTAGAGCTGTTGACTTTACTGCTGCTTTGCGGGGTAATACGTGCTTCAGAGGAACCAGAGAAAAATGGTTGGTGAATAATTTCAAAGCTTTTAATTTTCACTGTGGACCAGAACAAAGGTTGAGATTTTACAAACTCTATCCTGGAAAATGAGACCTGCACACTGTAGAAACAGCTGCCATGATCACTGGTCTGCTGGCACACTACCTCTCTATGCCTCTGGATCATGCTGATACAGCTATGTGGGAATCTCTTTTCATGGACAGGGATGGTATTTCAGCCAGGTGGGTCCATGCCAGCTGATGAAATATGTGAGGCACAAACCTCCTGCTGTTAGGGTTCACGTAAAGCTACCTGAGGAGAAAGAAGGTCTTTGTTCTGCCTGGGAGCATGGCTAAGCTGACACAGGTGGCTGAGAAGGGGACTAGGGCTGTGGGAACACACAGCACACTGTGGCCTCTGTCTGTCTTCAGATCCCAAAGGCGAGTTTCATGTCTCCTGCCTTCTTTTACCTTGGAGCCCTGTTCCTTGTGGGCTGAGGTTAGTTGGTGTAAATTGGAACAAGACTGGAGAGCAAAAAGGGATAGACTTGATTTCTTTTGGCTCATGAGCAGAGTAGCCCTTTAGTTGTGTTTTGAAGGTTGTGACCCATAGCCTTGCGTAGAAAACTACATGTCAATGACAGTGTCATCCCACAACTCCTCCAAGTATTTCATTTAATTCAAAATAGCAACAAGATGCTGCTGTTATTTCAGGTTTTAATAGAATTTTATCTAAATAAATTACCATTTGCTGGTGGATTCTAGAAGCTCTCATGGGTATTTTTCAATTAAAATACTCAGTGGGAGCAACAACAAAAAAAGAAAAAGGAATAGTTTGGATAAATAGAGCTACTCCATTTCTTCTGAACTTCTACATATATATCTTACTTAACCACTCCCTGTCGGTGATGTTTTCTGTTCCATTTTTGAGGTGCACCACTTCTCTCCAAGCTATTCAAAAGAAGACGATTTGCATTCACGAGTGTAAAAAGACTATTTCAGTGCTCAGAGAGGCTAGTTGTGAGGCCAGAATTCCATGGGTTTTTTCTCCTTAATTTTCTATTAACCAAAATGTTATATAATGTTTCTGCCAAGTAAAACCAGGCTAAGTAACCAGGCTTAAAAGATTTTTTCTCCACTAGAACCAAAAATAGGAACCATTACTGATATAGGATGGTGTTCCGGCTTTTTTAGAAGCACAATAGCACGGCTATGTTCAGAAAAGGCTTTGAAGGAGTTTGTTGCCTAGGGCTATGTATTTTGATTTTGCCTGCTTGAATCTAAGATTTACAAGGTTGGAAAAGAAACAGGGGAAGAGCAAAATGGTTAAGTAGAAATTCTTGCCTTGCCTTTTTATTTGTCTGGAGTGATGACACCTCATATAGTAATGGGTAAAGGTGGTTTGGCTAGGTAGGGGATCAGCACATCTAGATACCCTTGTCAATTCTACCAGTAATATCTGTCCTGCTGCAGGGTAAAAATTATCCAGCCTCAGCTCCATCCTCCTTAGTGTGGAGATGACAGTGATCTTTGCTTGGTGTCAGAAAGAGATGTTCATTATCATGCATAAATTGCTGTGAGCTTCTCGGCTTGTTACGTTTGCAGTGATTAAATTGTCTTCTGTTTGGGCAGGTCTTACCTTGTACAATAGGTAATGTTCATTGCAAGTCTCTCTGTACAGCTGAAGTACTACTAGAGCAATGGGGTTAAGATAGTAAACGAGTCCTATGTAACATCAGCTCACTTCTCTGGAGATTTTTTTTTTACTGTAGGATATAGTTCTCATGACTCACTACTACTACTAGGAATGAAACATCTGAAACTATTTGCATTTCTTGATAGGAAAGAATTATTTTCTTGCAATGATGAAACAAAATATATGTAAATTGACGTAAGAAATGTGAACATCTGGGGCATGCTAGACCTCACAGATTTCAGGCAAGCTCTCCTCATGTATTATATAGTAACAGAAAGTACAGCACTTGAGCAATTAGTTATTCTGACATTGCAGTGATTTACTGCAAGTTTTTAGCAAAGCCAGCAGAATGTAAAATTCCAGATTAAGGTTCCCACGTACTTTGGTTTTTGAGTATGACATCAGCACTTACAGAACAGTGGAGTTCTTTGTTTGGTGAAACAGTAAGCACTGCATTGGTGGTTGAGTTGGCATTTGTCACACAGAAGGGAGGAAGGAAGCTACTGTTGAAAAAAAAAAAAAAGCAGATTCCTCTGCTTCAAGTAGCATATCTCAGAGCAGCCACAACAGAGGAGCAGTAATGGGACCACCTTTTGCTACTATTCATCATCATCAGATGGTGGTCACATCCAGCCCTGAAGCTAGTGACCATGGATAACAGACATTTAGAAATCATGCAAAGTAAACCAGATTTGTTCTGTAAAATGAAAATGTCTGTGGAAAAAATGGATAAAGTCTGGGGTGGATATTTATTGTAGACATTGCATGTTCAAGTCTTGTAATCGATGGTAGGTCAAACAATGCATTCGGATGAAAACAAGAGTGTAAATTAAATCAGAGCTGAACTGTGACTTTTGCTGCTGCTCATGTACTTGACAAAGCCCATACATAAAACCAATTTTGCCATCACAAGTGCAGTCACAAAATGAACAAAACAATTCTTAAAGCAGAATGTTAGGGGAAAGGTACTTGGAGACTAAAGTCTTAACAGCAATCAGATAATGGGAAGAGTCATTAAACAGTGGAAGAGTGTCCAAAGGAAGGGCTGAAAGAGGTGAGCCCGAAGGAGTTGCAGTAAAAGAAACCTAGTGGTCTTTGTGGTTTCAAACTTCTTGTATTACGTGAAAAGATGGGGAAAAGCTAACAGAGCTGGAGAGAAGCATTCTAAAGCAAATATGTTAAAGAAAAGGGCAGGGGAGATCTTGGGCAGTGCTGAAATCTGCACCAAAATTCACATTGGTTTTCATAAGAGAATCTCAAGTCAGGAGTACTGCCATTTATAACCAGTGCTACATATATCAGAATAACATGAAAGAATAAACAAGAGTTTTGTGTGGAGATAAGTCATGGCGGTGGGAGTCATTGTGAAATGGTTATTCACCTTCTGTGTTCCTCTAATTTTTTTCCACATCAAGCCTTTTCTGCTCCTTATTTTGCTCATCTAGGAACAGATGCCTTGAATGGCTGCTGTGAGTGACACTGTGAAGCTGGAAAAATAAGCAGCCAAATTCTCTGGAACAGAAATGGACACAAAGGAAGAGAATAAACCCAGACGCTGAAGCATAGCTAAAATGGATACAATGCACACACACACACACACACACACACACACACACACGCACACGCACATACAGAGTGAGAGAATAGTCCTGATAGCAAATACAGATCCATACATTTGGAGGGGGAGGTGACCATATAGACCAGCCTGGCTGCAAGTATGCTGGAAAGTGTTTTGTTTTCTTTTTTTAAATATCAATTCCTTGGTCTAAGTGGAGCTGTGCTAAAAACATACAGAAGGCTTCATTAGAGGTTCTGACAGGGTATTTTCTCCTGATGGTGTAGGGAATTAAAGTCCAATCTCTCTTCCACCTTTTTAAATTTTTTTTCATTTTTCAAACATGAATTTGCATGAGAGAGCGGAACAACCCACTTCCAAGTACTGTTCTTATCTCTACATAATGGTATTATGCAAACTATAATCAAACTAGATGACAGTCCTTCAGACAAACCTTTAGTATTAAGAGCTTTCAAAGCTCCAGGGCAAATTGTTGGTAGTGGGATAGTTAATTAAATGGAGGTTGGATTTTATTACTTTATATAAACAACTAAATACAGCTGGAATGATGTTGGTCCTCTGGGTTTTTTTCCTTCCTGTTTGACAAATATTAATTGAACTAATTGTTCCATGGAAACAGCAAGTTTCCTTATGGCAATGTGGTCACTATAGAACATCAGGTAGCAGCTTCTCTCTTCTGCTCTTACCTGTCACCAGGGTAGATGGGGCATTTTGGATAATGTAGGAAGCAGGAAATACTTTTCAAGGAACCATAGAGTTGTAGAACGGTTCAGGTTGGAAGGGACCTTAAAGAGCATCTAGTTCCAACACCCCTGCCATGGGCAGGGACACATTCCACTAGACCAGGTTGCTCAAAGCCCCATCCAACCTGGCCTTGAACACTTCCAGGGAGGGGGCATCCACAGCTTCTCTAGGTAACTTGTTCCAGTGCCTCATCACTCTTACAGTAAAGCAATTCTTCGTAATAGCTAATCTAAATCTACCCTCTTTCAATTTGAAACTATCAGTCCTTGTCCTATCACAACACGCCCTTGTAAGAAGTCCTTCTCCATCTTTTATGTGGGCCCCCTTTAAGTATTAAAAGGCCACGATAAGGCGTGCCCAGAGCCTTCTCTTCTGCAGGCTGAACAACCCCGACTATCTCAGCCTGTCTTCATAGGTGAGGTGCTCCAGGTGCTTTTTCCTTTTTTAGCTCTTGGGGAGATCCCCTTGGGGTGCAGGGTTCAGCATAACTGCTGGCCTGCCCGTTTCTCGTGGATTGCATACCAAGCGTTTTTGTGGGCAAAGCACACTTTGCGTGCGGTGCAGGGGGGTTTTATGGGAGCCCTGCCCTTGCCTTTCAGCGGGGCTCTGGGATGACATGCCCAGTCACACCGCGGGGACCGAAGCTCCTTCTGGGGTGAAGCCGGGACCTCCCAGACGGAGCCGAGCCGGACGGGCGCTGTCCGTGGTGCTGCAGGCGCGCGGAAAGCCGGGGGGAGAAAGGCTGCTGGTGACACTTGCCTTTGGGAAGGGGTTCCAACCCCAGCAACACACGAGTGCAGAGGGACACTGTTTCTCCGTGGTGCTGTAAAGAAGTTTTGCAGCATTTTGTTGTGTTGCTGCAAAGGGCCAAGCCTCAGCCACTAGTTTTCTTGGCAGCCCTCTTCTACAACAGGGCTAAACTGCATGCAAGGACCCTGGGGCTATATGGTGAGCCTGACTCCTGGCTGTTTAAGTCTGCAGGGAACACTTCTAACACTAAGTTTCTCCGGGGCTCAGCATTCAACCTGTGAATGTTTCTGGGAGCTAATTCCCACAGTCTGTTGTTGCTTGGGGCATGTATTAGTATTGCACTCTACATCCCTTCAGGGCCTGTGAGCAGAGGGGAAATACCAGTTTTTCTGGAGGAGTAGGGCTTGTTGGTTCTGATGGATATGCAAATCTGCCTTCATAATTTTTGTTAGGTTTTAATCCTTCCTTGTAAGAGAAGCCTTTCAGCCTTTATATCAGAGAGATTCACATACCTTCTCCCAGGTTAGTCCTCACTGTAAAAAAATGTACGCACACTTTACCATGATATGTCAGCACTATTGCCTAAAACCATCATTATAATTGAAGAAGGAAACATCTAGCTCTCATATTTCTGAAGGTTTTGCCCCACTTTTTTTTTTTCCCCTAGTGTTTTATATCCTGTCTATGGGAACTCTGAAGGCAGCAGCTGTCTCATACTGTAATATGATAAGGCTTTTAGTGGTGGTTTTACTGGTGGTAATACAAATCTTAAATTCTATTGATGTCTGTCCAGACAACAGGGACATGGTCAGACTTGTTCACCATTTTTTCACTATTTGTTTTTCACTATTTTTCTGCAAAACTCTGCTTTAGCATGTTCAATCAACAAATTCAACATGAATATCTCCTGAAACATCATAGGATTTAACCTACTTATCCTTTGTTTAGAAACTGAAAAAATGAAACCCCAAAAAATTCCTCAAAACTGTACACCAAAAGCTAACATAAAAAAGAATTCAGTTCAGCTTATTTCTTGGTCATTAATTCCTGCGTAGCTTTGGCTGGCAAAGGAAATGTTTAGGGGGAAGGGGTGTGAGGGAATGAAATCTGCTTATATCAAGTCTCTGGGTAGCAATCTTGCAGGAAGGCAAGAGCAGAGAAGGAAGAATCAGTGATTGTACTGACTGAAGTGCCTTGGAGCTGAAATGTTTTTAATGAGTGACTCTGCCAACCCTGCCGTTCTCCCTACTTTGTAGATGAGACGCTCTTAGCAGGTGCCAAGATGAGTAACAGTGAAAGTTCCTCTGGCAAATGTTCAAGTGCTGTTCTAGTTGACCTGCACAGACACTAGTGCACAAATCTTCCCATTGAAGAACCACAAAGAACACTAGAAACATCTTAGGACTTAGTCTCAGCTGTGTCCATGTGTGTGGGTGTCCCTATATGTAAATTTTAATTCTATGTCTTGAACTTTCTCACAGGGAATACTGTTGGAAAAGGTGATAGTGAATTTATTTTCAAGTAGGAGTGAATGAAGTCCAAAGCCTAAATCTGTGTTGATGAAGCATGGAAATGAACTTTCCGAAGCCCAAGCCCAATGTAAGTAATCGTACCACATGCATGTGATAAATGGATCAAGCTTTCTGTTAAAAGCAGGTGTTTTATCCCCATTATACATCTATTGTCCCAAACCCCACCATTTCCAAAGAGCAATTTGTTGCCCTCCACTTAGAAGTGTTTTACTTTCCATCCCAAATTTGCCCATGGTGAATTTGTTCTTTCATTAGTATTGTTCCTTAGCTTAAATAGGTCTTTACCTTCCCTGGAGTTTACCTTCCTCCCCAGTGTTTTGAAAGAATACAGGGCAATTCTGCTCCAGTGAATAGATGCTTACAGGAAGGAAATTGTCCAGAGATTGTAGTAGAGGCAAATTAACCCTGGAATCTGCCACAAAGTAGTAGTTTTTCTTTTCCTTGCACTTTGAAATGTACTGCCTGCTCCTTTATATAGACTTGCCACAGAATTTACTCCATCCTAAGCCATAGTGAAAATGCTTATTATCCGGTGACCTTGATCCCGTCTTTTATGAGAAGTTTTTCCTCTGTAATGGTATCAAACTTCCTCCCATTCTTCTTGAGGCTTTCCAAGTTTCTCGGTGTAATTGTGCAATTATCTTCCATATCAACTCTGGTTCCAAACTTGGGGTTCTATCAAATTTAGTTGGTGTGGTCCTGCTTTTGTGCTAACATAATAAAATGAAAAGAACTACCAAGGCTGGTCAATGCCAAGCAAAGTTCTTGAGGAGCATGAATGGTTACTGTCTTCTGGCCCAATTCCTTCATAAATGCCATAAAGATAGGAAAAGCTCTTACTTCTCACCCAGCAGTTCCATGTGCCAGTTCAGGCAGAATCTGGCAGTGGGGGTTAGCCAGCTCCTGACGGTATGAGTTTATTCACTTCTACATTTGCCTTTTACCTTGTTATGGCAATTGTGATCTAGCACCTTCATTCCCAGGAAACTACTTGCATTTTTATCAGTTTTTACACTGTTGCCTTAATTTTAGCAAAAGATCTTCATCCTCTAAGGAACCAGCTCACTTTTCTCATCTCACTTTGCTCGGCAGACTCAGAATTCTGTGCATACAGGGAAGAAGAGTAGAGCCCCTATTCTATATTTAGAGTGCAACCTCAAGCACATTTTGACTTAAATTCAAGCCTCGTCTTCATTCAAGTTGTTAAGCTCCTCTTCAGCTTAAATGGATTATTTTAAGCCGAATCCCAAGTTTATCAAAGTTTGGTACCTTGAATTTGAGAAAAGCAACAATAACAACCAAAAAACCCCAAGAAAAGTAAATAAATCCCTAAATTATAAACATTTAGGGTTTACATTTAGGGTTTTAGAGTTTAGAGGCTGTGATGTCTCAGTCCACAGCAGGGGCAGACAGGATGCATTTATATGATTAAATGAGAGAAGGAGGGACAGGCTGCCCTGTCTTGAAATTGTATGATACACAGCCTTGTTCCCTGGCTGGTCAAAAGAATTCGCTAAAGGAACCCCCAGCTCTACTTTGCTCAAAATAGGCAAAGTGTCTATTTTTATTGTAGCCTCTGCAAGAGTTACCTGATCTGCTCTGTACAGAACATTCCTAGAAGAATGTGAAAGACTTTTTAAAGGAGTTCTGTGATGAAAAAGAAGTTGTGGTTGACAGAAAAAGGCACAAATAAACAAGAACATAGAAAACTAACAGCTGAAACCATGAGACTTTAATGACAGAAGGAATTTTTTGGTCTATAAAGCCTAAACAACAGAAGAGAGGACCTGCCAGGCTAACAAGTACGGTTGAGTTTTGCAAGTATAGCTACTAGGATCAGATCTCATTCCTGGATCTTGTTGTTTTAGATAGGAACTAGAGAGATGATTAGACGAGCACGTAAGGAACAGCGTTAGTGCTCTGAGAGGTTTACCACTTTCTGAAAGTCACACAGCAGCTCACAGGGTTTGTACTCAAAGTGTCTGTACAGAGTTGGGCAGGTTAGTGTAAGAGATCATGAAAACACAGCTGTGAAATGTCTCTGTGAAATCTTGGTTTGGCTCTTGGTAGAACATTCTCCATTAAGTCAAGGGAGAGCAGGGTTTCAATTAGACACTAACCAGCATTCCTTGTGTGACACCCTCATACACTTGGAGTGTAAAGCAGTCCTTCTATGACAGTAATGCAGTTTCTGTGACCTTTTCTCTTTTAATGAGAAAATTCTGTGTATCAAATAGACAGAATTATACACATTTCAGGAAGGACACGTAGCCTAGGAAATTCTAAGCAAGACTAGTATTTACAGTTCTAAAAGGAGGAAAGGAGTTTTCTTTGGGGTAAAATGCTGAAACAGTTTTTCTATTCAAGCCCCTATTAAATAATATCTTTCCAGGTCTTGGATGTAAAATACAGTTAAACTGAAGAAACTTCCTGCCTGAAGCCAAAACAAACAGAAAATCACTAACAGAAATAGGATGGGAGCCTTCAAACAGAAGGTGTACTGGCTACTGGTTTCAAAGGTGAAGAAAATACATTTAAAGGTAAAAGACAATGGAGGAAGGTTGCTTGGTACAGCTTGAAATAAAAGAACCTCAAAGGTCTCTTACAGATTTTGGTGACCTGAACGTTAAGGTGATCTTGAAGACTACTTTAGATGATATTTTGCTTGATTTTTATTCTCACATAGCAATGTATAAACCTTTTTCTCATACAATGAAGGCATTTATTGGATCTACTCTGCAGTTCTTGCGAATGAAACAGAAAATTCACTTATTTAAAAATGTAATTTTCAGTTATTATGTGTGCACTGATACTATCATGAGGCTTCTTTCCTAGCAGAAGCCTTACAATTCCAGTAGGATGTGGGCAGCATGACGGCCATTTACATATGCTTCCTGTTCATTTTTCTGTGTCTTTTGGCTTATACTAGAGACCATATCCAAAGTCTACTGAAATCCTGCTTCAATAGGATTATAATCAGACCATACTTTTCTCCCACATTCAGTGAAACAATTGCGTTTATGGGTTTCAGGAACTACTTTGGCAGCGTGTTGCTTATAACTAAGCAGTACAGTTGCACTGGGTGGTGAAAGCAGCAGGAATCCCCCTTTTCCTTGCCTCTTTGCAACCTCTGCCATTAGGTCCCTCTCCTGTTCTGGATTTGGGTATGTAGAGATAAATAGGTATTGTGTTTCTCTGGGTCCTATCCAGCTCAGATAGGTGAGATAGGACTCTGAAGCGGGATACAAAATCCCATTTTTTGTATGGGTCACGAGCAGGTTACTACATCCATGAAGTGAAGGATGGCACTTCTGAGCAACGTGGCTACGTCCTTGTTCTCTTCTTGGGCTGGAATTATATCCATATTCCAGTCCAAGGCATAATCTAACCATAAATGCAGCATCACAGAGTCAGCACTTACTATATTTGAATAGCCCATCTGTCATAAGCAGTTGTGGGAGAATGGCTCAGGTCTGAACAAGGGCTACACAAGATTAGCTTCTGTTTTAAGGATAGGGAAAGGATTACCACATGAATTAAATCTATTTTAAATTTTGGTTTGTGTCAAATCGTATCGAATCAAAAGAAGGATACGGTTCTGCCCATAGTCTCATAGACTATCCATGAGACATAAACTGTCCATTGAAATTGAGTCTAAATCCCCCGTGTGCCCTGCAGAACCTAGCAATGTTCTCTGTCCCGGAGTATTCAGAAGTCGATAGGCTGTTGCATATATTTTTTGGTTTCCCTAGCTGGTATAAATGGATGCCGTGGATTTTCACTATTTTTCACCAGCTGAGGTACTGGTCCCAGAAGTGTTGAAATGGCAGAGAGTTAAGGGAGAATTAGAACAACAGGCAAGAGCTGGATGGGGATATCTGCTTAAATGTGCAGAATGTAAGCCCTCATACTGATTTTTTGCTCTCTAATGTCTGAACCAAACAAAACAAGTATAGACTGTTCCACAGACTGGTTATCACTTGTTGTATGGTGCTGAAAAGGTTAAAAAACCTACTGCAGGAACAAATAAACACCCCAAATATATTTGGGCAGCTGCAATATTAGAAAGAGTTTGCTGTAGTTCACTGCAGGTAAACCCTTAAAGTTAAGCTATTTGAATGCTAATATTTTTCTTAGAGATACTCGAATGTGTACACTGTTAAAGATGTGTAAACCCCAGCTGAAAATAGTCACAATGGGAGAGCAAACATTGTTCCACCACTAGAAAATAAATTTAAGTAAAATAGGATCCTTTGTGCTACAAGCTAAATGCACTTTTCTAATCCTAACTTCATTCACCAGGTACGTAGATGAGTCCCTCTAGTGGCATAAACATTTATTTGACTTCAGGACGTTATTAAAATTCTATTTTGCAGCCACTTTATAACAGCAAATTCACAGGTAGCTTTTTTTGGACACTCTGAGGGCTGTGGCAAAGTGAATCATGGATTAGATACTGTGCAGGCCAGAGTTAATGAATGTAAATTGATTTTTAGCTGTGAGGGGCGCTGGGAGGAGAAGGGAATTTTTGAAAGGATATTCAAGAACTAATTACTATCAGTAAGAAACACGCAAAAAGCAACGTAATACCCAGGATGGCCAATAGGGACAAAAGCTTATACACAAATCTGTCATGACCTAATAGTGAAGACTGTTTAGAAACACTGATCTCCACTTAGCTTGCAAATGCGCATCACCCTCTTTCTCACTCGTATATTCTCTCTCTCTCTGATGCACACACATGCACTCCTGGATTTGCAGAAGACAGGCATCTAGGGCACTTCTTGGCATCCGCAGGAAAATCATATGGGATTAAAAAAACACAGCAGTAAGTACTCACCGCATTAAATGTTTATTAAGTGGCATGATGTTGAAACCTAGATTTAATAGTAAATACAGGAGCACTTTAATGGAAATTGGTTTTATTTGATTTTTCTTAGGATTTGCTGAAAGCTGCCTCTCTAGGATTACAACTTTGCCTTCTGCTTTTACGGATGCTTGTTTACTGTCCATGCGGTAACCTCTGGACAGCCAGTAATCCATTCATTATCTGCACTGATTGAGAACACTAGTGCACTCAGCTGACGGCAGACGACAAAAGGAGGGAAATGATGAATTCGGACAATTTAACCTCCCAAAGCTTCCTCTCTGCAATTCACAGCAATGCCAGCAATTTATTCTCGGGGCTCCAGTTTGTTCAGACCTTCAAGCCACTCATCATCCCCTGCTACTCGCTAGTGGTTTTTATTGGTGTCATTGGGAATTACCTTCTCATTTATGTTATCTGCAAGACAAAAAAAATGCACAATGTCACCAACTTTCTGGTAGGCAATCTGGCTTTCTCAGACATGCTCATGTGTGCAACCTGTGTGCCCCTGACACTGGCGTACGCCTTTGAGCCCAGAGGATGGGTGTTCGGGCGTTTCATGTGCTACTTTGTTTTCCTGATGCAACCCGTCACTGTGTTTGTGTCTGTCTTTACGCTGACTGTCATAGCTGTGGATAGGTATTATGCCATGGTGTACCCATTCCGCAGGAGGCTCACAATCCCTATTTGTGCTTATATCCTGGCTGCTATTTGGCTGCTGAGCTGTACCTTGGCTGCCCCAGCCTTGGTCCACACTTACCATGCAGAGTTCCCAGAACTGGACTTCTCCATCTGTGAGGAGTTTTGGTTCCACATGAAAAGAGATCGCTTAGCTTACGCCTACAGCACTCTCATCATCACCTACATACTGCCTTTGGCTGTCATCTCCCTGTCCTACCTGAGAATCTCAGTCAAGCTGAAAAATCGTGTAGTCCCAGGCAACGTCACCCAGGGTCAAGCTGATTTGGACCGAGCAAGAAGGAGAAAGACTTTTCGCTTGCTGGTCTTAGTGGTGGCAGCCTTTGGAGTTTGTTGGTTGCCTCTGCACATCTTTAACATAATAAAGGACATAGACATCAGCTTGATTGACAAGCAGTACTTCAATTTCATCCAGCTGCTGTGCCACTGGTTTGCAATGATGTCTGCTTGTACCAATGCCTTCCTCTATGCCTGGCTCCACGACAGCTTCAGAGGGGAGCTGAAGAAAATGTTTGCCTGGAGAAAGAAGAAAATTGGACCCACTACAAACTGCATTATGGCCAGTGTGGTGCTGTAAATGAGAGCTGGTGGGAGAGCACTTCCTTCATAAGGTAACACTGTAAGTCTTTTTCACTTCTAATTAGTCCCGATTCCTGACATTTGTCCTCAGGGCTCAGTTATAACAACACAAGTCCCATGCATAGCTTCCCCAGCACCTCTGTTCCTATGGGAGAAGGAAAGACAGATGTCATGTCCCCAGAATGTTTTTACTTCTTTGACAAGAGTCAGAGGCCAAGGAGATGTTAGCACAATAAGGCATCCTTATGTAAGCTGCAAGAATCCTTCCTATCTGTTTTGGCTATTGCTGCTACAGACATGGGATTTGGGGACAGGAAGAACCAAAGGTGAATATGAGACCTAAATACCTCAGTTAGGAAGTGTTTTGGATTGGGTAAAAATCAAACCTGCAAATCTATCCAGAGCCCAGTGCTTAGCACAGGATCTAGAGTAGAGGACTAACAATATTTCTGTGGTCCTCTTGGGTTAAGGCCATTCAGAAAATAGCCAAAGGCTCTCGGAAATGCCCTTCCTGAGCAGCTGTTTCAGCTGAGGGCGGGAAAACACATTGGTAGGGTTCTGAGCATCCCTCTGCCAGCTGAGCTGTGCAGCCTGCAGCAGTGTGAGGCGGTCTCCCCACTCCTGAGAGTGCAAGTGGTGTGTAGGACAACAGCAATATCTTGCCTGCACTCCCTCCAAGCACCTAGGAACAAGATGACTGGATCTCTCGCCTGCCTATGGCCCTTGGTGGAGTGTGCTGTGTCTGACCTTCAGAGTTTCCTCCCTCACTGTTATTTTCTCCTTGCTGCTGGCAGAGTGGGTGAAGGAGCAGCTCTTGCAGCAGGGCTGCTCGCCTGCCTGCTATGGCCAACTGCATTGGGCAGAAATCTGTGCTTTATGCTTTCTGAACCTGGCATCCCCATGCGATCCCAAGCCTCCTGTGTCTCGTGAACCTGCAGCACAGCACGTAGCAAGACGAGACGCAGTATTGTGAGAGAGGAATAAAACCAGAGTGATGTTATTTCTGGGAGGTGCAACTGTGATGCAGAGTGACCGACAGCCTATTTGCAAAGTCAGCTGGTGAATTTGCCAATGCTGTAATCGAGGGTGGACAGACTGGAAACATAATGTGTGGTGGAAACACATCCAAACAGGGGGACGTTAAGACATACAAACACTTTACTGACATCTAATTGGGTTCTTGCCATTGTCTCGTGTAACCCCAATTTGCTGATCCTACTGCAAGGCAACTGGGTTCCCAGCTGGAGGACAGGAATTCATTGCAGTCTTGTCAGTGCTGAGACACTTTGCACTCATTCCTTGAGGAAAAGTTTCTGACATGTGGCAGTGCTGCCATCAGGTTTGATCTCCAGAAACAGCCTGAGACTTTGATAGTGTCTTCAGGAGCACTTCTGGAGGTGTCTGTTAAGAGACAGCAGGTGGAAGGGGCTGTTGACATTGAGATGTGTACGAGCACTGTGTGAGCAAAGAAAGACCTGTCAAACAGAACAGAGTGGCAAGTGCTCTCTTTTGAAGGAATCTGTAGGGGAGAAACGATTTCCTTTGACACCCACCTTTTAGATGAGGGAGTTAGAAGCTATAATTAACCTAATGGTTTCTAGTTTCTTCCCTCGTCTGTCTGAACTGAAAATTTCTGATATAATAGATAAGCATAAAGGAAAAAGTTCTGAGAGCAGACTGTTTCTGAAGAGGTTTCTTCCAGCCTGCTCAGGCAGAATCTGGGATAGCATGAGGAACTGCCTGATACTGAGATGAGAATAGCTGGAGGAGTAACATAGGTGCAGTTTTGGCCGTGGTCAGCAAAGGCATCTATCCAACCACAAGTGCACATGGTCAGAAACATATGCACCATGAGGCAATGAAAATAGACAAAGAGTGGAGAGAGAAGAAAGAGAGGATGGTTTCTCGAGTTTGTAACTGTCCTCCTACTGTGAAACTGTGAATATGATTTTTTTCATCAGCATTCAGTAAGCTTAATCTGGTTGAAAAAGTACACAGATGTGCACGCACACAGTGGAAAAGGGTTGGGAAAACATTTGAAATCCCTTTTCACAAATTTCCTTAGAATTTCAAGCTGTTCTGCTGCTAGAAATGAGAAACTGGATATTAGAAGCTGATTAGAGAGACACTGAACGAAGGAAGTCCTTTTAAAGCAGGCATTACTTGTGTTCACTCTGTGATTAAGTGTATCTGCCTTGCTTACTGTGATTCGAACTTTTGAATGACTTATTAAAGCATGATTTGCTTTTGCTGGATTTTACGAAACTTTTTCCTTCAAGCTCAATACAGCAGTTTACTGGAATGACTGGTGATTTTGAAAAGGTGAAAAAACCCTCCCCAAACAAACCAACCAAATGCTACAAGCTTTTCAGCTTTTTAAGAGAAGAGGGAGTAGGACACCGAGACAGCACTGAAACAACACTGCAAAAGGCAGCTTTAAATAACAATAAAATCTTGATTTGTAGAGATTTTTCCTCTATGGAATTATGTTACTTCAAGCTCTTTTGTAAAGGTTTATTAGCATTGAGATAGCCCATAACGTTTACAACCTTGTGCACTACATACAGACAGCGCTGTAATCCAGAGTGATCCAAAGCCCAGTGGAGTAACTGGGAAGACTCTTGTGAACCACAGCAGGCCTGGGATCATTTCTTTCTTACACATCTTGTTTTTACCCACATTTGCCAGCACCGCAGTTTGGCTTATTACTGTTCTCTTGAAAGTTAGCAACTGCAGGTGGCTGCTGCAGAGAGCTGCACGAAGCAAACAAGAGCTTGGATTTCTCTCTCTATTTTTTTCTTTTCTTCCTTGAGGCAGAAATGAAGGGCTGTCCAGTGCTTACATTGTTCCCACAGTGACAGATGCAATGGGAGCATCTCGCTACCAGCAGCCCCTGGAGCTGCAGTTACAGCAGCGGCAAGTTCTGTCATCTCAAAGAGGTCCTCAGGAGTGCCCAGCATAGCAGCCACATTCATTGAAGTGCTTGTTTAAGCTGTGCACACCTTGAATCTGTCAGGACTCGCATTTGCAGCAGAAAGCTCAGAGCCTGCCCTTTGTTTCAGGCTCTTCTCAGAACGAGACTTTGCAGATGCATCCTGAAATGATCTGTGTTCCCCAGTCGTGGGCTCCTGAAGCTCCTTCTCTCTCCTCAGCAGACCTCTTGACCCACCTTAGTGGTCCTGCAAGGCCATTTTTCCAGGCTTTCCCTGCACGATGCACAAAGCAGTCTGGCCTCGACCCCAGGGCTGGGGGTCCCGCAGGCTGGCAGGGATCAAGGCACAGCCACTTCCGCTCAACCCCACCTCTGAATGGAGCCTCAAGAATCTCTTCTCAGTGTAATTACTGTTTTCACTGATATTCAGAGTAATAACAATAGAAAGATTTAGAGGCACGCTGATGTGCTGCTTTAATCCAGTTATGCAAATAATTATATTAAAAGCCATCACGTGAAATGTGTTTGCTAATCTCCATCCGTCTCTGGGGAAATGCTGTGGTTCTCTGAGGGACCAGGGCTCATCACTACAGTATTTTTGGTGGTATAATTTTTAATTACAATTTAAAAAATCATTGCATGCTTTGATTTTTATAAAGTAGCCTGGTTCAAAACTTGGTGAACCTATTAACTTTCCCTGTAAGGGTTTTAGTTGTTCCTTGCTTACGTTTGAATTCAAGGACTCTCATACTGCAGAGCAGCTGGTCTGCAGGGACGGAGCAGGATTTGCGTCTGAGCTGAGTTATGGCAGAGGGCTATATGGTCCTCGTCTGCTGGGATTTCATTCCCGTTGTTTACATGTACGGAGAGATATTTATCAGGTAGAAACCCGAGTGTTTTGCATTTTACAGCAGCAAATATGTGCTATTTATGATGGCTCCTCAGACTGTTCCTAAAGGTCAGTCTCTGGTAAACACTCCTAGATGTACTATGGAGCTTGTACACATGCTCTGTGCTGGTGATTTCAGGTGGATATCAAACACATTACCCAGTGAGTGGGTTATCAGAGCATGGGCTCTGGAAGCAGAGAGCCCACTTAGGACCACACTTACTCACAGTAAAAATCAGTGAGATTTCACTGGGACTAAGCCTTTACAGCTCAGAAGGCTCTGCATATCTTAAGTGTGAATATTAATAAAGATATAGAAGGAGCTGATGGGAAGAAGGCAGGGGAGAGTGAGATGTCTTCACTACAAGAAGTGAAGAACACAGATTTAGATTGCAGGAATCACAACTTCACAATTTGAAGGTATCCTGCATAGCTGTTAGAAGGACTCACAGAGCATCATTCTAGCAAATACACTGTATTTCCAACATTTATAGATGCAAAAATGCCTGATCAAACATAAGCTACTCCCTGTGGTCAAACGTGGGATTGATATTAAAAGGCATCGTACTTACGAAACACATAAAAAAGTAAATCAGCATTTGATCAGGATTTGAAAACCAGATTAGATAGTGAACAAAGGTCACTAAAATCTGAAATCAGGCAGGTAAAGCAAAACAGCAGTTAATCAAACGTCAGTTAGGGTCAGGCAGAGTTGATCTCCCCCCCAACTCAAAAAACAATTCAGAGTAGCCACCAAAGACTAACTTGTCTGTGCAATGCATTGCTGTAAATAAATTTTCCTTATGCTTGGACGGGGAAAACTGTGAGAGCTGTATTTGTTTCATATCTGGGGAATGGCAATTTATCTGGGATGGGTTAAAGCAGATCCTGATATAAGGCTATGACTCACAGGAGCATGGTGAGTTCTTCCCAGCTGATGGATAGACTGGGAAAAGCTGGTATTTTTTCATACCAGCTGAACAGCAGATGCTCTGTACAGTTATAATTGAGCGAATCTTGCTTGTTGAGGTATCAATAGTTATAATTAGATGTCTAAGATTGTGCAGGGTATTTCACTGAAAATGATACTCCAGCAGCTGGGAAAAAAAAAAGCCGGTTTGAACAGAACTTTACAATGCATCCATCAATCTGCCCACCAGACGAGAAGAGGGCAGAGAGAGAAACTACATGCTGTTGCTAAAGCCACTGCTGTCTTTGCCACTTCTGCATGAAAAAATGTAATACAAATTTTTACCTCCAGCCCTCCCCTCTCACCTCCCACTCCTTTTCTTTCTTCAGAAAAAATAGTTCCATTTCTCCTGCTTCCCCTGGAGAAAAGGTTGCTCAGGGGTCAAAGTAAACATTCCTGCCTCATAGAAAGCACACAGAAATCAGGCAGGCTTTCTAAAATGAAGATCATCCTCTTCTCTCCTAAACTTCTCTCTGCAAACAGAAATAGCCCGTTGTGCCTGACACACGGTCTCTGCACCCAACCATTCGCTGTGCGGGTCTGCAGCTGGCAGGAGCATCCCTGGCCTGCCTGCCACCTGGAGCACTGGCTTTTGTGGTTGCATCAAGCAAATACCCCTCCCCATGCTCGGTGACCCCATTCTGGATCAAAACCACCGCTAACTCTGGTTCTTTGTCCCTGATTGCCCTCAATATCAACAAGAGTTTGCTTTACTGAAAGTCCCAGCGAGCTACTGCAGAGGCATCGAAGGTACCCTGCCCATATTAATGGGACTTTGCCTTCAGAAATCGTTATCATACTCCCTGTTTTAAGAGCTGGTTTCAAGAATATTCCTACCATGTCCCCAGGCTAATTTAAATGAAATTTTATGTAAGTTTCTCTGCTCCCTGCTCTCCCAGCCCTCCCCTAGACTTTTGAAATCATTAATCAACTAGTCAGTAGAAGCAGAAGCCTCAAGGATGTTGAAATCCTCGTTGGTCGGAAGAATACTAGCGTGTTCTTGGTGCTCCACAGGGAAAAAAAGACATCTAAGTGCTCTCTCCTTTAGGGACCCACCCAGGATTACACAGGGGATGGTGTAAAAGGTTCAGAACTAGTTAGGAGGTGGCCAGGCTGCTTCCCTACAGGGCAACAAGCAGTGGGTTAAGAGCATGAAAATAAAATATATCTCACTGGGTGTTAAGTCCCTTTGGGATCTAAAATCTGCTCTCCTTGCCTAGAAGCTGGGAGGATTGACTTTCTTGCCTGTTGTTGTTCACTTTCCCTTTCTACAACCTGCTTTGTCAAACTAAGTTAATGAAGCTAGTAACTGATATAAATAATAAAACATGCACTCAGTCGCTCCCTGCTTTGTGTCCCCAGCCCGCTGGAAATCAATTTGGAATCCCTGCTATCAATCTGCAGCTGACTGGGATCTCCATTCTTTGCATCTTGTTTATGTTAATTATCAACATTACATTGTAATTTCCTTGTGTTTTTTTTTTTTCTCCGCAGGAAACATACAAAAGGAGACGATGGCTTTAATCCGTGCATCTACATTTCCTGTAATTCCTCCATTCCCATTAGGCACTGGAGAAGACGTTTCATCAGCAGCTAGCAGGGCTGCAGCGCAGCAATGAGATATGCCTCTCCTGCTGAGCACGGTCCTTGGTTTCCAGATAACATGCCTATGGCTCACAGCAGCAGGAGGGGTTTATTGCTGTGGTCTGTGAGAGCCTGGTGATGTGTGTGGTGCTGAGGATCACTCTTACGTAGCTCGGGATCCCCTCCAGCAACATCACCAACAAAGCGATGTGCTCAGCCGGAGGCAGCTGGTGCTCCTGTGAGGCTGGGCAGCATGAGGTGTCATCGCTCTGTCTATGGTTTCTCAGCCACAGGGAGCTCTGTTCAGCTACCCCATCACACCTACAAGGCAGGCCAATGCTCTGGTGAAAATGTGACAGCCGAACAATATGGTAGCTGGGATGCCTTGTCACAGAATGCCATCAGTCAAAGCTCAGATTTGTGTGACCAGCTGCATTTGGGAATGAGAAAGCGAAGCAGTGCACTGTATAGTAAAACAGTCCTTTTTTGGGCTTGTGGAGGCATGGTAAGAAAGAAAGAAAAAAACATATTTTTGGACTCCAAGCAAACAATAACCATCCAAAGGCTAAATCAAAAACCACCCAGAGGCTGTGGTTCTGTATGCATGTAGGAGTTACTCAAGCCTTCTTGTGAGTGTGGTCCCTCACTTGTAGCGTGAAAGCAGATGAAAATAATCCAAACATCATGTGCAAGAATTAGTTATGAGCTACGTCACCAATTAGGAATTACTTTCTGAGTCACAAACTATTTCAAATCATTAAGAAGACAAAACCTTCAACACTCAGCTTTGGAATGGTTTCCCTGTGATTACTGGATCCTTTTAGAATTCAGCATCTGTTGTTAATATGCATAACCTAAAGAAATTAAAAATAAATTTGAAGGCATCTGAAGCACTAGACACAGCATATGACAGACCTGTTTAATCTTAACAACTCAATAATATTGTCATTGTGAATCACTTCTTCACTAAAACATGTATTAGTGTCTGTTGTATAAAATAACGTTTATTTGTAAAAGCCTTTTGTACCACCCATGCAATTGTCAGTTGTCACAGCTAGTTCTAAATTGTTTTCATAGTACCTCCTCTTGGAAAATGGCCATGAACTGAGGATAGACGAAATGCAAATCATCACCGGTCAAACAAAGTTCTGGCAACATCACCAACAAAGCGCAGGGAAGCTTTTGAAGAGCTGTGTTTTGCCGTAGTTACAAAAAGATTTTTAAGGCTTTGTGGAAGGTGCTGTTCCAGACAGTTCTCACGCCCCAAAAGTTGTCAGGGTCTGACTTTCATAGGCCATAACATTCTTGCCTTACTGCTACATGAAGAAATATGTTTTCCCATGAAATGGTTTAAAATGGCACTGTCCACCTGTAAATGCTGCTGACTAGGAGAGGGTGAGGACATAGCAGACAAGTCAAACTTCAGAAATGGGTTTTAGAATCCACACTGCCCACACTCTGAAGTCATTAAATTATTGGATAAAGGCAACTGTGCATTGAAAAGTTGTCTTTCAATCATTTACTGAGGAGAAGATTTACCTCCTCCTCCCACATATTTTAAGGAAAAATGCTTGAATTTCAGGCTACTAATTTTCACGGAGAGACATCCTTCTTCAGCCCAGTATGAATCACTTAATCTCAGAGATGCAGGGTTTAAAATCACACCTTCACTTTGCATCCTCAGTGATGGCTGTCAGCTAGTTCAGCTCAGAGAGCAACTTACTCTGCCCATTAGCATGCAACCCTTCGGGTACAACCTTCTCCCGGTGCGTTGTACAAACAGCTGCCTGGGATGCTGTCAATGCCTCCAGGTATTCATCTAGTCTTAGAGAATTTAAATCTGACTTGTGAGTTTATTCCAGATCTGCTTTGCAAGGATTTAAACAGAAGTGGTAAAGTAACCAAGGTTAAATAGCTTTTCTACACATGTGAAATTTATTATCAATTTATTTATTATGATCTAAAAAATAAACCAACAAATAAACTAACCAAAACCCCAACAAAACCCAACAAAACTAAACCACCCCCCCCCCCATTAAAAACAAACCCTCAAAAAATTAAAAGAATGGATTAATATAAAAAATAAGTAATTCTTGAAGTGCCTTGATTCCTGGGGGTTAGGTCACTTACAAAAGAGGTAGAAGGTGTTTTACTGTGTTCCCGCCACTGAAGAAGGTATATGCAAGCAAAATATTTGGTGGCTTTCTGTTACCATTATGAGCTTGCTGAGTGATTAGGAAAGCACAGAAGATTTGAGGGCAAGAGGAAAATGCACAGGATTTTTAGTGCTAAAATGGATTAGCTGGATGAGCTGAATCTGCAATACGATGTTCAACAAATGCAGCCTAATTTACAGTGGTAGCTGTCCTGGAAATGGAGAAAATTAGGCTTTTACTTCCAGTTATAATATGAGATATTTGAAAACAGAGGTGGAAGGTGGGTTAGAGGAATGCCAGGCTGGTACAAAAATAGTCTTAAAATTTTTGAAAGCAGTAAATAGTCGTTAAATGGGGAGCGTCAGTACAGCTTTATAAATCCGAAGCTCTTCACATTCATATACTGAGACTGGAGGAGATGGATACACATGATGGAGAGCTACTCTAAGCTTCGCAATTCACTAATTCAACTATTTAAAAATAGTTGCAAGAACAGCAAGCCCTATAGATTACCCTAAATTTCAGATGTTTGAAACGTGGATCTGCAGTTAGATTTCACCTTTTATTGCAGGAAGTCTCACCTTTGAGTAGAGATGACCGCCTCTGTACTGCTGCGTCTTAGATGGAGTCCAGAGGCTTAATCAAGCTACTGTGATTTTCTGCTGCAGGTAACAATTCCAAAGTTAGCTTTAAGGTGTCTCTCCACAAGATTTTAATTTAACATTCACAGCACAATCTGAGGATAGTAAACAGCAAGTCACATAAACAGAAACTCTTGTTAATGTCCCATATACAGTAACTATTTTTAAAACAAAAAGAAATGATGGAGGACTATAGGAAGCTTTGAAGTACGCTGTGTCATCTCTGCATAGCTAGAGGTGTTTTCCCACAACCCTTGTGACCTGGAATTTATGCCTTCTGTGTTTGCTCTAGGCAGCCTCAGAGCCCTGATGTTTCTAGGGTGAGCAATACCCTTTTAGAAAATATTCCATCCTTGTGAGCTGGATACTGCCAATTTGAGTCACTATGATGTGTTCCAGTAACTGCTGAAAGACAAGGAAGACATTACTTACAACAAAATATGGTAGAGTTTAGCTATGCAGAAGTATGCTAATTTGTTTTACTAATAGTGAGGAATCCAACAGACACCTGTTATCCACTGAATCTCAACCCTGCACATAGATTTCCCAGTAAGTGCTAATTAGCCATTTGAGAATCCATCAGAGAGTTTCATTTTGCTCATAAAAAGCAGCAAAGTGGGTAAGTTGTCCCTGAAAGCTGCGTCACATCTGAAAAGCAGAGAGAAGCCCTAAAGGAACCTATAATGCCTCTATGACTCGGAGCACTTAAACCCTGCAATATGCCAAGTATTTTTAAAAACCTCCTTCTTCTTCTGGAGTACATTTGGACAAACTGCCTGAACTGAAGGGGAGGAAATACAAGATACTCCTCAGTGATTACATGGAGCACCACCAGCTATAGTCACAGTTTGGGCTGCTCTCAGGAACCTGAGAAGCTTAGTCCCAGCTCCATCCACATCAGCAATAGTCTTGATTTCAGATCAGGAGAATGGGAATCTTACCAGGGGTCCCTGCCTTTCCTTTCTCCTGCTCTACATCAGTAGAAGGAAAATAACGTAGAATACAAGTCAACTTCCAACCTGTTAGTTTCCTGTTCTATAATACTCCCCAGCGGCCTTTTTTTTTTCTACAGAAGATGAAGCAATACCCCTCTCCATGCACACTGTTCAGTTTCTAATAAATGCAAGAGTCCAAGATCTGAGATATCTCCTCCTAACAACTGTGGCAGATACAAGACTGGAGTCCATGAGGCACAAACTATGAAGCAGAGCATAAGTGTACATAATTACCATCCTAATCCAGAGCTGAAACAAAACTCTAAACAAGAGCTAGTCAGTATATCAAGCACCAGCTCTTCACAAGAAACTAATATCGTCTTCCTTTCAACATTCAGGATTAACACATTTAATGAAATGGCTAGATCTTTATTCACCAAAATATCATCATAAGTTACGCTTTGTTTCCCTAGAACCTGCTAGTCAGCTGTTTTCTCACTGATTCTTTCTACATTAGAGAAACAAATCCTGTTTTCGTTACCCCCCCTGCAAGTCTTACATCTTATTTCCTAAGAGAAATCATCCTCTTGCTGAATGTGGTGTCACCCCACCACTATCAGTTGGCCCTCCAGCACCCGCCCCAGCCCGGCAGGCAGAGCCTTTAAATAGGGCACATGGAGCCCCCAGGTAAAGCATTGGCAGGATTGCTGCAGGCTGGGTTGGATGGGAGTGTTTGATAGATAGTTCTAGCTTACTAAACCACAAGTTTTACAAGGTTTCATTATTAGTAGATACCATTACATGAAGTCAGGTAGAACCCACAAATGCAAGAGGATGGATGGAATAACTGATACTAATAGAGAAGCCTATTAAAACCGTAAATAAAGCCCCTTCCTAATCTGTTAATAAAATAAATACTGGAGAGAATGAATGAAAACTTATTAAAAATATTTGGAGGGGCATGAAGGAATTGAGGTTCCACTTAATCTTAGACCTCCCATTTCTATTGGAGTACTACCACAGGTTGTTATATTCTTCCTAAGAAACTTCATCTTCAAATTTTAATTGCTGTATACTCTTACAGGAGATACTGATAGCCTATCTTTCCCATGCCTGCTGATCCCGGGGCTGTCTGGAGGAAGGAGGATGGATTAGTACAATCATTACAAAGCCAGATTCATTCCTGCTTAAAACTGCGTTTTGCTCTAGAGTCTGTGCTGGCAATAAGCAAGAGCTCAGTTTAACACCAGCACTAAAAGGAGGTGTTAGCTCCATTTTTAGCCACTCCAGTAAATGTAAGACCAATGATCTCTTGGTGGAAAGCGACAGTAGGACATAGCTGGTGAGGCGCAAAACCCCAGTGACTAGCGGGCAACAGCTCTCTCTACACAACCTCTGCTCTGCAGCGCTGCTGTGCATTCACTGGTCACCCACACAGGGTTCGTGTGCTGCCAAGAGGCTTTGGTGTGCCTATGTTGGTGCAGCTGTTCTCGCTCTTTGGGGAACTCAAAATCTAACTGGCTTTATTAAACATCAAGTACCCGGTTGTACTGGTTACTGGAGCCTGCTGGCCTGGTCTGAGCTGCATTTTCAGTGGCACATTTTTGCCCAAGAACTGAGTGAGGTGCTTCACCCAGTCACCACCGGTCAGCAGCCACCGAGCCACTGGAGACCAGCCTGTCTCTGAGGAGGACTGCTACCACCATAGATGCCATCTCTCCTCCAGCACCATCTCACGCCTGAGACACCAGGTGAGACCAGTTATTCCAGACTGATACTTGGCCGTTCATGGTCTCGCAGCGTGGCATTAGAGAACGCCTCCAACAAGAGGGAGAAATGATGGTCTCAGTCAGAATTGAGACAATATTTACCGACAAAAATCCAAGACTTTCCTGTGTGGTTCCCTTTACCTTAGGGGGTGGGCAGAGTTGTGACAAGTTCACCATGAGTTCAGATTTTTGTGATGGTCTTTTTTTATGGACCATCTCCACAAACCCAGGCTGTTACAGTGCTGACCTCCAGGTGTTACCCTTTCACCCGTCCACCATATAAATTCATAGGGATGTTTTACTCTGGAATACTGGGCTGGGACATGAGCCTTTTTGCAGACTTCAAGTCTCATCCTCATGGTTTTATTTTTGTTCCAAATGGGTCTCTTGGTCCTATTGATATTATCTTACCTATTTCCTCTTTCAGTAGCCACTTAAAATGGGTAATTTGAAGATTAGCTTAACTTCAGACTATGTAGTATGTCATCTGTTTGTAGGACTTTTCAACCAATGCAAAAAGCTGCAGGACAACTGCACAAGCTGTCACGCAGCCTCCCATCTGTATACCTGTGAATTGTCTGAACAAGAAGACAAATCAATACTAATTAACGGTCCCCTGGAAAGTAAGTGATTGTTCACAGTGTGCAGCACAGCAAGAAATCCTGTAGGCTACTTTTACCTTTGATTTATCACACCATATAAACACGGGTTTATACATATAGCCTGGAACCTAGAATCTATTGTTTATGAAAAGTCACATCTTCTGCTGGGATAAAAGGAGCCTAGGAACCTGGGAGAAGAGCTGGGGTTTTTTGCTTCCACAGATGCAGCAGATAAGAGTCACCATTTCAGCTGTCTGGTTGCTAATTTACAGCAGTGCCTGAGGATTGGAACATACACAAAAATATTAAAGAACTGAAGTGTTTTGTGGAGTACCTAGACTGACATCCTATTTCCTTCAGGAAGGATGCTCTTCTGATATTTGGCCTTTCTCTCTAGCAGACAGAGTTAGAAAAAGAGCTACAATAAGAGAAAATTTTGTTAAAACCCAGAAACGTTGGCTAGTGAGGGTTGCCCCTCACAAGCTATGGTAGAAAGCTCTGTTTTTGTGTACCTGTGCTAAAAGGTTTAGGAAAGCGCTGAATCAATTGATATTGCACTGGCTTCATGTGCAACTCAGAGAGAAGGTGCAACAGAGGTCAGCTTTAGGAAATGGATTTTTAAAATGTGTCAGGCCTTTTAATTAGAGATAGCAATTTCAGCTTTCAGGAAATGAATTAGCACCATTACCTTTATTGCAGTCCCTTCCAGCAAGGTTTGTTCTCTCAGAACATGAGCAAATTTTTTTAATTGCTCTGTGAGAGTACATGATGTTAGGAAATGGATCATCCTACACTGGCTTAAATGTATGTTTGAGTGTTGTGCTGCATGAATGTCACTTCATTATAAGCATACATCAGGAGTTTTGTTCAGACAACAGTATCCTGGGTTGCAGCGATGATTACCTTCATTTTGCAACACCACAGGAAAACAGTGGCTCATGTTCTGCTCATGCTTGCCTATAATATTGAATCCCTGGATTTCTGAAGTTTCTATTTTTACTCCATCTCGTATTTGTGCAGGTAATCATTCCTTCTTCTTGGTCCTGTAAGGTTTCATCAAGTGTTTTCATGTAATTTCTTCAACTTGCCTAGGTGAATAATTTCTAGTCCTGTCCTTAACATCCTTATATCTCCTCCCAGCTTAGTGTTTTCTGGAGCTTTAACAGTTTAACTCTCTATTACATCTACCAGGTCATTAATCAAAACACTTTGAATACAGCCAACTTCATGACAGTTGTCTGAGGAGAATGTTGATTACATTCTTTTATTTTGACCATGTGTCACTGATAACTGCAACATTTTCATTAGTTCAGCGTGTTTACTCAGCTTGCTTGAACTGTGCCATACTAGACTTCCATGTAGAACATCCTTTTCTACCTTTTGAGTGAGAAGGTCTTTGGAGAAGGTATCAAAGACCATTCTGCGATTTTAGGTGGTTTTTATTGTTTTCTCTCTACCAGACCTGTAATCCATTCATAAAAAGAGACAAGTGCTCTGAGAGGATTTGCAGGTGACATATCCATTTTGACTCCTACTAATTTCCTTGTTTTCTTTCATGTGCTCAGAAAGATTTTGTGCTTTCCAAGGTTTTTCTGGCATTTGAAGGTAAGCTGACTGATAGATTGTTCTTTTCCAGCCTTCTGATGCTTTTTTATACTCCATGACTTCCCATAGATAACCTCAAGTGGTTCTGACATTACTTTTGCCGTATTCTCTTGCACTATTCTGGGATAAAATCCATCAGGCTCAGGCAGCATGAAAACTTTGGAGTTCTGCCAGTGTATCGATGCCTCCTTGTGCATTTTCATGAAGGGATCCTACTGCTCTGCTGCTGCTGCTTGCATTAGCCAGGCTTTGCACTTGATCTTTCCTCTCAGAAATGCACGAGACTCACAGAACTTTGACCTTCTTGGCTTTTTTGTGGGGGTGACTTCCCTTTTTCTTTTGCTAGTAAATCAATAATTTCCTTGGTCTCTTTTCCCCTGTCTCTCAATGTATATTCAAAGTTGTTTCTTGCTATCACTTGTAAAATTCTGTTCTGTACCTCTACTTTTTAAAATTTTCTCTCTGCATACTCATGCTGTTCTTGGATACTTGTCTCAGTAGCCTCATTCAGTCGCTACCTTTTGTAGGCATCTCTGTATTTAAGGTGAATGAAGAACTCCCCATGTTTACAAATCTTCTCCCACAACTCTTGGCCCATATAATTGTCCTTTTACTTCTGATGTGCTGTGAAGAGAAGGTGTCAATGTCACTGCTCTGCTCAATAAAAGGAGCTTAAGCCTGATCCAGAGTTCTGCCCTGATTCACCCTAATCACTCTCCAATTAAAAATATTTTCCTCTTTACTTCATCTTTAACAAAAAGTTGAATCAAAGGGATTTTTAAGAGTTTCACAGTAATTATTCCCCCTTTTCCCCCTTCCTTTTGAAGGGAATTTTTAGGAAGAAACTTCTATTCGAGAAATACTGTATAGAAAAGGCAAGCAAACCCAAATACCCTTAAAAATCTGAAATGGGGAAGATTTTTATTTTTTCTTTTGTGTGTGGCCTGATCCTTCTCTCTTTAGTAGAAAATAAGACAAACGCTCATCAGGGCACTTATAAGAACAACTCAGCTGCACTTTTTTCTCTGGTGCTGTCTTTTACTTGCAGCCTTGCTGTGGGAAAAACCTAGGCACAGCACACAGCCACGATCTGGCAAATACGTGCAAACACCCACTATCCCCCGTGGTGCTTGTTGCTGCCTTTTGGGCCTTGGCCACCTAGCAGTGCTGTGAAAGGTGCTGCCTTGGTGAAGTAGAGCTCTTCTGAAACAGAAGGTGAAAAGGGAAAGGAAGGGATGGAAAGGACACATAGGAAAGCTGAGAGAAGAGGATCCCATTCTTCACATTTACTGCTCAGGATATTATGAAAGGACTCAGCTCCTTTGACTCTGTCTGCCAAGGGACTAGTGCAAGGTCAGGAGGTCCACCAGTGTTGCGATAGATACGAGGCTCTGCCTCTTGTTCTCTCAGGCCTCTTAGTTGCGGATACCAAAGCTGGACAGGATAGGACAGCATGCTCCACTTCCTTCCTTCACATTATGTTTAGCCATCAACAAACTTCAATTTTTTTACCCCATTCTTGTTTTATTCCCCTATAGGTTTACAGTGCTGAGGTGGCCACCAATGGTTCCTGGGCCAGTAGGAGGCAACCCAGGTGGTACTGTGAGAATGGACCACCCAGAGGGATACAGGGACCTCCGTCTGTGTTGATATCAGTAAAATATTAATATGAATTACAGCATGGCAGTAAATGCTTCCTAGAGAGATAATTTACTTCCTCAAGCCAGATCTTTTAAAACTTTTCTTTCTGTAGACCCCAAAATACAAACCAGGAATAGAGATGCAAACACAAACCACACATTCAGGTGAACGAGCATGGGGCTGGTTCCTTTTTAAGGGATTGTAAACAGACTTCAGCAAGTCCCTCTGCATGCAGTACCTTGCAGGACTACTATTAGTCATGATAATATATATAAAATCAAATTTAAAATACCATTTACCAAACCCACCACCTGCTTCCCCTCTGGAGGGTTTTTCTGGGTTATCCCAACACTAAGGGCAGTTAGAAGGAGGACCACAGGCTCAGCAGCAAATATAGACATTAACCACAATGTTGGGACAATTGTTAAGTTTGTTTGCCATGAGAATCCTTTATGTTTTTCAGGCAGTTGAAGTGGACCTGATAGTCAGGTGTTCAAATTTAATTACTCATTTGAGTAATTAAAATGATTAAAGCTGTCTTGAAATGCAGTGTTTTGCAGTAACGCTTTGAGAAGAGTGTTCCTCCTCCTAGTTTTAAAGCAGACAAGTAGATTTCCTTACACATTTCCAGATTGTTATCTATGGGACCAGACATTTTGGCACTTTGAGTATCATACATAGGAGATACCTCTTAAAATCCCCGAAGCTGCAGCTGTCTGCGGTACCATCCTGTGAAACAATCCTTGCTTTTGCCCTTGAAGTCAACTGCCACCTCCCAGCCTTATGCAGCCTTTGTCGAGCAATGGGTGCTCTTCCACTGCCATCTTCTGGCCATGACTTGAGCGAGATGGTAGTGAAAGAAATGAAAATATAATTTAAAAAAGTTTCAACTGTCCTGTAAATTCTGCCAGCAAAAACCACTCACTGAAGGTGTCCCCTGTCGTTCAGAATTCAAAATATAATAATAATTAGACCTGTAATTTTTTAGCAGTCGGAGGCTTTAGTTGAAGTCTAGTGCTATGAGCTAGACACGATGAGCTTTTTTTAAATTTTAATTTTTGTACTCGTGAAGTTCCTTGCATTGCCTCAGACACTCGTCAGGGACCTGGTGAAATTTCTAACACGAAAAGGGGGATTTTTTGGCAACTAGGACAGTTGAGGCCTTTCAATATCTAAAGGGGGCCAATAAGAAAGATGGGGACAGTCTTTTTAGCTGGGCCTGTTGGGACAGGACAAGGGGTGATAGGTTAAACTAAAAGAGGGGGGATTTGGACTGGATATAAGGAAGACATTTTTTGCAATGAGGGTGATGAAACACTGGCCCAGGTTGCCAAGAGTGGTGATGGATGCCCCATCCCTGGAAACATTCCACGTCAGATTGGACAGGGTTGTGGGCAACCTGCTCTAGCTGAAGATGTCTCAGCTCACTGCAGGGGAGTCGGACTGGATGAGCTTTGAAGGCTCCTTGCAACCCAAAGCATTCTGTGATTCTATGATCAGGGACCTGGTTAAAATTCTAACACGAAAAGGAGAATTTTTTTGGCCAGGCTTTCTCCCTAGGAAGGTAGACCATGGCTGCGCTAGAACACCGCACATCCCTGTGCTGTACTCACATGAACCACCTTCATTCACACAAAGATTTAATTGTGCTTTCGTTCTTTTGCAGAGCTCTGTGTGGGAAGTAGTCTGAGCAGTCGGTCTGGCTCTGTAAATCAGCTTTGGCCAAAATTACTCCAGTGGTGCTGGAGTCAGTGAACCCAGCAGTGAACCCAACAGTGCCATTCCCCCAGAATCAGCTACCAGCCAGCACACAAAAGGGACAGAGGGCTGAGCCCTTTCATACCCCCACATCTCTGTGGAGCTGGTGTACACCAAGCAGTGTGACAACCACTGCCAGGTCCCAGCCTTCCTTTAGCTTGCTAGGGATTGCAGAGGGGACCTTCCTTCCCCTTTTTTTTCTCCAAATATCCCTCCATTTGGACCAGAAATGAGCTCTGAAGATCACTTATCTTTTAACAAACGTTGTTTTTCCTTTGGCTGGGAAATCTCTGTGTGCACATGACTGTCAATCGGCTCTGTTTTTAGAAAAAGCTGGTTACGTTTCGTAAACTCAGAGATGGAAATAGCCAGCGTTCTTGATTCCGACTGTATCTTACTGCTAGAGCCATGCAGCGTGTTTCATTGAGCAAACGGAGGAGAGGTGTATTTTGTGCCTAGCCCTCTCGTATTTTGGATATAGAATTTAAAACGATCACCCAAGAAACGCCTGTCTCCAGCAGGTGTCAGTGGAGGCTACAGAATGGAGAAACTCCACCAAAGCCAGACTTTACTCCCCTCTCAGTCCTACAAGGTGCTCCCTGGTCAGGGGAGAGAATGAATGCTCCATCCTACAAAGAAATGTTATTGTAAGACAGGTTACTTAATGACTTTTTCCTTCCTTGAAGTAGAGCTTAAAAATTTGCAAAGTGGAATGCTGTGAGTGTCAGAAGGGGACAGTGATGAAGCCAGTCTTAAATCGTTTATCAAAGGGACAGTAGACATATTTGAAAAGTTTGGATTACTGACCCAATTCACTCATATTTCTGCAGGGAGTTAAGGGTCTCTGACTTTACTCACTGAAGTAGAGCTTTATCCTGTACAGCACAAATGCACAAACACACAAAAGGGCAGAGATAAGATTCTCTCATCAGCTTAAATCCTGACATTTCCTAACATTTGAGTGCTCTAGATGCAGCTGATGGAAACTCTAGAGACATGCCAGTATGATGGTTACCTACCTGATGTCCTGCATCTCAAAGGCAGGGGAGTGTCGTTTCCCCTGGACTTAGCCTGTGGTTCCCACCAGTTGCTGTTTCCACAGCCCTCACTGACCTGTGAGCACTAGCACTACCTGCTGCTCATATCACATCTTCTTCCCTGCCAGCTTCTTGGTTCCTGGTGGCTACCGGTAATGTTGGGTGGTCCCAGAGACACATTTTTTGAGCCAGCAAGGAGCTGGGGCCAAGGTACATAGAGTTGATGTTTGTGCTTTGCAAGCTGATGGCATTAACTGGCTGGTGCCAAAAAACCAGCTTGGATACAGGGGTCCATGTGTGACTGCTCCCTGACAAGCTACTGTGAATACAACTGCACAAATACCTATTTTAAAATAGGACTAGAATGAAGTTGAATGAAGATGGATGAAGGTCAAAACAGCATAACAAAACAGAGGTTTAAGAAAACACTACTCTACAGAACAAATCCTTCACTATCAAGGCAATATTTACCATACAAGAGTACTTATTTGTCATACATGTGAAAACAGGGAAAAAATTACCTCTTCCTCATAATGGACCTTGTAACAGGTCTGGGACTCTTGTGCTTGGACTGAGCTGCCATGTGTGGACCCTAATTTCTCGCAAAAGCCCTACTGAGGGCTGCTGCACAGGCACATGCATGTGTAAAAACTCTAATGATTTTGAACTTTAGTAAAAAATAATATTTAGGACAACTTGTAACACATAAACAAGTTTCCTTAGATATTTATTTCCACTAACACTTAAATGCATTACAGAGTTCTCAAGCACTCGTGGCCCTGCAGAGTATCTTCCAACAGGGATTTTGCTGGCAGTGCCCAGGCTCTCAGGGACAGGCATGCGACAGCATGGTTGGATTGGGAAGGGCGTGTAGGAGAAACTTTGCAAGGTCATTGACAAGGTAATGACATCCAGTGCATCACAACTAAATAGACTTGTCTTCGTGGTGTTATCTTGGTAATGAGTAACATACACTGTCCTTGCACTCTGTGAAGTTCTCTGAACCCTCATTTGCCTCTGTGTGTGCATACATAATTCACACATCTCATGCAAAATTTTCTGTTGAGATCCCAGAAAGAATTAGACCCTTCAGTGACTGAAAGCAATACTGATGAATAATGGCCAAACAGATCTATAGCAACCACCTATAGCCTGGCCTATAGCTCAGTCTCCATCAGCTTTGGTATAGCTGGAGGCAGCATTTCCAAAAAACCTATGGTTCAGCTTCTTGGTATTACTGAAATGTCCAGCTCCTAGGCACCAGATTAAACTTGCTCTGGATTCTGGCCAAGGCTGGGCTTCTGAGTGCTCTTTGAAGACTGGTGCCTGAATTCCATAATGCTGCTGGATGAATTTATGTTACACAGCTCTGATACTCTGGCTCACTCCATCCAACAAGTGCAAGTTGTTAGAAAACCTGAGCTGACTGACTTAGAGTTGTTAGAAAAATCAGGTATTTTAAAGTTCATTTGAGGAAGTCAGAGATGAGGAAATATAGTTGTCATTTTGCAAAGGACAAAAAGAGCTTTATGTTCTCTGATGTCCACAGTGAGAACCTTCCGCTGTGTTTTTAACGCATGTTTTAAGAGATACCTCACTTGTGAAAGTGTCCCTCACTTGGGGAGAAAGTTTAAAAATGGCAGCAGCAGCATTTCTATGAGACAATTCAAATAACAGGTACCGTGCAGCAGAAATGTGGCAATTTTAAACCACTGAAGTGGTGTATTTCCCCAGAAGGTTTTATGACAAGAAGTTTCCATCCCATATCACTGAAAGATCATGATGCCTGAATGCCGCTTCACAGGAAGATTTTACCTTTGTGGAATATTAACAAGGGGTGAACTCACCTGTCTCATGTGGATAAAACATCTTGTGTAATGCTTTATTAACAAGTTCATCAACATACATTTGCAAAGCTTTTCATGATCCTCTATCAATTAATCCATTTACCTATTCAGAAAAGCAAATTTATTAAACCATGCGTCCATTATTAAGTAACGACACTAAAAGCATTTAAAGACACTTGGACTAATACACAAATCTTTTTCTATTAACATCAACTATTGCAAAATAAATAAAAAGAGACTTAATCTTAATATCCATTATCTTAATTCACAATTCTGTAGCAAGAGAATCTCATGTTCATTTATTCCTAAATCTATAATTAAAAGCTCTGTCATAAATTCCCAGCATCTTCACCGCTATTGTATTTGTTGTATTATGTTGCATCAGAATTCAGAGGAAGAAGTTATAGGTGATTCTTGATGTATTATGCAAACTCTTCTTGCAGTAGATTCAACGAGGGTTATAAAATCTGTCTTTAAGAAAGATTCAGTGAAGTATATGAGGAAATAATTTGGAGTTGACTGTAAATAAGAACCATTCTTACTCTCACATAGGAAATTACCGAAATCTCTTGCTGTCACCAGTTCCACAAAACTGAGGAGCTGGTCTGTTGGTGTTTTGCATCTAACATTGCCTCTGTATATCCAGTGCCAGCCTTCACTTTTAGAACAAGAAGGCTTGTTTGTTAAAAATGGCAATGTGCCGCTTCCAAGGTACTGGGGATTCCTTATAGCCTCCTCTCCTGTCGTAAAAGAGGTGGGGTTTTGGGTGACAAATGCAGGGAGAGCAGCTGTGGTTTGGTGACCAAGGGTCGGTCAGCAAAGTGCTGCTGCTTTCTTCAGGAGTGTTTCCAATGAAAGGTTCTGCACCTGCAAACATGGGATTGTGTTTCCAGGGCTTCTGGGCCTGAACTAAAGTGCTTGGGCTCCTCCATGGTGCCAACACGTTGGGGAGCCTTAGGAGCTGCAAACTTGACAACATTTTATATACCACAGCTTTGCAGACACCCCCAAGCAGGAAAGCAATTCTGTAACAGCAGCCGTATGAATCACTTTCTAAAGGCAGTATGAGCTTGGGAAAAACTTTTCCCAACACTATACTTATAAATATCCCTTCACCTTAGTGGGGTGGGAAAGAACGTGACTCACCCAGGGAGGAACTTTGCAGCAGGTCTGTTGTGCATCCAGCTAAGAAGGACACCATAGCAGCCAACACTGAGCAAGCGTATCATACAAGATACCAGAGGTAGCCACCCATATGGATCTGCTTACCGAAATTTTCATGTGGCCAAGAGCCACAATGCACATGCTTCAGGGAGAGAAGGCAATGGGAAACTCTGTAGGATACTTTGCAGGTGGGAGGGGAGAGGTATATCCCTGAGCTTCGCAGGCTGTGGTGTGGGCTGGGTTAGTGGGCAGCTGGATCCGAGATGTGTGATGGGGTTTGCTCCAGCCGTTTTGGATTATCTGGTAGCTGCTGTGCTGGCCATCTGACACAGCCCTGACCTGGTGGTGTGGTTTGAGCCTACCCAGCTGGCCACAAAACACCCTGCACCCACTCGCTCGCTCCTACTCCCCTCCAGTGGCATGGAGAGGAGAAAAATACAACAAAGGCTTCAGGGTCAAGACAAAGGAGAGGGAGTGCTCACTCACCAGCTATGGGCAAGGGTAACAGACAGACTCATCTTGGGGGAAAAAAATCAATTTAATTTAAACAACAAAATCACTACTAAATCACCAATCCAATCAGAGCAGGACGGTGCAAGAAAACACAGAATCTTAAATACATCTTCCCTACACCCCTACTTTCTTCCCAGGACCAGCTTTGGGTAGGGGCAGGGAATGGAGATTGTGGTCAGTCCCAGACCATTCCATGTTGATCCTGCCACCTCTTCCTCCTCAGGGGGAAAAATCCTTACAGTCCTCCCCTACAGCAAAGTGGTGTCCCTCCCATGGGAGACAGCCCTCCACGACCTTCTCCACCTAGCATGAATCCCCTCTGTGGGCTGTGCACCTCCCAGCAATGGACCACCCCAACATGGGCCGTCCTTGGAGTCACAGCCTTTGTCGAGAGCAGTCCCCTGCTCCAGCGTTGGGTCCTTCACAGGCTGCAGATGAGATTCTGCTCCACCGTTGATCTCTAAGAGCTGCAAGGGCTCAGCCTGCCATCTCACTATGGACCAAAGGGCACTGGCTGCTCCAGCACGCCTCCTCCACTCCTTCCTCACTGACCTGGGTGTCTGCGTGGTTGTTCTACCCCTGTCCCACTCCTCTCCAAAACAAAAAGAGCTCCCAAAAATAAAGGAGTTGCCCAACAGGTTTTCCCCTTTTAAGTATGTTATCGCAAAGGGGCTGATTGGCTTGGTCTTAGCCACAGGCAGGTCCGACATGGAGCCAAGGGGGCTTCTTGAAACTTCTTACAGAAACCACACCAGTAGCTCCCTCCCCTGCTATCAAAACCCCACCATACTCAAACCTAACACACCTGGGGAGCCACTCCAGCAGTGCCCACAACCAAAAGCTGCAAGCTGGCATCCCAGCAGTGAAGAGCGAAAATAGGCACAGGAAAATTCCCAGCTCCTGGAGACAATTTATCATGAGGTTGTACCACTTTGGGTTACGAATGTCTCATCACAAAGTGATCTACTGCTTCTGTTTTCTAGCATCGAGTTGTACTTTCACCTACCTCAGTGAGGTAATCAAAACTCGTCGTGAGAGTAAAATCTAGCGCGGCGCTGTGTGTATCCACATGTTCAGGAAAAAGTACTTCTTTTTATTTTTTAAACATGTGACGCTGATTATCTGCAGATACTCGATGTGCTTACGATTTCAATCAGCATTTTGTTCATTCATTGCCTCTTGGTTTATTGATTTATAAGCCCTTTAGAATGGTATGATTAGTGCTAGCATTTTATTCTCAGTGGGGGTAAAATGGTATTTCGTTATTAACCTGTTAGAAGCTATTTCAAGCTGACAGTTTGTTTGGAACGTGGGCAAGAAAAGCGACATTTATATTTGCAGGCAGAAGACTTAACATAGAAATTATTCGGAAACATAATTACAGAAAAGACAAATGCAGAAGGAGATAGAAATTCTAGCTAGAGTTTCTGGGGGCTCCTCTGCCATTGGTAACTACCTCCTGCTCTTTCCTCAGCTCAGTGTAATGAGACACAGTGGTGGTCCCTGTAGGCAGTTATAGTAGATGCAGGATCAAGAATTTTAAGCATTTAGGCAAATCGGCGCAGGGCTGTGATGACAAACGCTTGTTCTACAGCCTGTCCTGGCTAGCCCGGAAAGCTGCAGTGCTCTGACAACACTCTGTGCTGGGAAAACTGAGGAGAGGGTTAGTGCCAGTGAAGCAGCTGATGTCCCAGGGGCATTGATGCTCCTTTGCATTTAGGCTGATCGAGGCCAGTATTTGCCAGGGTACCTGGGTGCTTGTCTGCTCCAGCGGTGCGTGTGGGGATGTGGACCTCACTGCAGCCTGGCTGGCCCTTCACCACGCCTCTGCATGTCCTATGCCAGCTCCAGGCACTTACTGAGTGCCCAGAGCTCAGCTTGGGATTTTCCAGGAGCCGGGTTGACTTGGTGCGCACTCTCTTGTTGTCAGTATAAGCTCTTCCCATTTTTCCTACGTTAAGCATTTACCTTACATTACAAAGGCATCTTTTCTTGCCAGTGTCCATTCTCACATGCTATAAGAGGGCTCAAAAAGATTTTACAGACTGAGTTGCTGGACTTTAAAAGCAGACTGTAGTAGGGTTTTTTTCAAGATTTTGATTTTAGTGAGTGACCTTCCATTACTGAGGTCTAAAGGAAGTTTTCCACTGATGTGAGTAGGACAGAGGCCAGGGCTGTGCTGAAGTGCTGGGAGTTTCCATCTGGATACTAGAGCTCATAAAACAGGGGCGCTCTGCAAGTTTCATACAGAAGTTATGTACAACCTATTAGGCACAGTATAAGGAACACATAGACCCAGAGAGCAGCAATGAGCCAACATATTACATGAAAATTGTTGCCAAACATGACCTTATTTTTTGCCATCTTCTCTGGAGTAGAATGAGAAAGAACACAAATTTGGCACTAATGCGTTTTTTGTGTGTTGGGTGATTTTTACAGTTATTTCTCAGAGGTACACAGAAACTGTTGTAACATAGTTTTTAATATTTAATATGTTGTAAGTAGATTAAATAAATAAAAAAGTGACTCTTTTACTTAAATGCATAGGCTTTTGTTTGTGTAAGACTGAGAGCCTGTGTTTCCGCTTGAACATGCTTGAAACTACAGTATTATTAAACTCTTAGGATGAAATCCTAGCCTTGCTGAAGTCAACCAGAGTGCTGCCTCTCATTCCAGCGGGACTGAGATTTCAGATTTCTACATGGTGCACTATTACTCTCTCTCTCCTGTGCTGCTGTGTTCTGGTGGTCAAGCTCATGACATCGCACTGTTTCTTTTTCCTTTCTATGAATGAAGTAAAATGTGTATCCATTACCCATCCATACTCCTTCATAACAGAGGAAGCCAACAAAAAACAATCATTAAAAATAAATGTCCAGTTTTATTTGGATAACAGAGAGAAGGTGCTCAATAACTAGACATATGGAAAAACATGAATATATTTGAGATTAGAATTATTGAACTCCACGTGAAGAAGAGTTGAAAGAAGCAGTATGCAATTAGATACAATTATGAAAGACATACAGGAAATTAGAGCTGTTCATAGATATTTTTCCAATTAACATTTGTCAGTCATTGGGGGAAAACCTTTAACTGGAAATAACCACCAGAATTATGCCTTGTCAAGCAAAATGCTGATTTCTTTTTTATTAGAGGGGGAAAAAAAAAAAACCCACAAACACTCCCTAAAGTGGTTTTGGAGAGTAAAAGATTCAAAGTCTGAAAAGTGTTTCTCGTTTCAATGAGAAAAATAAAAATTTCCACAAATAAATTCCTGGATGAAATAGTAGAACTAGTCTTTGTCCTAATGATGACATCTGTTTGCAATAACACTCCATTGCCAGTAAACAATGTTATTTTAACTAATCTATTGGCGTGGCGATGAAAGTGACAGCAAAATGTTGATATGGAAGCTAATTTCTCTGTTTGGCCTTGAGATCCATCTTCACAGACACACAGCGAGTGCAGAAACTCACTGAGTGAGTGCAGTGATTTTTGGCAACATCACAGCAATCCAGATTTAATTCTGACACTTTTTTCCTTCCTGAAATCCACGGAAGACATCTGTCTGCATTTTCTGCATATGTTTGTGAAGTGCTATTGAAATAATTTTCATCAGCAAAGGGTTTGGAGATAGAAATGTGACAAGAAGGTGGATATGAGGAGGGGACCAAAATCTTGGGTTATGAAGAAAAAAAGAATGGCAACTCTTCAACATACAATGTGCTTACTGAAATCTGGGAATAAGATGTCATTCTGAATGTGTTTCCGTGAACTTTTAACTTTGTTTAGTGCTTCTACGTTGTTCAGACCCATGATTTATATGGAATTATGCATAGGCATGGCATGCAAGGGACTAGAGGATGGCTCTGCCTGATCCCCAGGGCAGTTCCTGCTGAAGGCGTTTGTGGACCCTGCCATGGGTGAGCTTCCAGCAGCCCGTTAGAAGAATAACCAACTTAAGTGTTTGTGAGTTATCCGGTAATTTGATGCTCTTTAGGGTGGCCACTGACTCTTCATCATTTGTTGGAAGTTAGAAACGTTTACTGAAGCAAGAATAGCTCTGTAGACTTTGCTTGCAGTTGCTTAGCTTGGTAAGCAGCCGTCTTACTGTCTTCCGCCAGAAGCTGAGCTTTTCAGCTACTTGCGGCGTGCTCAAGTTGCAGACTCCTTAAAAAAAAATTAAAAAAATAATGGTGCTCCTCATCTGCCGAGGCAATTGCGTGTCAGGCTGCTGCAGCAGCCGCTGGGCCGAGTGGATGCAGACGTGCCTGCGCTGCCTGCGCGGGGCAGCTCACGGCACATGCTGCGAGGCCGTGAGGCACGGCACCAGCGGAGCCGGCGCGCACGCCGGTGCCGGCGGGCCCCTGCGTGTTCAGGCACACATGGCGCGGGAGCCTGCTGGCAGACGCGCTGGCCAAGGCTGTCTGCAGCCTTCCCGCGAGGCAGCCGGGCGGGTGGGAGGCAGGCGAGCGGTGGAGCAAACTGGCTTATGGCTGTTTCGTTTTGGAGACCGCTTTTTCCAAGTGTCCTAAATACGAGCCCTAATCATCAGCACTTCTGAAGCACTCATCGTTCTTGTATCCAGGCAAGGAGCCTTGTTATTACCCTTCGGAGATACCGCATTCCCGCGTTTCCCATGGAAGGGCGCCTGCCGGCAGGATCAATGCCGGCACCGCGCGGGTTGTTTCAGATTAACGGTGTCCCCAGGGGAGATCTGAGTTCATCTTCAGCACAGGAACACACTCTTGCACGGGGCCACCGATGGTTACCTCCAGGAAAGCACTGGTGGTCACCTGCACTGAAAGCACTGCTCCACCTTTGCCAAGGGTGGGAAACCCGCCGTGCCTGAATCGAGAAACCCTCCCTCCCAGGCTTCTGGTTGCTAAAATGGTGGCACAGGAGGTCACTGTCCTTCACCGACTGCCTCTGCGTGGCGGTGCAGTGCAGGGGCTCTGGTCTTTGGTGCGGTGGCTGCCCCCGGCTGGTACCAGACTGTCGGGCTCGGTTCCGGTCTAACACTGGAGCTGATGCTTGGAACAAAAGGAAATGTAAAATACCATCTGCAAGGCCTTCAGTGCACAACTGCCCACACCCCCACCTGATCTGAGCTCCCAGCATGGAGAGTGTAGAAGGAAAAGCTGTGTTGTCCTCAAAATTTAAATTTGCCTCCTGTACTTCATAGAGTTATGAGATGAACATACCATAACTACATGTACTTCTTCAAGGGATCCATAAACGCTACATGCCGTGGCTGTTTGCACAGGGAGACGGAGGGAGGTTGCAGTCCAGCTCGTGTTTGAAAAGGTCAGTTATTGAGGGTGAAGAAAATACTGTATAGTTGTGATATCACAAGTTATATAATATCATGGCCAGATCTCTGCAGCTGGATATCATCAAATCAAAATTAGAAACTCATTGGAAGCAAAGGATAGTCTTTGCACAGATTGCCTATAAATCTGCAATAACTAGTTCTCCCTGGGCGTAACATCAAAAACATTTTTTAGTGTCTCATTAGTAAGAAAATTTATTGCTCAACTATTGAACTATGTCGATTTTTGAAAACATTGTGTGAATAATTCCAGAAAGCATGTGTTTGATTTGTATTCGTTTTATGCCGCTGGATAGAAAAGGGGGCTTTTCCCCCATGATGAAATGACACTAATCATGAAATTAAAAGGTGAAGCATGTCTACAGTTTCAGAACAAGGTGAATTTTTATAAATATGCTAATGCCCTCCCTTTCCCATAAGTCAAACTAACATTAAGGAGTTCATGCTCCAGCTCAGCTTAAAAAAAAATAAAATAAATGGAAGGCCCAATTACAGTTCTGTGGAGGGGAAAAGAGCTCCTCCCAGCCCTTATTATTTTTTCTTTGTGCTGCAGTGTGTTTCCCAGCTGTGTCTGTTGGCCAGTTCTGTGGCTCAAATAGCCTGAAAAAAGAGACTGAGAAACAGGGAAGAAGTTTAAATCAAACTCAGCGTTGTCTGCATGGGATGGATGGAACGAGTTTACGGGTACCTGTTATGCGGTGAGGATTTATTGGCAGTCATGTGTGCGCATGAGCTGGGTTAATGCTGCTAAGTGCCCACAGGGTGCTCTTTTCTCATGGATGAGCATTAGGGAGGGTAGAATAAGTGGCTCCAGGGAGATTCTTGAGCTCAAGTGTGCAAATGTCACTTAAACCCGTGAGTGCTGAGACAGGTGATCCTGCACCCAGGCATCTCCCTCAGCTTCAGCAGGGCTGCACAGATGAGTGTTGGTGAGCAAAGCACACAAAGGCACCGTGACCTCTCACCAGCGTTTCCTTGCTAGATTTTCCTCTGCAAAAAATGGTTTGTCAGCAGACCTGTAAGACCAAGGAAAGTGAGGATTTGTGAAGCCGTGATGGTCCTGCAGGTCCCCAGCACCAGGGTGCAGGGGCAGCAGGGGCTGGCAAGACACCTCGAGGCTGCCACGAGGGCTGGCACAGCCTTTGGGGACAGCATGGGTCTTGACTGGCCAGATGTTTGCCAGGTGTTCATGCTTGGGTGTAGCTGGTGAGGAAAGTGGGGGACAGTTGTGTGATTAACCCCCTGCCTTTGGAAATGTAACCAGATGATTGCTTTTATCACACTGTCAGCAGGGTTCCTTCAGTGCCTTTGCTTCAGCCCTGTGCTCTCCCTCCTTGCACAACATGTTCTGTAAATGCAAACTAACAGCCAGCTCTAATATCCAGGAATTTATACTGTGGGAAAAAGAAAAAGAAAAGAAGAAACTGAGTCGGAGAGGCAAAGCAGTCTGGTCAGGGTTACTCACACCTCAGTGGCAGAGTCAGAAATAAACTCAGACTGAGAAATCACAACACGATGCCCACCAGACTGTGGAAAATACAACTAAATTCCCAGCTGTCTCTGCAAAGCGACTTTTTTTCTTTTTCCTAGAACTGAAAAATAAAATGAAAGAAATGACTGAATCTATGTAGCATTTGTAGTATATAATGCCTTCTCATTAAACAGTTTCAGAATCATCCAGCCTGGGAACTGGGGAAACCACAGAAGAATAGGCATCGTTATGGCAAAGCTCCATGCAAATCTGTGAGCAGCTGCTTCCAAGCCCTGCCCTGTACCTGCATCACCAGTGTGGATGAAGTTGCCGGCAGTTAGGAAGGATGGTGGGGCAAGCTGAGCCCTTCATAAACAGTTTGGGTCTCTTGGTGTGGCTGTCCTGGCTCTGCTGCTGGCACTCCACGTCCCGGCTGGCAGAGGGTCTGCGGTAAGGACAGGCTTCCTCCCACCTTCACGTGTCACCACCTTAAGCACAGGCAATCCCAGGACTCAGATGTTTCTCAGCGAAGACTTCCCTCCCGCTTGGCGCTGTTTTGAATTCTGGGTGCCCTCCCCAGTCCAGGGAATGTGGGGGAGAGGGTCCCTCTTGCAGGAGGTGACCCTCTAGCTCCAGCAAACCTCCCCAGAGCACCTCTCCGGCTTGTCTACCACGGCCTCTGAGATGGGCTTCAGAGGACACCAGCAGTGCTCCCCCGCTTTATTCCAGCTGTGCTGGGAAATCTCTTTGCCAAACATTCATGGGATATGAGAAAATACAGACAGAGCCTCGGTCTCCAGCAGAATGAAACTGAGCCCCCCTGTGACCCTGCTCTCCTGCACTAGCCCCTTCAAGCCCAGCTTTAGGAGTGAGGAGCATCAAAGGGCTCCAACAGCTCCCATATGGTAAGTGGCCCTATATGTCGTGTGTAATTACACACAAGCATCCCTACATCCACGTTCGGTCTTTCGGTCTCTACTAAAGATCTCTGGGTGACAGCCAGCACCATTTTCCCAAGGCAAGAACATTTCCAGGCATCATGGCGGTGGCACCTCACACCCCCGTAGCTACCGGCAGCTACGGGGCCAGGGCACCCAGGTAGCCATGGCATGGGATCCCCCACCACTGCCCACTGTCCTGCCCCAAGGAGCTGGGAGGCGGCAATGCCGGGGGGCAGCAGAGACCTTCTTTTGGACACCAGCTGGGAGAGGTGCCTTTCAGCCACGGGGTGGCATCTGACGGATGCATTCGTGGAAAGTTAATGGTGCTCAGGTGAATTCAAAGCTGGACTTTTGAAAAAATAATTTCACTTTCTTAATAGTCTCCAAAGGGGATGTTGCTTTTTATTAAGACCCCACAGAAAGAGGCACTTATTTTAGGCAGTTGTGATCCTTTTTTTAAAGCAGATACCTGTGCAATGGAGGCACAGGTGCACGTGGCAGCTCTCAGGGCAGGGCTCCTCACCTCTCTTGGTTGTTAGTGCAGCACTGGGTGCAGCAGAAACCTCATCTGCAGGTGGAGGCTGGGGCAATAGGAGTGTCAGGCCATGAGGAAGAGCAGAGCTGCTTTAAAGACTGAGCTCTGGAACGCAATCCTGTCTCACCAGCAAGGAAGCTGCCCAGCAGCATGTCAGCAGAAACAGCCATTTCTACCCACCACTTCCCCTCCTTCAAGAAAAAGACCACAAAACCCAGCCAGGCACTGGGGTTAACTGGGAATGGGGAAGACCTCTCATGGTTTGAATCAGATGGGCTTTTCTGACTGGGATGCTGGGCAATGTGGGACAGCGGCAGGGAGCAGGGCAGCAGCGACCTGAGCAGGCAGCTCCTTCCAGCCCAGCAGCAATGAGAGGGGATCCAGGCAGAAGGAGGCAGCCGTTTTCTGGCAGTGATGTGGAGAGAAAGTGAGCGAAAGATCAGTGAAAGAGAGTAGTGAAGGAGGCCTGAGATTGAAACACATTCCTTCATTTTTTTCCCGTATTTTCAAACAGGAGAGTGTGAAACAACCTGGACATCCAGAGGGAAGCAGTCCTTGGTGCCATGAATGATGTTGGACTAAGCTGCAAGGGGCAGGAAATCCCAGTTCCCATTTTCAGCCTTACAGCAAGGCTGCGTGATGGCCCTTGGAGGTGTGCAATACTGTAGGGTCCGCGGTTCAGCCTGGCCACCCACCACCTCTGGGTTGCTCCCTGTTGTTTCTCAGGCCAGCACTCAGCAAACATAAGAAGAAAGCTTGTTTTAGCAGAGCCATCTTACCTGGGCAGGTCTGTCCTGCCGCAGGACATTGCTTGTCCTCCTTGCAAACCTGACCAGTTGCCATTCTTGATCATCCTTCTGGGCTGGAACCAGAAGCATTCCATCAGTAACGGTGTGAGTGCTCAGCTCAGCCTGACCATTTCAGGCAATGCTTTGTGGCCATCACTGCTGGAAGTGTTGCTTGTTAATGTGCACCATTGCAAAAGTGGCACTGCAAAGTCCTGAGGTAAACCAGTTTCTGAGATGTAGCTCAGAGGCTGACAGAAGGATTCATGTGACCATTCAGGCTGATATGACAGCCTCCTTCTCATAAACAAAACCATTATGAAACTTGCGTGTTTGGGTTTTTCAACTAAATGGATTGTCCTCTCCTATCCCTTCCAGCTCGTTACCTTGAGTCACCTCCTGCAGAAGCTGGCAGCAGATCTTGTTGGGGATTTTTCTTCAACAACATGCTTTCAAATAGAAAATGCAGTAGGAAAGGAAAGCCTGTGTTTTGTGGTGGTCTGCCCAGCTAAGAAGAAAAAGCAACCAGCCTTTCATGAGGAAGACTCCTCTAGTTCTCAAAGGGGGTTCCTGAGGCCATGACTACCTCAAGGTTCGGGCTGCTCACCCAATTCTTTGGAAGGCTTTCTTTAGGTTGCCTTGATTCTCTACAAGGCAGGCACTAAGGGACAGTTTCCTTCCCTGCTCCCTACTTTTACCCTATTGTCTATTTGCTGGCTGCTCTGGTTTGGAGGGACAATGCTGAATGGCAGTGTTGATACCTGGTTTGTGTCCAAGCAGTGTTTTTTTAACGTAATTAGTTTGGAAGTAAAAAGCCTGTGTTGCTGTGTTTTTTCAGGGATTGGTGGGTTAGGTTACTTCCTGAGTTAGACAGGTTATCTGTTCATTTTTTCCCCCTCCAGTTCTAGACTTGTGATAGCCTGGGAAAAAAATTGCCTTTATAGAGGAACCCTTTAAAAACAACCATGGGCACCCTCACCTTTCTCTGTTCAGTAGCCCAAGGGCAGACTTAATTAAAAGTTCCTTCAAAATATACTCCCTACCACTCTAAGCTACTGTGTTTTCAAAACCCTGGTGCTGTGCCAAAGTGCAAGCAGGCATACATTAAAGTGACAGGCACACTTATACTCCTTGCGCTCTCTTCTTCTCTCATCCTCTGTGCCGAAGTCCTACCATCTAAACATTATAGAAAACAAAGAATAATCGCCTCTCTCCTCCCTCCCCATCTCAGGAACTGATTATGGCAAACCATTTGTCTTTTGCAAGCAGCCTCCTGGGGTATAGGTTCCCACTCCCTGTTGAGATCCAGCCCTGAAGGCTCAGGAATGTTTTCCTGGAAATAGCAGCTTGGTCACACCATGTCTCTGCTGGCAGCGTGTCCTGTGGAAGGCTGCCACGCTGCCTGCGCAAGGACAATCGGGCTAGACCGCCTTAATATCTACCAGCTTCTTGTCAGCAGCTGAGATAATCAAAGCCTCCTTGTTACTGGGATACTTTGAATTTTCTGAGTGCATCTAGACACATCAGCCTTTCTGCTAACAGCACGTCCCAGGCACCACCAACCGCAGCCTCTGTGGTAGCCAGCAACGGGAGACAGTACTGGGTTGAGAGACAATGATTTCAGAGGGAAAGGTGGAATCATCACTTTTCCAGCCTGTGTCAGAAAGCTAATGACAGCCATCGCTAGGCAGTAGGAAGAGATAAACATCCTTCCCCAAAGAGTGAAGAGAGAGAAGGAGCATGAATCTGAGCACATTAAGTTAATCTAACAGCTTGGCATGGACTAGCTTCCCATTTTCACAGTAAGTGGGACCCTTATTCTGTCAGTGTGCTGAGGATTTTATTTCTAGAGAATTATAGCCACGGGTTCTGGAGTGCTCTGTAATTACATGAGTTTACACTTGCAGGGACAAAGGCTGAGTAAATATTTTATTAGGCAATTTTTTATCTTATTGAAACTGAATACACATGTGATAATTTGCCTGGTGAATGGGGGAAGGGGTAGTGAAATAAATAAGATAGTTTACACAGAGCCTTGTTTGCGGGCTGCATGCAGAATCAGTGCCGCACACTGCATTACTCCCAGCGCAGGTACAGCGAGTGACACCCACGGCCAGCACAAGAGCCCGAGTGCAGCCATGCAGCTGGGGCCACTGCTGGGGGTGCAATGTGCCTGTTCCCTGGGACGAGAGGGACACAGAAAGCCCCCTGGTACACAGATGCTGTCCTGGGACTGACAAATTTATTATAGAGTGTCTCCACTGGTATTTGTCTCCTGGCCTTTGTTTCCTTAAGATACAATGAAGAGTGAAATTCCCACAGCTCGCTGATGTGCAGGCAGTGAACTGTTGGATATGGCAGTTGTATGCGAAACGCAGCTTTGAAATTCAGATCTTGGTGAAGAAACATCAGCATAACATTTTTTAGCAGCAAGATATTTAATAAATATCTTTGTAGGCACATGTATAATTAATAAAAAAGCAAAGCTTCTGATAGCATTTCAGAGATTCGTGTTATAATTCCATTCACAAACAACTGCAGCCTAAGTCCCAGGGCACAAAATTTTCTAAGAATAGCCAAGGAACCTTAGAATTAAATTATAAAATTTGGTAATCATTTGCAACTTCATTAAATACTCAGATGCCTAATAAAACATTATTCTTATCTTGATTTTAAATTTTAATTGCATGAAGTTTGGTCCCTTAATAATTAACACATTGTATATCCCACCTAATTCTCGAACTAATTGTCATTTCCTAGTTCTTAATGTTACTTGCTAATTCTGCCAATGATAAAGAATTTTATGTCAAAACTCGGGAGCAAGTGACAGTCTGCATGCACAATAATGACAAAACAAGTTAATTTACTGCAAACTTGCTGAATGACAGAGCTTTTTTAATTGCATATTTGTTACCTTCATTAAAAGGTAAGTGGCTCTTCAGTTATGTATTTGCCCATTTCTTACACATTAAAAAAGTGCTAATGAACCCGATTAAAATTAATTGAAAAGGTCCAAGATCTGCAAAGAGATCCTAACATCAACAGACTTCTAATTACTGCTGAAAGATGGGCTTAAATAGGGTTTAGCAGTAGACAGACATTCATTTTCCAGCTCTATTGTAAGGAACAATATGGGGAATGCAACAGCGATCCGGAGCTGAAACACCTGGTTATGGATGCAGACAATGCTGTGTGTCTGGACGCTATTTCCTCTCACTCCCCTCTGCTGATAACAGTTCTTCCTGCCCTCGGTCCCCTGTCCCGGGCAGGCTGCCTTACAGCTGTACGGAGAACCGGCGGTCGCGTGAAAAGCAGGGTGGGGAAACTGCAGACTCGCCCAGCCTGAGCCTTTCCTTAGCAGACAAGGTTGCGAGGTATCAGAGAAAGGCTGAATTTTAGGCAGGTTAAGGGAAATGCCCACCAGAAGTTGGGATAGAGGAGTGAGATGGGGAACCTGAAACTGAGGTGCTGCAAAGGGAACGGGGGAAAGCTGCCGGAGAGGGCTGGCTACGTGGCTCTGGAGATGGGGTAGGGAATGAATGGGGAGGTCTGAACTCTGCAGAAAATGGGCTGTGGTGGAAACCTTGATTTATCCTATGCTGGGCTCTCCTGGAAGTTGTCTTAGTGCTTACGGTCACCCAGGACTCTGTGAGAGCAGTCACAGTCCCTGCTGTGTTCCCTACTGACATTGCCAAGGTGGAAAATACAGTTGACTCCCAGATGGTTTCAAGCGAGGCACCGTTCAGAAACCTTTCCACGCACCGTCCTGGCTATTGTCTGTTTTTGGCAGTCACAAACCCCACAGACCCAGTAAAAGGAGCTGATTCCGCCTCTTGTTCTGCTCAGCAGCAGTAGTGTATCTGTCGAAGGTGGGGAGAGAGCATATTTATAGCAAGAACAGAGAGTTGCCTCAGATGATGGCTTCTCTCAAACTTAACAGACCTCTTCGTTACTTTAACCACATTATTTATAGATGTCCCTTTTCTTTTGCACTCCCCCGCTATCCATTCCCATTATCCCAGGATATCCTAGTCTTATTACAACTATTTTCTTCATCTCTGTTAATAGCATACACCACTTATCTTGTGACCGCTATATAAATGTGAAAGAAGAGAGAAACATACGAACTATTTTAATTTTTTTTTGTTTTGATTTAATTTAAATTGCTGAATGAAAAAATAGCTTCTTCTAGTAATTCTGCTGTAACTAACTCAGTTTGATATTGGTTCTATTAGCCTTCTAATAGCATGAAAGCTAAAAAATTAAATCGTTCCACTTCCACATTCATAATTATGTGCAATTAAAATCTTTACATACCCAAAAGTCTTATATGAAGCCCTGAACCCTTCAACTGTCACTCTTCATTATCTCCAAGCCTAACAATTTTACAGTGACACATTGTACACAATGAGATGTGCTAAAGAGGAAATACTATATTTTACTGATGTATGTGTTCTTTAATTTCTCTGAATTAGCTTTTTGATATGGATGCTAATTGTTTTCTTTGAAAGGAGTCACCACAGATATGTGATTTCTCTATGCCTGTTGCGCTTCAAAAAAAATACAGTTAATTGCAGGAAACAGGAATTTCTCTCTTTTTTATATATTAAAAAAAAATCAGCTGCATATCAAAGGAGTAAATCTTAATCCAACTTTCTGATTGTACATTAAAAAGGAACCTTCAGTGTTTGTGACCAGCACAGAGTATTTGCGACTTTTGATGTTTCCCCTTTTCATTTATTCATGAGGAGAGATGAATAATTAAAACAGGACGTTTGGCGAAACCAGCGCACACACAAAAAATATTTCCATATGAACTTCCAGCTTCAACCCACGATAGTCTACGAGACACGTTACTGCAGGATGGTCCATATGGCAAGCGTGCATGTAACTCTGAAACCATAGTCCTGGTCGAGACTTGGGATCCTGCCATCAGTGGCTGACAGCTGTTGCTGCTGTACAAATGCAAATGCAAAGTGTGTCCGAGACAAGTGTGGCAGCTAAGAAAGGCTGAGTTTAGACCCAGCCCTAGGCGTGATGAAGGCCATTGATAATGTGTGCTCACAGGGTGGGTGGCAGATCTGCTCTGGATCTCTAGGGGAAGGTGGAGTGAGTTGCCACGATCCTACAAGGTTAAGCAGGAGAAACCTGAGCTGCAAGACAGGAACATCCTTCTTGACGGAACAGCGGGTTGCTCCACACGTGTTAGAGAGAAGGTTCTTGCGATGCAGAGGGAGGGTTTGGTCTGTAGTTTCCCGCAGACTGCTCACCAGCTCATTTTAACATTTAGTCTTAGCTGTAAGGCTGAAGAAAGTGCTATTTTTCATCCTAAATCTCATAAAAGGCTAATTTGACTTACCTCTCAGTCATTAGAAGGAAATATTATAGAGGAGTGACAATACACCAGGCATATCAAAAGGTCTCAATCAGCCTGAGCTGATCTCCTTTGTCTTGCAAATCTTCAAAGGAGCTCATGGCTTTTAACCGTCACATCCTGCTCTATTTCACAGCTTGGAGGATCCTGCTGTTGAAAGACATCTTCCCTCCATATCTATCTCGGAAATTCCCCGCTGACTCTAATGAAGGTCTACATTCCTGTTTGCAACATTACTAAATATATTCTTCAAAATTTTTAACGCAACTTCTGACATCCTGTGAACTTGTGACTGCTGTTGGAATGACAAGTAAAAAGGGCTCCATTCATGCTCAATATAACATTCAGTCACTGTATTTAGCAGTCCCTTTAGCATTTCCTACAAATCCTTCTCATCTGTGCAAATTACATAGATTTTGTTCATCTTTTGATACCTGCAGTCACGTTTTAGCTTCTCGCACAGGCAAAAAGGCTTCCAAAATGCGGCTGTTTTGTGCTTGTCTGTGTAAACCTCCAGCATGCCTCTGGAAAACTCTCTCTAGTTTTGCTCCATCTCCTCTGGGAGTTTCACCTTTGTCTCTGCATTTCATGAAGTGGAGTCTGTGGTTTATGAATCATTTTACTATGACGTTGTCTTGTTTTCCCTCCAGAGCTGTGGTCTTTGCTTACATTCTCCCAACAGCAAAGCCCATTTGTTTCTTTTTAAACTTCTGTCAGCTTAAACTTCCATCAGCCCTCTTCTCTGCTTGGGGTCTCTGATCCCCGCTCAGACCTTATCTCAAATTAGGGATTCCACGAGCTTCTGTAAAATGAGGATCAACTTAAATTCTCAGATTAAGTAAGATGAATAATTAAAATAAAAATTCTCCCTCTATTTTGCTATTCCTCACCTAATGTGAGGATCATCTCCTATTTCTGATCTGAAAATATAATTTTAAGAGTTAGCTTTGTTCGCTGATGGTTTTGGTAGCTCCACCTGCAAGGATTTCTTTCTTGAACAATTTTCAGAGGCCCGTGGGCACTTTAGATGGGGCAAACGGCATACAGATCTTGGTTCCATATTCTCCATATGCTTTCAGAACATATTTAACAGTGTGGTAGGACAGAGACACACACACAGTGTTTCTCAGAAATTAATAAAATCTTAATAAAATGTACGAAATTAATAGAAGTTGTTTTCTTTTTCCCAGACTCCCCTTCCTCATCCTCCCAGAAAATTACAGCCAATAGGTTTGAGCAGATAAATCTCCTGAAACTGCTAGGACAAATTCTGCAGAGCCCTACCAAGTTGTGGCATGGGATGAGGGCTGGGGAGCGTCAGAGCTCATGCACCAGAAATGCCAGAACTTCAGAGGGTGCTGCTGACATCTGAAGCAGTCAGGGGATCAAACTGGGCCACCCACTGTGCATTCTCCAGTCATGAGCTCTGTCCTACCAACATGCCCTGACTGCCTATTCTGAGCATGGAGGACATAGATCTGCCACCCAGCAGAGAAATGCTTTGAAGGTGGCTGCACAAGGAGGGATCTCTTGGTGTTTTCTTTTCCACAGAGTCTTCCTGAGGGTTTCTGTGTGGAAGACTCGCCTGCTCTGCTTATGTTCTTATCTAGTATAAATAAGTTGATTAAGTGGCTTGTTTAAATTGCATTTATCACATTCCATCCTTGTCGAAAAACCCTCTTCAAAAATCTAAGTGGCTGGAGCATTTGCAGAGAAGTGTTATCCTCACAAATGTGATAATGAGTTAGATGCAGCTGGGAATCAGGTATATGAGAATCACTGAACACTTGGCAAAGGCTGTTATTCCCTTTCTCCCCCTCTTTTCCTTCTCACAATTAAAAATAAATCAGGGAAGTTATTTGTACATCACCAACAGAAGCTTGTTTGTTTTAGTTTTGGTTTGTTTTTTTTACAGAGTTCTTAGATCTTGTAGGTCCCTATAATTTACTTTTCTACCTCCATAAATCACTGAGGTGTATCTGGTATTACTTCATGCCATTCCTTTTGGGAGAAGTTAATTGAGTCTTTGACCCTGTGCCCCCACACAGAATCCTCAAGCATTGCTCTGAAAGCTTTTCCTCAGATCCAGTCTTCTAGTCTATATGTTTGCTATACTTCGGTCTACGTATATATTTTTTTTCCCACTTTTTGACCACTGTAGTAGCCTAAAGCAAGCAGAAAGTAGCACCGCCTCCTTGTGCAGAATTTCCCAGAACAAGCTTGTTTCCTGGGTAGGGTGTAGCTTCAGCACCGCTCCCTGGCTCTCCTCCACCCTCGTCCCAGACGGGTAGAGGCAGGAGGTGTCAAGAGCATTGAACACTTCGACTCCTCTGGGCTGAAGTTGCATCCTCCGGGTTGTTGTCCGGCTGGGAAGATAAATGAGAGCAGATTCTGGTAGTCTTCTGAAATACTCTTTGCTTCCAGCAGCCCGAGAACCCCTGAAATAACATAACCAAGAATCATGACTCCTCTTGCAGATCCATTGATCCACACGTGTGGTGACAAAGATTAAGGATGATTTCCTTGTAAACCTGTTGTTGCTGAGTTTTAATCACCCTGTGCAAGGAATAGCTGTCTCATGAGTCATGTCCACTACACACGAATTCTCATGGCAACTCCAGTCACTGGATTACACAAGCACCATTCCATACCACATCTTTTCATGTGGGTTCTTCCTTTTCTGCACATTCATTTTGAAAAGATTAATGTAAAGATGAAAATAAAAGAAAGAAAAATAACAGCATAAAAATCTGCTTTGTGCTTCCTATTTTTTCTCACTGCTAGTCACTCTGGTCATATTATCAGCTAAGCAAGGTCTATCTAAATAGCAGGTTGGCTTGGATGGCAGATCCGTTGCCGTACCACCAATTCAACAAATACCATTCTCCTTCTAGCAAGGTGCTGTATCAGATTGGTGGCAAGACGTCATATAAATTTCTGCTATGAAAAAGACTACTCATTAGTAAAAAAATATCCCAGAAAAAAGCAATATATTTAGACAACACTTCTGCTTGAATAATAAAGAAATGCTATTGCAGGCTTAAGAAATCAGCTTAAGAGTTCCTAGAAATACTTTGGGCTTTCACAACATTCGTCTAAAATCTGTTGAGCATTTTTGTTTGCTGCTGCATCACTACCATGCCACTGTGTTGAAGCATGTAAGACTTGGTGGGACAGTCATCCAGGATACAGGATTATCCATTACAATAAACAACGAAACCATCGGAGAGACCTGGGCGGACCACCCGGTTGCTGACAATTGACAGCATAAACAGAAGTGCCACATAAAGCTGCAGTTTTGGGCCCGCTCCTGCCGTTGTCCGCTGAGGAGAGATGAGACGCAGCAGGCTGCGGATGTCCACCTTTAGGAATCACAGTCCTCCTCTGCGCTCTGCTAGTGAGCCCAGCTGAATGCTTCATGTACAGCTGCTACATGCTGGGACTGTTTGACCCTGAAGAGATTTCAGGCAATTAGGTCCCAAACCATCCTGTGGTTTACAAGTTACCTTCAGTTCTGTCCAGTGTTTTACTCTGATCATCCCTCTAATGTGGGATATGGACTTGGAGCAAATGCCCGAATGGCCCCAAGATAAATTGAAATGTTGAGCATGTGAGAAGTATCTGATGGTGGGGTCACAAGGAGTGGACAGTTGTGGTCGACTCCACATGGTGGAGGAAACTTCAAATTTGTCTCAGCAGGCCTGCTTGGAAAAGTAGGGCTCTTAGAAATAACCCCTAAGCACGGTGCTGCAGGACCTAATGTTGCTATGGATGGGCAGGATAGTCCTTCCTGGAACAATGCTGGCAACCAAGAAGAAAAATTGAAGTTCTGCATTTGGTGACACAGCTTAAGACACTTACTGTTAGACCCAAAAAAAAGATGCATTTCAAGCCTCAGCTTTAATGGGATGAGATTTATTTTTCTATACAAATTGCCATTTTGAAAGAAAAAGTTTTTTAAAAAATTCTAAAATAATTTAACAAATAACAGCTGGCCCCCTTTTTTTTCTTTTTCATGAAACATCACTGAATTGAATGCAAAACCACCACTATTTTGTATTTTTTTGGGACTTCCATTTTACTCTCCATTGAAAAAAACTCAAGGGTGTTAAGAGAACTTGCAATGGACAGTTCCTGTAGTTTTTCCTTAAGAAACAGTGAGTAGATCAGATGGAAACCCCTGGCAGGAGGAAGAGATGGCTCCTGCCCTGGGGAGATACTGAGACGGCTCCTAGAAATTTCCAAAACACAGGGAGGGAAGCAAATGAATGGAGAGTGTGCAGCACAGCAGGTGTTGTGTAGGAAAAAGTGTGTCAGCAGACAAGTGGAGCAGGACACACTCTAACACATATCAAGATCAATTTTGTTCTTTCCTCGATATTAAAAGTCAGAAGACAGCTCTGTGTAGCTGCTGTAAGGCTCCAGACCTTTAGATTTTGAAATGAAGTGTTTGTAGATCGCTGAAGATCTAAATTATGCCAAAATTATGTTATTATAGTGTAATCATCTTGTTAGCCGCTTAGAACATTTTCTTCATTATCACTTCATTCATACTTATGATGATGAGCAGATGGTACCAATGTCATAACACAGCATAAATCACTCCCAAATGCTGTTTGAAAACACAGTCGGAAGGTGGTAGGGACATCCTCCCGCTGCCGCGCCTGGTTCACTCCCCTCGCTGTAAGAGGAATTACAGAAACCGGCTTTGCCACTTGACCTGTGTGCTGGCTGCTGGCACCAAACCACTGCCAGTCCTGTGCCAACAGAGGTCATTTACTCTGAGAAAAAAAGTATCTATTTTTTCAGCAAAGACCGGTGAACTGACGGCATTTTGAGGTGGATTACAGCCCATTTCAATCAACACAAGAAAGTTGCGAAGAAACCCCACATGTCCAGCAGATCCTGGTCTTACTGAAGGAGAAGTCATTGCTGGTACCTGTACCTACACCTCATCTTAGAGCAGGAATCTGCAAGGGAAAAGCGGTGTAAAGCAGACTTGCTCGGCTGCGGCAATCCTGCACCGGAGTGAAGTACTCAGTAGCCAAGGAAATGGTGCCACTGGAAGTTGCCTGTTGCAGATTTAGCTGGCACCAGTGCTGGAGCTGGCTCTGAGAACAGGGCAGTGGGAGCACGTGCCAGGTGCTCCCCACACCTACAGCCCAGGTTCACAGCACGAATCCAAAGTTCAGTTCTAATCCAGATGCCAGTGCCCCTTCAGAAAAGATCGGTGATTCCTGAAGCATCCCGCAGAGCGTTATGGGCACACTCTCTGCAGCAAGCAGATGGAGAGCCAAAGAGCTCAGTTTGCTTGTGTCTTCTCCCTCTGACTGTTCCTTTCCCCGGTTCAGGCAGGTGCACCACAGCAATCAACAAAAGGACCGAGTGTGCTCAGAGCAAACACACTGTAATTTTACTCAGAATCAGAACAAACACACTTCAGACCCCAATCCCCAAATCCAGGAGACACAGATGGAGCTGAAACCCAGAGCACCTAAGCAAGCAAAGATGCACACACACATACAAAACCCCCATGAAAGCAAAACCAGCCTCCATAAGGCTACTCATCCCTGTTTAAAAAAAAAAAAAAAGAAAAAGAAAGAAGCAGGACAAATAAGGACAAAAAATCGTAAACGCTTTTTAAACTTATACAAAACACACTTTTCAGACTCCTTCTCCACCCTAACCCTGGCCCCTGCCCTCAAGCTGTACCAAACATGGAGCTCAGCCTTTGATTTCTACACGTAACTGACCTTAGTCAGGCCAAAAAGCCAAGCTGATGTCTACCTGCAGCACAAGGAGTTTGAGTTTTGTCACTGCACGAGGTAAGGATGCCCTGCTTAGGATGTTCAAAGTATTTACACGCCTAATTCCCCTTGATCCCCCTTTGCAAATTTGGTTCTAGCTCTCAGAAGAAATTCCTCCTATAAATCTTTTATAGCCACTAGAGGGGAATGTGTAACACAGTGAGAAGGGAGAGAGTGACACCACATTAAAGTTGCAGCCAGTTTGCTCACTCTGATGAAGAAAGCATTTAGTGTCATGTTGGATCTTTACAGTTTTTAGGAGCTAATTTAGCATTTATCAGGTGCCTTGTTATTTTACTCTTCTCTGTCATATTGATCTCTCTCACCTTCTGCCAGTTTAGTGTAGTTTATGTTAAGTCATGGACTCTTCAGGTGAAAAAAAGATCTTTACAGACACTTAATTTGATGCTTAATACCCTCGTAAGCCCATAAATCATGCATTTGAGAATGCGATCTCCACCGAAACTGTCTCCTGTTGCAAGAACAGCATTTCTATCCCAGGAGAGACGTTGACATTTCAGCCTTTCTCTCTGTTTAAAACAGGATTAAAAAGTAAGATTCAGAATTTTTTTTCTGTGGAATGGAAATTCCACATTAATTCCAGTTAGGAAATGACAGATTCATGTGGATGTTCTTCTAACAGGATGAAACTTTCAGCAATTTTGAAATGGATGGGTTTTTTACTTCAGTCAGTGATAAAACAACCCTAAATGTCCTGCATCAAAAATGTCTTTCTCTGAAGCGTATGGGAGCCAGGCACTGCCTTGCTGGAGCTGGGATCTGCTCTTCCCTGTAGCCCAGACTTCCTAAGCAGGACACAGCTTGTATCATACCCCAAAGTCTCATGATCGCTTGATGTTACATCAGTCCAGGTCAGGGAAAAATCAGCACATTGCCTTACAGTCCTCTTGGAAAACAGGACAATGGGGTCCTGTGTGGGTTTATGCAGTGCATAGTGAGAGTCTCCCATTCTCCTTCCCTTGCTAACGGCTCCATGTGAAACCTATGTCCCGGGTCATGTGGTGGGCAAGTGGCTACGAACATCAGGGCTGGGCATGCAAGCAGTCTGTAACACTGGGAGCTGAACGTCTACTGCCATATGGCAAAGGATCACAGGGAAATTCAGACCAGAAAAAAAAAGAAAATCACCAAGTGATTTAAAATGTGTTTCAAGTCAAATGAAACAGTTAATTCCCTTTTTCTGTGGAAATTGCAAATATTCAGTGAAATAAAAACTTTCCAATAGAAAATTATGAACTGTCAGTAACTGCATTTTTATTAAAAAAAAATTATCCTTTTTGTTTAAATTTTATTTATCTTCCTGATAAAAGATTCCAGATCAGCTCTGGATATTTGCATCAGAGATTTACATTTCAAATATGTCTTGCTCCTGAGCCAAATTTTTGGCAGATAGGAATTAGCAGATTCAAGTCAATAGAGCCACAGAGACTGACAACAAAAAGGAAAATTCATCTCCACATTTTCAAATGCTCTCTCCTGATAGCATATAGAAGGATGCCGAATTAAATCATCTGTTCCACAAAGAGGCTTTCATCAGAACACTAGAAGGTCATACTACCCCTTCACTCTTCTCTCTCCGGTCCCCGAAAATCCCCAAGCAAGTCCTCTAGAAGACGTGCACCTCCCACCCATTGCTGAAGTTGACTCCTACCTGGGCCTCCTAGACATAAACCCTAGACCTACCCATGTCGACTGCTAACTCCTTCAGCCAAGTCACTGCAGGCGTGATGCTCAACAGGATTGGCTCATTGTCAGCAGTGGTACTTTTGGCCCAACAAAAACTTGGCACTGCGAATAAAGGCAGAAGGTTGCCGTTGGACCCACGGCTTTTATACCGAGAGCACGCTCTGTAAGGAGACGAGGGCAGAAGTTTCAGAAGTTTCTCTCAGTAAGGGAGAAACTACCCATCGCGATTTGCTACGTTTTAGGTGTATCTTCTGCTGCGGGCCTGGTGAGACTGTTCCTGAGTTTGGTGGCTAGCCTCAGAGTTAGACCGATGTTCTTCATTCGTATTCTGCTGCTGCCAGGGAAGCACATTTAGAAGTTGACGCAACAGCAAACACACACTTCGCTAAAATTATCACATTTAGTGTGATTCCCATAATAAAAGCACGAGCCAGCATGGGGAGCCTCTTTCAATTTACACAGAGAGACTTGGGGTCTCCTGACAGGCAGAACAGAGCCAATGTTTCTGAGTAAACTTTGTTAGGAAAACAGATTAAAAACTCCAGAGGTTTAGCTAAATCTTATACAGGAAAACACCTTGTTACCCTTCGGATTTAGAATCATAATTTAGTGCCAGTGAATAATACCTACTAAGTGCTGGTGAATATGCCTTTGTAGCAAAGTTTATGTGATTAATTTTTCTCTTTTATCTGAAATATGCAAAATCAGCTGTTCTCTTCTGATTGTTGTTATTATTATTGTGACTAGTTGTGCAATAGTTGCTACAATCAAGTTGTGATGGCTCATTAATGAGTCATTTACTGAAAATAGTCGTCTCCATGTGCAAATTCTTCTGGCTGGACACATCAGCTTTGTCGTATTGACATGTCTCTGACTGAAATGTTGTCACATCTAGAATTAGGATTCAGGTTTTAAAATAGTAGAAATACACTCACCGCGCCCCCCCCCCCCCCCATTTCAATTGGTTTCTAAGAAAGCAGGAAGATACTGCCTTCAAATCTACTCATTCTTTTGGTGAACATTTATAGAAGATTAATATAAAAGGAGAAAAAACCGTCGTGTCTGAAATGAATTTGCAACTTCACATTTATATTATTTTCTAGCATTGTCCAGTATTTACCTCTTATTATTTGCAAGTGGCAGTGAGCCCCTATCCATAGTGTGGCTACTGTGGAGCAGGGCCATTGGGCTCAGGAGCAGATGGACACATAGACAGACTGATGCTTCAAAGACTGTCCTGAGACATGGTTACCTGTTCAGTTCAGCCCCATGGCTGCTGTCACTTCATGGTTTCCTTGACCTGTGAACACGTTCAGCTGGATTAGAGAAAGTTCAGCTGGGTCAGATAAGGCCCCCACCATAAGAAAGACATAGACCTGTTGGAGTGAGTCCAGATGAGGGTCACAAAGAAAATCAAGGGGCTGGAACACCTCTGCTGTGAGAACAGGCTGAGAGAGTTGGGGTTGTTCAGCCTGAAGAAGAGAAGGCTCTGGGGAGATCTTATAGCACCCTTCCAGTACTTAAAAGACACTACAGAAAAGATGGGGAGGGATTTCTTACAAGAGGATGTAGTGATAGGACAAGGGGTAATGGCATTAAACTGAAAGGAGGTAGATTTAGATGAGATGTAAGGAAGAATTTCTTTACTGTGAGGTGGTGAGACACTGGAACAGGTTGCTCAGAGAAGCTGTCAATGCCACTCCCTGGAAGTGTTCAAGGCCAGGCTGGACAGGGCTTCGAGCAACCTGGTCTAGTGGAATGTGTCCCTGCCCATGGCAGGGGGTTGGAAACAGATGCTCTTTAAGGTCCCTTCCAACCCGAACCGTTCTATGATTCTATGATAATGCTGGGTTAGAAGAAGAGGAGTTCAGGTTTCATAATCCCTTGGAAATGTCAGTGTACACTGTAGGCAGTCTGAAACTCTTCCCTAAATGTGATGTGTGGCTGTTATCAACAACCTTGCTGTCCATTTTCTGTAGCCAAAAGAGAACACTGTTTCTCTGATACCTTACCACCTACACTTGCTGCTGAATTTTCTGCCTTGTTGGACCTCCCCCTAAATGCTGTTGTCCCCTCCATCGCAGCACTCCCCCCTTTCTGTCCCAAAGAAGGGTTACCCTCCTGACTATGCCGCTGGGAGTGTGTATTCATCCAGACAGCCTGTGCATCCCCACACATCTTGCCTGAAGTAATCTACTAAGAGTGAATTCTGTGTGGGCTGAAAGTGAAAATCTAAGCCACATTCCCTTTCTCCTCACTCAAGCAAAAAAACCCCACCATCCAGATTCTTACAAATCGCTCTGCAGGGATTATTTTACCTTTTTAGTACTTAAATTTACCCCTGACACAATGTTACTGGTTTTGACAGTTAAGCTTTCCAGTCTGCTTGTTCCATATATTTTAATATCCTGCTACCTCTGGTAGGAAAGAGCTCAAATTTAATGCCAGATACTGATGGTGGTGTGGGAAGAGATTTTTTTTTTTTTTTTTTAAAAATGGCTAAAAGTTAGAAATAACTACCTCTATCACCAGCAACAAAACTTCCTAAGCAACTACTGGTAATAGCTAGCTAAGCAAAAAATTGGCAAATTAAGGTGTACAGCCAACTACAATACACTTCCTGCCCCTTCTCCAGCCAGAAAAATATGGATTTCTTATGAGGAGCTCTGTCTTCCTTCCACTCCCAAGTAGCGTGTCAGCAATGGGTGACAAAACGTGATTACTGTGAAGCACTTGTCCCCCACAGTATCCCAGGCTGTGAATGCTGTGAGTTGCTTTCAAGGTTTCCACCCTTCAAAAGACAGGGTTAAATGCAGGTTCTGAGCCAGTCGCATCAAGAGGGTTGGGGAAGGAGTAGATCTTAATGTACGGATGATGACAATCTTGGCTCATTCTTTGGAAGTAATACAATCTGGACAGGCTGAGGTCATTATTGTATAGGCAGGTAGCAAGCGATTTGCCATGTTTTTAAGATAAATTCATAATGCTCTATATGTCATAGGCAGCAACAGAAAAAAAAATCCACATCATTTCCTGAATAAGTTGCTAGGATGTTTCACAGACGGTGTTAGAAAGGAGATGTTGAAATAATTTGCCTAATGCCATTTCATTACTAGAAATTTTAAGAACGTCCCATCTCAATTTACTCCTGCCGCTCAGATACAACTCCTCATTTAGTTATTTGAAACTAGTTTATTCAAGTATGCAGTGACTCTGGGACATTTGCATAGCCATGTCAGATCCTATCTGGGAAATAAGTAGTACATTTTCAGCCTCTGAAAGCAATTTTTGATGACACCCTTAAATCAACTTCATGGTCAGTTTTCTCATTTTGAGCAAGAACTGGGATTCCATTGTGATAACTGAAGGCTGCATGTTACTTGATCTACGGTAATGTAGAATAATTACTAGTCCATTGCACTTCATTACACTACTGTAATAGGCAGCAGGTCAGTGTTTGAGCTACAGCTGCTCTGAAAATTGAGCTGACACTGATACTATGATAGAAGTGATAGCAAAAGGCTCTCATGCAAATTGTTGGAATTAGCTTCCACTCGATGGGTTTTGAAATGCAATACATGCCTCTGATCAGGACACCTGGTTTTGACTAACATCTTTTTTTTTTTCTTGGATACAATGGGATGGTCATGAAATAAATTAATTGTTCAATGCAATATGCCTTATAAAAGGTCACTGAAATGCCAGAGGATTCGAAATACCACAGGACTGTTGGACTCTGGCTAATAACATTCTCCAACATGTCATTGGAGGCTATCCGATGGTGGGTTTATTTTATTTATATGATTCTCGCAATCATTTGCAAGCGTTCTGCTCCTATATTCATAGGACATTTCATTGCATAAGACAACCCTACTTTTTATCAAAGCACTTAATTTATCAAGCCTTCGGACAAGGGCAGTAGGCAGAGGCTATGAATAATGAGGTGTTTTCCTTTAACAGCTAGCTGGAATCTCTGAATTCAGCAAACTGCTGCGCTGAAGGATCCCCCATGCAGTCAGTCTTCTAGAGAGGCACAGGATGATCTTCACCTCACTATGAGGTTTCCAGTGAGCACTCGCTAACATACTACCACTATGTTTGAAACACTTCTTTACTGCTGATCAAAAATACATAGATGTGGGTGTTCGTAAGAAAAATGGAGTATTTTTCCTCTGAAACATTCATTTAATCAAACTATTCCTTTCAATAAATTGAGTTCTGCTGGAAAATGATTGTCCGATCCAGAGGAGGATACCACCTCTCCACTCTAGGGAATGCTTATCAATACTTACAAAGAAAGAGAAGCTTGACAAATGTGGAGAAAGAAATTTTGTCATACCTCTAGAGTAAAGCAAAGTGGTTTATCAAAACATCTGTATACATTGCCCTCGCTAGTCCTCTGTACGTTTTCTGTGGTGAAGCCTGCCTAGGCACACACTCTGTGTCTCCAATGGAAACCGTTCAGCACCTCCAGCCGCTCTGAAACAGTGAACTCCACTCTGGTGTGTGTTACCCTCTGTCCCTGAGCAGCCTTGAAGCACGCTGGGGATTCCCAGCAGGCACCTTCCGCACTTCTGAGCTAAGACACCACATGAACCATTCTGTTCCCACCTCCAGCACTTGGTGTTTAGTGTGATGCAGGCAGGCCTCTTTTTTTTCTCAAAAGATGCCTAAGTTCAGAAGGAACCCTTCGACATCTGCCAATATGTGTTTAACGAATAACCATGCTGCTTTTTAAATGTCTTGAAATTATTTTAAATGATGCCCCTGCTGAAAATACTGTCCTGACATTTGTACTATATGCTTCAATACGTACCAAAGGGATCTCACGGAAGGATGCACAGACATCTGAAATCTTACCCCATTAATGCACTGTCCGCTGCCTATAGATTGTGCAGTTTAGTCTGTATCTTTCGTAGCCTCTTGGGGGATTACTGCTAGAATTGACTGGCACTATTTGTTTGAACTCTTTATAAATGAATAAAAAAATCAATACGTGTTTGTAAATGCCAGCTAATCACAAGTAGCTTTGTACAAATTAGAGCAGGGATATAAGAAGAAAGTAAATGGACAATGCCTGCGAGGGTGAAAAAGTCAACACTCAAAGTTCATCTGCTACCTGAGTGATTCCAGATACATTCAGCCTGTTCCTATGGTTTTGTTATTCATGAGAGATGGAGGAGGAGGACAGCAAAGCAAACATAGCCCATGCTGTATGGCCAGTGAATACAAAGCGCCACTAAGCCAGGAGAGTAGGAACTCTGTCAGAGAGAATTGCAACACCAGAAAAATCATCATCTGGAGTTCAAAGTGGAAGAAAAAATTAAAACTTAACCCCCACCCCCCCGATTTCTGGATTATTATCTGGGAAGGAATTACCTGTCAGATCCAGAGTCATTGATTTTCCACCTCAGGAAACACTCCTCTGGTTTACCTACAGTAACTATGGTTAGCTATGTTAGCCAAAAGCATCCACGAGGTGCGATTCTCAGCTACAAGGCTCTAGAGTTATTAGAAGATTGATGTATTGACCTCAAAAGGTACACAGGCATCTGTGATGCATGAAAACATTTTCTTTTCCTATGTATAAAGCAATTCTTTGTGAAAGCATATTATCTAGTGCGACCATGTTCACAGAATGATAACCAAACAGAAAATGGAGATGGATCACGTCACCAGCTGGTATCATCAGCTTTGCTTCACCTAATTCAGTGAGGTACCATGGAGCTGTCGGTACATTTGCTGCCAAGTGACCATCCCTTTCAAGAAACATTAAGTTGTATGCAGCCAAAACGACGTTGCTCAGGGTGGGGAAGCAACCTGGGATCCACGCATCACAGACTTATCTTCATGCAGGAGGGAGGAACTGGGCTCCTGGAATATCAGATCAGCTGGGAAATGAGGGGTCATTGTAAGGAATCCTAAACACTTTGTGCTGAAGCCTGCTTAGATGCTCTCTTCCTCAACCTGTTTTGCTACTCAGCAGTGCTACCACCAGCAATTCGGTGCAGTAAGTAGTGGGGGCTTGCTGGCTAAAATACCAATGTGTATTTATTTGGGTGGAGCAGCAGGGATAAAGCAAAATGGCTCTGTATGGACATTATCTGCATCTGAAAAAAAATATTTCCCAGTCTGAGTTTTGTGAGGTTTCTGTCTGGCAAAAGCATTTTTTCCTCTCAGTATAATTCCTAGCTGAAAATGTGCCTTTTTTTACCCCCCCATTTCCCCAGATGAGAATTGTACCCTTTAATTAATATTTCTGATGTATAAAACTCCTTCAAACAGGTTTTTGTGGGGGGTTTTGTGTGTTTTTTGTTTTCTGGTGTTTCCATAATGGTAAAACACTCTCTGAGCTGCTCCGGGAGCTGTTATGCAAGACTAGCATGAAACTGCATCTGCTTTAGCTGTGAAAAGTGGTTGCAAAAGCGGTTTCCAGCACCCACACAGACCCTGTGAGCACATCCAGAAAACTTGCTGGTTTGCATAAATCGCCGTTTCCATGTACTCCTTTTTCTCACAGTAGCCATCCTTTCAGTGAGTTTGTTCTCATTTCAAATTACCAATTGAGGCTTTCATCTAAAATACGAGGGACATTACCAAGGTATTAGTAGTTAAGCTGCTTTGTTAATTACAGCCAGGCTCCTCTTTTTTCTGCCTGTCAGTTCAGCAGCAACAATGGTGCCAAATGGCTCTCCACCCACTCTGCGTCAGCAGCTTGTGTTCACACAAATATCTCTGCTGTCTGAGATTTCCAGGTGTTCTCCCAACTACCGGACAGGCAGGAGACCGGCCAAGGTCACCAACGCAGCGTCACACAAGGCTGCACAACTGAGCAGCGTCTCCAAGCTGAACTCACCGTCCAAGTGGAAACCATTGCAAAGTTGTGATCATCCAGGTCACCTATCTCATGCCTTCCCCAGGGCTACACACTTCCCTTGGCTTAAAGGGACTCCAGCTTTACACCATCCTCAAGATTTGTGCACAGCCTGAATTTATAAAGAGGCATGGTTCTATTTCCTGTGTTCTTCACGATTTCTTTCCTCATAATATCCAGCTTTCTATTTGTTTTGACTGTAGTCTAGCATTAAGTTGATATTTCTGCAAAACTACTCATTATAGCCCTAATGATGTTTCTTGTGCTTGCAGACAACCATGACTTTATTTAAGTACAACACAAAATTAACTATTTTTTCCATTTTCATCACATTGCATTTACCTCCATTGAATTTCTGCATCCATTTTCTTGCCCGGTCACTCACTACCTATAAGGCTCTTCTGCAGCTTTTCACAATCAACCTACATAATGATCTAAGTACCCTCAGCGGATTCCACTAAGACAGGATTGCTTGTTTGCAGCTAATGCTGACTGCAGGTCACCTCTAGACACTCGGGGAACCAAGGAGGCCCCTGGATTAAGATTCAGCAGCCCTGAAGACTTGTGGCTACTCCATCAGTCCGGAAGTCTGTCCAGATGAGAAATCTGCCAAAGCTTAGGACAGCACATTCACTAGAGTATCCATATGTAAGAGGACGGGAATTTGTCATGGTTCTGCAATCTCCAGTACTTAGAAGACTTATTAAAGTCAAGCTACAGCCTTCACCTGTGTAATGAGCATTTTGGGTTATTGCTTTTTACAAACTGGAAATATTTCTTATGCAAGTTACAACGCAACTGTCTGCAGACCACGTGGTCTTTCAAAAGAGATTCGTTTAGTGATTTCAATACCATTATATACAATTGTGTTTATTTATTTCTGTTTATACTTTTCAAGAAAGTTCACACACGTAAATAAAAAATAAAAAAACAAACCCAAAACTCTAGGCTTTCAGGGCCAAAAAATAGCTAAGGAAAAAACCAAAGCCAGTGTATTTTTCCCTTCTGTAATTCTGTTTGTGAATAGAATGTAAATCAAGTTAGCTGGATAATTTGCTAAAACCCATGGATGCAATAATTCTTATGTTGTTCTAACAGAGAAAGAAAGTAGAAAATGTTACAGGGAGAGACAATATGCAATTATGTATGAATACTAACACCCTAAGGGACAAATTACCAACAATGACAGTAAAATACTGCAGATTTCTTTTTGTGCTACAGTATAATTGACTTATACTCTGACAAGAAGAAACAGCTTAGCTTTGGAGAAAAAATTAAAAATACAAGCTAGGTATTTGCTGGAAAGTATATAGTCACTTTGGTTTTCCACTTTGCTTTACCTGCGATATTGATTATATTCTTGTATTTTTAACTTATATGTGTAACTTGATTTGAGAAGACATCATTTTTTAATCTCTTTTCATCATTAATCATTCTTAAAGGTATTAACTATGTGATTTCAATTATTTAATCAAATTTAGTGAATACATTCAATGCAAACACTTTCAAAATTGCATGTGGGAAACCTCTGTTGTTTAAGTGAAGGAGAAATAAATCTTTCTCTAATGACTCACATGAGCTGAGCCTCAAGGGGCTGTTCCCATCCATCAACGCCACACCTTGTAGAATCTGCTGCGTGCCACAGGAGAGCAGTAGCTGATGTAACCTGATAAGCAGCAATCTGCAAACACCAATCTTGGGGCAGAATCAGGACCTTAATTTGAATTGTATTGTTAACCTCAAGGAAGATTAAAGAAACACAGTCAAGGTTGGCTGCTCAGCATCCAGGGTACAGTTCGAGTCATATTTGCAAGGTCTACATGATTAGTTTTCAGATTTCCCCCTACCCTCCTGTGCAAATGCTCTGGTTATTCTACCTTTGTAGGGTGGTTAAGGAGTTGAGACGGATGATCACAAACAACCCTATATTTTACATTTATAGTTGTGATGTTTTTATAGACACAGGGTACCTGGATGTGGCTATGAGTAAGGCCTCCAAAGAGTACTTAAGAAAACAGGAAATACTGGCAGAGACAGAGTAGTTTTGCTTGCAAATCGGTTTTCATAGAATCATAGAATATCTTGAGTTGGAATGGACCCATAAGGATCATTGAGTCCAACTCCCTGCTCCTCACAAGACTACCTACAACTAAACCGTATAACCAAGAGCATCATCCAGACACTCCTTGAACTTGGACAGGCTTGGTGCCTTCATCACTTCCCTGGGGAGTTTGTTCCACTGACTCACCATGGTCTCAGCAAAGAACCTTTTCCTAGTGTACAGCCTGAAGTTCCCCTGATGCAGCTTCATTCCATTTTCTCATGTCCTATCACTGGTCACCAGAGAGAGGACATCAGCACACACCCCACTCTGCTGCCCCCCTGGAGGAAGGTATAGACTGTGATGACATTATCCCTCAGCCTTCTCTTCTCCAAGCTGAACAAACAAAGTGACTTCAGCTTCTCCTTGTAAATCTTGCCCTTGAGTCTTTTCATCATCTCAGTTGCCCATCAAACTCCAATGGTTTGATGTCCTTCTTATATTGAAGTATCCAAAACTGCACACAGTACCTGAGGTGGGGCCATAGCAGTGCAGTGTAGAGTGGGACAACTGCACCCCTTGACCAGCTAGCTATGCTGTGCTTGACGCACCCAAGAGATGGTTGGCCCTTTTGGCTGCCAGAGCACGCTGTTGGCTCATATTCAACTCGCCATCAACCCAAACCCCCAAATCTTTTTCCATGGGGCTGCTTTCCAGCGTTTCATCCCCCAATTTACATGTATAACCAGGATTACCCCATCCCAGGTGGAGAATATGGCACTTGCTCTTAGAAAATTTCACATGGGTACTGACTGCCCAGCTCTCTATCCAGATCTCTCTGTAAGGCCTCTCTGCTCTCAAGGGAGTCCACAGCTCCTCCTACTTTAGCATCATCAGGAAACTGAATGTACATTTGACTCCTGCATCCAGATCATTTATAAAAACATTAAAGAGCATCAGTCCTATAATTGAGTCCTTGGGATGGCCGTCAGATGATGCAACCCCATTTACTACAACTCTTTAAGCCTAACCTATCAGCTAATTGTTCACCCATCGTATTACGGACATGTCTAGCTGTATGCTGGACATTTTGTCCAGAAAGATACTGTGAGAAACTGTATTAAAAGCTTTGTTAAAATCAAGAAAAAACGTGTCTACTGGCTTGAGAGAATCAAGCCACGTTGGAGAACGATAGTGGTGCTCTTAGAGAACAGACATGAAGATAGAGTCAGGTTTTCTGTCTCCTTGATATTTTAAAGGACTATCTTTCTAAAGGATAGAAGAAGAAAGACAAACTTATTTTACAGTGTAAAAGACAATTAAGTTCAAATTAACTAGGAACATTTTGAACTGCAAAATTGGGATCTACATTATGTAATATCCAATGGAAAATAGAAATTAGCAGGGCTTGGTCTAACCTAGGGAGGTACAAACCATTGAGTGTAGCACTATGCTGCATAACCAGATATCCTACATTAGAGGAGCCCTTACATTAATTAATCCTGTTTCCTGGCTCAGCATCCATCATTATGGTGGAGAAAAATGGCAGTTTGCACAAAATATCCCTCTGAATCATATTCTGTCAGCAAAATTTGCAGAAGAAAGATATTGATGGTAATTCATACACCATCTGGAGGTAAGTCATACTGCTTAATTCAGCCATCGTAAAACTATTCAAGTCAGAACTGAAAAACATTCAATTGTCTGGGAGAAAATGAATGGACAAGCAAAGAGTTCTCTTAATACTCACTGGTAGTGAGGTGTAACAATATGATTTAATAGTCTCATCGCCTATTTTAAATATGATTTGACAGCCCCTCCACTTCTTAAAAATACTAATGAACTAGTGCAGACATTACAACTTCTCAAGCCTGCTTTCAGCAACGTCAGTGGGCACACTGGAGAGGGTGCATGGCTTGATCTACCTACAGAAAAGAGACTGAAAAGTGTTTTTGGGTTAGTGGAAAATGACAGGCAGCAATGTTTCATGTCGCTCCTTGAGAAGTAGAAAGGAAGGGGTGTCACTGAACAAATACTGTCTGACGACAGAGAGAAGACATCTTTTGCTCTAAAAAGACAGAGATGCTGCAGACATAGTCCGGGTGGAGGAATTATTGCAGAAGGCACTGAACATCACGATGCAACAAAGGCATTGAAGTTCTGTGTTAAACCATGCAAGCTGGGTAGCATTACAGAGAAGACCGGTGATTTATCAAAGCTACTCTTCTATGTCTGTGAGCATTGGCCTTTAGAATTGTTCAGGGGACCATGAACTTCCTTTTGCTACCTCTCACACACATAACAGTTATTTCTGAACGGTCCATATTTCCTTTTTTCTGTACAGTCTGCTAACGAGTGGTTGGTACTTCCCAGTCTACTGCAGCTGAGAAATATTGATAGGCAGGGCTGTTTCAGATGGAGTTAAAAATTAAGTACATGAAGGTATTGACTAAATGTATGTGAGACCTGAACTGACATGGACTCTGTCCTACTTGACCTAAACCGTCAATCACATCTGACTCTGGACCTCAGAGTGTTATTCCTGATAGCTCTTTAGGGGTTGGTCTATTGACTTCCACATCCAGAGCAATTGGAAAAGCTTTTTAGATCTCAGCATGCTTGTCAGTTGCAGAGCATCCCATGCTGCAAAAACTTCTGTTAGCACCCAAATACTTCTGTTAGTACCTTGCACAAACAGCAGGTACTTTGTCCTGCTCCCAGTTACACCATTACTCCACCATGTAATATCCACTCAGTAAGGCTGCAGTGCAATGAAGCTTTGAAATTATACTGGCAATTTTTTTGCACATCTACAAGTGGTCTGAACGCTGAAACAGCTTACCTGCTCTCTGAAGAACGCAAGAGTTTGACCTGTGAAATTGGTCTCATTGCTTTCTCTCACCATTGATTTGACTCCTAATGGGTTAAGGAGGCTAGAAGAGGTTTTACAGAGAGAAGTAAGCAGACTTATAGCTGCTCTTGCCTATGAAGACAAAAAGCATTCCCTCACTTGTCTCGTCCATCCCGTTTTAGTCAATATGCTTTCTTCCTCAGGCATGGAGAAAGATACAGATTTTACTCTGATAGCAGCAGACAGAGCATCTGAGAGCAGATTAAAGTCAAGGAGAAAGTGATACAGGTGGCTTCTTCAAAACATAAGTAGTTCTCCTGTAACACTTAAGCCCTTATCAGACTCAGATGCCTTCTCTCTGCCTTTGACCTTAAGCCCCAATGAGATAAGATTTCAAGAGTGTCTCCACGGCTAAGCAAGATGTTTACCTGTTATATTACATATCCACTGCATATGCATTTTCTTGAGTTCAAAATTATTATACAAATGCTAATAATCAATTAAAGTCTCATGACTTCTGAGATTAGGAAATGTTATTATCTTCATTTTGCAGAGAGGAAAAGAAAGGCTCTGACCTGCAAAGGTCACTTAGGTTGTGATATACAAAGGACTTCCCAGTACCAAGGCAGTTCATAAGGACTCCTACACGGTTAAGACCTGGGATAAACTGATGAAGAGTTGAACTGAACTTCTAATATGCTGCACACCTAGCTGTAAGTCAGAAGATTAATGCTGACTTAGCTATATCAAACATGTTTAGTATCATTTCATAGTCTAATGCTGCTGATGAGTGTCTCAAACTTCTGTTTTTCCATCCTCTTACTTTTGGGCGACATTAAAATCCCCTTACCACTTAGTTAAACTGGCAAATATCAGCTTAAACACCTGCGCTCCCGATACATCTATTAATATCACAGCACGCAGCACATGGCAGGTGCGTTACTTTGAGAGGCTTGGGGTAGGGATTCAGTCTAAAATGATGCTGGTCTCATTAAGAACCATGTTTTCCTCTTTCTCACCGTGTTCCTCTAATCTTCTTACAAGGCAAACAAGCCAGGTGTTTTCCGAGTACTTGTGAGAATTCCGTACTTTGAATTCAGCTCCAAATGTTGATACACTGAGTTTTGCACAATTACCGTGTTTGTGTGATGTATAACTTAAGAGCTGAGAACAAAATACTTCCCTGTCCCTCTTCCACATACCCCAAAGAGTAATGAAGATTTTGTGAAGGTTAATAAGTCATTTCTAACACCCTCTGAGCTTAACGGTGCAGCCGTTTAGTAAGTCTCAGTTACACCTTAAGAAATACTTCTTAATATATACAGGCTGTACTTTCACATAAAGACTATTTAATTTGAAAAAGAACATGCAAAGAATCCATGGAGGGAAGGAGCTATGCGAAAAACAAAGCTTATGTGAACGACTTGTCGCTCCAGAATTAAGTTAAAGGCTGTCCAAAAGTTGTGTGAATACTGTGCTAAATCTCTCATTTTAGAAACATTGTTGGATAACACGAGCAGATTTCAGCCTAATACAGCTGCACACCCCTCTATCACACAGCCGCCAATTCCTAGCGAATTCTGCAATATAGTGACAGTAATGGAAAGCAAAATGATCTCTAAATAATGGTTTAAGATGGTTACTTGATAAAGGGCACCGCAATAATTATGATCAATGGAGCATGGATTCAATATATATTGCCCATTTAGATGCACCAGATTAGCTTAACAGCTTTCTTTAATGTTCTGAGGGGTTTGTGTGTGCGTGTGCGTGTGTGCGCGCACGTGTGGTTGTGGATGTGTATATGAGAGGGACAGCACTGTGCATTTTGGTGTATTCCTCATTACTTAATATTTATCAATGCAGACGAGCACTTTGCTGAATGGGAAAGTGAAATGTAAAAGTTAGACTATCAGTCGCAAAGACAAAGCATGAAGAGTTGTGCGTTTGTTGTTTGTTTTTTTTTTCCTGGATATAACTACTTTATGCTCGTAGTGTCAATAATTGCAGAAATAGCATTTATAACTTTAAAAAATAACATATATACAAAGAAGCAGACAGAAGAAATGTGCAGCTGGACTGCGTGATTCTTGGTTTCTCCAGACATACTGAAACACAATGAAGGCTCGAGGAGAAATGGAGGCAGTGATGGGTTCAGACTCACGCGAGTAGTGTCTAGGGATGCCTTGCATATTCCCAAGTTTCTGGTTTGCTTCCCACGATGAAAGTGCAAGTTTCTGAAATAAAACTTTCTGCTAATTTTCAAAGTCCAGAAGAAGTGATTAAGTAATCACCTCTAGAGCAGTTGCATTACCTCAGTATTTTACCCACTGAATCTCCATAGAAGTTCATCCCTTGGCTCCAGCGTCACAAGATGCCGACAGCTGGGCTGTATCATGAGGTTGTATAATAAACTTTGGTCAAACAAGTGACCTTATTTACATCAATCTAGTGCATTATGAGCCCTATCTGCTTCACACTGGCCATGTTAGTGCCATATGAAGCCTCTCAGGTTCTAAAAAGGTGTAGCACTTTGTTATTCCTAATTTTGCCTGAGAAACCGAGGCATAAGTGGGATGAAGTTTTTTCAAAGACACGCAGGCACTGGTTGAGCTGGGAACACATGGCTGAGTTCCCACTTTCAGCCTCGTGCCTAACCACTGGCGTATGCTGCCTCTTATTATGCAATGAAATAACGAGAAGCTGAGGTTTTGTTTCAAACCGAGAGAGGATATAATTTTTGTGTCATAGCTCTGACAAATTTAGAGCTATATTTTGACAGGGCACAGAAGCGCAACGGCAATTGTCGCAGACACTATTGGACCTCAGCAACTAAAGAAACATTTTTAAATTGTAGAGTGAATGCCAAATCTAACTATGAAGGCTACTAAAAAAAAACAAACCATCCCCAATCCCACCCCACACCCCACACTAAGGTTTTGGAGGTTTTGTTTTTGTTTTCTCCGTGCAGCTTATCGTTGGCTTGTTTAGGCTATATTGAAAAATGCTGTCTCAAAACTTCAATTGGCTCCCTAAGATGTCACGCTTGGCAAGAATTTTTATGAGGTGTATTTTTCCATACATTGTAATGTATACAAAGGAAAGCCCTGTCAGCTGTCACCAAGTAAGCAAGCCCCCCGGCTGGAATGCACTGCAGGGCTGTGCACAGCCACTGACATCACCCTCTGCAGTTCTGCAGGGGTGCTAAAATGCACCGAGTCCTGTCCTGAAGGTGACGTCATTCTTCACGTAGATCAGTTCAAGAATCACGACAGAGGACCGACACAATGATTTCATTTCAAAGCTACCGCGGGATAGGATCTGGATGAAACCTGCCGCTCTATTTAGGGAATGGAGTTAGGCACAAGCCTCTTAACGGCATCCACTCCAAAATAACGGGCAAAGCAAATGAATATTAAATGCAATGCTTAAACTGTAGCACCACACGCTGGCTCTGCTCCGTGAAAAATGATGGCGATTGGTGAAATGATAGTAATGTGTGATATACAAATATTTTGGGTGAAATACATAATCAGTTAATTGGTTTATTAAATTCGAAAACCTTTGTTTGCTTGAAAGAGCAATAAAACTAACTGACTAAATGAATATTCGCCCCTTTGAAGACTCCTTACATTAATTATGTTTATGCATCACTTGCAGCAGTTATGTTAGACAAAGGAAGCTTTATCTTTATATGCCATAGCTACATTGTATTGTGGTACAAATGATGGCACCGACTTTGTGTCTACATAATTACTGAAATCTTATCCCTTTTGTGTTTGCACATCATTTTCAGTTTTTTGGAATAGTTAAACTCCATTTTACTTTTTAATAACATTTTAGAAATCATTCTGATTCAGGTAAACAGAATTTGATTGCTTTGATGGATTGAAAATGGTGAGCTCAGCCAGAGCTTATTTGATTTGTTTCTTCAGGGATTACAAAGAATAGGATTTTATCTACGAACTGACAAAAGAGGCAATCTCTGCATTTTTGCCTATGAAATAGCAGATCCACTAAGCCATTGCTCCTTCACATAGCGAATGTATTAGTCACGGGGTTGCTTTTTATTTATTTTCAAAGTTTTTATTCCACATTGTACGGGGTGTCAAGCTCCTTTGTTCTTAAAAAAATTAATCTGGAAAAATAATACTGTCAAATGGAGTTTGGGGAGATTCAATAGCCCATTAGATTTAAAGCAGACTTGAAAACCAAATAAACTCTTTCTCACCAGTAACAGACATCTTAGACAAATGCTCTTCAACTAATGCAATGGATTTAAAAGCCTGAAGTACCTGAACGCTAATTACCTGCCAAAGTTCAGGCTGAGTTGTCCTGTGGGTTTCCTGAGAGCTCAGTCCCTGACCCAGCCAGATTATGTGGTTTTTCTGGTACTGCTCCTCATTTTATCCTGTGTGACATGACATTTGCAAAGCAGACAGCAGCAAGAAAATGTCAATATGTGGTATAGAGATGAAACAAGACACTTGAATAATGTGTTTGCAATTGTTCTTCCACCGGCCGGCGCATTCACCGAGTCCTCAGAGATGCTGCCGATCGCCTCGGGGCTCGTGCCCGCTGGGTTCAGCTCGTGGGTGAATAGGAGGTAGCATGATACTCTGAAAAAAACCACCAAACAGTTTTTCAGGGAATTAGTAGTTGACAAGCTTGGTGTTTGTCTCACAGTGTACTAGGGGAGAAAGACAGACAGGTAAAGGAAGTTGGTCCTTGCTCAGAAACTCTGCAGCCAGCTGTTGGATGATGCATACTAAACACATTTCTATCCATTAACCTTTTTTAACTAAAAATTTAAAAATCTTTAATTTTCTCCCCCCTTTATTTCTGTTTGGGGTAGTGAATAGAGAGAAGTTTAGTCATTCAATGTGCAAAATGTTTAAGAGCACATTCAATTTTCAGTAAGAACTACCCATTTGCTTAAAACAAAAGTTTTCGCAGCTGGGACCTCAGGTCCTGACTGTTTCCAGATTTCATCCCTGTGCTCTGACTGTTGGAACACAGCAGGATTTCCTGCGTGCGCTTCAAAGCTCAGTTGCACTTGACATCATATACAGTTCTACTCTCAAAAAAGACCCTTAACAGGAATAGCAGGATGTTCTTTCTCAAAATTTCCATTTATGGCCAGACATGATGGGAAATGTACAGTGTGCTACTTCTGTATCATCCCCGCTACGTCTGAGGTTTTAGATTTGCTCTGTGAAATTTAACAGGCAGTTTTCAAGCACCTCAGATTACAAGACCAGCTAGTGGAAATCAGGGTTGGTCCATTTTCTCCTTTGATTTGCACTCTCTGAAGATTTGGCCCAGCATTGGGGTGTTTCTCTTCCCTTCAATACACAGATACAGAAGAAGCTACTGGTTCTGGTGACTCCGGTTTTGGAAGAGAGCTTTGAGGAGTATGCGTGCAAGCTGCCCTAGGAAAGGTCAGCTATACTAAGCACACGTCACTGCACCCACAGCTCTGACCTTCACAACTTACTGCGTCCTCATACAACCAGCGATGGCACAGGATGGTGCGTGGTCCAGAAACAAACACAGGGAGTCCTGGCACACCCGCGGCTGTTGGTCTGCTCCTTCTGTTTTCTTTCAGTTAAACAGGAATGCTCGCTTTCCAAGGTTAAACATAAATAATTTTTTAAATTCTTTTTTTTTTTTTGAGAATACTCATTCTCTTGGTTACAGAAGAGTGTTTCCTATACCTCATTTTTATAATTAGGTGCCTTATTATGCTGATTTATGACTTATTTTAGCTTTAACTGGTTCTGTGTTTCTGATGGCAAAAATGATAATCCATACTCCCATGTAAGCTTCAAAGAAACGCTGATAATCCGCTGTGCTTGATCCCGAGACCTGGCAGCAGAAAACTGGAGGAGAAAACAATGTGCTGAGTAACACCACTGAAAACCTCCCCAGATCACTGGGGACCCAGACCCTTAACAGCACCTTTGACATTGAACTTCTCTCAAAACTCTTGATGAGACTTTGTCCTCCCCACTGTCACCAGCAGCAGAGGCTGCTGCTTTGTCAGAGGGAGGAGTGAACTGTTACCCTCCTGTTCGACAGCACTTCTGGACGACTCCAGTCACCGGGAGAGAAAGGTTGGTGAGGAAAGAGTTAAAGCCAATCCCCTTTTCAAAAGCAACAGGCTCGATCACGCACTTTACGCTGTTTTACAAGGCCAGGTGAGCTCATTCATGAACAACAGTCAGTGCATTGCCAGCACTCTGAACTCCCTCTGCTTTAACCTGAGATTCAAGTTGCATACTTCTTGGGCTTAATCCTGTATTTAATTAAGTGAGGGTCAGGATGAGGGTCAACTAGACTAGTGAACTTAATCCAAGACCCACAGGTTATACAATAGCTGCTTTGGGGAGGTATAATTGTAGATAGGAATCGAGAGAAGAAAAGACAATATAATTGGACAAGTTATATGATAAAGGAGGAGGGGAAAAGCAGGATTATGGTTTTTTCAGACTGTGTGACGCTGGATGTATTTTACAAGACTAGCCACTAGATAGCAGAAGGGGCATGATGCTCCGATACTTTCTTGGGCCAAACACAAGACAAACAATACCTTGGTCCCAGCAAAGGCATTGCGTACAACTGTGTGCAGCTGGTTTCACAGGAGAGAGTTTTTTAAGATGCCATTCCATGATGCTTCCTGCTGCTCTGATCTTAGTCTGAGCATTTTTCTCCCAGTATGCTGAAAGAGGAGCTTCTTTCCTGAACAAGTGATCAACCCTGACTTTTGATCCAGGGAAGGTTTTCTTCATAAGTGAACTGATCACCAGCCCAGGTCAGGGGAGCTCCAGGCCACCGAAAGTCAGTGCTGCCTGCCTGGTGCCGGTGCAGAGACCCCACCAGCTGCTGGCCATGGCAGGCTTGAGACAGTGACAGGCCATTAGGCTGCACCCTGGCACTCACCCAGGGTGTGACGTGGACTTCTGACATCTCAGACACTGAAGGAAGAAAACTCTTTTCTGACTTTCTCCCCCTGCACCCCACTGCATTCGGTGTCCTTTAGAGGCTACAGGGAGGCGATCTGTGCCTTTTGGGGGCTGGCACAAAGACCCCCTGCACACAGTATCCTGCCATGTGCTCTGGGCTTGGCTTTAGTGGTACCTGAGCAAGCCACTAAGGGTCACAACTGTAAGGTGGCTTTCTTTCAGAGGAACGGGGATAGTTTGCCACAATCAAATGCCATGTGGTTCTTTTACTGCTGGTTCAGGGAGGTGCTCTTGAAGCAATCTTTCTCTGTGCATCTGATGGCTCAGGATCCTGCCACCCACAGCTTCTATAGCACCAATTACCTGAGTGTAATGTTGATTAATCAAAAATTGACAGCAGAAACTCTTTGCTTGATACTGTAGGGTTACACTCCAGTTTAATTAGACAATGACAATGTTTTTGAAAGGCTAATTTGGTTGTCCATAGGATATGGCCTGAATCAAACCCAGAAAAGTAATGGTCTCCTGCATTCAGACCGACAAAAAGCTTCTTCAAACAGCTGAGTGAGGAGAATTTCAGCTAGGTCCCCAGCTAGCTGGATCTCTGATGAAGCAATAAAAAGCTGCAGTAGCACTGCATGGGTACAGATATCTCACAGTCTTGATAGGAAAGCTCATTCATGTCCTCACTGAGTTTGAAGGTAGGTAGCCACACTTTTGCAAGACCTAAATCACAAATGTCTGTCTCTTTTACATACTGAGCATCAATTGATGGACTCATCCAGTCCCCAGGACAAAGGATAGACGTTCAGGAGGGGGCTGGAGCATTCTGTAAGTCAGAGGAGAAAAAAGGCACTCGGAGCATTTCCAGCGCTCCGTGTTTTGCACCACACTGTGGCAGCCTCACAAGACGACTCAAACCCTCATCCCTAATTCCTATGCAGTAAGACCTGCTTGGGAAAGTCTGGAACTTAATTATGCAAAAACATTCCAAGATACCAATAGTAATTGATCCTCATTACAGATTCAATTTGTCTGCAATTGTTTTAACTAAATAACAGGCTGGTTTTCAGTTACAGCAGATGAGGGAACAGGGGGTGGAGACTTAAACAAGGATACACTTTCTAACTCATCGCCTCAAGGGGAAAACAAGATTTTTCCAGAAAAAAAGAAAATGTTTTAAAGTAATTAGCTCCTGGGCTGAGATATTTTCAACCTGCTGTGAATTTTTATGACAGCGCTGCTAGACTGCATGGTTTCCTAGTTTATCTTGCAGAATTTTAACTATGACGTGCAAGTAATAGTGCAGCAGTTCTAATTATGGATCTGTAGCTATATATGCACATGCATACACATCCCCAGAAATTGTATCCTCCTCTTGCAAGAACTGAACTGAACCTCTCATGCTCAGTGGAAGAATGAACTACATTGCACTGCCTGGCACTTCACCCTTTTATCTGTTTAAAAATGAAAACAAGGGGGGAATAAAGAACATATCCTTATTTCAAGTGTGTTGCTCAGTGAATAAGGGACTTTGTGGATCTCAGAGAATTAGTTTTCAATGCCATCTCATTGATTGACTCTGGACTAGGAGTATTTCCTGTCTCTACCTTAGCCTCCTGGTTTGCAAATTGGGGATAATGATGCTGAACTCATTTGCAAAATCCTTGAAAGTAGAGCCAGAATAAGACCAAATGCTCTTGATATGAATCGTGTAATCTTATCTAACAAGAAAAAATGTTGTGTTGGATCCTCTCAGGTACCCAGTGCATTTGCTACTGAGCCGCAGCCGTTTTGCCAAGAAGCCCCTGTCACCCCAATGTGACACCATTCCAATATCCTCTGCCACAAGCTCACCTTGGTCTCTATAGAGGTCAGTGATAATGCTCAGACATCCTCAGTCCTGTTTCTTTCCATGGTTTTAATCCCAAATCAATCATTCTGCTTACAGAATAGGGGTGACTCAGCTTTGTCTTTGTGTCCCACCAGCAACGGTTCAAGGTGAGGAGTTGTGTCAACTGCGCTTACAGCTGGCTGGAGTTACATGGGTGGCCACAGAACTGCATGGGTGAATGGGGCAAAGCCCCACTTTGCAAGTATTTCACAGTAGGCTGAAATCTTTAAAGGAATAAGAAGAGTAAATACAACGATTATCTATATTTTTTATAGTAAACCAATAAGCAGAGTCCAATTAAAGAAACAAACAGGTGGATCAGTCCCAGCAAAGCTTTTCTCCTGGGAGAACAGCTTCCACACCCTCCATGCTCACCAGTTCACATGAAGTACAAGCCTGCGGGTGACACCAAGCATCTCCAGCCTAAATGAGAGAACTGTAAGCAGGAAATAACACTGTCCTGCCTGTGTAATTAGAGAAGATGACGTGCGAATCATTGTTATAACAAGTTTAATTAGAAACACGATTAAATAGGCAATTAGTGCATATTCTGCCCCGGATAAACAAAATTAAATTCCTGCAATATTAACATCTTCCACAAGGTTTATTATTAGATTACTGTAAGTCATGTGGTACAGGAACATTTTCATGTCCTATATTTGTTGTGAACAAACACCAGTTTGTGTTTCCACTTGACCAGATATAAAGGACAAATTTGCTGCTCCTCTAAACGGCCAGGATTTCTTGAAAAGCAGCACTCTGTGCATTTGAAAAAATGCATCTTATAAAGCAAGCCACAGACAGTGCTGGTTTTCCAAGTTTAATGACAAACTCACCACAGCTATGACTGGTGTTCAACAGAAATACAAGGATCCAAGCGTACACGAGCCCTAGGCAGGCAGCTCTCGTGCTCTACGTTGCCTGCCAAAGCTGCTAGTATGCTCCTAGAGTATCAAACCAAGGGCATGGAAGGGGTAAAGCTCTGGGGAAAAAGTGCTTTGGATCTGGGGATGGAACAACTCAATTACAAGTAAAATGGACAGGATTTTTTATTGAAAAATCAGAAGGTTTTTTTAGTGGATATATTTTACTTCCTGGCATGTGTATCTCCAGTGACAGCCTATCAAGAAAGGCAGTAATACCTTCAACATATAGGCAGTCTTTTATCCATGTAGCTTCAGAAAATTGAATAAATATTAAATACATACAAACAGCCTTTTCTGTTTAGTGACTAGTCATTTGGGGGTCTGTTCTGTAAGAAGAGAGAGGAAATGTCGAATGCCCACCTCTCAGGAAATCAGGTCCCTGTGAGAAGCCTCCTGCCAGCAATGCAAAATCAGGAATTGGTTTTAGGAAACCCTGTAGCTCTGGTTTTCAGATGAAGAAACTGCTAACAAGAAACTGGATGAAACTAGTTACCAACTCCAAAAGGACTTTGGCTTTTGTTTGCAGCACAGTCCCTGTCCATTTTTACCTCGGCTTTCCTTGAGAATACAATTTATGTTTTCCCAAGTGTCTAAGGAATTTAAAATTGCAGACATTTTCCCATGCCTCCTAACCAACTGGGACGGGATTTCTCACCGGTCACTGATTTAAAGGTGTCCAACAGATGTGTAAGAGGGCTACACATATTGTTTATTCATCCTTTCCCAAGCCCAGATCCTCCTTAGGTGTGAAGCTTTCGGGGCAATTGATTACAAAGAGGAAGCCGCTACCATAACATTTAGCTGTAGTATCACATGCAGTGTTATTATCCCTAACGGGTGAGATAACCTAAATTCTCTCTATATATCTCTTATTATTGCCCTGTGAATCCAGAAAGGATCCAAAATAAATTGATATACCTGCCATATGCATAAATCTGTCTCAGCAGAAATAGATTCAGCAAATTTTCTGCAATAGCAAAGTCCACCTCCCTGCCCCTGCATATTGTTCATTGTATACCCAGCTTTTGGAAAATAAGTGGCATTTATATACAGCAGACTGTTAAGCTGTGCAGTTAACATCTCTGGCAGTGATGGAATAAGCAAACAGCTGGGTCATGGAGTCCAGGGAAAATTTCAATTTGGATAAGCAATTGCCACAAGTAATTTTAGCTCTGCACTGCCACAGTCCCTCACTCTTTCATGAACGAGGCAATCTTCATCTAATACAGCATGGCATTCACAGCTCATAGGATACATAATGATGTTCATACCATAAAAAATTTTGTGTCTCTATCTACAGCTGTTAGTGTTGCCGCAGCGTGTAAATTCTCAGGGGGATGCTATAGGCAAATTCCATCTTTCCCCCAAATAAAGTGAGAGCCAGATGCACCCTTGCCGATCAATGGACTCTGTCAGTTGCTGGACAGCAACACAGCAGCATTGGGCTTGACGGGAGCGTCCACACCAGCAGGGAGTTTTGTGCTGGGCGCTTGAAATGAAGGTGTGTAACATCCTGACCTGTGCAGATCAATGCAACGTATCAGAAGTCAGATAAGAAGGAGAGTGTCCTTGCTTTAGGTGCAGCACACGCTAATGTCTATGCTGAGCTGCAGCACTGCCACTCCAGCTCAAGCTGAAGACCAATGTGGGTATTAGAGCTGAGCCTAATGCTGACCTAAGGTACGGGGCCAAGTTTCAGGATGAAAGAGTAGCCTTGCTGGCCACTACTGGGATTCAGGCAAAGAGCATTCCGTGATTGATTGGTCCTGCATTAGGCATGTGTACAAATTTATACCAATGATGTTGCAAGATCAGGCACTTATTATTCTGTGAAAAGAAGTAGGTGACATACTGAGATATGCCTCCCAGACGTAGAAGAGAGACAAGCATAGCCCTAACACGTGAGAAAACCTGCCCCCTCTACCAGCCACTTATGCTTAGTGAGCCCTTTATCACATTGTCAAAATCAGCACCAGCTTGAGCTTTCTGATATCAATAGAACATTAACCTGTCTGGGGTCAACATTACCTATTAAACTGCAGAGAGGAATTTCATAATTCCTCCAGACATAAGCACACTCAAAAGCCAATTGAATTCCCCAATATGCTTTTCCTCAAAACTAACAGGTGTACTTTTCTTTCTCTTATTCCTAATTGAACTTCTTGGCATTCTAGTCAAAGCTCTGCAGTATATTTTGAAAAACAATAAATCCTGGTAACATGAGACCTGGCTGCAGTATTTTGCTGTTAAATCTTTGCTGAAATTTGGGAAGAGTGTAGCAGGGTCGGTGTGCTGAATTATGGGGTGTGTGGATGAATGATTTTTTCCCCTTCACTTTTTTGATCACAGAATCAGCAGTGAAAAATTTCCGATGAGTCAGATTCCTACTGTGTCTGCATTTGAATGCTCTAGGACACAATGTATTTTAATCTTTCTCTGAAAGTAAATGATTATTTGCCAGTAGAGAACATCGATGTTTTATTTTCTAGGGCCAAACAATGTTTGATTTTCTTCAAAATGTAATTTTGATGATAGTGTGTTTTCTCCTTAAAAGCAGTAAAAATAATTTCAGTTCAATTTCCAATGAAAACCTGAAATTTTTCTTGTAAAAAAGTTTGTAATTTAAAAATAGTTTCCTAATTTCATATGCAACTCTTGGAAAGCAAAAATATTCTCTGAAATGTCTTTTCCTTTCCATTTTCACTGGAAATGTTTGGGAAAAAACCCCACTTTCGAAAATTTCATTAAAATCTTTGTGATTAACATCACTTGTTTGTTTTACACCCAAATACTTTTTCTGTTCAATTATTATATCATTGCTACCGTGTCTTCCTGGAAAGCAATCAGGATATCTCTGATATAATCAATAGTTCAGTACTCAGGAACTTCCTGAAATGACAGATGAATGAGAAACTCTCAGAAATAAAACAACCCAAGACTTGGGAAGCTTCAAATTCTCATATATATTCTTGAAGACCTATTGAGGCGTTTTTGTATGATAGAGGGTTAAACATCATTGAGGTCTTAATCTCACAAAGGCATAATGAGACAGCAAAGAGTTATCCAAGACTCTGCATTAACAATGATTAAAAACTGTGAAATTGTATTTAATAGTTTATAGTCTAAATTTTAACTATAAGATCATGAACATTAATTCATTTTTATTATTTTTTCCAATTTAACATCACTATTCTTCAGGATCAGAGAAGCATAACTCTAATGACTTTCCCCTCTATTTCTGAGAACATTGTTATGCCGGTTTAACAGGATGTCCTAAATGAACGTAACTCTTTCTGTCACAGACTTTAAACACTGCCCAAACTTTTTATCCCAAGCTGACCTGCAAGACCAAGTGTAAGCTTTTATTCCTCTAAAAGGCTTTATGATATCAAGAGCAGCACTAATAATAGTACGTTGGGTTTGTTTTACCCCAAGCATTCCTGGCCATTTACACGGTCCTTCAAGTTCAGTCATTAATACTGGAGCCTGATCATAGCCTGGCTATGAACATGTACCATCACCAGGAAAACAGCACCCGTTCTTTCCAAACCTGTACCCCATACCTTTGTTTCACATATTCACCAACATTTGATGTAAACATTAGGACATATACGTAAGATTCCATTCTGCCTTTATTCTTGAAAGTTACACAAAAAGTGTGTGGCCCAGAAGACTAGTTGCCAGCTGTAATATAAAGAAGGGTACTATGGAAACTGAGAACTGGTTATGGCAGATACCCTGTCAAAGGAATGATTTATAATCTGGAAATACAAGCACTAAGAGAGGCCCACCAGCTAGACCTGTATCATCTGAAGCAATCAAATCCTGCAAATATAAAGCAATTTAGTATTACCATTTCCAAGGGCTCCCCACAATAAGGACTCTTGTATGCCAAAGTTTAATATTCAGAGCAGAAACCACAAACTCTATAACAGCAACTTCTGGTCAAGATAGCTAATAACAGTTCCCAGGCAATGGCAGAGTTGTAATAGTATTGCACAAAGCAGCTGGGGATTTACTTATATGTCAGCTCCTACATCTGAGAACTAGAAAACGATGGTGGGTCAGACATCCATTTGCTTTATATATTGATATAATTTCATCAGAATTTATGATGCAGGAATTATTGCACTGGCAAGAAAGGCAATCTAACCTTCATGTCGCACAATGTAGTACCGATATTATGTTTTTGAGAGAAATATACTGACTTGTTGAATCAGATTACTCCAAGTGCATTCCTAATGGATTTCAATATTCCCTTGGATAAACCGATGCTATTTGCTTTGTATTTATTACATTTTTTAAAAAAAATATATAGACAGAAGATAAAACCTCTCTGACACCATATATTCTTTCATTTTGCAAACTACAAACATACATTTGTTCATTAATTTTAATGTCTAAACTTTAGCTTGGGTAATAGTCACTGCATGTACTCAACTACCTGTATCTCAACTGCACACTTTAAATGTATGAAGAATTTTAAGTCTAAGCATTGACAACTGTACGCTTTTCTCCTTCCTTTCCCAGATTAGACAGCTTATGCTCACATATCCGCAGGGTCTCATGGTATAATTTTTAGTGCTGGGATATTCCCGAATGCCAGGGTATGCAACTGGTAACAGCTGATCTATCAGGGATATTCATTATTATGTCACTTCTAATGTAACAGTACTCTAGGGAATTTTATCAAGAGATTAAACTTGGATCAGTCCTGATCAAGAATGGGGAAAACAATAATAGCAACAAAGATTTGTATAAAAAGAGAGGGAGTGATCTTGAGAGCTAGTCCGCCAAACAGCTCTGAAAAGACCTTTAAAAATCCACATATTTCAGTCCCTGCCCTATAGCTGGATTATTCCCAAGAAGGGCAATTATTTTCAAACCCATACACATTCATATCATGAACATTCCCACTGCTAAGCCATCTTCTCCCAGGCTTTCATTTGCAATAAAAAATACCAGCAAGTGCTGCCCCAGAGGAGATTCATCTCTGCTGGTGCAACACCCAGCTTGGTGAACTTCAGATGCTGGAGCTCTTGAGAGCCCTGAAACACTTCCTGGGCTGGAAGTACCCTGAGCAAGTCAGGGCAGCTGGAAATGGATGTGGAAGAGCAGAGTGCACTATGCCTGTCAGCTCGCTTCAGCACCATGCTCTTTCCTGTTTAAATCCCAGAAAAGGCAGGGATGATCCTTTAAAGTAAGGGCTGAAACACTGAGTTCCAAAACTGTGAACAAAACTTCAAAGTAAAGCAAGAAAAGCATCTCTTTTTGGGGCTGGAGCTTTCCCCTCGGCTGTTACTCCATAATTCCTGGGCAGACAGTGGAGGAACAGGGAACAGTGAATGAACACGGAAGGTGAAGGGCAGCAAAAGTTCTCGCAGACAGGAAATTATCTCATAGAATTACCCTTCTCCTCCGGCAGAATACATCACTTATACTCTGTCTTAACCAGTACTACTGAGTGGAAATGGTTCCTCCTACCCCATTTAAAAAGCTCCTCAGTCTTCTGGCTCTTCAGCTAGCAGATTGTTTTATATTCCTGCTTCAATTTATTGTCTTTCCCTCCTGCTGTGGTGATCAGACAAGACACAGTACTTTAGTGTATCACTAGACATGCAAACTGCTGTGCATAGTACATAAATATTGATATTACAAATGGGGAGACTGAGTTAATACCTCCACACACTATTAGTTCCAGGGTACTTGGCTATGTCCAGGCAGTTCTATAAATACATACATGAAGAAGATACACAACATTCAGACAAAGATCCTGTTCCTTACTGTTATTCATCCTTGAGCACAATTAGAATCGGAAGACAAAAACTAGACAATCCACCCACACTTGCTGGTGCACAGTGCTGGAATGTGCATTTTAGTTGGAAACCCCCCCCTTTGTAAAGAGCATCATATTTTGTATGGTCTATTCAAGCCAAAATTGTTCTAGCACTGACACTGGGTTATTCTTTAAGTGCCAGACAATAGAAAACATTGTAATGTGAGAGCATTCATTAGAGCATTTATAAAAAAAACCTCCTTTTGAGATCAGAAGACTGCAGCCCATTTTGTTTTTCTCCAGTTCCACTGTATTCACCCAGCTGACGGTGCCAGGGCTGAACTGGAGATGCATGATCTCCACATTGAGGAACTTCATGAGATACAGTGCTCACCAGAGTGCAGAACTGAAACAGCAATCAGATCACAGAGGTACAGCATTCCCTTGGGCACCAGTGCTTCGGAGTAAATGCACGGTGTCTCCTGAGATGGGCATTACTGTTTCACTCGCCTATTCGTTGACTGTCCTTTGACGTCCATTGGAAAGCAGCGTTATTTAATGATGCAGCGGTAATTGTAACATACGGACGCTCCTAGTGGTTGGGTAATTTCCTGCTTGCTTCACCACACCTGGTCTCCTCTTTGAAATACACGTAGGCAGCAAATATCACCACCCAGTACTAAGGAGTTGTTCTGACACGCTTTTCCCTGAAAGGAAAAGCTCTGTGTTATGAAGTCCACTGGCCTCAATCATGGCTAGTATTAAATACCACACTCGGAAAAGGTTTCAGCCCAAAACGAAGCGGAACAAAATAACGGCAGAGTTCGAGCATGCAGTCACACGGGTGCATCTGCCTGTGTTACAGAGGCAGGGTTGAGGTGTTACCTAAAAGCATCCATTTCAAAGCCGTGTAGTGAAGCCTGAAGGAGCACTATTTTAAAACAAATCAGTCAGCATTTTATTGGTGTCGGCCCAGCTTTGTACTAAACACTCAGATTAATGTTAAATCACAGCTCAGGAATTATTCATGAGATCTCATACAATGTAATTGCTGATTTTGGCATCAATAGTCTGGATCCCTTTATTTCCCAGATTAGCTTCCCTTCCTGAACTACTGTATGTCATGCCAGAGACAATGATTTTATATGACATATTAAGGAAAGAGGGACCCACCTATTTTACATAAAACAACATCTGAGGAATGTGCCCGTATTGCTGAGGTGCCAGTCTGTGCTGACACGTTCCCGTGAGAGGCAGAGACTGCTGGGGAGCAGAGAGCACAGTGCTGAACATCTCCTTTCAAACTGTTGACTGAATCGTTAGTTTTACTTCAAACCTTTATAAAAACTAATGAAATTACCCTTCACCTATCTTTGAGGATTAGCATTAATGCTCAGAACAAACCGCATGACTACTAATCTCTTAATGTCCCTAAAGATATGTACAAAATGAAATTTATAAATAATAAATGAAACCCAACTTTTTCTAGGAATACTGTCATCTTGCTCTTTCCCTCCCTCTCTCTGAGAGTTGTGTGCTCTTGTGTGAGGTTGGGCCAATATAGGGAGTTGGAGAAAGGCGTCTTTGAGCATGCTTTGGGCCTCCAATATTTTTTTTTTCCTCTAAAAATACTGCCTTTTCTTTCTACAGCAGCATGTTCAGAACAAAATATGTCTAACCTCTCCCTGCTCTCGTTCCTTCGTGTTCCAAATTCCTGTATCACATGGGTGAACAATGAGAGCAGGAATCCCTGCAGACACAGGGCATTTCATGCTCAGGTGGCGACGTCCTGGAGCTGTCAGAAAAGGAACACAACCACACATGGCATTTCCTCACATCCAAATTCTCATGCAAACAAAGTCCAAACTGAAAATTAGACTTAAAGTCTCTGAGTTGATAAGAAGAAATTGTTAAAATTTGTCAGAATTCATTGGATGTACTACAAGGGAAGGGATTCCCAAGTGAGAAACCCAACTGTTGTTCTCTTAGCTGGAATGGGAAACCAGTGATTTTCTAAATGCTGATACTGGAGGGATTTGTCCTCTGATTTTCCACTGCCTTCAGTCCACCCACTGCACTTCAGCCCCTGCTTAGTGAGACTTACACTTGCATACTTGGGGATTTTAGTATCTACTTTTAAAGATGCACTTTTTAGGCTGTAGAAAATTACAGATATTTAATTTAATAGTTAAAGATTTCCCAGCAGAGCTAGTCTCTGACCTCCATCCCTAGGGTGTTCGTTTGCTCAACAAGCACACCTGACATGCATGTCTCGTACTTGCACATATTTTGGGGTATAGCAGACACAGAAAATATCTAAATAAATATTTCCGAAAGATTGTGGCAGCACCTCTTTGAACTGGATGTAACGATCCATTTTGAGACAGACCTGGATCTGCTGAAATTTGCTCACATTTTCAAGACCCTGTCACTGCAGGCCTGACACAGTCTGCCCACAGGTTCTTCCTAGGTCATTATTTGATTTATATTTTCTCTACTTCTAAGAAATCTTCATTCAAGGAAAAATTTCAGGCCAAAAGATTTTGTCCTTTTCACGGACTAACTCATGGAAGACTAACATTCAAGTCCGAAAAGATCCTTAGTTACCAAATTGCCTAAGACTCATGCACTTACTGTTTAACCACTGAGCCCTCACAGCAACATTTGGAAATCTAAACCAGGCATTTAGGCTTTACATCCAAAGCAGAAGCAGAATTATACACCTTGTGAAGGGAATGCCCAAACCCAGGAAGCCAAGGCGTGAGACTCCAGAGCTGGCAAAAGAGGCATGAGTTTATCCTAAATCCTTCCCTGTGCCAAGGGGGAAGGTTGCTTTGCCATGACTGTCAAAGAAAGTGATCCATCATTGCCTTATTTTGCGGAGGCGGCTCTAAGTATGTAAGAGTAGGGTGTCATCATCATGTTTCTCCCTCTAAAATCAACAGCCCACAATACAATTGTATGGATCTGGCTTGATACTTAAGTCTTCTGGGTCAATTCTTTCAGCTGACAAACGTGGAGAAACACCTAACCTGGGGATCCCAGCTGAGCCTGGGTATCAGCTGAGGACCGGCAAAAATCAGTATTCTGTGTGTGTAGTAAAGCAGAACTTTTGAACACCGGCAACTGATACCACACAGACACCCACAGGAGCTGACATTGCTTGAAAGTTAGGCAATAGTGGCGTGAGGATACAAGATTGTTTCACTCCTCAAGAAAATTTGGTTCCTTTGATTCTGCAAATGTAACCACGGGATGGGAAAACACTAGTGCTGCTGGTTCAGACCTTGGTTTCCAACAGATCCCATCCTAAAACTTCATTTGCTTTCAGCTGTAACTTAGGACACTTAACTTAGGGCCTCAGAAGCCTGTCGAGTAGGGTTTGTAGGAACTGCTATAAGAAAATTGTATTCATTCATGGTAGAGGAGCATACTTTGTGGATAACCCTGAATGCTCATACAAAGCACATATATCAGAAACTCCTGAAATGTTTTTTAAAAATATGTCCCAAATGATCATTACTGCTTGAAAGCCAAATAGTGATTTTGTCAAAATAAACCAGATCTATTTCTGAAAGTCACAGGACTCCCATAGCCTCAAGTAGAGCTTTAAGGATTCAGAACCCAGAAAAGCAACAGCATTCATGTTTACGCTCTTAATTTTACAGCGGCCAAACGTACAGTTTTCTAACTTTGCAAAAATGCATAAATTAATAAGACAAAATAAAAACAGTATCATCCAAATCACCTCAAGGCTGAGACACCATGTGCCTAATTTCAGCCCAATTTTCATGGCTGCGTTATCTGAGCCTGCATATTTATAATGGAATTATTGACTACCCTTTTTTTCACAAGGAGACCCTCCTGCTTTAAGACCAATATAAATGTAGTTGGACAAATCTGGTCTGCAGGAAAACAAACATTAATAAAAATTTTGACACACAGAATAATATAGAAATGACAACATATTTTTGACTCTGTACAAAGACACAAATTCATCTGTAAGTGATTACATTTCTATCTGTGGCAGAATGGTAGTGTGGGGCATATGAATCTCACCTTCAAAAGATATTCTTTCATTCTACAAAAAAAACGCCGGCAAGCACAGGAAACTTCAATCAATGTCTTATATTCGAAAACTATGACACTGTCAAACTGGTGTCATTAAAGCTAACTAACCATATTAAACGAATATTAAAATATAGGTTTCTTTGCATAACATAATGAGTAAAACTGCTTTTAAGTTCTTCCCTATGCTTTGAGGTGTAGGTGGCATTTTCATTCCAAAACTTTGAAGTCAGAACAAAATGTACAGGTAGAGGGTACTAGATCAAATAATAATCAACTTCAAAAAGCATTTTGGCTGTTAGATGTCCCAAGGCTAATTTCCTCTAGACATTTTAAATGTAAATGTCTAAACTCATTTAAAAATTGTAAATTGGTCTAGGTTCAATCAAAAACCATCCTGACACAGAACAGGGAGACTGGGCTAATTGTCATTTGTTTGTCAAATGAATTCCATTTGGAAAGCAATGAAACCTCCAAGCTAATTCTTTTAAGGTGAGCTGCTAGTTGTATTATCAGTTAAATGCAGTAAAATGGATAATCACATGATGATAATGAAAACTGAACCTATGTTAGCGCTCAGGCTTAGTCTGCCACAGGGCATATAGTGATGGAACTTAAGTACTGTAATGTTCCATTGGGCACAATGGCACCAAGTCTGCTCTTTAGCCTTACAGACACTTTCTTTGCATTTTAAAAAACTTTATCAAAGCACCGTGGCAATGTAGAAAATGTCAAAGTGAAATGCACTGTAGGCAAATTGAGATTTCATTAAGTTTAAATTTATTGCTTTTGACTGATGTATTACCATGCTTGTTAAGAACCAGTAATTTGGAATATCTGCCTGCCTGGTAAAATAGCTTTGTCTCCTTGCGTAATACTTTACATGGACTTTGAAAGACCACAGTAATTCAAAAAAAAGTGTGGGCTATTTTATTTTTCTAAAGAACAATTTAAAGTATTTTAAGGTCCCTGACCTAGTGGATCAATACACGTATGCATGTGTCCCAAATGTGTTGTTTGTGCACTCGGTAGAAAATTACACTAGTACATTATTTTCTTGCCTCGGTGTAACATTGCACTCGCTGACAACAGAACCTTGGGAAGCACTTAACAATTCCACTTGTTCTGCCGCTCTCTGAACATTTATATTGAGAATAAATGAAAGTGTTTGTGAGAGATAAGAAATCCAACAAACTGGTGCGAGACTGTGTGCAGATGTGTAATTTTTTATATAAATATATATACACACATAAACTGGGTGTATAAGTGAGTCTGTGCATAGGTATATAAAGAGGCGAAGCAGAGATACAGCTGTATCTGTATCACAGCAGAACACAAACGGGTATTCTCGGCGTTGTGCAGTGTGTATGTTGTTTAGTTGGCAGGCTTCGGCTACGGCAAAAGCTACACTTGAGATGCTGACATAACATCTCTTAATGTACTCTGGTGCTTTTCTCACCTTCAGGAAAGGATTGAATCAATAGTGTGGGACTAGCACAATTTCTGACTGATGAGGAAGGTCAGGCCTTCGGGAACAGATTACTGCCCTTGGAGAGAGACCTGGGTTGAATTTACTATATTCCAGCTCTATTTATTTACACAGGGTGCCAGGGTTTTATGGCAGAAGTGACAAAGTTTGTGAAACCCAGGAATGCACTATCATGTTATCTGGTATCTTAGATGGACAGCCAATATGAACAGGCTGTAGACACACCTGCCCCAGTATCCAGTTCACCAAGTAATGAAACGGAAACAATAACAGTCTTTGAACAACCAACAGACATTTGAGTCTTTGGGTTTAAACAAGAGGATTGCAGAATTCAAATGGGTTTCCTCGAGCGCTGCCAAGGCAGCCATGTCTGTATTGGTGCCCATGCCGAGAGTCGCACAACAAAGCTCGACTTGTGTCTGCCCATGTGCTTTCATCCCACAGCGTATGGATACATGTACTTCTTCTTGGGGTGGGGGCAGGAGCTGAGGGAAAGAAGAGGGGTTTATATTATACCTATTTTACCTATGCTTTCAATGGAACTGCCAGTTGAAAACCAAGGGGAAAGCGATGTGTGGGGATTCTATGAATTTAAACTGCATTTCGGTTTCACCATTTAAAATAAACATTCTGAAGACTAGGGGAGTCTGCATGAATTCGTTGAATTAAGATACAATCATTTGTCACTGGAAAAACTTACATTTCTCTTCCTGCAGGGAAACAACCTGCTTCCCTCCACCCCAGTATTGAGCTTCTCTCAAACACGCCCTGCCTGTGACTGCAGGTTTACCACAGCAGGACATGGCTGCATCTGCAGGACCGGACTGACCTAACAGAGACTTTCATCAGAGGCACTCCCCCTTCTTTCCAGTGGAACCTCCAAAAGTTTCCTTCTTGTGCTCCTCCAGGGGACAGTTTGTCGAGGGGGTCCTCTGTCACCAGTGGTGTCCAGCCTGAGCAGAAGGCTCCCAGACCAAGAAGAGATCCATGTGCACTACCAAGTCTGGAGCGAAAAGGGATGCCACCAAAGGTGGGTACAAATCTTAAACCCTACTTAAAAACAAAGGCTTTCTAGTTTTGTTTTTGCACATTGTACAACAGTTACACCAACTCTCAATAAGAAGGGTGCAGAGTCAAAGTAGGAGCTAAAGTAAATCTTTTATTTGATAAAACATCCGTGTATTTGCTTTAAGATACGTATGTGCAGCTCCCTTTGAAGTCCAGCAGAGCTATACAAGTCTCCACTTGAGGGCAGAATGTGGCCCAATGTGGTAACACAGGAGCTTGTAATCTGAAAAAGGGGTGTATTTATTACATGTTAAAGAATTGGTGAGTTAACTCAAATTAGCCAGGAATGCCTCGGAATAATCCTCCCTCTCAACACACACTTCAGAAGACTGTAGGAATCACCACTAAACCCCACCTGTCTGCTTTCTTTTAAGGCATTGGACAAAATTTGCATTTTGGAGTAAGCCACTAGCTGGAGCTAAAGACCTGTAGAGCAAATTTAAAGGAAAAAAGAAAGGAAGACGGGAAAGCCACTAGCTAGCAGGGAAATCCAGACTTTTTAAGGCAGGCCTGGAACAGGTTTTTGATTGAGTTGTGGATACTGGCTGTCATCTGTTAGAAGGACAGAAAGAGCAGCCTAAAAAAATGAAAACATCTGAATGCTTGAGTTGACGGCGAGCTGAACTAAAGTGGAGCAAAGTCTGATATTGAATAGTAGAATGAATCAAAACAAACATGCTGAAAAGAGCTTTTCAGAAGTACCCAAAGGAGTGGTGAAACAGTGGAAGAAAGGGAAAGCTGAGATACTAAAGAAGTAATTAAAGGCAGGAATTAATTGTTAGGTAGTGTTTGGAATTGAAAGAGGATTACCTAGAAATACAGAAAGCACCTAACAAACCCCCTGACCCATTTACCTTCAATTACTGATATTGCAAATGCTCTTCAATATGCAGTTGTTTAACATCATCTGGGAAGATGCTTTCATGTGAGCAGAAGAAAAGACCCCTTTTTGTAGGTACAGACCAACCTATCTGTGACACTCAGATACAACATATCAGGTAGGCACTGAGCACTCCCCGGTTTTGAAGGGTCAAAGTAAACCAGAGGAACACAAAGAATATTCACACGCCATGCGAATATCATGCTGTCCTTTCTGTGATTCAACAAAACACTAAAATATGAATGCTGATTTAAACCACTGCTTAAGAGCTTTTCTGGAGTTGGCTGGTAACTGCTCGTTAGTCTCATGCCAGGTATTGAATGTATGGCTTAGTATATGGAGGCATTTGTTTTCCACAGTAAATGTAGCTTCTAGAGGGTCACACACGTGTCACAGAAATGGCTGTGCTAATTTCCCTGTTGTGATGACTTTCCTAATTGAAATAAATCCTGTTCTTTGACCAACCGGTATTTACTGGATTCCTAGACCTGGTTTGCATAGGCAGCATTCACATCAGCAGCAAACGCAGCTCCCAGCTTTCAGCAGGTGCTGGTAAGACATTCTGCTCTCCGAGCAGTGGTGGCACGATGTTTTGAACCAGCCGTGTGTCACTAGCTATTGTCATCCCTCTGCTTAAGGGGTCAGGTTTGTTGCTGTCCCACTGTAGAGCTGACTTCAATAGGTTTTCTGTCTGTGTGATCCAGCCAGAGACAACTCTCAGCTTTCCTGGGGATAGATTTTATAGAACATCCCCCTAAGGTTATGCTGTTCTGAAACCCTGAGATTTTTTTCACTTTTCTCCAAGGATAACAAACAAACAAACAAACAAAATCCCCAAAGCTGCAAAAGCACTTCTTGAAGTTCACGGTCATGGTGGGTGTTACTTACACAAGTATACCACAGCTGTTTATTTCAGACACCGCATTTGTAATAGATAACTCTACTGAATGTGTCATACTCTTTTAATAATTTTAATATGCAATTTAATAATTTTTTAATATAGACTCTCTCAAATCATGGCACTAACTCCATTAAGCACAGATAGCTACTATACCTTGAACTGGACCTTTCGTTTCACCCTTTAAATTGAAACAGAGCCGCTTTCACATGTGAACACGAGACTTTCCTGACTCAGGATATGATTTTTTTATTAAAAGCAACTTCCACTCAGCTCCTTTCCAAACCAATAGCCTGCAGACATTGTAAACAACTACATTTTCTCAACAATATTGCAATGCTGGCCATTTATCATTTTCTTCAAATTGCACAAAAAACCTTGGAGTCACCACCACCTCCAGAACTCCTTTACAGCATGATGCCAAGTGTATTTACATGCTGCTCCATGGGATCCAGAGAGAAATTGCGTCGTTTCACTGCTCTAGGCAGCATTACAAATGAAGCTTTTATATCGATATACTTAACAATTCAGAAAAGTTTCCTTCTGGGTCACTTTGTGGTGTGTTGTGGTCTGAAAATTGAGATAGAGTAAGACATAAGAAACACAAAGAACTCTGTGTATACTTATGTATGTTCTGCTTGGACGGATGTTTGAAAAATTCAGCCACAATATTCCTGAAGTAGTGACTGCCTTTATTCTATTACACACACTTTTAAAAAGTCCTGTATTGGCCTGAATTTAGCACGGGTCGGGGCAGACTCAGGCTTCCTTGAGGCCAGAACCTTCTCTAGTGGTGAGATTTAAAGAGCTGCACTGCACGTTGAGGGATTTAAGAGCAGGTAAACTGTCAGGAAGGAGCCTTGCCTGCCAGATCACGGAAAGCATTCAGTGCCTACATTTCCCTATGCCCCCGCACGCTCCCTTGTGTGAATTCAGACCACGGGCAGTTGTGGTGTACCTAATCCCAGCTCTCTTGTATATTATCCTCTATACTTTCCTAGAAAGGAGAGGCACGATTCTTTTAAGCTCTTGCCTTACGATTCGTGTCACACCGACACCACGGCCTCGGGACTCTTTGGAGTACAGACGGGAGGTGACACAACAGAAGAAGAGAGTTGTGCTGCACAGAAAAGCAGCACACTGCGCAAGAAAAGCAGGTGAGAGCGAACCCGTAAGCACGATATTTGTTTTGGAGCGGAGGAGCAGCAGCGGATTCAAAGGCGCCAGGCGCAGCATGTAAAGGAACACCGAGGGCTGGCTGGCCAGGGAGTGCCTCTCGGTGAGACGTATCGCGTGTACCCGTAAGAAATCGCACCTATCACACAAAGACATTTGAGTCATTGACACAGCCGCATCAGCAGTGCGAAATGGCTCCTTGTGGAGTCAGACATTTGGGAACAGATAAAGCCCCTAAAGAATGCTTCTTTTCTCCCTAAGAGATTACTGTAGATGCGAACACATTAGCGCTGTTTAAGGGAGAGTATTCTCTTTGACAGATAACTGGGATTGGGAATATTAGATTACCAAATAATGGACCTTTTAAATTCTGTCATCATTACTTATCAGGTACATTAGTTTAAAACCTGCAATTTTGAACTTAGCATTATTGAGCTTTTGAAAGATTAAATTACTGAGCTTTTGTTTGTGAATGGCTCTGTGAAATTTCCTGAAAAGGATAGTTCTCGTCCTCCATTGTGTAAATGTGAATGCCAAATAACATACTTTATTGATATTTACAGACGCACAAATGATAGGACTAATGCACCTTAATGTCTGTCTCCCTGAGTGAAAAGGCAGAGCGTTGTTAGATAATATGGTGCCCTGTATCTCTTTTGTAAACCCCCTTCCCCTCCTGAAAAACCTTATTCTCACTAGTAGCTTCTCTGCAGGCTTGCAGTACAGGTTTCCTTCTAAGGGCTGCTTTCTTTTACTCATTAGGTAGATCAAAAAATACATAACTCCAAGTTATGGAGATAGCTTGCCTGTATAGGTTGGCAAGAGAGCCAGCTATCCATATCCAATACATTAAAAAAATTAGCTATTTATAAATACATCCACAATTGCATTAGGAGACCAGTCTCAGTCAACGGTTCAGGAATAAAATACCCTGCCGAGCTGTTAAGCCTCCCAGCCGCCTGCTAAGGATGGTGGCTTCAGGAACGGGGGATTCTGGGAGACCTGTTTTAAGAGCCATCGCAGGGTACTTGACCACTCTGATGACATAGGTACCACCCATATCCTGGACATGGCAATATGTGACTTCATCCTCTTCCTCATACTGAATTGTGAGATTGAGTCTTCAAGGCAGGATTTTCAAAGCTGAATAAGGAAGTTAATCTCACAAATCCCTTAGACACATAATGCAAATCGGGCATTTTCCTTAAACCAGTATCTTTGAGAACTCCCACTGAGTTTCTCAAAGTTGTTCAGTGAGAGCAAGACTTTATTCTTTCAAACTTTTCCAACTTTTTAAGAAGTCAATAGAGTAGTGAGCCAACGAATATGAAAAGTGATAAGCTACAGCCATGAAATGCAAAAGGAACATGTTTTTGAGAATATATGTTTGTTTAATGAGGTAGGTTCAAACTATGCTCATAAAACAAAATCAGAGAAAAAGAAAAGATACACTGTAAATATCCCTGACTCTCCATTAGACCCCAGATGTAGGTACCGCCTATGCCCAAACAACTCAAAACACTTGGAAACAGTTTAAAATATATTTTGTTTTGGTTGTTCAGTTTTTATGTTTCTTTTTTTTTTTAATTACCATGTTTTTTCTTGCCTCTGAGATAAAACCTGTTATATTTGGGAGCCAGACTTCAAATAGATGAATGTTCTGTATATGTTAAAAGAAAGCAAATGATTTCAAAACCAAAGTCTCTTCTTGTGAATGATGCTTTCTTCCCTCTTCCCCCACAAATGAAATTTACTTTCAATTCAGATGCAAAAAACTGGACATCTATTCAACATATCAATTCAGCTAACAGTGAGGAGCATACTCCAGCTACAATATTCATGACTTGCTTATCAGGCCAAGCTTAAAAGCCTTCCAAACTCTTGTAAGTTCTTAGGTGTCTTTGACACAGAGAGACGCTTCATTGTTACACTTGGATACTTGCAAGACTTGCGAAGTGTCACACAATCATCAAATAAAGCAACCGGGTTACTCATAAAAAATGAGTTTCGTTCTCTCCTCAAAATGGTAATACTCTTGTTAGCACTCACTGAGAGCGGGAACGATCAAAATAGTATATTTGTACTTATTTTTAATTTAGAGCAATTATGTTGAATTTCACCGAAATTGCTCCAAGTACAATTTGAATGACATAAAAAAAGACATTATTTCCTACAGATTTAAACTGCATTAGCTCCTGTTAGCCCTATTGGGCTCCTAAATCATTCACTGTACATGACTCTGTACTGGTACATTTTAAAAGATATTGAGTACACACAAAGGAAAAAATAAACAAGCCAAAATGAATATACTGATTTATCAGCCCCAAATTTACAAAGTCATTGATAAGAAGAACTCTAGATTATGAGGCTCGAGACATGAATGCATCATCTTTCCGTATGATGTAAGGGTTATGGGTGCTTTAACAGATTTGTGCAAAATTAAATGAGTCAATATGGCTCATTCCAGTCAAAGCTAACATCTGCTTTTGTATTTGGGGAGCAACGCGACTTGGAGACCCACAAATGCTTTTTCTTGCCTTTACATGCTCTTTTCATTATGCTGAAAGCTCATCGCCATCTTAATTTCTAGATCACGATTCTCATTAACTGCTACTGAAAAGAAAAGTCTTAAGGTTTGAGCTGTGTGTGATGCTAGAGAGCTTGCACGACCATCAAGGCAGGTTCTTTCCAGAGTGCATGGGACAGTACTCAACGGCTCCACTGATTAGTATACTGGACTATACAGAACCCCAAGGAAAGGGTGATTAAACTACTTCCTTCCTGAGCAGTTGCTCATGAGGATTTTTGCACCTTCCTCTAAACACACAGTTTGAAATGGATCCTAAGACCCATCACAAGATCCCAGGATCAGTTAGCTGAAACCAGTTTTCTCTGGTATCCCCCTTAGAGGAAGAAGGTCTCAGTCCCACTGGTGGTGAATGTCTTCAACTTACAAGCAGACAGAACTGTCTGAAATAAAACCTCTTCTGTTCAAGATGAATGGAAAAATATGCAAACTCCTCAACATGATCTTACTCAAATTTACAGAAGCCTGTTCAAAGAGCACATGCTGTAAGCACCCTACTTCTACTGTCCCAGAAAAGGTTTTTAATCATTTCAAGCAGTATTCTGTTGACTTGTACCATGCCACAAACACCCAGTACCATTTACACACACTAAAAGACAAGATCCATCTCTTACCCAATGGAATTTCATGATAGTCCAATGAAAACAATGTGAAAGTAAGGAAAGCCAGCTTTTCATTGCTGTCCCTCCTTCGACCTCCTCCTCTTCCACTCCTACAAATCTTTACATACAGAACTGATCAAATGAAGTCTTTAACCTCAGGTCAGCTGCACACTGGCCTTGCAATGCTCAGCAGTAAAAGCCTTTGGCTACAGACAGAACGTGTTATGTTGCATGGGCGCCACCTCATATGAACAATACTGATATTAAGTTATGTGTAAGGCACTAGCAACGTTATTTATGTCTATTAATAAAGCGTTTTTCAGATAATGAACAACAAATGTGCTTTACATTAGGACAAAGAATCGAAAGATTACATACTAATAGCAACAGCCAGGAAAGAAACATGATAGGCAGGGACAAAGAAGAGTAAACAAGAGAGACAGCATTTGAAAATGGCAAAGATGCGGGCAAATATTTGTGCAGGCGAGCTAATGTCAACCTACCTCTGCAGCGCCTGGGCGTGTGGCCCCTTAAGAAGGACCCTAAGCCCCATCCTGTCTGTCTCTCAAGGGGAACAGGCTTAGCCAGCTAGAAAACGTCCTAGCACTTTGGGGAGGAGGAGGAGGTATTTCTCAGAAACACAGTTTAGAGAGGAGTTCTCAAAGAGACACTTGAGGCACTTAAGACTGTTAAATGCAAAAACGTGAAAGCACAGCTGCTGGGGTGCTGCACCGGACACAAGCCTCTGCGGTGCATTTTGAGGGAGCAGAAATGTTGACACACTGTCCCTGAAGTGTTTGTATTTTGTTAGATGTAGAAGTAAAATCCAGCTAAACAGAAATATTCCACTTGAAAAAATAAAGTACATATAATTATAGGCTTCAAATGTCTCTGTTTAAAGCTCAGGTAAATGTGACGGCAAAAACAGAGCAAACGTTATTGGAAGACAAGATGCAAATTACAGAGTCTAATCTCCCGGCAGCCATCGGCACACTCACTTTATCTGGTTTCCATCTGTCATCTGAGCTTCAAGTTTACTGGTGATGCACTGTCTGTCCTGAAATCTACATCGCTGATGAGGCATTCAGAGTTCTGCAGTGGAGAGTATCTTCCACGGAGACAACGAGCCTTTTTATTTGGGGAAAAAGTTAAGGGAATTTATTCACAAACATACTGGAAAACTGAAAGCTTTTCTGTCTGGCTTCACTTTTCAAAAATAGATCACATTTGCAAAGTTTTCTCTAAAATGGTCTGGGAATACAATTTCCAAGTTCAGAAAAAATGTTTTTCACTAAAGAGAGTTTGTGTCAGTTGGTGGTGAAAAGAATGCTGCAAATGGAGCTAAATGGAATTAAAAAGACTGTTAGATTGACAGTCTTTTCCACCCAGTTTTCCTACACTTCTTTTTTCCTGGTAGCTCATAAAATTCACTTTTAAAGAGTCTATTGTATTGGTAAATAAAAAAATTACAAGCACAGCTGCTAGGGTGCTGTGCTGGACAGAAGTGTCTGTGGTGAACGTTGGCGGAGCAGAAATGTTGACATTTCTGAGTACCGAGCAGTGTTCATAGAGTGAATTTCAAAGGCTTTTCCTCATTTTACATGGGATCTAATTTCAACAGAGAAATTGTTCTGTGCATGCAATAAAGGGCCAGGAGTAGCAAATCTGGAAGCAGTCAGTACATGACATGGGACACAAAGACAAACCCGTGATGCCTACACTGTGGATACCAGGTATTTCTACCTAACTTCACTTACTGGGTCATCCCATGGACAGGGGAAAGGCAGAAGTGTCTAAAATCAAACACAACTAACGCCTAAAACCAACTCTGCGTGAAATCCATGTTGGCTTTGTGACTGTCAGGTAAGAATAGCCCTAGCTGACCGGGGAAATAGCTCTAACATAAAAAAGCTGAGTTTATACATCTGCAAAATGTACAAACCTTTTTATTTATGTATATATACTTACGCAAAAGAAAAAAACACTTCTGAAACACAGTCGCTCTGTGAGCAGGCCCCTGATGACAAATCTGAACCACCGTTAAATAAATCTGGTGCTGCTCTTCATTCACTTATTAAACTGTTTAAAGAAAAAAAGTAGAAAATCGAAGTGCCAAAAATGCGAATAAAACCAATTAAAACTGGTAAGCCCTATGTGCAACAGGTGTTAAATCCAGATGTGATGTGCAGTGTGTTACCACCTGTACTCATCTTATTCTGGCCAAACCAATATCCTCCGCAGGTGTGCAGGAGGAGGAATAGAACAGTGCTTTGGAGTAAGGGGAGAAAGTGGCAGCTTTGGCTGAGGCTTTCACATCGAGTCTGAAGTGAAAGAACATGTAGGTGCATGCCAGAGGATGACCAGGTCTGTATGCAGGGATTTCTGTGAACCACGTGCTGGTGTGAACACTGAGAAATACCTTTGGCTAGCGAGATTTCTCAGTGTCCTGCTGCTAATCTATCTGGAAATGATGGCACACGCCAGTTGCTGGGATTAATCAAAGGATCAATTAGACAAACAGAGTCTTTCATACTTATCTTATTCATCATATTTATGAGCTGATTCTGACATTTCACTTTTTTATTTTCTGCTTCAGCAGCAGAAAAATGAAGAATGCTGATGAGATACTAATTACAGTAATTCAACACTTAGCTGCTCCCAGAGGGTAAAGTTCAAACCCAGATGAGAGGGTTTTGGACAGAGAAGTAATAAATTTCACTGGTGATCCTGGTTTCTCAGCTTCTGTGCAGGACCACATCCATTAGGAAAGTGCTCCTTGCTTCATGCATACATGGTATTCCTTCCTCATCAGTCTAATTTTCATTAAAACTATGAGTGAGACATTGGAACACTTTCTTTTTTAAAACCTGCTGCATTATTTCCTGTATAGGGAACATGCCATTTACATGCCTCTCCTTCAGCTGAGATAGGTTCTCAGCAACACTTCTCCACAGTGACCTGCATTGCTGCTGCACAGCTATTTGGAAGGTAGGGCATCCAAGTGGCGGGGAGATACACTTTGAGCATTTGCAAGACTTTGTTATTCAAAACACAGTTTGAAAATGGCTGTAGGAATTTAATTAGAAACTTCCATTAGGAGATTAGACGACTAGAACAAAGAAAACCAGTGAAAAGGCTTCTTATTAAAACCAGTAGCACTGCAGAATATTGATAATATAACAAAGGAATGAGTGGATATGCATAGCAAATTATTAAAGGTTACAGATAAATGTCCAAAAGTTGCTTAGTTTCTGGTTATCCCAGTATATACAGAAGCCACTGAGACAAGACGACACGTAGTCTCTGCCCCTGCAGAATAGAGTGGCTGAGGACAGCCAGAGGTATAGAGTGCAAACTCAGCAGTGCTGGGCGTAGGTTGATTGCATCTTTTCAGCCTTTGTGCATGAATGAAGCATGAACAAACACAAACAAGTCCACAGGCTGCAGCACAGATTCTAGCCACAAAGATTAGTAAACTCATCATATAAATAATCATGCCTGGCAAAAGGGAAGTGTATGCTTGGAAAAGGACTGGAGCAATAAGAGTTTCAGGGCTCTGTGACACTGCAGAATCCCTAAACATCCTCACTGGGCAACATCAGCTCAGGTGAGCCAAAGTCCTAGACAATTCTGCCCAGAAAACTGCCCTGATTTAGTCAGAAGCTTTCACGGGGAATCAAAAAAATCTGTAAATGATTTAAGATCAAACATGGACACAATTTCAATAAGTTCACATTCCTGGAAGGTTGTTGCCACTCGTCGTCAGATTTTAGTATCTTCCTACTCAAAACAATTCTACTGTTTCCATCGAAGACTGGTCTGTATTCACAGCAGCCATCAACCCTCAACTTCTTATAGTTCTGCCCTCTAAAAAAATCTGATTGGTGCCTAGTTTTACAGTTTATACAACTAGGAGCCCAGCCTTATTTAAACTTTTCTTTCTGATACAGTCTGGCCCAAATTTACACTTCAATTTCTCAAGACTCAGTCAAGAGCAGTCAATGGGTTTGTAGTATGTATGGATCAAATAACTGAGGCACAAAGCATCTTCCTTTTCAAACCCGAAGTGCTAGATTTTCTCAGCCATCATGTGTAAGACTGTCGGTTATGTCTACACGACATTGCAATATTGAGCTAGCCCAGGGCTAATTAGCCAGCAAAGCACCGTGTTGATGAAGGTATGTTGCTGTCAGTATCTGAGTTAGGTCATGCAGAGTTTGATCAGGTATCTTTGCATGATACTTCAGAAAATCTAGAAGGATGAATTGTCATTTGTAAAAATGCCTTGTTTACTGGGGATGGAGAGAATCCACTTCTATAAATAACAGATATATGTGCTCTACCATTGCTTGAGAAAGACCTCTTCAGTAACCAAGACAAAATCACTCACTGCCTACCTCAGCCCTCAGCCCTCTCACAACCAAAGGTCCTCCCGTCTTTTTCACATTCCAGTGGAGTCCAGGTTGCCAGCACGAACTGCCTTGTGTATCCTTGCATTGCTATAACAGGTTGGGGCAGCTGAACAACCTCACTTTCCAATTTCAGATCCTTCTTAATGAGACTAATGTGACTTCAAACAAAGAGCCAGCTTTGCTGGAGATTAATAGAGCTACAGTTACCTCAGTATTAGCTATATCATAAACCAGGTAACACCACCATCCTGCCAATATAGAAGCTGAAGCAGCCTGGCTAGCAACTGGCAGTGGCAACAATTCGACAACTTTGGTCTACAGAAAAGGAAGTAAACCAGTAAATCAGCACACAAAAATTAACAGACACAAGTTTCTTCTTTGTTAATACAAGACAGCATTTTAATGGTTACCAGTTACTAAAAGGTTAATAAATTTGAGTATTTCCAAGAAAAAGTAAGGGTATTACAAGATGAATAGATAACTAGATGGATGACTGTAAAATACTAGAAAATTGCTGATTGCTTTGCTAAAGGGCAGAGGCAAATTACAATCGTTGTCTTTTGTTCTTGGGAACCCAAGGCTTTTTTTTTTTTTTTTTTTTTTTTTTGGTAGTCAAGTTATTTTAAAATGAACCATACAAGAAACTATGATGTCCCAGGAAAAAGTGAATATAACCCAGGACATTTAAATGGGTCATGAAACCCTCCTGAAGCAATACTGGAACACCCCAATATATTTGCCCATTTCACAGGCTTCACACAGTCTGGAAAAGGCCAGAAGTCACATGTCTTTTTAACAATACTTCAGCATCTTAAGGTCAATGTTATGGTAACACAAGCTTCCTTCCTTTCAACACAGAAAGAAAATTGTATGCCTACTGCAAGATAAAAGCCTATCCAGTTCAGTAGTACAAAAATTTAAAAATCCATTCTTCTACGCGACTTGCTGATGAAACTAGATGGGGTTACCTGCTTAGAAAAGCAAGGAATAAGAAGGAGAAGCATGTAATGGTGCTAGAGCAATGATTTAATGCAAAATGTCTGGGACCATCACCCCATTCTGGCCACGGCTGAGAGCTCCCTTGATTTGAAACTCAGCAAAGGAAAGCTTGCTTTGTCCTGTGGTCTCCTTAAACTCCTGCTCCAGCAGGAGCCTGGTGACACTGGGGAGAGCCAGGGAGGCAGCCCTGGAAGGCTCTCCTGGCATCACTCCCGAAGATGAAAACCAGGCTGTGAAGGAGCCTGGCAGCCTGGTCCAGAAGCAAGGGGTCGCCCTGGGGCCAATCGGGGTCTTTGGAAGTTAGCAGCTTTGGGGGCCTCTTGGGCCCCTTTCTTCTTTATGGAAAAGCTCCTTGAAATTCCACTCAAAATAACACTAGAACTCCCCCAACCACACAACATCTGCTTTAAACTTACGTTTATATGGTAATATTTAAATTATAAAGCACGAGCCTTTCACCTTTAGGTTCCTGACTGGATTCAAACCCTCCTCCGATGGGAAATGAGTTTGGTGGCCTAAGCTGAGTCTCAAGTAGACAAAAGTCCTTATCTCTAAACTCCAAACATAATTCAGCACAACATGGCATGATTGGAAGTCCCTGCTCAGGAAAAGACAAGAAATGAGCTTGTGTCAAAAGTAAATTACCTAAGTAATCAAATCAATACTGAATTCAAAGTGGAAATATCAAAATTATCAGGTGGTGCGGCGGAGGCTACCAAATTGCTGTTTAGCACAATGTTTTCCAGCTATATTCAGAATGAGAAATGTCATTTAGAGCAGATAAACTACAAAAAATGAGGTCAAAGCTGCAAAGAAGCATAAGCTGAGAACATTAATAAATTAAAAAATTTCCTTGAATAGAACCTTATCTCCCTTGGAAGAATGCGTACAGTCTGGAACCATGTGTCTTCCCTCCTCCCAAGTAAGAGGCAAAGAATGACCATGATCTGCATCTAGAGACATATTTGAAGATCCCTGAGCATGTGGTAGAAATATCATTAGAGGTGAATCCTAACGCAAATCTGATGAGTTTAAAATTGGATGATGCGCATTATGGCAACATACGTACAGATGAACTAACATATCTTTAAGTTAAAAGAGATTCAAGAAATCACCAAAAAGTACAGGTCTCCTCTGAGGCTGGAGTGGATAAAAAGATGTAACAGGCTGTGAATCTCTTCACCTGATGACAAAAAAGCAATAATAAAAAAAAAAAAAATTATGTTGTGATCCTTAAAGCATCTTCTGGTCAAGTTAATGTGACATTGGATATTCACGTCTTCCCTGCCTGCTTGCTTTGCAGTCCCTGCCCTTTACACAACAAAATGGATGACGGTTTCATTACAGAATGGCATCACTTGTCAAACTTTGAATTATTGATCATAAAAATATCAGTTATTCTTTGAAGGATTTGTTTGAGTACTCTTTTTTTTTTTCTTTTTTTTATCAGCATTACTGTTTAGTGCAACGTACACAAGGGGTTGAGGGGGGAAGTGATGGTGGAAAGAAATCAAACCTGGCTGAAGAGCCATGAGTTTGCAATACCCTACCCATACAAACAAGCTTCTATCGCAGTTATAGACAGCAGAAATAAAAGGAAGCTTTTTGGCTCACAGCTATAAAAAAAAAATTATCATAGTGATGAAGTTCCTCAGCCATCAACAGAGCTGTGATAACGCTGTTTGATGATGATTTTCCCATGAATGTTAAACAGCCGCCACTGCGGAGGAAAAGGAGCTTATCTGCACCTAATACTGATCTCTAATTCCTGCCCTTCTTGAACCATCCATTTTCTAACAGCATTAACTGGCAAATTTACATCCCATCTTAATGCTGCTAAAGAGGACAGGAGATGAAGAGTAAATGACAGCAGTGTAATGAGGATGGCTTTTTTCTCCTTTCTCTTTAATGGCTGAAGATTTACACAATTGTCTGTAAGCTTATATAGAGAGCTTACCTGAACCTTTTGCCAGCATGGATTCAACTTACAGGAGCTTTTGTTAACTAAATACACATAAATATTTTTAAGGAGGTTTAATATTGTGACTTCAAAGAAAGCTAAAAGACCGGATGAGAAAAAGTATTTTTTAGCATTTTGATGGTGGATAAAAATTGCTAATATTTCTTTCCTAAGCAGATGCAGTTTTATTTCCAAAATACAAAAATCACATTTTAATAAAAAGTCTTTTTCTCCTAAAATATACTTTTCTTCTTTTTCATCATGTAGAGGAAGAATCTTTTTTCAGGTAACAGAATTTTAGTGAAAAATTATCTCCAAAACTCAGAAATCAATGGTTATCCAAATACATTATGTAGAGATGTGTTTCACATGTCACCCACAATATGGATTGCTTTCTGATCATGTAGCTTCCATCAGAATAGAAGGTGCTACCCTGCATGGCAGAAAGGAGAGTAGGAATATGGCATGTTCTAATATGGGAAACCACAGCAACGGTACTCGGCCAGATTCAGTCCAAGTATTTCTATACATCTATAATTGCAATGGAAATTAGAACTAGTTCAAGATGTGATGTTGATATTCAAAAGGCTCTTGGTCTGGCTCAGGCTTTTGCTCAGATACAAAAGACGAAATTTAATTAGCAAGAATTTTTTTAAAGATAGCTTTTTTCCCCAATTCTTAATTTACTTCATATATATCTTATTTCTCCTGGGTGTATATGAAAGGCTGTAGTTGAAAGGGAAAACACAAAATATTGTTTAGAAATGCAAGGGCAGAGGCTTCAACTTCCGCTCCAAGAGTATAACCTCTGTCTGAAAGAAACACAAGACAGGGGACGTGCTGTTTGTCAAAGACTTTTGTTACAATCTACTAAATTTACTCTTCAGAAATTTCAGCATTTGTTTAATACACTTTCCTACTATTCCCATATCAAGCATCTCATAAGTATTTAATACCTACCGGACATTTAACAGACACAAGGACACGCTGTGGATAGAACCCAAGACATCCAACACACAACATACAAAATCAGTTACTGAATGATATTGCTTGCCATTAGGCATAAATTGAAATTTGGGTCCCTGTCTTCTATTCCTCTACATTAATCTTTTAGTCCTAAAAGGCTGATAAAATAAAGCAAGCTAATTTGCAGTCTGTCATTACTGTCCAAAACAATGTAAACAATTTGTGCTTCAATTCAATCTAGTCAGTCCTCAGACCCAGTGAACTGGCCATAACTTTCTTCTAACCTCTTAAAGATACCTTAATTATTCGCTATAACTAGATCTCAGAGAGTAAAATAAGAGAATACATGCCCAGAATAAATAACAAGTTCATCTGAGTGCTTCTGTTTGTTGATCAAACCTGACCACAAAACAGATTTTTTTGCTAATGATAACCACTTTTAAGTAGTATGTTGCCATGACCCAACACTACTTAGATTCCAGAATCAGTAATGAAGCTGTCACCCAGAATTCTCCACAGAAGAAACAGAAAAGCCTGCATTTTGTGATGGATAGATCTAACCAGTTTCAGAGGCTGTGAAGGTCTTTGTAACCCTTTTTTGGTTTTGATTTTCCTTTGAACATCATCCAAGTCTTCACTACAGTTGGCTTTTTGGCAGATGGAAGTGTCCTGTCACAGAGTAGTTTGCCTCTTCCAAACATGTCCCAAACTGAATCACTTTGCCCACCTTTCAGATCTGAAATAACCATATGCTTATTAATCCAGCTATCTGCATGACATGTTGGTGTTCTCCAATCTCACTTCTCCTGGTAGTCCATCTTTCTACATTGCATACAACTTCCTGAAAGAACAAGGACACAAAGGAAGGGGCTTGAGCTCAGAAGAAAATGAGCAGGATTAACAGCAGGATAAAGATGTAGAGGACACTGGAAAAGAATCCAGGAAAACCAACTAGCATTCATGTCTTCATATAGCTCCTGAGCTGTAAACCTGAAAGTATCTCACTACAGCTAGGTGAGAACTTTTCACAAAATTCTACTTCCAGGAAAAAACATACTCTTTTCATGAGAATCAAAGCACTACCATTTTCTTATAAGAACAGAATGAAATATATTCATCAGGTGGAAACTCCCTTTGAAATAACAGGAAGAGGTTTGGGCTTTTCTTTCTTTCTTTCTTTCTTTTTTTTTTTTAATGAAATTGAACCTGATTCATTTCGAACATCTGAATTACACTTCCCATGACTCACTGCAGTACATTCTGCAGGACAACTTAATTCAGTGTTAAACTACTCCACAGATAGCATAGCAGGTATTTCTGTTTTCAGCCAAGTCTTCCACACATGCACACAAACTTAGAGGTACATTTACAACTGGTTTGCAGTTGGCTGCATGGTGAGAAGACAAAATCTGAGGTCAGCATGGCAATGTTCCTGACAACCTTGCAATGAATACCCCACTTTCATTCTGCTGCCCACCATGAACAAACATAACCATATGAAAGAAAGAAAACTTGTGAAGCAACAGTCGAGGTCCACCTGCATTGCACACTTGAAGTGAAGTTAAAAGACGAAATAAAATATTATCACAAAATTTCACTGTCTCCTCACGTTGCAGCATGGCAATGCAGCACATCAAGCGTACCAAAACTGTATTTTACTATAAACTGCAGATTTTTTTGTGTGCATATAACAGAAGTTTTAGCATAACAGGATATAGTAAAGATGCACTTTCAACTGTACTTCGCAAAGTATCTTCTCCTGGGTTGCATATTTGGGAAGAGAGGGAAGAAGGAAATAATGGAGGAAAAAATACAGACAGAAATCAGGGGTTTATACAGAAAGTGCAGACACACCCTTAAAACAAAACAAAACCACAAAGGCCTTAAATGTCATCCAAATTGCTTGAATACATCATGATGCCTCAGATTCTGTTAACGCTAAGCCTTACAAAGAGAGATGGGAAATATGATGTGGCATAACTCTGCATTTAATCAAGGTGAATCCCTCTCTGCTGATTATCAAGTGAGGATAGATTTCCTGCTCCACTCTCTATCCTTATACATGAAAAAAAGATACAGATAACATCTAAAACCATAATAAGAAAGAGAGATTATGTTAAACTGTTAAGAAGTTTCTTTGTACCAGAAAAACAAACAAATTGAAGGCTTTAAAAATCAAAGGGCAATTTAATGTTGCAGTTCTACATGAACACAAAAGACTAATACAAAGCCACCTCCTCTTGTTGCAGGTAGATCACAGAACTCTCACTGTTTCCAGCATGTCCGCAGTGGCTTCCTACTACCACCACCTTATACCAGCCCTGGGAATACACATCCGGCTAGTTTTATCTTCAAAACTGGATTACAGGTTGTCTATGCTAGCTTTACTAGTGTACCTGAGAGAAGAAAAGCATAAGGTGGCTATACGTCTGGGAAGAAAACATTCAACACACCTGAACACGTGAGGTCTGTTTTTCACCTGTGATGTGGCTCTTCGTGCCCCACGACCTATCTGGAATACCAAGTTCCCTGCCAGACTACAATGGTACTAGATTGTATAATGAAAATAGATTTTACTTGGCAGACAAAAAATAAGTTAAATACAAAATGAACAGTCTGCACCAGGGACCTAAATCAGGACCCAGAACAATAAAAATCCCAACATGCTCGACTGAACTGAAAATTCCTTCTCATGTGGAGGCTGTTGTGGGGGATGTCTGAAGCTATAATATTACATGCTTGAGAAAGCCAATGAACAACTGGGTCCTGCTGTAGCAAGGAATGTTTCCAACTACAGTGAAGCCAGGAACTGATTTGCAGGTGAGAGATAACACTGACTGTCTTGTAGTCCAAGACACTGCAAGGACATTTCAAGATTACCCTGAATGATGTCCTCAGTTCATCTCAGGTGACCTGCCTGGTCTTTATCTCTCTCCCCCTTCCACACACAGGTTCACAGATGAGGATGTGGGTGTCCGGAAAGTTCAGTACCATCATCTTTAGTCTTCTGATACAGGCCTAGTATGCCCTAGAACTTTTCATAACCCTCAAGTGGCCACCCTTACTTCTACAGCGCATTAAGATATATGCCTGGCAAACCCATATATGTATTTCAGTCAATATGATTAGGAAATAAAAGAAAAAAAGAAAGAACGAGTCATGCCTAGCAGCGACTTTATATCTAACCCCTCAATACTGGGCATCCAGACGTGATCAGACAGATGGAAGCTGTGAGCAGTAAGCACCACACATGACAGAGGTAAATATTAACCAGCCTCAGCTCACTTTTTACACACAAAGCCCATGGTGTTTTGCTTGTAGCTGCAGACTTACATTTATTTTTGTGAATGTGTCGATTTATGATGCTTATAATGCAGTATTGTGAATTCAGCCTGTGCAAAATATCATCAATGGAATTTTTAAGTGGTCCAGCTTGAAAATGTGACCCTTAGAGAGTTGATGAATAAAATTAGTCAACTCTGTAACTTTAAAATAGCTCTTTTCTAATTAAAGTGTGATGAAGCTTTCAGCCTATCTAACTTGGGATGCAGAGTGCACGAGCAAGCCAATTAGAGATAGTAGCAAAAACAAAATGGTGTCACAAAAAGATTTACCACATCAGTCCCTCCAGTAGCTGTACCATTTCTGCTGATAAAGGTGAAACAACAGCTACTGCTGCAGCTAAGGCTGAAGCTAATGTTAAGCTGACAAATCAACTTTTAGAGTCTTGGGAGATTCAGCAGAGCTATCAAGAGGCACAAAGGCTACTAATGCTTATGTCATACTTCTCAACTCTCACATTTTACCCAGGAGACAACAGATTTTTTTTGGCTTAAAAATTTTTTGATTTCTCTATTCTCCTGGGCAAAAAATCAAAGAGGCCCATTAATTCAATGAGAATTTCACATATCTCACTGTTTGATTTTTTTTTCTCCAAGACTCACACTGTTTGAGGTTGAGAAGTATGCTCTACTTTGATAATGACACCCTGAAGGATAGCACTGGTAGAAAGATGAACATACAACAAAATCCCTGCTGCTGCTATGCAACGCAAACATCCAGCACATGTCGGTGCTTGAATTCAGGTGGAGAGACCACCATACATCATGACATTACCATTCAGGGAAGCCTACACAGTAAGACACAAAGAACAATTCAGCTAGAATTTGAACATACATAGCACAGGAAAGAGAACAGATTGGTCTGACTCTTGCAAGCAAGCATACAACTAGCAGTAATCTGTCAAACATTTGCACGCCTTGTGGTAATCTGGTTCACCACTTCTTAGAGGATGTGATTACATGCTTACTTGAACAAATCTCCCTGGCTGTCTAGTGGTGAGCATTAGGAGAAATGGTAAGAGACAAACAGACGCGATGCTACAAAAAGAAAAAGCAATGATTTTCGTGACAGACTTTCTTCATGTTGTTCCAATCTTTTATATTTCAAAATGCTATGGGAAAAAGATTCAAATTTTTGCAAAACTTAAAGTTCTGGACAAAAGCTAAAAGCAAGGCAAGTGTTAGAGGACAGTAAAGTACCTCTCGTGTTAGGTTCAAATTATGTTCCAGATAAACCAAGAATACAGCTCCTTTGTGGTCAAAAGCACATGTGTTTGGGCATCTGAGGGCAGAATTACTAGATCTTTTGCATACTGTATGTTACCAAAAGAACCCAGTGCACTGTATTTACATTCAATCATATTACAGATGGCAGAATCTTAGTAGCGTAAGATGAGTTGCAAACTTCTAGGAAAAGTATGTAGCTTAGATTTTAAAAATCTATATCCAGCTTCAAGCAAATCTGTTCTCCTTTGTTCCAGTTGCAGACGATTTTGTAAAGAAATAGTATGTGCCTAATACATATATTATTCAGAAATTAAGGTGAGCTATAAAATAGAAACACAAAGTTTCAGGACTCAGTATCCCAGTGTAGTTCGCCTGTAAAGTTCAGATCTGAAACTTAATTCAAATTGAACGTGTGCAGCTCTTCAAAGCCATAGACTTAATTCAAGCTTAGCTGCAACATTATTATTATGAAGAAATAGTAATTAAAAGACTAAGTTAGCCAGAGGAATTGAGGAAAAATGTAAGGCAAAGCATAATTTTAAGATGTAGGTAAACACAGAAGAATGATATCTAGTTAATTACATGCAGGAGAACAGAAATAATATGACTTAGGAGCATGACATTATTGAAGGTAATAACACCCAGTAATACATCATAGATTATATGAGACGAGATGAAGAAGAGTAGACTCTTTACAGGTAAATCAGAAAAGGTTACAAGTCTGTGTAGTCTACCATCTATGGAGGTGATATGAAAACTGGCCTTGCTTTAGGAAATAGTGTAGGGATGGTGTTTGAAATTCTGTATAATTACCACTTGGTTATTCCAGAGAGGCAGAACAAAAGCTGACAGATTATTTTCTGACTGGTTTGATTAGCAATACTTGCAAAAAACATAGTGAAAACATCTGCAATTGACATAAGATGACGTAATCATAGTGGAGAAGACTTTGGAATCAGGAAACCATTCGAAGGACTTGGTGCTGGAAACAGGAGGAACTAGAAGGGGAGAGAGAGTTCCTAAACACTTAAAAACTCAGAAAAAAAAGAAATTCTCCAAATTAAGATTTCCAGTTTGCAAATAACAGAGGAAAGATGTCAGAAGAAATATTACTAAATGTCTGACAGAAATACATTTCTAATTGACCGAGACCATTCTGCCTTTATAACGCTCATACCTGTATTCCTGATTTTGTCTTACTAAAGACATTTTCTAAAACTGTCAGTTTAAGCAGCACGTGCAAAACACAATCTGTTTTTTCCTGGGGCCAGCATTTTTTTCTGGGCTCTGAAAGCACAGCTCCGATACAAATCTACATCTATGTGTGCCTGCTGCATTAGTGATCATACGCAACGGCTTGTCTGCTGTGCGAGATTATGGGGATACTGCAGGCAGGGGGCAAGAGATCAGCCAGGCTGTGTACAAACTTCAAATTGCTGGCTACACCCCTGACTGAAGTCTACATAAATTATGTCCACCACGTTCCCATCATTTATTTCTTTTGTCATTCCTTCAAAGAACTCGGTCATATTCTGTCTGACAGGATTTATTCTTGGTAAAACCATCGCTGATCTTCTTTTAATAACCCTTTCTCCTATAAATACCCAGCGCTTTCATCCCTAATGATTGATTCTCATATCTTAACTTTCAGCAATATATCTGAGGAGAGCTATTGAAAAGCAAGTTTCATCTGCCAAAGATGAACTCAGGCGGCTCTATGCTTAAATGTCTATGTATGTATTTATCATCTGCTAAGGTACAAACAGCTCATCATGACCACAACAACCACTGAAGACGAAAACGGTATCCTTCACTCAGCCAGCTCTAAAGCAGGAATCCAGTGTCTGGAAATACCAGTTTAACTTTTTTGAACATGAAAAGGAAAAAACAACCCTTTATCATAGATAGTTTTCTGTCAGAAAAGCACTTCCCACCCTCTCCATCGATACATGCCTACTGCAGTCAATACATACGTACTAAAAAACGTGACTAGTTTGTTCTAACACAGACTCACAACTTCTACAGTTTCCAGCTCCAAAACACACTGGTTTACCATATTTGACTGGCGAGATTTTATGATAAAATTGCAGGTAATAATTGAGGCTGTCATATATTCTAGTATTCATATTCAGTGAGTTACTGAGTGGTTTATTTCCTCCTGTTTTAAAACAGAGAGAAAAAACCATCATATCTGCTCTTGCTAACACGAGTTTGCACGTCTGTGTCCACTCTAGAACTATCTAATGCAATCCCCTGTCAGCATTTTGTAGGTGTTACTATTCACTGATGAAGAATCTTCAGTTAGTCTGGAACTCAGCTGCTGAAATTTTGACTGACACCATGCATGAAAATCACATTACCCTGGTTGTAAAAAACCTTCTCTGGCTACCTGTAAAGTACAGGATTATGTGTAAAGTCCTAGTTATTAACTTACAAGTCCTTAAATTGACTTGGGTTTGAATACCTCAGAGACATTCGGGAACCATACATCCCCAGTCGTTCTCTTTGGTCTCAGTCAATTGGATTAGTGCTTTTTGGCTGAAGACACTGAGCTACAGGGCATTTTTAGTGTTTGCTCGCTCCTCATGGAATTCATTAACCGTGGAGGTCAGACTAGCTGACTCTCTAACACGCTCTAAATCTGAACTTAAGGTACACATTTTCAGATTGCTTATGAGGATGTATAAAAGTTATATGATTCTTTCTATAGGTTTCCATAGTCTTTCCACATATGTACATATCTATGAGTGTCAGTATTTCACTGCTAGAATTAGTCTTGTCTCAGGGTTATTTTCCCCCATGCACTGCAAGAAAAAACCACTTTGTATTATTGCAACTTTTCCCAGCTTTGGAAGGATCCACAGAGCAGACACTTGGCAGATGGAAATCCAGACAAGACTTTCCTATTTGTAAAGCACATTTGACAACATGATCTAGATCAGCATTTCCAGGAAGCTCAGCAGGTGAAATAGAGAGCAAGTCTCTTTTTAAGTTTTTTGAAGTCTTTCATTCAAGTATTATGAGTATTTGCTTTTAAGATATTTATAACTGTCTTCCTTTTTCTCACTAGTACACCCCCAAAGAAGCTCCCTTGGTTTTAGCTGGTTCATGCCACAATACATGAGCACCAAAGTCAGATATTGGATCAAATTAAGCTCTGATTTAAATAATTAATAAGACTAAATCAGATCTTAATTTTACTGTAGTAATAGGCATTCTTATGAACCCCTATGTGGTGTGATGACACTTAGATTCCACAGTGGTACTGCAGGTAGACATAGTCTAAATCATGAAAGCATAACAAACTTAAAAGGTTGACTGATGAGATGCACAGGCTAACAGTATTTGATTTGACCCTCTTCCTGTGTCCTAGGGAAAAGTCTTACCTAGCTGTAGAGAGGAAAACACAATCAAAACAGGGAGGCGTGGATGTGTCTAATCCATGAACGTGCTCCCTATATTGGTATATCATATAAAGAGCAATTCCCTATCAGCAGGGTATGAATAACAGTGTCTTGAGCTTGCATGCCAACAGTTATGGGTAGATGTCATCACTTAAAAAAATAAAAGCTATTTCTATAGACATGCAAGACAGATCGGTGAATTTGCCTGGTTTAAATTAGGCTGAGTGGTTCAGGATGGCGTAAGGAGGCGAAAGATATTTTCATAAAACCAGCCGAATCAAACCTTCCCTGCCCAATCAACTTTTCACAGAACAGGTTGACAGGGTATTAAAAGCTGTTCCATTGCATTCTGCATGTGAAAAGGGTGCCTAGCATCTAGATTAATAGAGCCCTAAATAGCTATAGATAATTTATTCTGGTTAGAGCTTTAAGTTCTGTTTTTCAGAGAATATGAGTCTTACAAAAATGGTTTCCATGCAAATCAAAACCAGCTGAAAGCTTGCCAAGGCCAAGATGTAATTTAAGATGGCATTTAAGCTGCTCTGTCTTTTCTGCTTCTAGAGATATCATCATAAAATAAAAGAATTCATCAGGTAATGTTTTCTTCATTATTCAACTGCACAATTCTGAAGTGAAAAAGATAATTAGACATACAGTGCTGTCGACACATAGTTTATGAGGAGATTCTGATTAATTAGCTATGGTAAAAGGTTTTTATATAGTCATAATTAATTTATATTTCAAGAAAAAAGGCAAACAGACAGTACACAGATTTTAATATTTCCTCTGACAGATTTATCAAAGTAATTCTGAAGTTCTGTTGAACCTATTGCACTTCATTGTTACTTTAAAAAGCAGAAAACAGACATCTAACAGCACAACTAATATTGACTTACCTGGGAGTCAGACAGCTTAACACTCTCACACCACTTTGAAAAACGCATTTCTACTCTGCTGAACCAGCATCAAAACCACTGCGAACGGCTCACCAAGACACACCTTGGTCTGGAATACATTGAATCAGCAAAGCAAAATTTGGATGTAACAAACAAGTTGCCTTCTATGTTCTATCATAATTTCTTCTACTAAATTGACCTGATTTATAGTAGGACTGAGGGCAAAAGGTCACTATTCCATATTTCCTTTGCTTTTGCATATTGAGCATGAGCTAAAACGGTTAGACATATCGTCTTCATCTACGTCATGTCAGCTCTAGACTCGTGCTCTCACTCAAATCCAAACTCCCCTAACTGACCTCAAAGGCTACAAGTTGATTTACACTTTGGCGAACACTGGAGTGAGCCACAAGAGCAGCAGGCAAAGAGAAGGATGACACAAACCCAACCAAATTCAAACTCAAGAAATGGAACTTGTTCAAACCATATGGTACAGAAAAAGCGATCCTATACTCAGGCGCAGATAACAAAGACAAAGCCACGGAGACTAACTTGTGTATCTTCAGTAAATTACTGGCAGGGATTAATTTAATCCCAATAAGAGAGACTAAAACCTCACTGATCTTTGAGACAATCTTTAAACTGCATCACGCTCTGTTCAGGTATTTCAGCCATAGCACCTATGTACCAGGATACCAAGTTTCATTTTTTTTCTGAAACACACTACAAACTCCTGTTAGGTAGGAGGCTAAAGGTACAAGCACACATGCCATCACCAGATACTGATCAGGGAATCACTGATTTTAGTGACTTATTCTGAGAGAGACTTAGAGGTAAAGTCTCTTCTTGGGACCTTCAACAACACCCACTGGAGACACTAGGAGTCTTTCCAATATAATTGGGCTCAGACCTTTGAAAATGCTCAGGTGGCACTTCAGCTACAGGCAGAATTAGAATGACTGCCAAAAATCCTGTATCTTCGCTTGCTTCAGCAAGAACCTTAGTGCTAAAAAGTAGCTTAAAAATCCTGAACTACCAGATCCCAAGTAATGTCCATTCAATTTCTGGTTAAGCTTATTTGATGCAGTATTTTACTCAGAATGATTTGGAGCTATAAAAAATGTTACAATAGTGAAGATTCCTGAATAAATAATTCTCAATTAAGTGTTAGCACCTAATTATATTAACTTACAGTAATTACCGATTCAATTATGAAATTGAAGATTAACCTGAAAATGCAGACTGGCTAATTTATTTTTATGATAGCTGTACACCAACAGCACGTCATAGGGCTTCTCTAGGCAGGAGAAAGGCAAGGGTTATTTTAACACTCGTTTAGGAAGCCAGATCATCTTGCAACACTTGAAGAATAGCTGACTAGAATACCTACCAAATCGTGTCTGACAAAACGTTGCATTTAATTATTCTATAGTCTCATGTATCTTGCACAGAAATAGGGGAAGAAATAGACCTTGATATTTATCACCTCTGTTTATGGTTTTTATTTTTTTCCTGTCAACATTGGCATGGGGTGTTTCATGTCAGAACCTGAATTTTAGTAAGTAAAAGAAGAAAACATATTTCCTAATACGTTTAGATTTTGCCTCAGGAATAGGAAAGTTAGAGAATTCTCTATGGTTCAGATTTGGGTAGAGGGGAGAATAGGTTCAACTGTCGGTCGAAATGATTTAGTGAAGTATTTAGGGAAAGCTTTTGCCTATTAAGAACAGTGAGGTAGAGTAAGGTGGCGATGACATAGGTAAAGCTTCCTTTGGATCAGGGAAGATGAACTAGATGAACTCCTGAAGTTCCTTCCAGACCTCAGATTTTACGAAGGTGAGTAAAATAAGATGTTTGGTGTGTTGATCTCTCATGTAAATGCATGATTATAATTTTTCAAAAATGCCGTAAAAGAAAAGAAATCGAAAGAAAATTATCATTTTGGTATATTTAGCATAGCAGAATAACCACTAACTTTCTATATGGTGTGTGACTAAGGAATGAGTTTTGCCACAGATTCATACTTCAAAATCACATGACTAAAAAAATAAGAGCATGCCTTGGAATCTTAAACAGGTAAATTCTCCCAAGTCAAATTTTCAGTCATGATTTACTTATTGTGCTACTTACAATAAATATCATGATTCTCAACTACAAAGATAACAAGCTGTATTTGTGAGTGGGGCATGTCACATATTTAAGAAGTAACAAAGCAGTAAAGATTACTTCACGTGTACAGATTATGTATTATTTGTTAGTGTGTCACTTCCAGCACTCTTTCTTTTTCCAAGCGAAAAGTATAAAAAATGTGTGATTAGCAATGACACTTTATGTGTTAGCTTTTACCCAGATAAATGTCAGATTTAGATAATCCTATGGGATCTATGCTTCAAATGCTTAGAAACATGACTCTGGAAGTTTAAGAAAATATATACATACATATTATTGAGATTAGTATAGCAAATAGTACAGTCCTGCAATAATAATGTATGGGGCAGGATTGAGTTTAGCAACCAACATTTCCTATGTGAATTAGTGGAAACCAAGTATATGGTAAAGGGGAGTGGATTATTCAGTAAAGACGACTGTTAAATATATAATTTCTCCCTAATCCATCTCGGTCCTAGCATGTTTTTTAAAATTTCTATCTCAAGTATGTTTGTAACTTTCAGGAAGATAAAATATAGTGTATATGGCTTCCATAAGTGACTGCAATGGATAATTCTTTTTATTCCAATGCATGAGCTTGTGTACAGGTATTTTTTTTTCTCTATCATTCCTTTTTATTTATATTTTCCCCACTTTAAATACTAAACACCTATAGAGTGCCCAGATAAATTAGCATCAGTATGAATACCACTGCTGTAAAGGCAAAATATTTTTCTGTTCTAAGTTGGAGTACCTACAGCTGATCAACATTTTATTGGCCCATCATGGGCTAAATATCTGTTCATAGTCTGCAAGCCTTATGAAATAACCTTATTTATTAGACACACCATTCTTGGGAACTGAAATTGCAGGAAAATTTTTTAACTATTCGTCAGGCATTCAAATCCTTTTCCAAAATCAATTTTGCCTTTGAATTTTGCCTTTTCAGACACAAAGTGCACTATGACACTACCTTAAAGGAAGAATTTATGTCTTGCAGAGCATCTCAGAGATACAAATAGTTTTAAGTGCATACTCACTAAGAGGGCTGCTGAATACCTAGATCTCACTCCTTTGTCACATACCATGTTGCCATACAAGATAACTGGAAAATTCCAGGCCCTGGCAATTTGTGCTTTTGACTTGCTTTCCTCATCAGAATCTCAAACTGGGAAAATATAAAGAATTTAAAGATAATAATAATAATAATAAAGTAACATTAATTATAAAACTTCATTGTTTTGGAAAAAGTCTGATTTCTTCACGTTTGAACAGAAGCTTTGCACTACCCAACACAACGTAAGCAAGTTATATAGGAGTTTGCTGCCTCAGCACCACTTTCACCTCACTCCTTCCACTTCACGACTCATTTACTTCATGTTTCAGCTACTTCCAAGGCACACTGTATTACTCCACCACCTCAAAAACAATACATATTTCAAGAACTCTTTACTGTTAAGGAGCTGGCAATTTGAGTGCATGAAAGGACCGTAGGAGAGGCAACTGAGCTTTCCAATACTAAACAATTTGACACTGGATGTGTAGAAAAAGGAATGTGAAGAGCAAGGTTAACCTTGTACTCGAGTCCTCCCTTTCCCATTGCTGTTAAAATCTATTTCTTGCTGACGGTTAACTCAGAAATGCAAAAATTACACACCTGTTTGCACACTTTCATAGATCTTGCTACTGATCCAACGACCTGCAAAATGCAGCAGCCAGTTAATGAAGAAATCCACTGAGGAAACAATATTTTGCCAAGTGCTGCCTGCAGCTCAGAAGAGGCAGTCTTTGGGATTCTTGATTAACAGCAATGGATTCAATTTGGGACCCTAAATGGTCAGGCCAGCCAGTTTTAGTATTTTTGAGTTTCATCAGGGGCCCAATACAAACCAAACTGGTTTTGATTCATACACCAGAACAGACAGGCTGGAAGAATCGATCTCACTGGTATACATCCCTAATAAAACAGTGGGTGGCAAGGAAGATGAAAACATAAGAAGTCCACATCAGATAGAATTCTGCTGTGTACACACAGTTCAATATACAGGAAATATGTGATTGGGCCTTTCTGACACTTTGAATTATGTGTAAGCAGATATACTAAGAATTTAGAGTGGGAACACTAAATTTAGAATTTACAGTACTCGGCAATGATTTAACTGGGTCCTTTGAAGAAAAAAAGGATGAAGAAAATAAACTGGGTACTTACAAATCAAATGATGGGCTGTTAAGATATAAGGGATGATATAGATGGTGCCTCTATCTCTTAAGATATATCCTTCACTTGGAAACCAGCTCTGTGTAAACTGCAAATAGGCAAGACAACTTTTAATGAGAAAAGAATAGGATTCTGTGTATTGTAAGTATTACATCTAATTTTTTACAACATTCCAAACCCAAAGCTTTCGGAAAATTACTGTTGAAAAATAATGAGATAAAACAAAATTTTGATTAAAATGTGCTAAATGATGATGATCTCCCTGACACTCTCTATGGAGAATTAAGAAGAAATGTTTTCCAAAATGCTTGTTGATTTACAACCATTAATTCCTCTTTTATGAAAAAACAATAATTTCTCTTGAAGTGTTTATTTCTAAACAAAAGCCATTTAAGATATTTTTAAAAAATTAACTAGCACCCACTTAACAGTGTGTGCTCAGCAGACTCTTTCATCCCTCAAAATATACACACCAATTTCCTTACCTTTGGCACAGACTGTGCTATCCCACAGAATCCCAATGTGCTTTGCAAATACAATTAACAACATGGCATGTCAACTTCCACTGCTGATAGCAACCGTTATTCCTGAAACCGCCAGCACTCGGCAATACTGTGTAAGTGTTTAAAACAAAAGGGAGGAATTGGTTATCTGTCTAGGGGGCAAACATAACCGCTCAACTTGGCTATCTGGAACCACTTAACCTGGATACCGTGATGGTTCACATCCTTTAGTTGTGTAATGGATGACAGCGGTCGACTGGGACACTGCATCAGCAGGAAAGGTGCTAAACAATGAATAAGCCTGGGGTTTGCTTTGGTTTTGTTTTTTAAAAAGAGAGTTCAAACCTTCTTCTCCAAAATACGCATTTGGTATAGTTAAAAGGGAAGTAATTTTGGGGTGAAGGCAGGTAGGCTGGTGGCAGCAAGTACTGCATCTAGAAGCTGCTCGCACTGTGTCCTTTCTGACTGTAGCTTTCAAGAGATTATCAGGCAGCCAGCTACAGGCAGTCCTCTGGGTGTCACCTGGCATATTCCTGACATACTGCCTGGAGTAAAATGAGTCGATTGTTGTAGCTACAGAGACCCAACACGTTGGAAGAATCTCAAGCTGGTCATTTCGGCTACCCATAGGGCCTGACAGCATGGTAGCCCAACAAACTCTATCACAGGATACACTAACACTCTTAAACACAGCACAAGGCATTACAGCTAGAACACATAATGATTTTATGGTTCACAGACCGTGTTTTATGAAACAATAAATTGTGTTTACTTTCCCTGGCTAAAAAGGAGGATGTGAGAATTCCTGGGCTGTTCCAAAAATGTAAAGCAGGATCAGCAGTAAAGGATGTTGAAGCAGCAGCGTTTCCCTGAGAAGCAGCCAACTTAGAAGTGGAATATGGATTAGTGTCATCAGGAGCAGCAGCAAGAGCCGCACAGGCAGTCTGATGGGCCACTTTCTTTGCACGTCATTCTGCGGCTGTACAGCTGAGCCACTCAGAAAATCACAGCTGAAAAATTTTGTCCAGAACTATCAAGCAGATTTGCACCTTTTCTACACTCTGAATTTTACACGTCACTGAATAAAGATGAGTGAATATCTTATGTAGCAGGTGTGATTTTGATCTTGAGAAAAGAAAAAAGTAGCTCCAGTACCATAAACAGTAATGGCATGAACTAGAGCTTGAGGTGCCATGCAGTATCTTTGCAGACGTCTGTAATCTCTTGTTGGATGAGGAAAATAAAAGCTCTTCTTAAACAATTCAGTCAATCTCCTCTTCAGATTATTTTTATTTGTGAAAACCATAGCTGGGAGGTCTCTAATATGTTCCAATATAACAAGGAAACACTCAATGAGTTTTCCTCTTCCATAGGTCATTTTTGACTAAATACTCATTAAGTGTAAACTAATAGGATATATGCTAGAAATCAGTATTCCACATCAATTCAGTGGTAGCATTAATTTCACTTGGCTATAGCCAACAAATCTGCAGGGAGTTTGTGTATCTACTTCTCTTAGTTAAAATTGGCCAGTGAGCTCAAAAATTATGAAGACGTTGATTCCTGAATGACTGAAAGTCTGATTGCTAACACCATTTTTCTTTGAAAATTCAGTAGACCGACTAATATTTATACTATAAAGTTTTTCAAGTGGCAAAAGATATTTACATTTAAGCTGCACAAGTTCAATAACGTATTTTGTCAATTTTAAAACATTCTGAGTTACCATAGGGCAAATTTACATCACCTTACTAAGCTCAGTTAAAAATAAAATATTCTAGAACTCTGGGTTTACCTTCTAAGATGTCTCAAGGCAGGCACCTGAAATTGCAAGTACCAAAAGTGACAGCACACTTTTGAAAACATAAGCTTCTATTTCCAAAGCACAGAATGTGATTATTCTTACTGACTTTCAGACACGGAAAAGCTTATTTATTCACCACACATACTCAGAACCACATGTCTAGTTTCTTTGCTCTTGTCTGGATTGAGTTGGTTTCTCATAGTGCCTAATTCTGTCACTTGAGTTTGCTTCTTCGTATCTTTTTGTGTTCTTATTAACATTGTAAAAAAGTTGAAGAATTCAAAGCAATAAGTGAGTTTTCCATTAGGACTATCAATAGTATTTACCATTATTACATTAGCTTCAAAAGACTTTCATGCTGCCTAAGGACTTAGTAATTCTTTGTTTTGCAAAGATATCTGAACATTGAAGACTTTCTTGTGTTCTCCTTCTGCTCAAGGTGAAATATTTTCAATCATGAAGAACGTAGCTCTGCAAGATTTTAGGGTAAAGATGCAGTATGAAATACCTCCTTATTCATGGATTGTCTATTCTACAGTGTAACATGGCTTTTACTACCCAGCACATCCTAGGACTAGGTAAAAAATAAGACTAATATTAATACTAGAGAACAGCTATGATCAGAGAGTTCCTTTACCCCCATGGATTATATTCCTTCGTGCCTTCAAACTTTTTATCCCTATCCTATAGATAGGAACACTGAGGGAGCAAAACCAAATGACCTATCAAATCTGTGAGTGGTGTCAATATCACAAGCAGGAGCTTACATCTTCCACATCAGCTCTTAGACTACTGGCCAGTAGCCTCAAAATGTGATCACGAGCCCTCGCAAATAGTCAAATTGACCGTGCAGTCATAACTATGCATTTAAATTAGCCAATTTGTTATTATAATTACAAGTTTAATCTGAATTCTGTGTGTGTAATAAAATTTAGAACTATCCCAAATATGTTTCTCATAGTAGATTGCAATTTTTAATTTCCTGACACTCTGCAGATGTCAGAGAAGGGTTACTGCGATCCCTGCGTCTTTTAATATGCCCTAAAGATAAGTGAATCAAGATGAAAAAATCCATGAACCATAGGCAACCTCATTATCCATACTCTCTGTGCCGTTCATTTCCTAAGGACTGTTCTATACGAGGGAAATTATCTATATTCTATGTATAGAATAGATAGGATAGATTTATTTGCAGGATAGGTCTATTTTCCATCTGCTACATTTCCCGCTACACCCCCCCCCCCCCCGCCAAACTGTACTCCCCCTGTTGGTATAGTCAAAAGATGGCCACTTGTCCTCAAAGATAAAAGTTAAACAAATATATACATTTACACATTTCATCCTATATTTTTTGGGAAATACGCAAAAAAATCAACGTTATTGTTACATACTCTTAAAAATGAATTAGGCCTTAACAGTTAGCTACCTAATTTTTTCTAAAATTCAACAAACTCTGAGAAAATCTCTTTTTATACAGTCTTGTGGATATGTCATTTGCCATTTATATTTGATGGCCTTAAGGAAAAAAAAAGTTACAAAAAGGTATTAATGCAAGTAGATAATAAAGCTGCATTCTATAAATCTATAGCAGCTTACAGTAATCATTAAAGCATGCAAAACTCTTTCATCTATTCAAAAATATGCAGTGCACAGAATGCCTGCTAAGGTGCATGACAAGTCAGAGTTAAATATATATTAATAAATGAATTAGCTTCATAAATAATAGCCATAATGACATTTTAGGAGACAATAAGTCTGAGGATTGTCAGAAAATGGTTGATGTATGAGCTTCACGTCTCAGTGATTCTTCAAAATGAATAGGCTTTGCGAGATAGTTCAGACCCACGACCAGCCTATTTCCTTGAATAATTTACTTGTTGTCAATTTGTACAGCCACATTACACATGCAAATTGTGCTGCCTGTGCAAACACCACTTGGAGATGATAAAAACAAATTTACGAAGGCTATAGAGGAAGGATTTATTTCACTTTCTCGCCCAGGTCAAGCAATACATGTATCTGACGATTGTGTGTACCCAATTTTGTTGTAATTATATCAGCAAATTATTCTTTATAATCTTATTATTTTTAGCAGTCTCCTTGTGCTTGGGATAATTAGCTTTCTTCACTCAGTGTAAAAACAATTCAACTTGCCAGCTAGGCAGGGCACAGCTCCATTATCTGTTTTGGGTTTAAATTTATTCCCTATATTCTTGGACACTTTGTGTAAATTAAAAATTTCATAGTCCCTAATACTGTACACGCTGTTCATTCAGTGATGAATTAAGGTCCCTAAACCTCTACGTTTGCTATTAGATATCTCACCCACTTTATATGTTAATCTGTGCTAATGAATTCCACAACCCCTAGCCACAGCGAGATGACTAAAATTATTACCACTTACAGAGATATGCCTTTTTCATTTAAAGTTCAATTCAAATTGCTCCCATAAACAGTCTGCCACACAAAGATACCTCCTTTAAAGAAGAGTTACTTACCTGTAAGTAGAGTTCTCTGAAGGTAGCATTATCTTTGGATACACATTCCTCAGCCACGTGACCTCTGGTTTGTGGCAGGGGGGAGTAGACTCATCCCTTAATAGTTAAGACTTTTTCCTCAAGGCACTTCATTACCTCTGCAGTTCCTGCACCTCAAGGGTTATTTACACCACGGCCTGTCAACACAACTGCCCCTCGTCTGCTAAGGCAGGCCCTGGACCAGGCTGAAGAGCAGAGAGGCTCCTCAGAGAGGTGGCCGTTGTGTTGACAGAACATCTCCACAGCAGCTTTGTACCGAACGAGTCTCAGGTAAGGGTCTTCTTCCCTCTCAAGACAGCTACCTATGAGCCTGTCATTCACGGCGAGAACAGCAAATTCAGCGAAACAAAACCACACAGGCAACAAAAAAGCTGGCACAGTGTTGCGCGTGTAGCGCAACGAGAAGTCACCCTGATGTCAGCTTGCCCATGGTGCAGCTACTTGCACTTCACCAAGAGCCTGCATACACAACCAAAACTCTACCATTCTCAAAGGACAATAATTTGAATATCACGGTTTCCTCAGTAAAGGAGAATAGCAATACCCTCTGCTGAGAAATTGTGTTTCAAACCAGTAGAGGGCATTGGCAGACATAGAGACTAAATACGTTCATTACAGTAGCTTGAAAAATCAGCTGTTATTTATACAAATGAAACAACAGCACATTCCAAATATAGTACAGAGAATCAAAACTAGCAACAAAAAATAACTCTAAAATCATCAAGATTCTTATAAGACTTTCCAATTACATAGACCTTTATTGCTGTACAAATAATAAACTAATTAATTTTATCTAATATCCTTGAAAAGTAGTTAAAACAGTGTTATTTGTTTCACAAACTAAACAAAGGAGGGGTTAAGTGCCTTGCCCTAGCTCCATATCTGAGCGCCATATGGAGGAACTCCTAGCTGTAAGGCTCACTCTTGCGCTTCTAAATAACGCCAATGAATACGCAAAGAAAAACTCCCTGAGAGGTTAAGAAAACTGCTTTCTGACTCTTCTGTAAAAACACCCAGATGATATTTCATTTAGTGATACGGCAGAAGGGTGTTTCTCGTCAATTCCCAGAACAGAGGAAATGCATCCAGGATCCCAGTCCAGCACATGGACTTTGTGTTCGTTACAACAAAATAGAGATCGATGTATCTGGATCACTGAAATTTGTCCTGCACTAGCTGAAGACCCTCAGATGGGGATGATGGCTACACTGCAGTGAAGTATATGCCTGCAGGCCCCATAAAACATATCCAATAGTCAAAGCAACAAATGCAGTTGTAGCAACACAGGGTTCAGGTCAGCAAGCACACATCTTGTTAAGTGCCATAGCATTTACTCACAGAGTCCCAAGTAGCTGAATAACTGCTATGGCACTCAACGAGACATGAACTTCACACCCTGTCATGCTGCCACTGCTGGTAGATGAAGTGAGGTTAAGGTTGATATGTGTACAACAGCTCAGTTACGCTTTTGCCTTCTGCAAAAACTATTCTAAGCACCCAGATCATTGGCACCTTTAAGTGCTTACACGTCTTTTTTTTTTCAGATCTACTCCACAAGATTAATTAGTCTAAATGTTATTTGTTCTTGGCTTGAAATACCTAAAAAAATCCAAATATCTAAAAATCTAAAACTGCAGAGCTGATGCTTGCAATAGACAAGGATGATGAAAACTCTTTCTGACTGTGAGGTACTTAAGTCAAAAGTAACTTGCTCATTCCTCACACAAAGCCTGTGGTAAGGATAATAACTAAGTGCAGATCTTCCAAATTTCAATCAGGAATTTTGATCAACAGGCCTTACTTCTCCCTGAACACTAACTGTGTGCTAATACTGCAGAGATGCCTTTTTTAAAAAGTAGATAAAGCAACTTGCTCATGTGCTGCTGATGCTTAAAACCAGAGCCATTTCTTTCTCTATCTATGGACAGAATTATCATCAAAATGCAAACCTCAGAGGAATAGGAACACAGTAAATGACAGTATGACAATCTCCTCAGTAAAAGCTCAGGGCTTCATCCTACACTGTTCAGTTATGTAGTGCTCTCAAACAAGCAAGTTCAGAAGCATCTGAGCAGACCTGCTCTGACGCTGCACAGCAAAGAAGCAGTAAAAGGACTAAGACGCGAGCACACAGCAAAGCCACTCAGCTGTACATAGGGATTATGCTTGAGTCCATTTTTCTTCAGAACACTATTCTTTGTTACATCCCTTTCCATTTTTTTTTTGTGTAGCATCCTTGAGAACATGGGAATGGGGACACAAGGTGACTTGAGACAGGTCAATTGACAGAAGACAATCTCTGGTATACAAACCAACTGTATGCACATGTGGCCAACCTGTGTTGCAGTGTAACAGCTCTGTGCTCTCTGCTGCTCGCTCTTGGCCTCATCCAAACCTACACAAAGCCAATGAAAATCTTTCCACCAACCTCAATGGGCTTTTGATCAGGGGTCAGGCAAGGGACTCTCTGTATTCAAGTCTTACTTTGACTGAGGTGAAGAGAGCTCAAATTACAAAACATCATTACTATTTAAGATATATATTTACTAACATACTTTAATGTACAATGTTAGAAAATGATCTTTGGATATTTCCATTAATTGCTTCTATGATGGTTGTTAAAATATTTGTTTAGCAAGAATTAGTTTGGTTCTTATATGGCACAGTACGAAGAAAAAAAATCCCTCTGTAATCCTTTTAACTGACTTTATTGTCTTTACATCTCTCTTTAAAATCATACTAATTTTCCTTTCCAACACTATTATATTGTCTTAAAATATAATCATGCTAGAAAAATTTCTCATTGTATTAGCCAAAATGAATACCAGGTAGACAGTATGCTAACACAAAGACCGTAATCTGCTAACACAATAATGCCTACCTATTATGTTTAAACAAGAGTTTAGTTCTTGATCGTTTTGACATATTTCCAAAACACTGTCTCAAAGGGATAAAAGGTAACATATTTCCATGCTTAAGGACAAGTTTCTGATGTCCTCCATTACTGCTAAAAAAAAGAAACAGCTAATAATGTCTAATTTATGGTGCAGGAGATTCCATTTCTGTAGCAAACTGTGTATATTTTGTGGAAATAAGAATGTACATGATTATTTATGATTAGCTAAACACAGGTTCAGGCATATGTCTAAGGAAATATTTCAGGCCTCTACCATATCCTGAAGCCCAACAGCTTAACCTCTAGCTGGTCTGAAGAAGAGAATTCCACTGCAAGAACCTGCCATGGGGACCAGAAATCTCCACAGCCCTTAGCTTCTCTGGTATCTGACAAATTTGACCACTTCTGTTACAAAGTGTTTAAAAAAGAACCCAAGCAACGCTGAGTTTTGTAGATCATAATCAAAACTTTCTACCCAGAAACTAGCAGCACACTCTCTTTCAGACCTGCTACATGAAAACAAAGTTGGAAAACAAGCCTCTGTTCCGGTTTGATACAATGCACACTGCCAAATGCAGAGGTGGTATGAAGAGTCCCTCCTGAACAGTGCCAGGAATGACAATAGCACCAGAAGCACAGGTTGGTTAGCCAGATGAATACAGGACATCCCTTCCTCAAGCAAACTTGCTTAAGACAGCACAGACTAGAAGCACATAGTGCTCTACACTAATACTCAGTTACTCTAACAATGGAAAGACCAATCACCAGAACTGCAGTTCTTAATTCCTCAGCGGATCATGAGCTTTGCTCTACAAAGATTCCTGTAGCAGGAATATTTCTGTCACAAGACAATTCATCTGACAAACTAACTGGGACTCAAAGCAGTATCTGTAAATAGCCAACAGCAGAAGGTAGAGAACAGAACCTAGAACCTGAAAATTCACAGAGATCCTGAAAGATTCAAATCAAACTTAATGTTACATCTAATTGCAGCAGGCCTTCCTTCTAAAGGTCAAGTAGTTTTTAGTAAGAGCATCAGAAATAACCAACCTTTAACTACTGTGTTGCACTAGTTTGATGTTCCATGGGCATCTCAGAGGCATGACTCATTTCAGTCCTAAGAGCCGTTGTTTGGCAGGTCTCCAGGACAGGAATTCAAGTGAAAAAGGAAGTTAGATCAGCTGACCAAAAGGGAATAAATCAGATGATTTGAGTATTTGCTCAATCGGGAACAGAAAATTGTCATGAGAAGAATTTGACACTGAATCAAGTCTTGGACACAACAGTAGCCCTCACAAATTTGATGTGGGGACGTGCTGGTCACGAGGGTGTGCTGTGGGTGTGCTGCCTTCTCCTTTCTTCCCCATATAAAAAGACTCTACACGTTGTTTCAAAAACAACCACCACAAATAAATCAGAAATTCTATTAAGTGGCCAACAATCTCTTTTGTAGCTTCAGCTATCCCATATCTTGACTACAAACGCTTCTGGATTGCTGAAAGCCAGGGAGGAGCTCATTCCACCTTTCTTCTCATGAAAGAACATGTTAGAAGTCAGAATTTGTTGTGGGAGAACCAGAGAGTATCCTGAAATTTGGCTTTTTAAATTACAAATACAATGAACACATAATTATAAAATGAAATGCGGGTGAACATTTGAGTACTGCATTTGCGTGCACTATCAGAGCCAATTTGTGCCACAAATTGCTTTGTGGATACTAAATGAGGAACACAAGGTTTGGATACAAATAGTGTCATGAAATTAAACTTGCCTTCTGAAAATGTATCCCATATAAACTTACAGGTCATAAAGATGTCACACACCCTTCAATCTTGTGAGTGTTCTCAAATTAGCTCACATTAAGAAAATATCATGCACCCTACTGGTCTAACAAATGGCAATGAATATCCAATATCAATACTTTTATCAATTACCACTTATCTGTGTACCAAATACTGCAAATTATTAAATGTAAATAAAATAAATCTCTTAAAAATTGATTTCCCAGATGAGAGGAAAATCTAGTTAGCAAGCTGAGTGTGAAATTTACATGTAGTTCATGAAGAAGCGATTACTTACGGAATTAATTGATTTTAGAAATGAATCTGAGGATGTAAAATCATGGCATAAAAAGGAAATGAATCTGAAGGTCTGGTTTATGACCATGAGAAAGGTGTTTATTTTTTCCTTCCGTGTACAGCCAATCCCAGAAGCTGTGATCCACCAAGAAATCCCTACTCAAAGCCATATTCCCTATTATCCATCTTCATAGCACTTAAACTCTTGCCCCTTTCTCATTCTCCTCATAGCTGAACTGTTTGTCCACAGCTGGGTGTGTCCTGATGTGGTGTCTGCAAGTCCCAATCTCTCCGGTCTTGATACTGAGATTTAGTTTTCAGCCTGTCAAACTGTCACTCAAAACTGCATCTTCTTATGTATGTCAACGACGAAACCACCCATCTTCCAGCTACATTTCAGTGCTAGTGATGTCAGCCTCATCCTTTCACCCGTTCCTTTCAGTTTCTCTGGCCTCCCGTCCTGTTGCTCCTTATATGCAAGATGTTCTTGCTGAATTATTTCAAGCTGTTTCTAAATAATTGTTTCATCTGTGTCACCTATGAAAGCTGAAAGGAAAAGGTGCAAGAGAATCTTCCAAAAAAAGCAAGCCCTTTACTGAATGTTCTGCACAGACTTAGTGCTCACCTTTGAAGCAACCAGCAGAGCGCTATCTGGCTCAGAATTCCCGGGTTCCTAAGAGCTATTCCACATTATTGGAGCTGCTTAAGGAAAATGCGAGTTCTGATGCTGAAAGACAATCCACAACCTTGCAAGATCTGGGACTAGCATTTTTGAGGTTTCCTCTTTACCATATTAACCCAAGACACTAGTGAGAACTTTAAATTCCACCCCTGAAGAAGAAGGGTGCTGACCCTGGTTGTTCTGCCCCAGCATAAACACTGAGGCGTTTCAAAAATTACAGGGTTTACTTTCGGAATAGATGCCATACTCCTTTATGGCAACTAGGATTGCTGCAGAACTTGCCCCCGTCTTCCTCCCAGAGCACTGCTCTCAGTCCTGACAAAACCACCTCACCCGCACGTGTCGGGCGGTCAGACCCTCCGGGGTGCGACGAAGCTGCTGTGTTCCCCCAGGGCAGCCTCACTGGGCGGAGGGGGGGCTATGCCCCCACGGGAGAACCTCTTGTCCGGGTAGCCAGCAACAATCCGGCCGGGGCCGGGGCCGATTCCCCGCTGCCCCTGCCTGGTTGTCATGGAGGCCACAGAGGCTGGGCCCAAGGCAGCAAAGCGCCCGTTGATTGGCTGCGGGGCAGAACCCAATCGGCGGGCGGAGTATTGCGGTGGTGCCAAGATGGCGGCCAGGTAAACACTACCGGGGGTAGCTCCGGCACCGGGGTGGCGGCGGAGGGACGTGCAGGGTGTGCGGGTTGTCGGGCAGCGTTGTCGGGCTTTGCGGGGGCTGGAGAAGCGGGAGGCGCTGTCTGCGTCCCTCCGTCCTGCCTTGGAGCAGCGTTTCGCTTCGCGTCGCTTCGCCCGGAGCGGACTGGCGTCGCCTCCCCGGCCTGCTGCCGTTTCCGAGCGGGCTCTTCTCTCCGTCTTCCTCACGGGGATCACCCGTACCCGGCGTTGCCCACCAGGCGGGAGGCGGCGAGGGGAGGTGGTTTCGCTGCCCGGGGACGCGATCGTGTGAAAGGGTTGGACGTGCTGTCCCGCTGCCCGCGGAGAGGGACGTGGGGCGGTTGCTGCAATATCGCCCTTAAACTGGAGACGGCTATAAACAAGTGCGAAGTGACAAAACTTTAAAGAACAAGGAAGAAAAAGAGCTAATAGCTTCAACCTGTGAGCTTTAATCCTCTGCTTCTCTCTGATGTAGTAAGTATTAGAAGCTTTATAATGTGCTCATCTAAAACATCTAATAGTAGTTACTTCTCCCAAGACAAATTAAGATATTTCTGATGATGTGTTTTGCTATTTCTGCTTCTCTCTTCTGCAGGCTAATTGTATGCTTATCTCAGAATGGGTAAGCTCATGTAACTGGTGTCTTTGCAGTGACTTGAAGTGGCTTGGATGTGTTTAGACTGGAAGATGTGGAGTGGACTGTTACCCCCGGGACTGAATGAAAGTGATGTTGACTTAAGTTCTGATGATGGAGACGAATCGCATAGTTCCATTTCAAAGGAAGCTGCAAAAGAAGATACTGAAAGAGTTCAGCTTTCTGAATGCCAAGAGAATGGACCTGCAAGTAATGCTATCAGTGAACCCCCTGTGATATCAGGTGGAGAAAACGAATCTCAAACGTGCCCTTCTGGAATTCCTTTAAATATGTGGAATGTGGGTATCCTTACAGGTCTCCACCTGCCCAGAGCATAAATGCAACATACTCACAGTCAAATGACTAATTTTTAAAGTTAAATAACTCTGTTGAATATTCACTATACAAATCTGAAATGAAATCAAAGGTGATCAGAGTGACATCTCCAATTGTTTCAAGCAGGGTGAACAGGAATTTAGTTAGGAAGTGAATGTAACTTTTTTTTTTCCTTCCTAGCTCAGTGGTGATTGAAAGCACAGCAGGGAGACATTTGAATAACTGTACAGTTGCCTAAAGACTTGTGTTTTGGGTGGTGTGTGGGCTCTGAGCCTCTTCTAACTGCTTTCTGCGTTAGGAAGGATTTACAGCTCAGCGTTATCAGCTGCTGTGCTGGTGATGTGTATCTGTGAGGTAGAGATGTACCAGTTTGCTTTCTGGAGGGGTTAGTTGCAGGCATTCAGACTCATAGTTGCTTTTAACCTCCTGATTTTCCTCTTGCAGGTAAAGACTGAAAAAAAAATATAAACAAAGCAATCAGTGTTTTAGGATTTTGAGTCAAAATAAGAATTGGCAAAAACTAGTTGCTCTCTTCCGTCCATTGATCCATGTAGGCAGGCTGGTGTGCAGGGACTGTGCTGTGGGTAATACTGGGATTACAAACTCCCAGCTAGGGAATGACAGTACATTGACAGCTCAGGAGTGCACAACAACAGAACCGTGTTCAGTGTCACGTCCCATGAGAACACTGCTGGGTTTGAATAGTGCTGGGATTTCAGGAGGTGATGAGAGATCAGGGCGAATTCCAGTTTGACGCCGTTAGAGTTGGATGTTCTCAATGCATAAATGTTAATAAAATAGATATAACAGGGTACTGTGGATAAATATTGGCACAACATTTCTCAGCACATTATTTTTTTTACAATGGGAAAAAATTGATAAAAACACTGATTTGCTTTTTCTTAATCTTGTAGAAATTTCTGGAGCTTCAGAAGAAAAACCGTGAAATGAAGACTCAAGCAGATCAGGGAAACAAAAGCCGAAAAAGGAAGCGCCACAGAAAAGGTGTTTTATATAATTACAGAATATATTTTCTCAAAATGGAATCAGTATCAAAAACATGGGAAATGGGAGTTCTAGGTGGTGGGGGTTTTGTTGTTTGTGGTTTTTTATGTTGTTTGGTTTTCTTTTTGTTGTTGTTTGGGGTTTTTTTATTTGTTTGTTGTTGTTGTTTGGGGTGTTTTTTTAATCAAGAATTGAGTGCCTGAGTAGATGTACTCTAGCTATTATCTAGGATTTTATTTTTCCAGCTGTATACGTCACTTGTAGGATGAGGTTGTAAATTGCTACTTAAAGTTCAAGTAATGCATTTATCCCCTTTTTAAAAAGGAGGCAGAACTTCCTCGGATAATACTGATTTATAATGGCTAAGTGTATTTTGGTAATTCTATAAAACATACTTTTGTGTGTTCTGGTGAAAACTTCTTCACAGATATTGTAGGAGGTTCTTTGTATGAAAAGTCTTACAGCTGAGTGGTTTAAATCCACATGATCATTGGGTAAAAACCCCAGTGTCAGTCTTTCAAAGGCAATGTGACCAGTTAGAGTTCTGGTAACTTCAGTGGATGCTGTGGGGTATTACTGTGTAATGTTGGATTTTATTCTTTTTTTTCCCCTAGAAAAACAGAAAAAGAATGATGAAGTGACTAAGAGGTATAACCAGGTCAATGTGATAATCCGAGGTCTGTTTTTAATATGAGGCAAAAATTGTAAAAACCTTTTCCGTGTGCATGGCCAAAGCCTGGCTTTGAACATAGTGTAGCATACCTGCTGAATTGTTCAGTGTCTCTGTGGGGGAGGCTGAATTTGATTCCAGGGGTTGCTTAGTGGAGTTTGATTTTTAAACTAACACAAATGTATTATTTAACATAACTTAAAATGGACTTAATGTTATCCCTAATGATGTTTCACCTGGAATTGTGTACAAGCTTGCTTCCAAGATTGTGGCATTACACTTATAGAGGGGAAGGAAGAACTAATTCACTTCCATTAAAAACTGTGAATGGGTGAAAAGAGCACGTCTGCCAAAGGGAAGAGTTTCTTTTAGTGTTGAAAAGACTGTTACAAGTTGTGGAAAGGGAACTGGTTATATTAATGACTTGTTCGTTTGTTTTTAGTAGTCAACAGTTGGCAAATGAAGACAGATGGAAGGAGCTGACACAATACTTTGGAATCAATGATAGATTTGAATCGCCTGCCAATAGTAGGGCTCCACAAAAGGTGACTGTTGATACAAAAGCAATGTCAGCTTGTATTAGGCAGTGTAAGAACTCAGCCTTAGCTGAGTTAGGAGTAAAACTGAGACTATGTGACAGTGAGTAAATGATCAAGGAAGGCTCATTTTGTGCACATTTTTAATGAGTTTCCTCTTAGATATCACATGAATCATGCTTGGGTTTAAAGGTCGCTGTGCTTTCTTTTGAGACAGTATCCATGCTTGTTTCCTGTCTGGTTTGGTTTTCTGTTACCATGAGAGACAGGAGACTTCATATGCATTGTTTGACTTTTTTTTTCTTTTAGTCATGTTTTAGCTTTAAAATGTGTCAAGTAAATCCTTCAGTTGACACCAGTGGCTATAGGAATTAGAGGGCGAAACCCACCATGCAGTTTTACTGAATTTATAACATATTCCGTTTCATAAATGCTATTGTGTAACTAGGCATTTTTGAAATAACTAATACAATGTGATGGACAGTTAAGAATCTTAGTATATTGTGAGTTCCTCATAGCACTGCTCGTTGTAAGGTCTGTATAAGTTCTGTGCCATCAAAAGTTCAGTTAGCCTCCTTTATGTTGAATATTGAATTTTTCGTTTGCCTAAAATGAGTTTCTGTGTGCAAGTCATGAGATACCCACCAAAAGTAAGAACACAGAAGCGAGCAGTATTTAGTTGTCATTAAACTGCTAAGGATACATCTGGAATGAGGCCCAAAGGGTTAAAATGCAGATGCTCTTCAGGTAAGTTCAGAGATGTTACCACTAGTGGAAAGTCTCATTAATTTCAGGAAAGACAGCTAACAGAATTGGCTGTCACTTCCCATTGGGCACTTCATTTTTCTTTTTTTTTTTTACTTCCACCTGAATAATTCAAGTGCAGTATTTCCAGATCACTCTTTCTTAAGAATTCTGTTTGCTTTTATCTTTTAATGAAGTATATGTTGTGAAACTGTCAAATGTGTTTTCTTTAGCATCACTAATATTTAAAACCAGTGAGGCTGTAAATTGTCTTTTGTTAGAGTGATTTTTTTTTTTGTGCAATTGTGAAGTCAGTGCCTACTGTTACACTGCCCTTCTGTATTCTTTCTGAAGTTTCCAGCTGTAATTTCCACTAAATATTTACTTTTTATTGTTACATTATTTGTAAATGTTGTTGTTAAACAAGTTACATTACATTGATCATAAAGGTCATTTTCCTCTTTTCAGACATTAAATTCTGAAGCTCTTCCGTTGTTTTCCGTAGGACTACTAGAATTTTTAATTCATTAGCACAGTGGAGTGGCACCATGCCAGAACTCAGTTTTTGGATAAAGATAAGATCTCAGAACTGTAACGATGCAGTGGTAATTGCCATTCTTCATGTTACCTGACACATATATTGCACATTTTGTTTAGAATGCTCCAGGGATGGAAGAGATAAGCCAGATCTTCAGATGAAATTTTATTGTGACAGGCATAAACTAGTCCGTGTAATTTTTTTTAACCTACAGTATTATCCTGCACATAAGGTGGAACTAATGCAATGATTTGTGCTCAGGCAGCCTTTCAGTGAATTCTTAATTATACTGTCCATTACAATACATAGACAAAGTGATTTGTGTTACATAGAAATTACAGGTTTATGCAGTGTCGTAAAAGAAAAAATTTGAAAGAAATGTTTTTAGAAAGTTGCTTCCTTTAAACGTGTTACTACTTTATTTTCTCCTAAAAGTATTTGCTTTTCTTTTTCCAGTCTGGCCTTGAACTTAGCATAGAGAAGTCTGTGGCTGAAGGTGACATTGATAAGGCTGAGGAGCTGAGTGATAGATTAGCCATTCGTGAGGTAAGTAGGCTATGAACAAAAGCTCTGAGGAAACATTGTGTTCTGTACATCTGTACAAGTGTCAGAACTAAAATAGCATTGGAGATTGGGGCATCTTTCCTGTTTCCTAAGCAGATTTCTGTGATTGAAGGATTTTGCTGCTAATCAAGTAACGCTTGGACAGCTGTAGCTGTGTGTAGGAATGGATGTCAAACATACTACTGTGGCCTTAGAATGACATTTGTAGAATGAATGGAATTTTTTCCCTACTTGTTGTCACTTTTAGATTATAAATGCATATCTCAAAAAACCCCCAAACAATCCAGGTGAGAGAAACTCCATTTTTTTCAAGCTGTTGTCTTGTTAGTTGGTATATCCAAGTAATTTTATGAAGGCTATGCTAATCTTTACTATGAAAAGTGGACCCTTTAAATTTGTATGTAGTGCTGAGTGAATACTTAAACTGGTGAGGAATCTACCAGACACCTCTGGCATTAGCAATTTCATATTAGAAATAGTTAAATTGGTGCATTTGTGGTAGGTGGTAGCAGCTGAAGTACACGATTGAAATCCATGGAGGCTGTTGTGCCCACTGCTATTTGGGCACAGGGGAGAAAATGCAGAGGAAGAAAATTAGGATTAAAAGATAGTTGAACTAGTTTTGAAACCAGGTGAGAAAAAATAACTAAATAAGTACTATTTGAGGTGAGTGGAGAAGCTGTCGTTTAAGTCATCTGACTTACAGAATTTAAATTATAAATATTCTAAATGTGTATTAGAAATTGTTTTTTGCTTTCATTCTTCTATCTTGCATAGCCCAGCTTCACAGAGTTAATGGGAATTTTCTGTCTCCTGTATATACTAGAAAGATTCAAAGGTATTTGAAAAGCATTAAGACAAATTCCAAATACTTCTCATTCTTATACAAATATTTAAAATATTTCCTAAGTACAGGGTTTCAAGCTAAGCTTTAATGTAAAATTGCAGACTTAAACCTGTTTAATGCAATATAGTACAACATTGCCATGCCTTTAAAAACAGATGGCTTTTGAGATGGAGACTCCAGTACTTAAGGTTCTGTAGACAAGGTTAGGTAAAATGAACTGTTCTCAGTGCATGTTCTTACAGTCATTAAACCTTTATATTTAGTCACTCAGGGCAGTTTCTAAGGACTTTAATCTTATCTGCCTTTTCACCAGTGATCACAAAACTTCAATCTGCACAAATAACAGCTATTAGTAGGGATAGGAACAAGTCCTGAGGTTCCCTTTGAGTCTGACCAGCTTCTCACTGTGATACTGTTGCATTACCTTTTATGTGTACAACAGGAAAACCACTTGCTGTTCTCCTTCTCAAATGTCATTATCCCATCCACTCTACAGTGGTTAGAGTATCATAATCAATAAAACATACTGAGGTTCTAGTGCAAATTGTTTGACTATAAAAACAAATTAATGTAAGAAGTTTTAGGGTTTTGTAATATTTATGATAAACTGTTATCTGATTTCAGTAGCTGTGGAATTGTACAACATCCAGCACATCCCAGGTGCTACAGCAATGTATTATTATTTGTGGAACATTAGCTCCAAATTGTTGACTTTCAAATATTAGCATGTTGTAATTCTGAAAACAAAATGCTTGAAACATTATTAGTATTCACAGGCTTGACTTGGTTTTGGTTAAGTGGGTTTATCTGAATAAATAGTATGTGGAAGGGAGGAAAACTCAAATGTCTCTGGCTTGATCTCCTGAGGAGCTTTGTTGAGGCAGAATCCATGGGAATTCACTGGGGCTCTCTACTGCTGTAAAGATGTGCTATATAACCCACTGCAAGATTCCTTTTCCTTTCTGATTTTAAGAAGCTGTATTTTTTGAATGGACTTTAAAACACTTTTTGTTTTGAGGAAATCATTCTAAGACTAATTCCAATTCAGTGAAGAACTTTAGGAAAGGATTTGATTGTGGAAGAGGTCAATTCAAAAAATCATTGTTATTTGAACGAGTACAATTGATAAAATATTGCTTCTGTATTGTATAGTGACTCAGTTGCTACTTTCCTGTGCTTTGCAGTTTAAAGAAACATCCCTTTTAAAAGTCATTTTACATCACACTTCTTAGTGAGTTGATTTTTAAAGTATGTGGCTATTTCTATCCCTCTAACTTCCAAATGCAACACAACACCGTGAGGAAGTCAGGCATGCAGCTATATGCTGCGGCTGTGGTGAAGTACACCACTTTTGAAGACTAGAGAAACACGTGGCTGAATTATTGTTCTTTTATCTCAGCTTCATCTTTTTATGTATAGTTTTCATTTTCCTTGAACAATGTTGCAGGGCTGGGGGCAGGGAGCGTATGAGAAACAGCTGCCTTCTGTTTGGGGAACAGCCCCCCTTGCAGCCACGTGAAAAATGTTTGGTGGGTAGGTGTTCTTTTTGAAATCAGGTGTATGGGGTTTTAATCGGCACCATTTTCTTTTGCAAGAAGCAGTGACTGGAACCTGCTGATAAAGCTTTTGCTTTGAGGCACAGATCCCGGAGTTCTTAAAGCCGTTTCCTGCCTTAATAAGTGAAACTAATTTTTGATGTATAACATTTATAAGCCTGTGAAACTGATAGGGCAGCTTCAGTGTTTAGAAAAATGAAGCCAAAAATAAACAGATGATGAGAATAGGCAGTAAAAACATGTCCTAAAAAGCAAAGGAATGCCAAAATGATGCCGTCAATATGCTATCTTTATGACAGTGAGAAAAGGTTTTAAAATCAGGTTTCTTAATCAGGGATGATTTAGGCAATATGCGTAATCTAGTGGCTGTAAGTGGACCACTGACATGTACATCCAAAAAGCCTAAATGATACCACTTCAAGGTTTTGGGTCATTTGAATTCCCTGTGGTACTTGTTGCAGGTTCTTTAAGGAAAATGTTATTGTACTGCTGTAAATGAGGCTTTGGGCAAGATATTTGTTGCTTTCTTCTGCTTTGACAAATATGCACAAAGGCTAATTTGAAAACAAAACTGCTCAATCTTGTAGCATTCAAGGTTTTAGACTGAGAGTTGGAACTTGGATACCTTATGCGTGAGGCTCTGTATTTTAGTGAATGCGTGTATGGTTTCATATGTAGCTGTTAAGACTAGCTAAAAATGTGTTACCCCTTTCCCATGAGTTGTATTTCTATTTTAAAAAAAAGTTATACTTTTGTGATGATGATATTCAGTCTAACCTCTTGGCAAACCTCACTTGCTACAAGGCATTACCCCTGTCTCCTGTTGTCATCCTAGTTTGTGGGCTAGAAAAGTGAATGCAGTTAGTTTGGGAATTGTCAAGGTAGCTGATTGCTGATTGTAGCATCTCTGACCATCCCCACAGCATGTTCTCTTGTGGGGTGCTCTGCTTCCCTAACAGTTTTAGTGATCCTGAAGTTCTTGATTGCCTTATTTAATATATGAGTGAAATTACTCCTGAAAGAATACGGGCATGTCTGCATTACATTGTATGGAACAATTTAGGCCATCAGTAACTCCAATTCTTTAGCTAGACTGCTCCTAGAACCCAGTCTAGCTTGAGCCTTTCAGTGCTGTGGAGCAGTTAAGTATGTAGATTCATCTCCTTTGATAAATTTATCTTGAGCATCAACATCATGCAGGTGGGTCATACTGCTTAATCTTAATTCACTGGAGATTTTTCAACACGCTGTTAGACTGAATTATTTCTTTTAATACCTACAACATAGTACTGTTAGCATTAAATAACTAGCAATTCATTGCAGTGTGTGCATGTTATAATAGGCAAAGTTAAGGTTTATTATTGTAATCCAGCCGCTGTCTTTGTTAAAACATTCCAGGGCTTTCAGCATTGGCAGGCTCCTTCATGTTTTAAAGTTCGGCTTTTCAAATCTAGAACAGTGTACCTAAAGCTGTTGTTCCAACACTGCGTTTAATGATGACTTGGTTAACTTGAGAGATGCCAGTCAAAGAGTTAATGTAAGAGTCACCCAAAAATTTCTGAACCTTTTAGAATGAAGGTTGTTGAGAGAACGAAGTTTATGTGGACACTGAGCTGGACTGTGATATAATGGTTTTCTTTGGTGATGCTCTAGGGTAGGGTAGTAGAGATTTAAGGGTAGCAGATGCTTAGATATGTAGCTGGGAACAGACACTTGGAATTACGTCAGCTTTTCTGACTCTTGTGAAGGCACCTTTTGGAATGATATCTTGAAATGTACTTTAATTGTTCCTACTGTGTGTGGGAGATTCTGCCTTGGTCTTTTTGAAGAATAAATGTTGATAAATGAGAGCATTGTGACTGTCCATAGTTGGGGGTGTTTATCCTTTTGAGTAAAGGTGGTATGTGGAGGTATCTGGTAATTTCACTTCGTTGTAAATCAGTTTCATTTTGGAGTGTGCTTGTGAAAGTTTTTTTCCTAATTAAACCAAATAATTTTAAAAGATCCACCCCCCCAGTATATAAAACTGAAAATATTTTCCAAGCTTTTTTCCCCGAGAGAAAGAATTTTTTTTTTTTTTGCATAGCACTTTTGTACTCAAATCGTTGTGTCGTGTCTCAAGAAGCAGAATGCAGATTTCCTATGGCTCCAATATAATGAGAACTAATCTGGCTAAACCTCAAACTTTGCATTTGCTTGTGGTTTTTGTACTGACTGCCTGGTAGGTAGGTGCCACGTTGTCTATGAGCATGTTAGCCTGAGGACTGTAACTTGAACATGATAAAATAATCTTGACCATATTAGAGTTACCTGTCAAAAGGAACTTTTGAAATATTTTGTAATTTAGTGTGCTAAATTACTGGAGGTAGTTGTCAGTCTCTAAATAGCCCAGGCTTTTTGACAGCACGGTTCCTAAGTGCTTAGCTTAGTGGCTTCTGGCATTGAAGAAGCTGCAATTTATAGGGAAACTGTGGTATTGTATCAAGCATAAATGAAAGATCTACATTGTAATTGACAAAATTAATCGGCTATTCACTGGGCTGTCATTCTCATGTTACAGCAAGATCAGTCCTGCTGTTGTCTTCAAAATTTGTTGGATCTGACCATTTTCTCATGATGAAATTAGTGTCTGTTGTCTTCAAGTAACTTTTAGTCACATCATTTAGAAAGGGAAGTACATGAGCAAGGTTGTCTGTCAGTTGAGAACCATTCTGGAAGCTGTTTCCATTTGAAAATCTGGGTAGGATGTGGTCAATCATGAGGTCACGCACACGATACTATTTCAGATGAACAGATTACAGTGCTTGATGATCTTCTACTGGTAAAATAAAATTTCTAAATTCTGTGCAACTTTCACAATTTTATCATAGTGCTTTTAGGTACCTGAAGAGATTGATGCAATTGTATATGGAGTGTAACCAAGCACAAATTAACTTGGAAATCTTGCACATTGAAGGACCTGGGGTCGGGGTATGGGGGGGAAGAGTTTCTTTTTTTTGCCTCTGAAGAATTTTCTTTCTAACACTTAGTAGAGGTGCTTCCAAATATCTCCATTCATTGAGGTTGTCTTCTTTTAACCTTTGGAACATGGCAGGGTTATCACCTAGAATTACATTCTTATGCTCCCTTAATTATGTATATCTTTTCCTTAACAAACCTTAAAAAAAGATTTCAGATGTTACAAGTCTAATTAAAGAGACAGACAAAGCACAGTTTATACTGTAGATTTTTTCTGCAGTTCAATTAATCAGCATGTTTTCTCTTTTAATTAAAACCATTTTAGTAAATTAAAGCCCACAGCAAAACACATATATAATTTGTTTGTAATTAGCTCTTAATTGGTGGTAGTTGAAGCTTAGCACCCTTGGTTTCTTTCTTCATGATTGCCATTTTATTAGCAGCCAGTCATTAATTAATCTTTTTTTCTAATTAGCTTATAAAACTGTTGATGGCACATTATTGTAAATGTGATTTTAAGTTCAAAGCTTGTTAATAAGCTTTCTTACTTAGAAGAACAGAGATAAAGAAATTGCTGAAAACAGTACTACAGTTCTTTTTTTAAAACTGCCTTTCTTATAAGGGGGCTGTGTAAAGCATCTAACAGCTTATAGTTAATTTTTTAATGCTGTGTTTTCTCATGAATGGAAGAAGTTACTTATATTTAAATGTTTAAATCTAGCAAAGAGCTTAATATTAGAACAGTTTTCTGTCCTTGCTCCATTACTGTGTCATCCAAATATAATTTGATGTTGTAATACATGGCATAAAAATACGACAAAGGTATTACAAAGTATTTTACAGTGGAAGTTGAGCACATCATTGAAAGGGGACAATTTTCACTGCAAAATCCACTTGGTATTCTTGTTTGCTTTATATGTTTTATATACGTCAGCAATGGATAACATTCCATAACATAAAAGGAGAAAATCATTGCTAAAGGCAAGCCTGAAATAACTAGATTCATATTTGATGAGAAACTGTAATACTGTATTAAAAGGCTGTTTGGCTCCTCTGGTATGATCACAGGATATTTCAGGACCTGTTTGAATATTGATGTTTTGTTAGAGCTTCTGGAGGCTTTGCCTTTTGTGCATCACACCTAAATATTTCTGGAGCATTACTGGACTGGTTGTCTCATTCAGTGTGTACATTGCACAGTCCTGTCTTAATGAGAAGTCTTTGCTCTGTGATATTTAATGTTAAACGTCTTGATTTTCCAAGGAAGTTTTCTGAAAGTTACAGTAGATTCTGTTGCAACTTCATAAAAATGTTTACTCTTCTCCCTGAACTTTACATACTATTTCAACTTCAGCCGCTTCTTTGCTTGTTTTAAAAGTGTTTTGTGATGCTGTGCAAGAAACACTAGAAAGGGATAGCTGACAAGGAAAAAATTAAAAATTGGATAAAAAGTAAATGAATAATGTCATATTACTAAAAAGATGAGAGGCTAATTTGTGCCGACTTTTTGCTAATTTTGTTCAAGCCTCAAAATGAGGAGCTGTCACCCGTTCTGTGTAGCACTGATGACAGTGCCAATGATCCATGAAATAAGCTGCCGCTGGCTTTGTTCTGATAAGAATGAACAAATCTGCACAATGTACGGCTCCCAGAATCTCATTTTCATACTTGCATGCAGGCTAAAAGAAATAAGCTGTTTGCAGGCTTGATTAATCAGACATTTGAGGGTTTTTTGTCTCTTTGATCTCTTTCGTCTCCTAGGTAACTTGCTTGACATTAATGTTGAGCTTGAGTAAAGACAATCAGGAATTGTAGACCAAACTGATATAAAAATTAAAGACCTTAACACTTTAAGTACTCCAGTAATGGTTCCGCTTTACTTCAGAAAACATCTGTTTTCATTTAATTAAAGAACAAAAGAGAATGGCATAAATATTTTTCATAGAGACCTGTTATTCCATAAAAAGTTAAAGTATGATAATTGGTATTTTTAAATAAATGCCTTGAAACTGTTCAAAAGGAGGCAAAGCTTCAGAAATTTGTTACAAGGTAACAATTTCAGATGAGTAGAAAATGTATGAAAAATAATGGATAAGGAATTTTCATTTATGCTACATTAAACATTTAGAGTAAGATATTTGACAGGATTATTGGTCAACTTCAAAATGGAAAGGTCTTCGCCCTGTAGAAACTAGGTTGGTTTTTACGTTTGTCTTAAAAATATATATATTGTGTTACAAGGATGAACCATTATATCAGCTTTACTACCCAATATGATTTACACACTTTAAACCTGTAAAATTGAAAGGAATTTAAAAAAAAAAATGTCGCAGTGCGTTTGCTTGAGGTTATGCAGACGCTTTTACAAATCTTCCAAGTGGCTGTAAAGATGAATGCCTCAAGGGTCTAGCCAGGGCCCTGCTTTTCCAACCAGCTAAAGCCCTTATCTTAAATCCAAGCAAAGTACCATTAATCTTTTTGAAAGACCTTTTATGGCTTTTAATATATCCCAAATTAGAACATTTTACACCCTTGGTTCCTGAAATATGGTGATAAAAAGCCTTTAGAGCTTAATTTTCCTTACTGCGTGCTCTGACCAATTTGCAGTTCTTTGTGATAATGTTTAGACACCTTAATTAAAATGCAGCAAAATATTGGATGTTCTATATGGAAAATGCTGATACTTTGACTACACAAGAAATTGTTGTATATATTTTTATTCATGCTTTCTTATTTCTTTTAGGCCTGTATTTTATTGAGTTATCTGATGACCTGAAATGTTTGGGGTGGTTTTTTTTTTTAATGTAAAACCCGTTGACCAAGCTTTTATGGATTTCTTTGAGGGTAGGAGGGGTGAAGATGTATGTCTGGGTTTGAGAGGGAGCAGATGATGTTTAATCTGACTAAAACATTTGTGTGTGTTTATATGCGACATACTTGTTTTCACATCTTGAAAATTTGACTCTGCGTAGCCTAGAAATGATAACATTAATGCTGCAAAATGTTTCTCCATTTACTTCCACGCACTCTACAGAGGGAATTACTATCCAGTTTTTTTTTTCATACTTTTCAAAGATGGAAGAAGTCATTCTGTCTTCCAGGAAATACAAACCAAAAGATTTTCCTGCAGCGTTTGTACAGACCTCACTTGTGTTTATTTGTGTGTGGATAAGTGTTCAATAGGCCACTAGAATATATTTTAAGGAGATGCTGCTACTCATCACATAGGAAATGTTAATTTTCAAATATGTTAGGAGGTAAAATACAGTTCAGAAATAAAGGCATGGTTCTGCTGATTGACTGCCTTCAGCCATCAGCTTGCTTTATTCTTTTAAGCTAATAATTAGTCCTGTTTCAATTAACAAATAAAACATTTTATTTTAATTTTAGGTGAGTTTTCTTAAGCATTTTTAAACTGCAAGTATATTAAAGCTAAGAGCTGTCCTTATATTAAGTGTTGATGTAAATAAGAGAATGTTATGCTCTAGTCTTTGGCTTGAGAATTGGCACTTCAGATGGTGGCATTGAATTATGGATTATATTAAAATGTTAATGCTCAGGGGAAAAATGATGTAGCCACTAATACAAGTTAGCATCAAAACATGCAAATAGTAGAGTAAAAGCTTGTTTAGCATTATTTTGCACATTTTCCTTTTAAAATACTATACTTAGCTCTGAACTGTGTTTGTTGCCAGTGTTTAGAGCTTCAAGGAAATCACAAACTGATGTCGTGCTTACTGCCTGCATGCATGTAGACCTCAAAGCCTTCTGCAGAAAGGCTGCTTTCTTAATTCTTGAACCCTGAAAGGACGGTAAGGTAGAATAGCTTGTAGTGATGCCATTCTAATTTGCTTTGCTAACAAAATGATCAGGGTATCAACCAACCTACAGGGTAGGTGTTTGATTGCAGAGTTGTAGAAGATGTGTCAGTGCTTCTACACGTGAAGATTTGTTCTTGAGCTCTCTCTGATCTTGCCTGGATAAAACATCTCTCAGAGTAAATAAGAATTGCCTCGAGTTGCTGCAGATTATCAAAGTGTGTTACCATTAATTATTAATACTAACATTAAGGAATGTTCTTTCACTCGGCTCTCCCATGCCTCTCTTGTTTGATGCTCCCACGACACTTTGAGGGAATTTAGAATATCCATTCAGAAACGTGTTGGCTAACCTCAGTAGGTGTTGGAGTGGATAGGAAGAAAACAGGTTTGTCCACATCAGTTTGTAGCAGTTTTGGCTAAATGAATTGCTTGTTTGTCTTGGAGGAAAGCGGTAACTTTTAAGACCAAATTCTTTCATGATTCATAATTCAGTTGCAGATAATGTCAAGTCATGACAGGAATCACAAAATGTAACTACAATGAACAAGTAATGAATGCTGATTAAGGAAAAAGATTCTGGTCATAGTTCACAGTATCTGCTTCCATCTTTTTTGCTTTTTTCTTTTCCCTCCCTTGACAGTCACTAAAGTGAACTTAATTCTCACAGTGTAAGTTTAAGAAAGTGAAGTAGTATTCACCTGCAGCCTATTGTGACCTTATTTGAAAAACATGCATGTTATCAGACTAATAATCAAAAGCTAGTAATGTGGAGACTAAATGCCAGATAGACTCTAAGGACACCGTTTCATTTGCTTTCTGGACAGACTGGTTGAAACATAACTACTGGAACTACTGGAAAAGCAGTTCTTCCTGTATAAAAACTGTCTTTTTGGCTCCTTTTTGTATTGTTAAGACCTGATACTATGGTGTTTAGCATAGCTGAGGTCACAGACTGGTCTAATAATGCAGATTGCATGTGTATGTATGTCTGTATATTTATTTAAAAACAACCAAACAAAAGGATCGAGTGGACTATTGCCTTTTGCTTTTATTCTTGAAAATGAAGGATTTGGTGAAAAGGATTGCTTGCCCCAGGATCCCACTCCTTTGTATTTCCTTCAAGAGACGTTCTTGCTCATCCAATCTAATAGTACAGCCTCAGCCTAATATTTGAAAGATATGAAAATATCTATTGACTTTTGAGAAACAATATCAGACTAAGTAATTTGTGAGGCTTAAATTTCATATGAGCCATTTGCATCTATTCAGTTTTCCTTTGTTCCTTTTTATGTCTTAGCTTGGTGTGAAAATTGCTAAAGCTGCTGCCTGCCGCAACTTTGTAAAAGCCAAGCAAGAAGCGGAGGCTGCCCAAGAAGCTCGAAAGAAAAAGAAGCTTGCTTGGGGGTAAGTCATTTGAGTATGGAATTAAACATTTGTGGTTTCATTGGCACTAAGTGTATACAATACAATCTCAGTGCAATGTTTTCTTTGTTGAAATAGGCTTGTGCTAATCTTATTTGTTTACTTTAACCTTGTTGGGTTTGGGGGGCTTTTGTGGGGTTTTTTTAGCAGTGTATCAGACTTAAGGACAGAGGTTTTACCAGAGTTAATCTATTGGTTATATGGCCGCATTTGCCTCCATGTCTTTTATTACAGTATTAAAAGTAAGTTTTTATTTATGTTGTTATTAAGAATAGTATGGTTGGAAACCTGAAATATATCTGCATGTGATTCCTGATGTGGTTTCTCTGCTCTATTTCAGATTTGAAGCCAAGAAAAGATGGGAAACAAAAAGCAACATGGGATACATGTAATCCATCCTGTTTTCCTCAGGAGTCAAATACCTGTTTTTACTTGAAGAATCTTTGTGGGCAACTTAAGTCTAAACACAAAAAACGCACAAAACAAACCCCAATACATCAAATTCCTCGTGTTTCTCTTAATGGTGTTAGGCTACAGTAGCTTGTTTTGTCTCTCTCTTAATAGTGTAGGAAAAATACTACCTAAACATCAATACTGTGTTAAATACAGTATTTTTCTCCAAAATACACAAATCTAAGATAATGCATTTCAGAATGCATTTGGAGTCTGGTAGGGAACTCTAAAGTTGGAATAAAATACTTGGTCCAAATGTGTTCTGTGCTGCACTGCATTTATAATGTGGGTGTAAGGAGAGGGATACATTTTCCTGCTGAGGTTATGCCAGCTTAATGCAGTAAGTACTACTTTTCTGATTGCTTAAAAGTTCAGAGTGGGCACTAAATAAAGAAAAGCAAAACCATTATTATTTAGGCATTTGTGGGCTTAGTAAATATAAACAGAAAAAAAACTGACTGAAAAAGTCCATCCTCCCTTTCCTGGGAGAGTCTGATATTATTCATCGTGTCCTGGTGCCATGTGCTTCAGAATATTTCAAATTCCCATTTTCCTTTCTTTTCCAAGAATTCAAGTTTTAAAAGTCTCAGTTTCTCTGAGCAGATAAAATATAGAAATACGTATCTTGAAAAGTATCTGATACACGTTAAAGTTGTGCCATTAGCTGCAACCCAAGAAACAAATGCAGATTTTATTCCAAATGAAATGTTTTACAGATCAATTAGGATTTGAGTATGTAAGTTATAAGATTATAAGAAGAATTGATGATGTTTCTTCAAAATTTTTCTCTGTGAATAGTAAGGACACTTTCAGAACTAATAACTTTTCTCCCCAAAGCTCTTGTGTATATGTGTAGTCACAGTGCCTGAACTGAATCAGTAATGTAAATGTCAGTTATTGTTAACCAAGATTAATATGTTTCAGGCCAAAGATGTGGTATTAGCGTAATGGTGATTTACTGTGTAAGTTCTTGAGGCTAAAACAACTTGCCAATGAACAGCAATTTCAAGTTTTACAGCACCAGTTCGAGTTTAGGTTTGCAGTTCAACATGGAATAATGCATTTTTGTTCATTAGCCCTCAGGATGTTTGATTCTTTTTTTAGCAGAACATCGTATTTCTGTCAGAAAGATGAGAGTTTGCAATATGGTAATCTGCAGTTAGCTGTAATTAGTTATGATGACAGAGCTGAATACAATTGCCAGGATCGTAAATCAGGGGCTAAACAGGTTTCTGCAGTATAACATCGTAAATCTCACACTATGGCTTACAAACTACATTAGCTTTAGAAATGTCGGTGTGGAAGGAAGCAAGTGGTATCTCCTAGTAAAGTGATTATATTATGTATTTATTTGCGTAAACAGATTATACCATGAACCTTCATCAAGATTTTTCTCAGTTCCAAATGTTCCTGTTCAAAACTTACAGGCACTCTGTCCATAATTTCTGTTATTTTTTTTTAAGCAGTTGGCAGATGAGTGTTAGATACTGAAAAGCAGAATGATGCTGATAATTTTCTGCTGAAAACATCAGCAGTATTCCATTAAACATTTAAAAGCAGCTTATATTAAACAGATGCTATGTTTTCTTGGAATAGTTGCTCTTGATAATAACAGTATTTATTAGTCAAAGATCTAATTGTAAGGATCAGTGCTGTTTGATACAAAAATGTGCTTTAAAAGGAATCCAAACCCTCAAAAACCAGCTATTGTCCGAGAACTTGTCCCATTATATTTGTCACAGTGGTGCATAAACAGCCACCTGTAATATTTTTCATTTAAAATAACTAATTAGTTTTACATTAGGCCATTAATAGTATAACTATTTAGGAACTATGTAGAATATTTGTGTTGAGTTACTTGTGTGATGAATTTAAAAATTAGGACATTTCAAGTATCTTGATCTACCTAAAGTATTGGCTCAGAATACTAGCTAATTCCCAGAATTATACCATGTTAAAAAAAAAAAAACCAAAAAACCAAACTGATTAACAGGGAAAACACAAAATCCTAATACAGTTTTGTGGAGATTATCTAAATACATAATAAATGAACCTATAACTGTACCTGTTACAACCAACCTCCAGAACTGCTGATCTGATTCTAAGCTGTCTGGCATTCCTGACACTCTTCTGTAGTTTTGCTCTGTGCTCAAAATTTTGACCAAACAAGTAAAACTGTTCTGAGATTTAACTTTTCCTGTTTTTTAATGGTGTTAAAACAATCCAAATGCTTGTTTCAGTTAACTGAAACCTTTTTAATCAGCTTAAATATATAATCACTTACACGGAACTAAATTTGAGATGTAATAATTCTTATAGCAAATTAAAAGTTTACACTGTCTCCTTGTCTGACTGAAATTACATATCTAGAGGAATGTACTTAAATTATTAATTTCAGTACAAATCTGTTGTGAAGCCAAATATTTATTAGGCGCTCATTTGATGATATCTTGAGTTAGGCAGCAGTTAAAAGGCAGCCTTGCTGAAGCTTCCTGCCCCTCAGAAACCTTGAAAAACAAATGCACACACGAGTTTTGCCCCAGTTTTTTTCTCCACCACAACTTCATGTTTCTTCCAGCTATATTCGTGGTCCGCTCTTGGATATCCTGAGTAGTCTGAAGTCATTTGAGGAGAAATCTCATAGCTTCTCAAGTGCAGTTCTCCAAAAAAACTTATCTTTGAAAAGGGGAATGTCCTCTCACAATTATCTATTGTCCTTTAAACCCTTAAAAAGGACAAGTAGTACGAGACAAAATACGACAAAGTACCTCGAGCTACCTGGGCTGTCAAAGTGCTCTGTTCAGTGCCAGGTGGAGACTTTGCTGTCTTCATGGAGTCCGTGACTCAGGTACTGTAAGACAGTGAGGTGGTTAGATTGGCTTTACAAGAGTTGTGGTCGATGTCATGGTGATGGCTCTGTGCACTGTTCCACTAAGCAGCGTAGACACCTCTCGTATGCTTCTCACACACGTGAGTGTTGTAATTTTCCATTTCAGCTCCCATCTGGGGATAGTCCAGACTCACGTTCTGGCACCTCTGTTGCATTCTGAGGCCTACACAATCAAGAAATAAACTGTTTATCAGCTCCTGTGATAAAATACACCCAGTTTGGAGTTGGACAACAGCACGCTAATACAATTACTAGTGTCTCTTCATGCTGCATTCCTGAGCTCCTAAACCAAAAAGTGGCTGCAGGGACAGTTTGACAGATAAAACCATATATATATAGTTGTTAGAGTTTTAATAGTTTTTTGCCTGCAACCATAATCTGTATCATTATTTTTTTAGTTTAATTCTTTTGGACAAGTTTCAAAGATAAATATGGTGTGTAATAAGGCTTTGCAACCTCTAATTTGTGAAGGAGTGTCTGTCCAGTTAATACTTGCTCATTGAAGCAAAGGGTTTTGAAATAGCTGGAGTACGAACTGTAATTACTGATGTCTGTTTCCTATTCACCTATGGCTTCTGGCATTTGATCAAAAAATGTAATGTATTGCTTAATCTCAGAGCATTCCCCACTTTCAAAAATATTTACTTCATGAGAATTGTACAGCACTAAATGACCTCAGCAAAGCCAGAGTAGGTTTTTATTTGGCATTGATCGTATGTCGTTAATCCGCCAACAAGTTATTTTTCCTGTTATTTTTGATTGTTGGTAATTTAGATGTGCTTGTATTTATAATGTGCCTCCAGTGCAAGCTCAAAGCATTTTAAAGTATTAAATATATTAATATTAGGGTGGGTTTTTTACTTCACAAATGAGGTGGCTAAAAAGAGGACCACAAAGGTTGAGCAATTTATGCAAGGGCAAACTGCAAGCTGGCAGCAAAGTGGTGAATGAAATCTCCTGGTTCATATGCGGTTTGTCATAGCTGGAAATAACACGGGGAAAAGTCTTGAACAAATGAGGCAAGTGCCTAAATCTCTTTGAAAGCCATTGGGAATTGGGTCCCTCATTGCGTCTGTCCTACTGAGAGGGTAAAGAACTGGGATGTTGAATCCAGATGTTCTGAGCATCACAAGAGTGAGTAGAAGCTCTGATTTCATTTGCGAAGTTGTCATCTTTCATGTTGAAAAGTGCCTGCATTGCTTTGATCTGTCTCCAGCTATGTTTATATACCATCAAATCTTGTCTTCCCAGTTCCCTGGGGACTGTGTGTAACAGAGTGGAGAGGGTTTCTATTTATTTGCTTAAAATCAGACCTGGAATATTACATTTTCTTTTCAAAAAGCTTGTGAGTTAAATGGGTACTAAGAAAAGCGCAAACAGCCAACTTAGTGTATATAAAATGAGCTCTACAGATTTTGCATGTGATGGTTCTTACCCTGCTCGTTCTTTGATTATGGTCATAAATATGATGGGCACCATCTGAGGAAGGAGAAGGTGAAATTTGCAGTGAAAAGACAGCATCATGCCAAGGTGTCGGTTGAGTTCCAATCACAGAAGCATGTCAGTTGTTGAATCATCATCCGAACTTAAACAGTGTGTTCATTTCTCTTGGAGTTTCCCGGCTATGCCGTGTGCTTGGCTCATGCAGATGAAGGGACTTCAGGTCAACGTAAAGTGACCATAGATTGAAAAGAGCAGAACATACTCCCGTGTAACATGTCACCAAAGGCGGATTCACTGAGACTTTTGCTGTAACTGAGTGTAATCCGTGTGATGTAAGAGGAAAGATAGATAGGGAAATCAGGATCCTTACCCAAGAGAGAACTGACTGCTTTCTGACAGCCAAAAGAGGGAGCTTTGTTTGTCTTTTTTTACAACCTATATGAAATGACAAATATATTCATATACCCCAAACAGCAAATCTAGGTACCAAGTGACATGTAAAGCTACCTGTGGAATCTCTCAGATAGTATTTATGGTATTTTAAGGTTTTCTATGCAGAGACCTGGTCACTGACTTTGTGGGAACTGAAGTGCAAGTTGGCCTTTACTGGTAGAGACCATTAATCCCAAACTAGTAGCCCTCTGAATTTACCAGAACTGCTCAATAAGACAAGGAAAAACAATCTGCATCTTGTGCATCTGTGATGAAAAATCATCACATTGTTATGTGAACTGAAAAGACTCCCAACATAACCAGAGGGCATTGAGGTGGTTATTTTTTTAATGTTTCCTCTTCTACAGAATTTATAAAAATACCTTTTCCACAACTGGGTGTCACCAGCTCCCCAAACTACACTCTGTAATAGCCGAGGGTTGAAGAAAGCCCTAAATAAAACTAGGTTGTAATATGCCAGTCTGAACTGTAAACACCCAAAGAACACTGGAGGGTTGACGCATTGCATGATTCAGCTTCTAATTGCCATCAAACAATGTCAAATGGAGCTTTTGTTTTTCCTGGAGTTAATGAAGAGAACGTGGAGAGCAGCCTGCTAGCACGAGCTGTCCTGTTATCTGCTGAAGGAGTACACAAGCTGCAGAGGGGGAGAGTTGGCCAAATGGGCATTTCCAATTTGAATCCTTTCTCTTTTGAGAAATATGTTTATAAAATGCCCTCCATTCTCACGGCAGCAATGCCAATTGCCTTTCCTGTAGGAATACAGACATCACAGAATACTCTTCGTTAAGAATTATTTCCTTTGCTTCTCTCACTATGTTTTGTTTGTTTGTTTATTCCCACAAACAACATTTTAAAATAAGCTTTGCTTTAGGTCACTTTAGTTTTTAAAGAACAGATGAGAGAAGGGATTTGGGTGTGCTTTGTCAAGCAACAGCATGTTTTTCCAAGCTCCACGGGGCTGATGTCATACCCTTAGCAGGCTTTTTAAAGATCTGTGTCACATCTCACACCCTGGAGTGGTCTGCCTGCCACTAGGGCCAGCACTTCAGGTTACCCAGCACTTCAGGTTACCCAGCTCTGTGTTTTAGGAGTTGCTCCTTCATTTTCAATCTCCTTTTCCTGAAGGAAAAGAGATATTATTTTTAGTGCAGTTCCTTTCAATGATCCGGTTCAGAGTGCAACTCCACAAACAGTTGTATAGGGCTAATTTGGGGTGGGAGCAGAAGGAAGGATGAGGTACCTATAGAAGAGGAAAGACAGAGGGTCTAAACCTCTTACACTGACTTTATCTCAGGTCATACAGTTCTCAAAGTTTACAGTTCTCAGTTTTAGTCCCACTGGAATCAGCCTTCATTGATTTTGACAGCTGATGATAATGCTGGACATTGTTGTGAAGTATAATTATGGATTTGAAGCATAGAAGTATTTGATGTAATTAATTTTCTTTTTTTATGATTAATTCAAAAAGCCTATGCTCTAACAATATATTGCCAGACTCTTTCATCATGAAAGTGGCACAGTTTAGCCACAGACTAATCTCTGGGGATCATATTCTGCTGCCCTCAATCAAGAGGAGCCTTTACTCAGAAACTGGTTGCACTGGAACAAATACAGGTGACAAAACTTGTATGAAAACAAACAACTGGAAACATGGACCTGCATTTGCTAAAGGCAATGGATATTAGCTCCTGTTTAAGTGCTGAGTAGAGAAGGGTGTATAAATCTTTAAACTCTGAAGGCAGTTGTTTGGTGGAGAAAATGAAGCCAGCGCGGCTGTGTTTGGTGCTGCTTGCTAAGCATCATGTAGTACTTAACTGCTGCTGCAGCTTGTATAGGAAGAGCTCTCCCTCATGTTAACTGCCTTGCAGGTGCCTGAGCTCGGTTCTTCTGCATTAACATTGACTGGCCCTACGTTATCAGATGTTTACAGATCATCAGAATGTGATTCCCAGTGGATTTAATGAGCTCCATCAGAAGATCCGGGCCTTAGCTCTGAGGTTTCTGCAATACTGGCTTTCTCAGTCTTGCCTAAGGTGAAGGGGAACTGGTTGCAGAGGAGTTTTTACCTAATAGCAACAAGGGACTGTTGTGAGATGTCCAGGCTTCAGACCCTGCTGCTTTGATGCGAGGAAAAGGGTCTATTGAAGCTGGGAAAAAAAGAAACCTTAGAAAAGGAATAGAGAGCAGAGAAGGCTGGAGGACTGGAGATAAAGGCAGGCAGATGGTTGATGGAGGCTCTTCCAGCTCCACTGATGTCAAGGCTGAGATTGTTTCTGTCTGTTAAAATGCAGCTGGGTGGTTTACACAAGCTGCGAGTGCATCACTTGCTGTTATTTAGGTACAGGGAGGCGCTAAACAACTCACTCCAGGCTGCCTGAATGTTGTTTCTGTTTCAGGATGTGAGCTCTGTAAAATTCAACACAGCTACTGCTGTAACAACAAAAAGACCTTCCCAGAAATGTTTTAGTGTTGTTCAGTCGCAGCTGGCGTGTCCCCTCCGTTACCCTCCCATGAGATAACCAGATGACTGCTACTGGAGGAGTACCAATCCCCATCGCTACCGCTGTGGATAGACTGGTAAGAACTGGAAAAAGTACCAAATGGAACCTGTATGACACGTGTTCAGTGCCAGCTGGGAGTGCACCCACCTTCATCAACAGCATTCCTTGGTTGAGAAGGAAGAAGTTCATGGATTATACTAACTGATCAGGTCATCAGTCAGTATAATCTAGTGAGGATGTTTCTAGTGAGCGTCTTCTGAAAACCTCTCCGTGGGGCCATGCGAGCTGGAAAATAAAGCTATAGCATAACCTCTGCTTGTCGTGTCTGAGCTCCCTCTGCTGTAGACAGAACGTGTACTGCTTGAACAGATGTGAACAAAATACTGCTGGAGTTGTGTGGCCCCTTAGTCAAATGCCATTCGTTCCTGTCGCGCTGACCATGCACAGACAGCTCAGAGTTAGGGCTGCTGGGGCTGCTCACAAGGGCCCAAGTATTCATGTAAATACACTTTTTTTTCTTCCAAGTAAGAGCACAGGCAGGTTAGGAAAGTTGGCCAAGGCTGTGGAGAATATGACTCACAGGACAGAGAAACCTGAGCTCACATTAATCAACACCAAGCATAGGCAACCTGACATTTGACTTCCATAGAGTGAGAACCTGGCAACCACCCTTGTGATTCACAGGTAATCTGTTACAAGCACCTATTTTCCACTGCTCATAACCCTCAGGTTTTACATTTTTTTGCCTTTGTCCCTGATTGAGTACTTTCAATTGGCTTAATTATTGTCATAAGTAAATGTTAGCTAGAAATTTGAGCCATAATCACATCTAGTATGCAAGTTTTTGTTGAAAAATGGTTTTGGGAATAATCTTTGGAAATTCACAATTCTTCCCACGTTATTTATTTGTTGTGAAATTCATCCATTTTGATGACGTTTCCAGAGCTGTATAATCCTTGTTGCACTAACTTGCTAGAGTGATATGCCACAGACAAAAGATTTGCCGTACGGAGACTGAACAGAAGCTTTGTTTGAAATTTTTTTTATATAATATTTGATATATTTCAGGTTTAGCACAGTAGCATTGCAGATGTTAATGTACCTCGACTGACATTTACAGCCCTGCTCAGCAGTGCCATTCAGCATATAAGCATAGAATTGTACTTCTAGAAAAAAGAAGTGGAAGTGCTTAGATCACATAGACTCCATTAAAAATAGGATGTCCATCCAGTAATACAAAAAAATGTGTGAATTCATCCCGAGGATGCGCGGGTACAGACCTATTGAAGCAAGCGGGCTTTTTATGTAAGTGGAGTTGCACATGTTTTCTCCAGGGATGGGTTCAGTCCACTTTGCCTTTGTAGTCTATGCTGAAATTCTTCAAGATAGGAAAAACTTGCAGAGTATTTGCATGTACTAAGTGGCTGGCATAGATCAGAGTCTTTACTTTTCACTTTTGCTAGCAGTACAATCATTTAAAATTAAAGGAAAAATAAACCAAGTAATTAATCCTGTATAAATGTTCAAACATTCTGTTACTAAGAGTTATTTTCTCCCTCTAGACCTTGGGCTTCCTCTGTGTGTGATCCAAGAAGGCAAGTAAAAGTCCTTTCCAGGAAAATACAATTTTCAAGTACCCTGATTGTGCTATGATACTTGCTCTACCTGAATCTTTTTAGATAACAGGCATCATGCTGTCTTTGGTTTATCTCTGATCGAAGAGCAGGGGAACAGAGAAGTGGCAGTCATGGAACATATTAGGGGTGTATACACAGTGTGTGATAGCAAGATCAAGCGGAACTTGTGAGAAGGGGAATTTTCTTCATCTAGAAATTCAGCTGTGCTCGTAAGAAGATCCACCTCACAAAGGAAAAAGAACAATCTGGAAAAAAAAAATCTCTCCCCCACCCCCTTGAAAGGATGTTTTTAAGGTACAAATTGGGACTCCGGATATTTTTTTTGTGGTCTTTTGCAGGCCAGACTAAGATCATCCTGTCCTCAATCCAAGCTGGCTAGCAACCAGCCAGCTCCAGTCCCCAGTCTGTGTGGCTCTGTTGGTGCGGTGCTGTGTCCACTCCGTTAAACCTTCTGAGAGCCCCTAAGCCTTGTTTGCAAAAATCCAGATAGACATTCCTCAGAAGAGCGGTGTTCGGTATCCAGCACTGGCACCGCTTGACTGTGAGACCCTGGAAAAAGTGCTCCGCGCCAGATGTTTGAACACGCAGAGCCATCCCGGAGCCCGCTGTTAAAAGGCTGCTGATCTTTTAAAAGACTCTGCTCAGCTGCAGCCTCGGCTTTGCCAGAGGGTGGATATAAACCCACTCAAACTTTGACACTGCCTCACAGGGAGGCTGTGAATGAACTTGTGCATTAACCCCTAAGCACAGGCACTCTCTTTTTGATCCGGTGGAAATTTAATTATTTATACAAACTGACATGACACTTTTAGAGAAGATCAGTCAACCCGGGGATACCTGGTACCTCAGTGGCTGGGATATTTCCTTAGCTATGGGAAAGGTGTCCTCCAGACTCGAGTCGAAATTTGATAGAAATAATCAAATTAAAAACTTCAACTACTCTGAGAACTACTTAGGTGAAAAGCTGGTCCCTGGTGAGAGGCTGGTTGCTTTCTGTCCGTCTTATCGCAGATGTCCAGGGAACTCAATTGCTACCTATAGGGAGAAGCTCGATGAGGAAGGACCTGCTGTCTGATCTGAGGAAAGTGCCTGGTTTTAGGGTTATTTGTATAATCTCAAGGTGCTGTCTCCACATGTCAGCTGTTCAGGTCCTCCTTAAGCCATGGTGGATGGGGACCACAGGCACCATGGCAAGGACAGGGTGTCCCCGTGCAGAGCAACCTCATGCTTCCAGGCTCAAACTCTCAGCATTGCGATATGTGAATTCTTTAGGGGATACAGCCATGATGTTCTCAGTCTTGTTTTCTAATCAGGAAAAAAGGAGAATTTTTGTTCTCTAACCCATTGCTTGTCTTATCTGCTCATAGCTAAGTTCTTTGCTGCGTTTGCTACTATGTTCAGACCAGATAAATAGAAATCTGATCTTGACAGTGCCCTGTGCTGCAGAGGGGAACAGCTTTGTCGTTGCTGAAGGGCAGAGAAAGGGAACAAGACTTCACTTGGGCATGTAGGTGGTGCTTGATCCCATGAAGGACTCTATGGAGGAGCCTTCCTGGGCTGCAGAATATCTTTGACAGTACCACAGCTCTAACCAATGCCTGAACTCTCAGCTCTTTCTGACTGAAAATATTCCCAGACAGAGCTCTGTGTTGTTAGAAGAATAAAGGCTTTCACCATCCGACCATAGTTGCTTCTACCTCATCCCACTGTACAATTCTCTTAGATAATTTTTTTTTCCTGCAGAATGGCTTTCTAATCCTGGTGTTTAAATCCAAACTATATAGTCTGGTTCCTTGGGCAAACCGGTTTTGTTGTGTGGATGCTTGCCGCTGCTTTCTTTCCCCAGGACAGTAAGTGTTCTCCGTCTTCTCTCTCCCAGGTTTCTCAAATGGAGGGTCAGCCTCCCTCATGTTTAGCATTCTGAAAGCAACTGTAGGGGGTTATAAGGCCGAAAGGGATAAGGAAACATGGTGAATTCTGCCATGATTTACATAAAAATCTGTGTAAGAAGGAAGGACTGAGTCTGTTTTACGCAGGCAGGTAAGTAATGGTACATGGAAGTCCCAACTTCCAAATCCTTTTAAAATGAGATCTAAGAAGACTGCTTCCAAAAATCTGATTTTTTTACCCTAACTGTTTAAGTAAGCTGAATTAAATTTTGGCTTTCCTCATGTGGAAAGGATGAAGGTAAAGGTACAAGAGCAATTCAGTTAACTTCTTGCATGCACTTGAGAGCTCACGGGGCATACTTCCAAGCTGCATGATAAGCTGGGGTTTAACTTTGTCCCGATTCTAAGACAGGAAGACCAACAAGACAGAGTCATTTGCAGGAGATATTGGACATAGAATCTCATTTAGAAATATTTATCTTATCTCTTTATGCTTCTTTAACAATAGACACGCCTGGGGCTTAAGGGGTTGATGAAGCTTGTGAAATGACCTGTTTTTGTGGGAGAAAGGAAGTGCTGCAATTTGGCTTTTCTTCCCCTGGGATGCTGGTGTCCTGTCTGAAGAACTCCGCATTGCACAGGGAATAGCAGAGAGGGGTATATGTTACAGGGAGGGGCAGTGGGATGCAGATGAAGCCAAATTTTTGCTTCAGCACAGCCTGGAAAGCAGCTATGATAGGAGAAGCAAAGACTGTGGCTGGCCACGCTTTGAGAGGATGGCAGCACCCTCAGGGGCCGTGGCAAACTCCAGCTCTCCCTCCTCCCTGCCCCTGTACCAGTGAGGAGAACCGCTTGCCTGGCTTCCCCCGGCTTGCGGCAGCTCCGATATTGTAATTCTGCTGCAGTCGTGCATGCCATCTAAATTCATTTGTCATATTCTATGAACTAGAATCCATCAAAGCGTACTCACTGGCCTTTTAATTAGTGTTAGATTAGCATTTTAAGATATGGGTAAATTCCCAAGTCTAACTTTGTTTAAAGGAGCATATTCAATACAGTAGCCAGAAAATCATGTATTCTCATGTACTTATTACCTTAGTAATGTAACGCTGTGAGGGAAAAAGGCAGATAATACTTCCGACAAATATTAAATGTTATTTGTACAGCTACTGTCTGTGAATTTAAACAGAAAATCATTCCTCACGCCTTGCCATGAAACACACACGAATTTCTTTTGTGGCTTTCATGTTTCATTAAAGCTTTGTATGTGGAGGAGAGGAAAATCTAAATTGCTACTTAATTAAAGGGATACTGTCAGATTAAATACATTTTGAAGAAATGAACTTTGCTTTTTACCTGGGTTGTCAGTAACACCTAGGATTATTAAAAATGAAATATTTTTTAACATCTAATATACTTCTCACCATTTATCAAGCCGAGTCTTTTCTTCTCCTTGGCTGGTGAAACTATAACAGTCTCTTGCTTTTCCCCGTAGTCAGCTCCATTGTCTGGATCCTATTAACTAACCCAATATTGAAGGGCTTTAGGTTGTAAATACCAGGAGGTGAAGCTCACATCAAAACCAAAAAAAAGAGAATGTATGGCTCGCTCTTCATCCCATTAAAATATTTCTCTAAAGCTGGACACAGTGTAATATATGCTCCTTTAACCATGTTTTCATTGCCACACAGCATGTGCAGCGTGGGTTAAATCCTGGAAAGTGCTGAGCAGTGTTGAGTGTGCACCTTCCCATCTCACTGAAGGCAAAGATGCTCAGGTTGCTCCATAGCATGGAAGGGAGTCACACAGCTATGCTGCAGTGAGGGGAAACCAGAGCCCGGTGCCAACGAGCAAGCTCCTTGCTGTTGTCCTTAAAGGGAGCAGTAAAGATTTAAGTTAGGACCAGGGCAGATTTTGAAAGTACATGGGTACATCTGACAAGTGAAAATGAGAGCTGGTTTGGAGCCCCACCAGCACCTCTGCTTTCCCTCAACGGCTGCATGGTCCTGTCCGGAAGGGCAGGCAAAATCTTCCTGATGCAGGTGCCATGTGCGGCTGTAGAGAAGACGGGATTCTGCATGAGCGGTTTTGTTGTGGATTTTACAGGAGCTGCAGAACGAGGATAGAGAGGGTGTGTATTATGGCTTAAAATTATTTTACTTGGAAATAATAATATATTCAGCAATTCCAGAACTCTGCAATATCAGAAAGGGCATTATTTACAAAATGGCCCAATCTGTGTATACCAGTGAAAGCTGGTTTTGGAGTTCCATATTAATGCATACTAGCATCCTCGTGAACCTATCTGATAATACTTACACATGGAGACTTAAGCTCTTTAAGCAATGTTCACACCTCCATGAAAAATAATACAGTTAAGTTCTTCCCTTAAAGAAACTTTCTGAGCAATTCTATTAACAGTTATCTGCGATCTGCCACAAGGGAAAACATGGAGACGGTTCTGTAGTGTCTTATAAATCTGGGGCTGCTGAGTATCAGGTAGTAAATTAAATGAGAAGTGAGAGCTCCTTTCACTGGATCCTCCTACATCATTTTACCACCTGAGAATGTTTAAGTTGAGTCCTAAGGAAACAATCTGCATCCCCAAGGGATAAGTTTCTGCATTCTGAAAAATAAGCCTGCTGTGTAAAAGGCACTTTAGAATGCTTTTGTGGTAAAGATTTACCATGGGCTGGAAGTAGGAAAGCCTGCCTTGCTGTCGTAGTGTTGTATCATTTTAACATGGCTATGTACGTAGAGAGACCACTCAAACACCTGGAGATGTCCACAGGCTTCCCTAGCAAACAATAGCCTGTGGTTTGTCTCCTGCTAGAGAGCTGAGCCACTGGAACACGATTCCCAGGTCAGCTGTTTGCTCTGACTGTGAGCAGGTCACTTCATCATTCCCTGCTTCCCAGTCACCTCTCGCAAGGGCAGTGAAGGAACACATTCTCATCCTTGCCGTGGCTGGGCTGGTCAGGCGTCTCCGCAGTGGAAACCGTATGAGTCACCTGGTAGACAGAGGTTCTGGACACAGCCATGGAAACTGATGGGAAATCCTATCTGCTATGAGATGCTATCAGGTCAGTAAAAAACAAACTGAGGGATGTCATTGTAAATTAAAATCCATAGACTTTTTGTTTTGTGTTGGATACGTTTGGATGAAATCCTACTGTTTTCATCCCATTTGTTGCTGCATGAATTTTCCACAATGGCAGTGGAATTTCATTTGAATGAAAAAACACCCTCAAAAACTGGAGAATTTGGATACTAACCATAAAAGTTAAGCTAGCTGGGTGTATAATATGCCATAATTGAGTAAAAATACATAAACAGAGAATCAGACGTGTACAGGCACCACAGAACGTAGACAATTCCTTTTAGGATTAAGCATATGGCCAGCAGCTGGCAGATCTCTGCAGATCTCTGTGAAAACCAGTGATAACGTAGACATCCTTTGCTGCATGTTCCTGGGTGATGATAACTGGTCAGGAGGAACAGATTGGCCATTCATTATTTTTATTTTATTAGTGAGACTTACTTCTGTTTTGAAAACGAGAAGGAAGACATGTAAAGGCAGAAGCTTCCTGGAAAGTATATGCCTGTATAAAGGGGAAAAGTAAGCTTTTATTTTCTTTCAAAGACATAAAATTAAAGAGAACTTTCCAGCCTGTGTCAGTATTCATAGCTCTTGCGGACCACACATCAGAACAGCAGACTTGTGATGATTATTAGTTCTTTGTATTGCGGTAGGTCCTAGAGATCAGGGTGCTATTATGCTCGTTGTTCATAATTAGAGATTGTGTACTCCCTGGAGTAGTGACTATCTCAATAAACAAGACAAAGGAAGTGGCGTTTTCTCACTGCACACACAGTGCACTGAGAACCTGGCAAATTAAGTGATTTGCCCAGGTTCATACACGAAGTCTTTGGCAGAACTTGGTGGACAAAGCTGCTTGTTTTGTTTGCCTGCTAGGAAGATGACTACAATGTAGGTATTTAGTGGAGGCACATGGATGTCAATTTTTTTATTTCTGAAAATTTTGGTTTTCTTTTCCATCTTTGTATTGAAAAAGAGGCTAATAGGAAAACTAGGAGAGGAAAGAGTTGAGAGAGCTGGTGAGGCAAAACAATAAGCCAAATTTCTGATAAAAACAGCACAATCTCCCCACAGTTTCATTCACAGTTAAAAGACTCTGAAGATTTGTCAATATGGAAAAAAGGAGCTCCTTTTCAATTAATTTTTGCTCATATTTTCCCCTCTTCTACCACCCACATTCAAGCCCCCAACCCCAGGTTGACATGAAGCCAGCACAGGTATCTGGCCATACACCCCTGAGGCTGCTCCAGGGAAGTCAGCCCAGGACACTCTGCTCATTTCTATGACTGATCCTCCTCATTTGGGCTGAGCTTCAGTGCTCCCCTGCCCAAACTGGAAAGGTGGGACGTGCTGGAGTCATAGTGCATTTGGAGATGGAAGAGGCTGCTACAGCGTAGGGATAGGGTCAGGGGTAGGGCTAGGGAGCCAAGGGCCTTCAGAGCTAGAACTTGCAGCACTGGGGACATTTCAGGAAGGCTGTTGCAAGCGGCTCGTGACAATCTGTGATCCTGAGCTCTTGTCCATTACAGGTTTTTAAGCCCAGAATTCTGTCTCTTCCCTGCCTGTAGCGCAGGACCTAAACCAGGCTTCTTGCAACAATTTTGACACGTCTGCACAAGTCAAAACCTGCCCTTTGGAGGCAGAGCTCTCAGGAGCTCATTTCACGCTTCCAGTTCTGAATGTGGTGTCAAGAGTCCAGAATACCAGTAAGGAACTTATTATTTATTGTTTATGCATTTCAATATGGACCCATGAAAAAGAGATGCTGGATACACAACAGAAAGGTCCCTTCTTCCATCTCTTGATCCATCCAGTCTCTCCTTTAGTACATTGGAGGTAAGTACATAGTTGTTCCTTTTTGTCCTTGTTCCTTAGTGCTAGGAACGCTGTGGAATGACTCCGGTGCTCATACTGAGGTCAGGGGGTTCCCTTTAAAGGCAGGGATGGGGGTCCTTGGACATCATCCCGGAATGTCTTGTGCCATAAACAAGTTCTAAATATGTTCTGAGTCCTCCCGTCATTTGAATGATAATGATGTAACATTTTTATAACACTTAACAACTTCCAAACTTGAAGGAGAAGCAACCAAATTAACCAAACAAAACACTTTGCTAAAACTTAATAGTTTTTAGAGCACTAAGTTGCCATAACAACTTGATGCAAAAGTCTTTGGTGGCAACTTTGTTCTTGGTCCTATTGAGGCCAAAATAACCTTACTCTTGTGTTAATACTTAGCCAGCATAGTAAATACTATTGGTTACAGAAAATTAAAACTTTTAAATAGTGAAACTACTTTTACTGAAGTAAAAGAAACCTCTTAAATCTAAGTGTTTTTCTTCTTTTAAAAAAGCATAATTTGTCAGACATTAAAATAACAAAAGGTCTTTGAAAAAGGATTATGGTTTCTGATGTTTCACTACTAGAATGGATTTACTTTATATCCTACTGATGTTGTAATCTTGAATTCTGAGGTAATGTTTTAGCCCTTTCTTTTCACATAAATAAAGATTTCAATGATAGCACTTCATTTCTTCTGGAGAACTTTCCTTTATTTTTCAAACTACTCATTTTCTCTCGCTTAAACCATTTCATCAGAATAACATACAAATTGGACGCAGTGCGTATTAGGAGGAGGGGAACAGTTAGTCAGGCGAGGCATTTCAAATCAGCACACCGCTGACTGCGAGCTACATCTTAAATGGAGAATTTCCATATCGCTCTTTGTTTTCCTCCACAATGCACTTCCTAAAAAAAGTCTTATTTCTAAGATTTCCCTGTAAAACAAACGTGTATTTTTTAGTATATCGTGGGTGGGGTTTTTGTGTTTTAAAGTCACTTGAAGCTTCATTGCTATATGGAGCACAAACAATTGTTTTCCGTCAGTCCTAAGCACTGAATTTTAAGAAACAAGAAGTATATATTAACATGGTAATAAACCACTAGCTAATCAGGCTGACTTAATCCCTCGGTGAAAAACAGTGCCATCTATCTCTTTGGGTTGTGTAGATTTTAACTAACACAAAGTGCCGTTAAAAAGTCACAAGTTCCCACCCCCTCTGAAGTTAAATCCACTCTTTGCACTCAGTTGGGCTGCTTTGGGTTTTTTTAATATCCCAGAGGAGAGCGAGTGGTGAGGACAGCGGAGTGTCTTTAAAGGGTTATTGTTTACTACCGAGGGAACAAAGAGCGCTCCGCGTCCTTCTTCCAGCTCGGAGAGACTCCAAGGGTGATTTCCCTCCAGCAACTTTGTCGTTACGAGCTTGCTTGCCAAAGAGGGACCATTCTCCTGACTCTCACCCTACAACCTGTCTTTGAAAGTGTAGAAAAAGTGGTGTTTATAAACAAGAGGGTTTTTTTCTTTATTTTATATAGTGAAGTGAAGGCCAAAGCCTTTTCCACTTCAGCAGAACCAGCAGGGAGGAGACACATCGTAATTACCACAAACAAGCAGGAGATAAAGGCTGCTCCTGCTCAAGCCATGTGGTTTAGGGACATGACGAGAGGTAGAGGTGTCAGCACTCGCAGCCCAGAACAACGTGCTGGAAGTTCGGCATCCCCACGCTCCCGCCGCCTTCTTCTGCGGGCAGGGGTCCTGGCTGGCTGGGCCAGGCGGCTGGGGGAGCTGAGCCAGACCCCAGAGCCAGGGTATGGTGGTGTTCAGGTGAACCGTCCCACCGATGGACAGGGCATCCTCGACTGAGAGAAATGGCTTAGAAGAGGGACTTGGAGATATCCAAAGCACCGAGGGGTTTCCCATTTGAAAACCAATGACAGAGAATAGTCAATTGGTTCAATCCTCTCAGAATTATTCTCTGGAGAAGTTTTCAGTCACCTCATCTTTTGGTGGTCTTTTTTTAAAAAAGGATCAAATTGACTTTTACTTTATATTTCAGCACAAAACGTCTTCCCTCCCCTTTTTTTCCCCAGTGCTCCTAGACCCAGCTTCCCCACTACGGTAAATCAAGGAAACTTTGCTGACTACAGCACAGCCACCATGAAGGACCTGGGCATGAGGAAGAATTGGTGCTTGTGGGCTTACTGCAGGACATAATATGCACCATCAAAATGGGGAAGAGACCACCTAGGCCCCACTCGTGGCCTCACGTACCTCCTGCAGCCCCCCACCATGAGCCCTTTTGGACCGCCACCTTCTGGTGCCTCATGAGAACTTGCAGGGACACCATGCTGAGGCCATTGCAGGTGAGATGGGGCGGCACAGGCTGTGCTGGTGGGGACGGGGTGGGAGGCGCCTGTGCCTGCAAGCTGCTCCCCACATCCTCATGGAGCCTGGCTGGGGCTGGCCAGCAAGATGGAGCCGTTGAGGGAAGCCATTGGGGGCGGTTGTTGCGGTTCCTGTCACTGAGGAGGCGGTGGAGGGGTGATGGCGGCCCCAGCCCTGGGTCCACCCTGCAGGAAGCCCCTGGGCTGTCCCAGGCCAGTGCCCTGCTCCAGCCCAGCGTGGCAGAGCTGTCCTGCAGACAGGATTCACTTTTGAGGCTCCCACCCCACACAGCCAGACCTTCGTTGCCCTCTTGAGATGTGTGGCAGATTTATTTCTAGTGATTTTTTAAGTACCAAGTGTATCTAGTGTACTTACTACTCCTAATTACTGTGAGAATAAAGAATCAAAGAGGGTATTCCTCCAATGAGTTGTTTTTGAAGAGTGACAAATTAATCCCCTTGGATATGGCTGAAGCCAGAGAAGATCTTTTTGTTCCTCTAACAAACTGCAGCAATTAGACGTTCAAAACTCCACTTGTGATAAACAGATTTTAATACCTATTTATTCTCTTTGTGTACGCCAAAATCCCAGGGTTTACATCCTTCGGCCACACGTTCTCCCAGGTAACCAGAGATGTAGGAACGTGTTTCCAGCCGTGGGAACCTGTGTGCAGGCACATGCGTGTGCCAGTGGACCCGTGAGACGTCGGCGTTCAGGGGTGCGTGCAGCCATTTACCCACTAAACTCAGTTGACTTTTTCATCCGCTCTTGTGAGCTTTGGACCAAATCCTCCACAGCCACGTTGGCTTGCGCTGTTACTTGAAAGTACATTTCGAACGCGACAAGGAAAAATATTATGGCTGAATTTTTTTTGTATGGTTCTCCCTGTAAATGCATCCTGACATTTCAAGGGGATACTTGTAATCTGCTTTAATAGGGATCAGGTGGCATTTACCAGAGCTCGCTCAGGTACAACTTTAAATCTTCACCTGCTTGCAGAGTCAGAAGGCTTTGACAGCACGTGGGGGCGATAAGCCAGAGATGAGATTCTGACAGCCCCTTTTCTGATGGGGTCTGGAGATAAGTGACTGGGAGATTTCCAGCCTGAATTGTTTCTCCAGGTCCTAATGCTGGGCAAGGAACAAGGGCGACAGGGAAGGCGTGGAAACCACCTTTGTGCTGAAGTGATCAAAGCAGGGGGCTGAAGGCTGTTTCAATGCTATCAGCTCCTAACAGACCCCCGCGGGACTCCTGCACCTGCCGGCCGCTGCTCCTTTATCCCTGCGCTGCATCCTGCCCTCCGTTCCCCTTACCCCGGGGTGACGGAGAACCGGCTGCGCCCGCGGGTGTTCTCGCACAAGAGGGTAATCCCCAGCTGTCTATTCAGGCGGCTCAGAAGGGGCGGCAGCTGCCGGTTTGCTGAGGAGATGGGGTGGTGGCCGCGGGACGGGACGTGCGGCTGTAGGCAGCCAGGCTCCCGCCGAGCGAGGCTGAAGGTGGGTTTTTCCCCCGTGCGCTGTCTCTGCTGGGGCCCTCCATACAAAGCTCGTGTCGCTGGATGAGGTGTACAGAGCAAGTGGAGCTTTCGAGGTTTAAAAGTCTTTTCAGTGGTGCTGTAGATGACCCCTGGGTTGCCCTAAAATCTGCTGCTGGCTAAATATAGTAACCTTAGGGTACTATCCGAGGGGAAGTACGGCTCTCGCGCACTCAAGGCAAGGAAGATAATACTTCCATTTCACTGCAGCCATTAAAGACAAAATAAAGTACAGCAAAACCCTTCTGCAGTATTCAACTTCAGAAAAAAAGGGTATTTTCACAGGCTTTTTTTTCTTGGGTATCAGCCTTTTTTCAAATGGAAGCAGGCTGTAAATAGCTGTGAAGATCATTGAGCGGGGGGATTTTTATGAAGCAGAGTTTATGTCGCATGAATGCAGGCGAAGATCTGTAAGTTTCATGAGTTTTTGTATGCTTCTCATATAATACACTTCGAATGTCTTTTCTAATTAACAAGAGGTTTTAAAACGGAATTCCATAATGAAATTCAAGAGCTAGAAGAGTCGTGACAGCTCAAGTTGAGGGTGTATCATGCTCAGTGGTGTTCGAAAGCTGTTGGGCCAAACCTGAGCTATTCAGCCCAGGAAACCAAGGTCAATTTTGAGGCTAGGCTGATACGGTCACGGTTCCTTGAGCGTGAGGCTCAAATGCGACGTACTGCACAAATGGCAAGTTGAGAGGCCAGAAGGGAAGGAAACTGGTTTTCAAACCCAAAGAACTGGTGAGGCACAGATGGAAGGTCTAGTGGTGTGTGTTACTGGGGGAGGAGCGAGAGAGGCAGGGGACAGCCAGATGGTGAGAGACACACCAGAGAGACACACATAAACCCTTGTTCTTGTTCCATATTTAAAGGAAATAATTTGCAAGACTTCTGGAAGCAGATTTTGAGGTAAAACAAAATATCCAAACGTGCCGTGTAGTCTTGGAAGCAGAGGATGCTATGGTCCCTGCATCCAAGGCCAAACGGAGCCAGCTGTCACCTCCCCTTTGATTTCTCACTCTCGCTATCCCAGGTCCACATCGATTTGCACCCAGATATTGTACAGAGAGTGTTGCACAAATCAAGATATTTCTTTGCTTCTTTCTCCTTCTTCCCACCTGTGGCTGCTGTAGTTCACACTGCCCTTGCCTTTCCCTCCACACAAAATCTTGCTGCTGAAGACCATGGCTAGACTGCAGCGCAGACACTTATCACTTTATTTTCTCCTATGAGCAAGGACTGGGAATGTCTCATCTGGCGTGTTGAACTCAGATCGAAGTGCTAAAATGTTTACTGCTTTCAATCCGCCCAGCAGGATACTCGGAGCAAAAGCGACGGTTGGCAGCCTGCTGCGGATGGTACCATCCAGCTCACAGGGCTTACAGCAAAACTCGTGCGGAATCTCAAACATCAGGCTTTTAATTATTTTAGGAGACTTGCTCCACAAGTGCTTCAGATGGTTTTCTATTAACATTTGACAACATCTCAGCAATTGAAATATGTTTAGTGAGATTACAGTGTTTAGACTGCGGTCTGAGAACTTCTCATCAAATTCTGCTTTCCCTAATTAATGCATTCCGACACCTCCTTAATGGCATTCATAGCAACAAATAATTTCTGTTCTTCTCTAATGATATGCGCCATACCTTGGCACTAGAGAGAGGATAAATACATATATGTTTTGGTTATTTTAGAAGAAAAATCCGTGTGCTGTGGATAATGAATGGAAGGTTAAGTGACAATTTTTCTTTACAACCACTCATGTCTTGCAGTCTGTGAACTGAAAACTGGATTAACCTTTAATTACCCCCCGTGATCTCTCAACCCTGAAACAACATTACCACTCCTCCTAGTGTTATTTGCATACAGCATTTAATGAGAGAAACATCTGTTTGCATATTTTATATCATTAATATTATGCAGATGAGCTGAGTTTTCATGTTGCAATGGACAATTGCGCAGAAATCTTCTTTTCTCTCATTTTTGGTTCTATTTCCCTCCTCCAAACAATTTGCTCTGTCTTGTGTTAATTAGGAAAAGAGCTGTCTGGTGCCACTAGCCTTGCATATATAATGCATATGTGATCTGAAAGGCAGCACAGCAACAACCCGATGAATTTACAAAAGACACGATATCTGTCTTGATGCTATTAGTCAAACCTGTTGATATTTTCTGAGTCAAATGTACTCTTTTAATACAATGTTACTGTGGCTGAAAATTAAATGAATACAAGTGAGATTGCTAACAGATTTTTTATCGTTATTTATAAAAATTACTTCTGTCTAATAAGATAAAACATATTCATTAGGCACCTGATCTGGCAGTCATTTGATTGACTGGAGTTTAGGTTAGAGCTTGATATCTGTATCTGCTCTGCTCTGTAGTCCAGGATTAGCTGTGCCCACCTATTCCTAAAATAAAAGAGACCATAGATAATACCCAACCTGTGACTCGAGACTGCAGGTTAAATATGATGGATCAGTGTCACTTTTTTCCCGATTCCAATGCAAAATAATAATGTGCCTCACTTCTAATTAACGACATAAATTTTACAGGAGAAATTTGTGGGGTGTTGGGTTTTGTGATGTGAATCATTTTCATGACCAGTCACGTGTTTTGTGAGAACATACCTTCCTCTAAAGCAGATTGTCATTGTTTGAGAGTTGCTTTTTGTACATCAAGCTTTATCTAAAGGTCTGACTTGCAGGTAGGGTTACTGTGGTTTTGTACACAAGTCATTGCTTTGGCATCTACCAGGTCTCTTATTTTTAAAAATCCTTAATGAATGCCAATTGTTCTGCATTAGTCCTGTGTGAGGAATTTAGGCATGTGAGTGTACACAATACTTCCTACATGTAAGTGCCCGACTCCTCTGCAAATCATCCAACTCCTGAGTACCTGGGGTGGATTGGCCAGTTTATGAAGCCAAGACATCGCTCTGGAATTTGGATTTCTTTGGGTAAGCAGATCGTGTTAGTGGTGATCAAGATTTATGTTGGCATAATGCTTTATGTCGTAAGCCCTTTCATTTCAGGAAATACTTGATGCATAAAGAAGGGTATCTCCAGTGAATTAAACGAAATTTGTGGCAAGGACATACGAAATCTTGGCAGAGTTTGGGAATAAGTGTATTGCTATGCCAAAGCTGTGTTTTGTATTTCAGCTACACAAATTTCTAAGTTGCCAAAAATTTTTTGGATAAAAAAGATTTGAGCCTATCATGGCAAGCTTTGTTTATGTGCTGTTGTTTAGATATTTCAGATGTAAAGCAGATGGTCTTAATTCACAAGAGCGTACATTTCATGGGTGAGGACCATCTTTGGGACCTTGGAGAGGACTTAGAGAGCCCTTGGAGAGGAATGCAGAGCGGCCTTTTTTTCATTTGCCAAAAATTCCTTTCGCATCCCAAGACTCTGACATTTCCAAGGCAGCGTTTCTTCTTACCACTGAGTGCAATCCAGCGGCTTCTCAAGTGAGGTAACAGTTGCTGGTGAACTAGTAAAGAAATAATCCCTCTGATTGTTCAAGGGCTTTTGTCAACACAAGGTCAAATAACTATTTGTTGGCACGGCAGTATCTTTACACACCGCGACCATAAAAAAACACCCTGTAAGAGGTGGCGTGCTCAGTCCTGGCCAAAGTATTCCTGCTAAAATCAGTGGCTTTTGTGCCAGAATTTACCTGAATACTGAGTACTTTTAGTGGATTTTTGTTTGTTGGCATTTGATACACAGCTGCACTCTTATGCCAGTTTGTGAGAGCATTTTCCCTGTTTGTCCTTGGAGCAGTCATATCACAGTAATATCTGTTCTTCAATGAGAATGAGATTATTTTGGAATTGGTGAAACACTTCACCAGCGAAACACTTTTTTCACTTTGCCATTCCGCTGTTTGTCAGAAAATCTTGCCTCCACGAAGTAGCATTGCGTGCTCTGTTTGCATGTGCGTTGGGAAGATCAGTAAACAAGAAGAACAAGAATAATATCGGTGTCGTAACTGAGTTGAAATGCTGGGCAATTTGTGTTAATAGTGGCTTTTACAGGCACTATTATATAGTAAATTAAATTACATCTTTATTCTTGTATCTAAGATAAACAGTAAGTATGTAATATATCAGCAATAGAGAACCCTTGGCATTTAAGAAAGAATTGTGCTTTAATGTAAGGACATTTTAATACCTCAGTAATAAATTAACATTTCAAAAGTACTTTAGCCTGCTGAGATGGATCATTCTAGGAGTATGGGTAACACCATGGACTCCAATAATTAGTGTAAATTGCCTTTGAATAATACAGAGCTGGGAACAACTTTCAGTGCTTAATGCCCCTTGCAGTACATGATGAAGAGTCCTTAATGGAGCTTGGAAAAACAAGTAATACCTATAAATCAAAGAAGAAAAGCCGGTTTTGATGCATTTGTCTGAGAGTGTGAGTTTTAAACCAAATTGTTAACACTCCTCCCTGCTGAGGGTCATGGATTAGCTAGGGTGGGAGTTTCTTATAGGATCTTTCACACTAACCAGCAGAGGTAGGGGGTTTCGAATACAAGTGTTTTCTTAACCCTAATCCCTGCCTCCCTGACCAGTAGAGCTCTGAATTTCTCTCTAATTAGGTGGAGAATTAGTAGGTGGATAAATGTGTTAGTGGATGAGGATGAAGTGATTAACTTGCCCCAGACTATGATAGTGAGTTCAAGGCGCTACTGAATTCATTTTGTTTCTAATAACTTTCTCCCCATATTGTAGTGGCACCATGTCAGAGTACTTGAATTTATATCTCTGTAATCTTACAGCACTATATGCTGTTGCCTTGTTCCCAGGGCTTTATCTGCTGTATTTACGCAGCGGTGCAGTGTGTTTCCCAATGTGCCAGTTCACATTTATGTGTACTATTTAATTATCTGAACAGCCTTGTAACCTATTCCAGATGTGTTGTTGATACAGTAGGACTGTATGTGTGAGGGAAATAAGAATTTTATGACAAGATAACGAGACTGGAATACTTTCTTCAAGTATTTGCTAGCTGTACTTTAAAACCAAACAAATACGGGCTGCTTTGCGGTGCTGTCTGGTTGCTGCTCTTTGTTCAGTGGCTGGGGCTCTGCTCTTGTGGAGGAAATGCAGTTTCACAGCGCTGTAGCCAGATGTGACGCTGCTAACCTGGAGTGGTGACATTGTTTGCCTCTTTGCTCATATGTCCCTGCTGACCAGGTGGGGATGATTTATCATGGGGGAGGGCAGGATCTGCTTCCTGCCATCTCTCCCTCCACAGCCTCTGGCACGGGACAGATTCTTACTTTACCTTGGGAACTCGGTGGGAATGTCTGCCCTTTCACAGTGAAGCTGGATCATCTCCAGTCACTGCTAGAACACTTTTTATTCTTGACACATGGCCACAGCAGTGTCTCAGCTACCCCAGCGCGTTGCTGTCCCTGCGGTGTCTCTGACTCACAGTGGCCTGCTCAGACCTGTGGATTCACTTGGCCCCAAAGAATGAAGTGTGTGACTTGCAAAACAGACAGACCCAGCAGTTAAGGGACAAGTTTCCCAAGCTGGCTCAATGCTGTGACGTGAACAAGCTGCAATACTGGGAAGACCTATCCTGGAATAAAAGTCAATGGGTTTTTCAGGTGTATTCAGAACATGGGAGGGTGCTAGAAGATGCCCAAGTAGGAGTAGATCATAAATGTGCATTTGCTGAGAAAACAGACTGTAGAAATGCCAACCACTGTTGTTGGTCTAGTAGGACACAAGGAGTAATCCTTCAGGCCTGTACAGGGGGGAATGAAGCCTCAGCTGAAGCAGCATGTTCAGAGGCACCACACTTCAAAAATGGTGGGGAGGGGCAAAAGGAGCATGGATGATCGGGAGTCCAGAAAAAATTACTGAAGAAGTAATATTGAAGAAAAGGGAAATGTTTTGGTTAGCCTGTGTAGGAAGACAGATGTGGTGACTTCTGTGAGCATGCAGGTGAAATGCAGAGGTATGTGTGCGTAAGGAGATAGGTAGTAACACACCCTTCAAGGCCACGGTGCAATGACAAGGGTGTTTCAGCTGAAACGGGGAAGCTTACCTTTAGAAAGTAGCTGAAACTTGCGAATGATGAGAGGATGATGAAGTACTGGACTAACATGCCTAGCTAGGATGGAAAGACAAAAAAAAATTTCGAACTGGCAGAGGTTTGGAATCTTATGTGACATTTTAGACTGCAATTATGCTCTTTGAAAACATGGAGTGAGCTCTACTATTGCGAACCGCACTCCGTCAGAAGGCAGGTCAGGCTGCGGCAAGAGGCTCTACAGGTCAGCCTGGGTAGCTCGGCTTGCATGATTGAGTCATTACACCGTGTGTTGTGTGTGTAACCAATAACCCAGGCAGGCAGGAAATTTAAAGGGAAGTATATTTTCTATGCAGTGCAATCAAAGTTGATTTTATCCTTATCTCAGTTGTGTGCTCCAGTGAGCGTCAAATGCCTGAGGAGAATGTGGTTGCTGAGAAATCTGAGGTCTAAAGGGGACACGGGGGTGGTGCCAGGGTTAGCAGAAACTAGCCCTGGTGACTGTCAGGCATGGCCCCGTCCCCATGGCCAGTGAGTGCTTGTTCCTCAAGAAGTCAAAGAATCTGGACACTGCACAGGCATCTTAAGGTTGACCTTTAGAGTGGGAACCCAGTTATCTCCATCCCAGGTGCCTGCAGACTCCCCAGACTGTGTAACATCCAGGATATGTCAAAAGCAGCATTAGCTTCAGAGATCCTTAGCAGCAAATCTTGTCTTGAATGGGCTGCTCTTCTTCCATGCTTCTCTTTCCTCCCGTCCTTTTTGTCTGTAGAAGTCTCCGCCTAAGTGTCTGACTAACAAAAGTCAAACTGACATATTTGGGAAGTAAAATGGTTTTTTCGCTGTGTTTGTGACAGTGCTTTGCAAATGGTGCTGTGAGAGTTTTGAGTAGTGGATGATGATGGGAGCAGTGAGATGCCAATACATGCTCCCTGGGACAGGGTAAGCTGCTTCTTTTTAGGCAGTGACTGGGCGGCTCGACATGCTCAGTAGGCAAAACCTGCATATGCCGTTCAGGTGCAGGGTTAGCCCTCGAGATGGTACTTCTCGTGCCCAAGCCTGCCCAGGTGGAAGGATTGTCTTTCTAATGTTCAGCTGCATCCCATACAGTACATAAAAAGTCACTCTGCATTAGCCAGGATTATGTTGCCTCTTGATCTTATCAGGTTTTGCTCTGCAAACTACAAAAGAATGTAGCCTGATGTACGCAACAAGCCAGGTATCTCCGCTGGAAGCAAGCATTCGCTGGCTAAAATCTCTCTGAAGTGACTATCTACAGAATTTATCATGAGTTTTTAACAGAGGTACAGCTTTATTAAAGCATTGGGAGCCAGAATTTGGCTGGAAAGATAAGTTTTTCTTCATTAAAAAATGGAAGTCAGAGAATGATCATGTTTTCTTTCCTAACTGGCTACCCTACCCCTTGAAATAGTTTTATATATTGAAATGGACGAGGATGTAAATTGTACTTCCAAGCTATTAAAGCCAATAGCACGCATTATAATATGCTGTGAAAAGAAGATAGCTTCGGCCAGTAACTCTTAAGCCTAAATGAGTTGCTCCTAAGAGGAGAACAGCTGCTTAAAGTACATATATTTAAAATTAAATTTCTTTATTACAAGTTACTTAGCGTTTTTTGGACTTATATGTTCGCTAGCTTAAATCTTTTTCTCTAATTGCACAAAGCTGTGGAAAATAATCGGAAGCTCAGTTAGCATTACAAATTGAAAATCAGAAATTATACAAATTTTTTTTCAGGTTCTCAAACTACATAGGTGTATTAACCCTCATTAGTCATTTTTTGGCAGCGAGAGATTTGAAAACAGAATTCCATTACCGTGTTTATGGTCAAAATCTGATAGGATCAAGTAATAGGTTTCCCAATAGAAATGTCTATGTGCCATGTAGTAAACTTGATAATTGTAAGAATACATTTAATGCAGTAGAACTGAATACCAAACCAGGAGATTAACATTTCTGTTATATAATTACAAGTTCAAGGAGTTCAGCTTCTTATCATACTACAGTAAGTATAGAAAGTAGAAGTGATCCTCTTTAATTTGTAATTATTTAACTGAAATAGAATGTCTCCCAGTCTTATTCTTACTCTTCTGCACTGAAGGCATTGGTATGCAGAAACCATGCACCAAGGAATAGTACCCTATCAGAGTAGGACATGTCTGAGTATTCTTTAAAACCAACTAAGAGAAGTTAATCTCATTGAACTTCTTTTTATTCAACAAAAGAGTTAGATGTTTCCAAGTCTAATGTGACTATAATGTTCATTAAATGGACTTCTTTACACCTTTAAATGGATTAACTGTACATGTTCACAGCCTAATTATTATACATGTCGCTCAGAAATCACAGATCTAATTCAAAGCGCTGTAAAAGCTCTGTTTATGAGCATTAAAAAAGGAGATACAGTGAGAATTGAGTGTGATTTTTATCTGGGTCATACAAAAGAATAAGCGTCGTCCACATTAAAGCACAGAAATGCCCGTACCTTTACTTGTTGAGTTTTCCTTCAACTTTGGTCCTGTGATAGCCTGCTTTGAAAAGTTAAGCCACAGACTACTTTGGCATCTCCACTCCCTCATCTGTCCGTAACCCACGATGATCCCTAAGATACCTTCCCTGCAGCTGAGCCTTTAATAATTCCCAAACATTAGTTGTCAGTCAGATGAAGGATGATATACAGTTTGGCTGGTATAGTTGGGGTGTCTGGGAATAACTGTGATTTAGTTTGTTGTCTCAAGTTAGTTTTGCTTATCAGAAGATGCTAAGAGTGGTTCTAGTGGTCAGATTTTTAAAGACAACTAGGTGCAATCAATGTCTAAACTCTTTAAAAAAAGCCCCGCTCTCTGTTTTTGACACATGAATGGTTGTCAGCCCATAGAAGTCACTGGAGCTACACCAGGTTATGTAGGTTTAGAGATCAGTGTGGCAAGTTAACTGTGAAACAAGCTTCATTCTCCCTTTGGGCAGCAGGAGCTTATTGAAGGGTTTGAGCGTGTGGTACAACAATACAGTCCTCAGTGAAGATACTACATCTGCAGTGTGATCCAAAGAAGTCAGATGTTTGCCCTAAATTTCTCATGCTTTCGTCTGTAGAAGAAAAAGGACTTCAAGATAATACTGAAGATGTTTGCAGTATGACCTTAGGGCTTTTACTGTGAGGGGCTACAATAACAAAAGCTACAGATATTATGCAAATGTGTTATGTATGAGATATATTTCCACTGAATCCTGACAGGGCAAAAATATCCTCCTTGCTTACAGAGATGTGTGCTGGCAGCAGTTGCGAGTCAGCTTGTGTTTACAATGTGATACCAGAAACACTTCCCTTTTCTCGGAGTTACAAAACCTTGGATATCCCTGCCACATTTCTCTTGTAAAAGGTTACAGATTTCTTGAGCAGACGACAGTTTGGATAATTACAGTTCTCAATTTGAAAGCCATCATGATAATGCTGGTTCCCTGGCGAGGCTCACAGACCCTTGCAGCCAGCAGTGGCCCAAGCACCCAAGCTCTCTGATGAGGAGGGGGGGTATCTGCATCAAGTATAATGTCGCTTGTTTTTGTGAGGAAGAATATTACTGCGCAAAAAGTGAAGGCATGTTCTGGTCTGACGATGGAAAGCGATGAGCTTTGTGTGTGTGTCTGACTTTTGTCGTGTGTTTGGACAACACAGATCTGATCTCACTGGATCATCTAGAAGCTGACCTGACCACCTGCTTCTATTCCGTTCTCTCCCGTGCAGAAGCATTTTAATTCATAAAATCAATAGCTACCTTCAGGTCTCTCTGCACCATAGTGTCCCTGCCCCCAGATATTGTCATGTTTTTTGTAGTGATTTTAAATAAATGTTTGCTCTGCTTCCCACATGTGCCTCTGTGTCCTGAGTGCCGGTGGCAGGTATGTTAGGTGGTATGAAAACCAGGTGTTCCCTCACAATTATTTACTTATCCATCCGCTGCAGCAATTTGACAGTGATTTACCTGCTGCTGCCAGCTGCTCTCTGCTTGTGGGGGCTGAGCTGCTCAGATTCCTGGGGGCCAGCACTGAAGGATCTCGATTTGATACCAGACCATTTGGAGGCCCTGCTCTGTCATTTTGGTGAGAACCAGCTAGCCGCAGGCTTCTTGCAGCAAACGCTGTGTCTGAATCTATTGCAGTGACTTAGTTGATGGGGTCTCCAAGAGGGTTTGCCTGCCTGTGGTCTGGAGATGCAACTTCAAAAGCTTTCACACTCAGACTCACGCTGTAAGGGTTCACCTCAGCGTAAGATACTTGTCTCACCAAGGTACGGCAACGTGGTAGCGTGGCATGTTCTACTCTGGTAAGAAGGTGCTCCCACAGGTAAATTCGGTGGATTTGTGTACCACCATACTATCTCTGTGTGTATGGTGTTTGAGCGGCATCAGGATAAAATATCGCAACAGCTTTGTGAGCTGGCTCTTGGTGAAGGGTGGAAAATATTTTTCATTTCACTACTGTGTATCTGAGCAAAAGGCGGGACACAATTCCAACCTGCTGGCTGTTCCCTTGACACCTTAACTGAGGGAAATCCATTTCTTGCTCACTATGCTCCCACAGAGCCATGGTGCATGGCTGGGGACGGGTGTAATTGCGGTGTATTGGATTTGAAATGCATGGGGTTTTCGCATAAAGCAGAGAGCGGGGAAGAAAGCAGCACGAGGAATTAATTTTTTAGTGCTCCTGCTCTGTTTCACTCTGCCACATTTTTTTGACTGTACCCACTTTGGAGCAAGTGGGTTTAATTCAGATTTGTTCAGATTTTTTTAAGGATCTCCTTTTAAAAAACCACCATAACATATACAGCAAAGTTTCCTATCAGGGTGAACCAATTTGGGTCACAATGACCTATCTTTCTAAGCCTGCACCCTGATTTTCTTACTTTTTTTCATGTGATACACTTTTACTTACACAGCTAAGTAAGCAAACAAATTCTGAGGTGAATAAGTTTTCTCTCTCTGAATAAGGATGGGAGCGCTGAGCAGTCCAGGAAGGCTGAACCTCAGCTGACAGTGGAAGTCTCTTCCAGAGACCAACGTGTAGGGGCAAAGAGCAGAGGGGCTAGTGAAACCCGGGGCAGATAGACGTTCTCCACAAACTCAGTTAAAAATACAACCTAAGGGAAAGCACAGGGTGGTTGGAGTATTTCCCATTGAGACGGAAATTTCCACGGGAGGTGTGCAGGGTTGTTATTTTATGTTTTACAAGGAGTGTCGAAAGATTGTTCACCTTTCAAACAAGAATGTTCAGTTCTGGTTTTGGGCATGTGGCAAGATCTGGGAATATTTGAAGCAACTCATTTTGGTCAGAACCAAAATCCCTTTTCTAGTGACTTCTCAGTGATTCAGGCTCTGGAACTCTGTACTATAAGACAACACACTGTCATCCCCATTTCTTTCCCCTTCCAAAGACCTCCAGCCTGCCCAGATCTGCCCACTGTCCAGATCTGTTTTTGCGGGGAAGACACAGTTAGGTCAGCTGGCAGAAGATACTCCAAGATGTTTCTTTGCTGTTCACTCTTCCTGGTCTTTTAATGAGTCAAATTAGAGTCAGTTTAAGATTAACTGTTGACTCGCAAACATGCCTATCACTATAAAGCAATACCTATTCTGGAATAGTTTGTTTTATCCCCTGTGCAGATCATGCCCCAAAAATATAAATCCCAGGTCACTTCTGCTCTACGTGATTCTGGCTCTGCCTCTGGTCCTGTTAACCCAGTGTGTGTCTTTATGATCAAAATTCAAACACAGTTGCACAAACTGTTAAATAACTTGAATCCTACATGTGTATCTGATCTCAACAGAGATGTCAATTCAATTAATTAGGCTACCCACAAGACTACGCTAGTACAGAGCTGGTGCTCCAAGTCAAGTCTGGGCTTGTTGTCTGCTACCTGACAAAGCTGAAAAAAAATGAATACTAAATGTAAGGTAACTCCATTAACTCTTTCTTTCCCTGAAGGCATATTCAAATAGTTTGAATGCCAGGAGGCCTGCTAGCAATCTCAGTGAATATTTCATTCTGACTCATCACCCAATGCTTCAAAACCGTTGGGGGAGCAGCTAGAGACATCTGAAGTGACTGGCCACTTCAGGAAATTTTGATCTCAACTTCTGCTGAATTTTTATACGTTTCACCTGAAGTTTCCTACAGTACTGAAAGTGAGGGAAAAACAGGAAATTACTTTTCTACTGAGAACTTTAATACTGACTAATAAAAATAAACTTTCTTAGAACTGTGGAGGTGGAGAACAGGCAGAGTGTTGAGGACTGTTGGACAAAAGGGAGCACTTCTTCCTCTGTGGCAGCTAAAGTCTCAAAGTCTTTGGCATTCCTGAGCCACCTGCACCTGGTGGGGCTTCACTCCGGGAGGTTGTTTCATCCCCTGTACTGATTGTATGGGAACAACCTAACAGAAGCAATAAACACAGAATGCTTTTCTTCTGTTGTCTGACGAGCAAAAGAACAACCAGTTCTCCCTTTGTAAATAACAGACTGTGGTTCTCAAATAAATTTTTCTTTCTCACTGACAAGCCCTCGGTTCTCTGGGTTTCTCTTACAGCTGCTAATCTCAGATATATTTGTCTGTGTGGCGTCAGTTCACATATTGTCCTGCTTGGTAAAAGGAGTGCAAATGTCTCTGGTTTAGAAGACAAGCAGCAAACAAGGAAATCTCGATTATTGTTTCCTTTAATTTCAAATTATTGCCCACTGCCATAATTTCTAGGGAGGAGCCTTGTTTAAGGCTTTGAAAGATGTGGATTGGTTTAAGTTATGGGTGCTGCTTAAACATGGCATTAAATATGATGATGTTATGGAATGGACAGAAATTGGGAACTGTTATCATGGTTTATATCCAAGATAATCTGGTTCCTATCAACCTTGAATTTTGTTTTGCCACTCCGACTGAGGAGTGTCCAAATTGACTCAGGAGATTTCAGATTCCCCCATCAGCATGTAGTATGTTTTTCTAAAGAAACTATTGGTACCTGTAGATATCTAAAGACCTTTGCAAATCTGCCTTCTAAGCACTCCATGCCAGGACATCAAGAAGCTGCATCAGGTCTGTCCGGCTTGTCTAACCATAATGGAGAGCTAGGGCTAGAAGTTGTATCCTAAGGAATAAAGTCAAGGTGTTTTCAGTGTATCACATGATGTTACAGCTGCTGATGGTACTTTGAGCTTCAAAAGTGAGAAACGTATTCTACTTCTTTCCTGTATTCTGTGCAACACATGCCAATTTTTGAAAAGGTAGCATTTTTGCTGGGATATGGTAGCATTTAGAGGGTGCAGAGATTATGGCCCATTTAGCAGATGCTGAGTATATGATCTCTGGCCTGAAGATGCTAATCTAATTGAAAAAACCCAAAGTTTTATCTCCATTCTAGTAACTGAGGCACAAAGGGATGAACTAATATGACCGAGGTCTGCAGCAGAAGTGGTGTTCCTCAAGTCTGTCACTTTAACCAAAAGAGCATCTTTCTTACTGTGGACTAACACTTCTTTGAGTCCTGTAGGAGCTGGATAACTCACAAGGATATCCGATGTCCACGTTCAGAGTAAACACACAGTGATTTGGTACAAAGGGATGCACAACAGTGCTCCTCGATGCAAAAGAAACCACTGCAGTCTTTGCTAAATGGCAGGTCCAAATGGCACACATAAAATTATGGAGCACGTTCATCTGCAGCCAGGAAATTGGTCTTGCTGGGGGGTCACAGTTTGATTTACAGTGCCCCTAACTGAGCCAGGATTCCTAATTGTTATTGAAACAGGTTCCCGAGATGGACTGGGGGTGGGGGAACTGTGCTTGAGAGCAAGTGGTGCAGGAGGATGGTGGTGGAGACACTTGGCAGAACCCTTGGCCAGCCCGAAGCTGTGCGGACAGCCCCAGAGCATCCCTTCTCCTCTCTAGAGCCGCTGGGCAGACAGCAAGCACCGGATGGCCTGTGGCGACCCAGGGGAATGGCTGGCACAAGAAAGGATACAGCACTGGGAGGACTCAAAAAGAAAGTTGATGTCTCTCAAGTTTTGGTCCATTAAGGTAATCCTACACTCTGCAACTGAAGCTGTGGGTCAATGAAAACAAATTACAGTTCATTCCCCAAACAGAAAGATTAAGACACAGGAAGCTGCTGAAAGCTGTAGGCACTGGCCTTGACTTCACAACCCAGCCAATTTGTGCTGCCTGTGGGGCTGTACAGCTGTCAGTGAGAAAACAAATCTTCTCATACAGAAACTCCGCTTTTAGATCATATTCCTTTCTTTTTTTTTTTTTTTCCCAGACACCAGCCTTTGTTTATAGAGAAAAGCCAAAAAGTACTTTGCATCTCCAAAATCCAAATGCAATACTTGTGCTCTTGTGCTCTTTATTGAAACTGTCAGTGAGAAACAATTACAAACAAATGAATTTGTGAAAATCCAGGGCAACACCATCTGAAACAGGGAGGTTAGAAAAATACTGAATATTTCTGATGGTAGGAGGTAAACCCAAATAAACTCACTACAGACCGGACCACCTAACGTCAGGCTTTCTTCTTCAGCAGAGAAAGTACCCTCTCTTCATCGATGAGTGACACTAGCAGGCTGTTGGTGCAGCGTTTTCAAAGGGACCATCTCATTTGTAAACCGGCAACATCTCAACAAGCTATAAGCAGCTGTCTGGACTTCTAGCAGATTTGCTGATACTTGAAGGGCTCAAAATCACAACGTTTTCCTAAAACCTCCTTCATTAATTTGTGGCCTGGTATTCATTAGGACAACAAGCCTCGGGGGGCTACTTACAGCTTAGCTTCCCCCTCCCCATCAGGTTGCAAGACCAGGTTCTGCTGATTTTGGAGATGGGTGCACAATTTTGGAAATTGCTTTTCAATATGTCCCCATCACATGGAGGTGGGTATGAGGAACTAAAAGAAGAAAAAACAGAAATAAGGGCACCAAAAATCCTTGGTTGGTTCCTTTCACTTCACACAACAGGACATTTATCACTAGAGCTTCTAGGAGCTCTTGTTGTTAAGAGTAGATTCCATGGTGATGCTTCTGCCCCATCCATGTGGGAAATCAAGGAAGACAAGACAAGATTTGACATAACCTAGGGAGAAGTTATGGAATGACCAGATTGGTCCCAGTAAGTGAGAGCAATAGCTACACCTGGTAGAGGAAATACAGACTGGTCCCTGAATAGAAGAAGACAGCGAAGTAATTTGGTAGACAGCAGTAAGCACCAGAGACACTGATTAGCACAAGCCCATTTCAGGCATGACTTTGAGAGCCGTGGCACGTATTTCGAAGCTGCAGATAGCACAAGGTTGGTTGGAAAGCACTGTGAGAGAGGTTTGGCATGCTTTATACCTCCCCAAAAGGTTGGTTCAGTAAATTATAGAGTAAAAGGAGGCAATTCTGTGTGTGCACACTGAGAGAAAGAAAAGAAAAAAGACTGAAGAGAAATACAGGATGGTTTGTTTTTCCAGTGTGCCTTAGGTAAACAGAAGTTTTCTCAATTAGAATTCTTCTTCCCAATCCATTAGGGTTAATGCAGTTTTAATTAGCACTCGATTTGCAGGATGTGTTTAATGTGGCTTTTAGAGATTCCAAACCTAAGTACTGCAAGGAACTGAACACCAATGAGCAAATTAAAGTTTGTAGATGATTTTCCCACCAGCCTTCCTTTGTATAAAGGTGATCCTAAAATAGAGATCTGGGTTTCTTTGTGGAAGAGGCATTCAACACAAAATACTCCATAAAACCGCTGGTTTTGTCTCTGCTCCCATGCACTAGCCATGTCTTCAGCTCGCGTTAGCAGGTGCACTGCTCGGTCACGCTGCTAAGGCCACTTATCTTGCCCTGTTGGCATTGAAGATAACCAGTTCTGCAGTGATGACCTTGCACTTGTGTTGAATAATTCCTTTCCCTAACGATGCCATAATTATCAACTTTGCAGCTGAATGCTGGATTACAGCCCAAGAGTCCTTCCGAATGCAAAACACAAGGAATTCAGCGCTGGCAGTGAATAAGTCTGGAGTAATCTGTGCAGGTGGTTCTTGTATTGCACCTGTCTCCGTGGTATCTAAGCTCCTGCAAAGGCCTCTGATCACATCGGTGTTCCGAGTTCGCATAAACAGAGTCTGACTCCTGCATTCCTTTTGTACTTCTGAAATGTGAGGAAATAACAATACCCGGGGGGAGCACTTAAAGAAGAGCCAAAACAAAAGCAGCTAAGGAGCAAGGACACTCTGCCCCGAGTGGTTTTGTCTAATGTAGTTTGAACAGAAGCGTCTTCTTAGACCAAAATTATCATCATAAAAATAATACAGAAACTGAAATGAAGAATTCTGGCCCAAACCCAGTAAACCAGTGCTCCCAGGGCAAAAAGCAGTTTGAATGTTGAACACTCAAGTGTCAGCATTGTCTGAGCTCCCACAGTCACGGGCACTACGTGGGATTTGTAGGTAGTTCAGATCTTTGAAACCTCAGGGCATGCCATAGGGTCTGTTCTGCTGATCTACGCTTGTAACTGCTGTTCACACCCATAGGTTATGTCTCCCGTTGGAAGGAGACTCTCTCCCCGCTGTACGTTCTTGGCACGGGAGCACTTCATGCAGGTGGATGACTGAACGCTTCACTCTGGCCAGATGGCTGCTCAGCTTTAATGTTGATTAGACTTTATTATGGATTATTGATGAAATGCTGCTACCAGCTCTGTGCAGCAGGACCTCATCCCTGTCGGCAGAGCTCCGCTCAGACCCAAGAGTCTATCCACAGGGGTCCAGCTAGGTGCAAGATCAGGGTCTATATTTGTGTGTACTGGGATAGGATGAATGAGACTAAACATGATGGGGGATGGCACCCGGCAAGTGGTTTGTCTGAGTACTTGGCTTAGTGTAGGAGGAAAACAAAGCATTGCTTTAACAGAAGGTCCTAGTGGGTTGAAAAAAATCTACTGAATAATTCTGAAAATGCAGCATACTCATGTTCCCAGCAGGTGTATGAGTCTTGAGGTCCATGTGAGTATAGCAACTGGCCCAAGTCAGCTCTCTGGGTTGGTGTGCTCTGGCTGAGAGTTGCCATCAGCTGCCAGACAGGAGCTGCTCATCAACACCCAGCCCAGCTTTCTCCAGCTGTCCCTTTCGCACAGGACCTATGGATGCATCTTGGCTCTGGGTTTGGGCTCTAGGAAGGTTGATTTACATGCAGAGGACGCCAGAATTCGGGAGCCTCCTCGTCAACTTACCGCTCGGGTAACACTTGGCTGCGATGCGAGGAGACATCCCAGCCTGCAGCGCTGCCGGGGCTGAGCGGGACCTTCCTCCCAGCGGCGCGGTCCTGCCCTCGCCGGGAGCAGACGAAGACAAGGAGAGGCCCCCTCAGGCTCAGGCTGCCGGCGTTTGTGCAGGGCTGGGGCAGGAGGACGGGGCGGGGGCGGCGGCGGCGCCCGGCGGGGCCGGGAGCGGGAGCGGGGCCGGAGCCGCGCAGGCTGCGCGCTGCCGCGCACTTGCACTCTGCCTCACCGCCACTAGATGGTATTTGACAACCACTTCTGTTCACCGCCCTTAAAAAGCCTTTTCCTGGCTGAAAACCAAGCCCGAGGATTTCTCCCCGCTTCTAATAAAACTCTTTCAATAATCTGTTTCTATTATCTTTTTACAGTGATAACACGCAGGTGAACAAAGCTGCTCTTGGACCAACCAGCTAACACAAAGAAAAGACTTGGGAGGATCGGACGCCACCGCTCTTGACCTTGTGAGCTGGCACCCCTCGCTCCCGGAGAAGCGCCAAGCACCTTCTCCTCATGCCGTATTTTCCCACCTAGGTATTCTTGGAGTGTTCTTTCCTCTCCACGATGGAAAGCCCGGTCCTACCACCTTTGGCTGCTGTCAGGATTCCAACACTCCTGAATATCCAACGCCTTGATTTTTTAAGGAGCTGCTGTGCCTGTGAGCGTAGCTCGGCTTTGAGGAGCACATGCAGGAGACCACGAGGTCCTGCCCCACCGAGAGGAGGTCACCCAGTGGTGATTTAGTGGGTAGCCCAAATGGGACAGCCCTGACACCGTGAGCAGAATGAGAACCCATCCAGGTCAGGCTGCCTCTGGGAATACATGTAGACGTGGCAGACAATAGCTTTTAGGATCTAGCTCTCCATACTTCAGTTTCAAATAAGCATTTTGCCTTTTTTTTTTTTTCTTTTGGTTGTTGTCACTATAAAAGATGGACAGGACTCTGCCTCGAGCGGTCAGACTCTGATCTTTCCCGCTTTAATTGGGTGGTTAGTTGTATCTTTTCTTTCCCAAATTATTTGCAAGAAATTGCGATTTAATCCATTCTGCACTTAAGAAATTTAATCAATCATTAGAAATAACTGCCAATGATAGGAAAATATGGTAATTCATGTTATTTTTGCAGACAAAGCACTGATATAAACAAAACATAATTAAACATGCCCTCTTTATACACTTCATAAAAAGCCACAGTCCCTGGGTATTATAAATCTAAACTTACTTCTCTGATCTCGGGGCATAAAATGTGTTCTGTGAATTGTCTTACTTCTTGTAGGAAAACACTGATAATATTTGCCTTGCAGGCAGCATAAAACACAAAATGTAAAATAAAAATAAGTTATTAATCAGACTACCGGGCAACTTAAATGGAAAGCTGTCTTCTATGTCACATTAAAAATGATAATGAGCAACATTTCACAAGGCAATATTATTAAAAAAAAAATAATCCATGTTACGCACAGACTTCTCAATCTATATCTGTGCTGTAGTCCCCAGGAAGCAAACAAGAAGGACAAGTTTTGTAGTTGGTTACCATGGGTATGTTGCCTGAGGAACACCTACATTTCAACATGGCCATACCTAAAACAGGTGTTGCTTTTTTATCTTCAGCTAACCCAGCCTGAGGCAACAAGTGATCTTGTTTTTCCAAATTTGCATCTCAGTAGAAACAAAGTTTTAGCTCAATTAAATACCTGTCACAGAGGGGAGGAAAGTGTAGGCATGTGTTGTGGTGCATAAGGATATGTTGTGGTTTTGAAAATGGGCTGGTAAGAGCTATTTTTTTAATGATCTGTGACAAAAACAATGCAAAAAGAAAAACCCAGCCCTAAGGGCCTGTATGTTGTTTTTCCCTTCTCTCTTGGGAATTAAGAAACGGAATTTTTGAATGAAGTCCATTGTATAGGAATATAGCCTGTTCCCCAGCTCATCTCGTAGGAACCTGCAGGTTGCTTTTGCTGATTTCTGAAAGACATGGGCCAAATTCTTCTTCCCTTTCCATAATTTGAGTGGAAGGTTGACTTATGGGCAATAGTCTTATTCTAGGAAGGTTATTAAGGCTTGTGCTTTTCTTGCTCAGTAAAAACAAGTCGACTCAAAGTGATCCTCTGTGTCTGTGTGATCGTAGGAGCAGTCCCATGCCCCAAGGCTGCGTTGGCCATATGTTGTTTGCTCACAGCAACATCCGTGGGGCTGCCTTTGGCGGCAAATCGGTATTTCCAAGTTGTGGATAAGTCATGTATTTTCAAGTACTGTGAAGTGTCACACGTAGGACAGACTGCAGAATCACAGAATCACAGAATGTTAGGGGTTGGAAGCGACCTCCGGAGATCATTTAGTCCAACCCGCTCTGAACTCTAGTGTTCTCCACCTACCCCAGAAATATTTGCCTGCCTCATCCGCCCTTGTCATGACATCAATGAGACTATGCTGGGCAGACAAAACCGCCAACCTTCTCCGTACGAAGACCCCGGCATGACCAGTGCAGGGGCAGATGGGATTTGTAGGGCAAACTGACCTGGAACAAGGGTTCAAAGACAACATAGGTACCACTGCTGACTCTCAGGTGACCCTACACTTGGGGCTGCCCTCTGGACAGGGTAGTTGGTGTACGGTGTAGGTCTGGCAATTTACTTCCTGATGTATTTTTAGCCTTTTGAGAGTTTTGTCACAAATCTAATGAGCAATCGTTCTGAGGCTGTGCTGGTACCACACACAGGTGTCTTCCTGGCAGTGGCAATATATCACGTCTGCATGGCCGCTGTATTCTGGTTTCAGGGCTGTGACTGGAAGGATGTGAGAGGTCTCTCTTTATAAGGAATCTTAGCAAATATGCTTGTAGTTATATTCAGAGGCTCACCCGCTGCTGGAGGTGTGCTTCTGCTTCTTATATGTAAACGAGATAGCAGGGTTTACTTTTTCTGTCTCGTATGTTTTTGCAAGGAATTTTGAAAGATGAATGTTGTTTGTTGGTGAGTAGTTCCCAGCATGAGAGGATCCAACTGTCAGGTGAGCTTTACACAAATAATAATTACTTGATCACCAAAACAACCCTTAGAGATATAGATACAGTATTTTTCTCCAGCCAAACAAAAATACTCTCTTCCCAGCTCACCCTGGAGATCTCAGTAAAACCCCAGAGCTGATACTTTCTGGAGCGTTCCCCGAATCTCTCTGTGTGACAGCCCAACCATTTAGGTGTGTTTTCAGTTGTGATTGTAGTTGGGTTCGAAGCCAGTGAAGATCAACAGAGCTTATTGCTTCAGAGTGAATGCTTATGCTGAATGCTAGACCTTCTCTGTGGCAGGGGCTAGAACTCAGTTCTCTGACATGCTTCACTCTCCCCATTCAGCAATGCATTTAGTTTTTATTTATTTACATTCTCATCCCATTTCTTTCCAAGCTCGGCTCGTCCTATCTAACAGTTGATGTATATATCCCCTCCAGAGGGAATGAATTAACATCTCCAGCAGTGCAATTCTAGGGGCATGTCAGCTGCACACTGGCACATAGCTGAGATGCTGTGCCGAAAATTCAGGCTGCGTGTGAGGAAACACGCTATTATCAATATACCAGGCTGTGGAAAACTATGCAAGTCCCATACATGAAAATCAAGAGTATCTCTGTGCTACTGGACTAACGACTAGAAATGTATCAGGAGAACATTCTTGCAAAGATGTGCATGGAGCCTGAAATGCCTCTCAGCACTGTGTTACCTCCACAGCCACCTGCTCTCCTTGCATTGCCATACTGTTATTTGAGGTTTCTTGGACAACAGTGGATACACCCAACCCAAAGGCTGGCCCATGCATGGCAAGAAGCACCATCCTTAGTACGGAAGGATTATTTAGCAAACGTAACTATGGTAGGGACATGGAAAAGGTGCTCTGTGTCCTGGGAGGAGTGGGACTGCAGAGTGAGCACAAGTGTCTGTGCAGGCATCCTGCGTGAGCTGGACACAAACATTAGCTGGGAACAGATCTGTATGTATGCCACGGTCTCAGATCCAGATCTTCCCAGCACCTGCAGCTTGGTCTCAGCTGCTGCTCTGCCCAGGCTGGCCTGAGGAGCAGAAATTTGAGGAAATGTTATTTTTACCAGGGGAACAAAAAAAATCTGAGTAAAGAAGAAAGAAAAACTAAAAACAGTTTTGGGGAAACCCGAGCATATTTCAGTTCTGTCACGAGGTTCAATGGACTGATATGTTATCTCTGCCTCATGGCTAAGATTAACAGGTGCAGTGGGTGCCCCTTTTCTTGCAAGGCAATGAGTTTGTCTAGAAGCTTTGAGGTAAATAACAGGAAAGCTGCGCTTAGCAAGTCCTGCTCTTCTGGGAAGGGGGTGACAGTGAGGAGACGGCAGCACTGCTCCAGTCCAGGCGGCAGAGGAACCATCCCTGCACAAACCGTGACAGGTCTTCCTCTGCGAGCAATGCCTATGTGACTGTCTCCCACAACTGCTAGTTTTAATGACTTACAGAAGGGGAGGGGGGCTGGCTGGTCCCTCAAATCTCTATGTGGGCAGAACTTGGTCATGGGGCTGCAAGGGAGAGACTGCAGGTTCCTTGGGTGGTGGTGTCGAGGCTGATAAATGTGGAGTCTTCAACACTTGTGAAATGACCCATTATATTACACTGCCTGGGAGGGAGACCGGATCCGCCTCTGCCTCCGCTCGTCAACTAAACAGCTTCTTGCCTCCGCCAGCACGTTGCAGTGGATATTATATGTCACACAAGCCTCTGAAAGAGCTAGTTATCTTTTGGAGGAAAGTATGTGTAGAGGACGAGAGTAGCTATTTGGGTGCTACGTCTGTAAGGGAACGTTATGGCAGGTATAAATTAAGGGTCTCAGAGTGAGTATTGATTTACACATTCCTTGAAGGGAATCGCTCTAGATCCAGCTTGTAAGAGACATGCCACAAATCTACATGCTGTAGACTGTGTTTCAGAGAGAAGGAGAAATTACTTGTTTTGTCTCTAGCCAGGTGGGACTGGGATTTTCAAAAATTTGTCCACTGAGATTTTTTTTTCTTTACTAGAATATAGTTTAATGATACTAATTTTTCATTTGATTAAAATTACGTATATTTTACTGAAAAAAAGGCAGGTTTGCCTAATACCCCTCCCCCTTTTAAAATCTGGTTTTAGTTGGGAGATTTAAAACATGGAGTTTCTATGTATATATACATATACGCATCGCACAGAACATTGTGAACTAAAAATACTTTGAGGGATGAGGTGCTGAAAGGGTTGAGTTTGCTTTTATGACAGTCCCTTCCCAGACAGCCAGACAACAGTCATCTTGGGGGAAATGTCCTCCCTCTATCTTTTTAACGTGTTTTCTCGAAGAACAACTTGTGCTTTCCAGGCAAATGTAGTAGAAGCTGATTCTGAAGCTGGCTTCTATCTAGAGCACCTCCGAAAACAGCAGAGCCCTTTGGTATAAAAGAGAAGAAACTGGCCGACAATATGAGTTGTCAAGGATGACATAACTCAAATACTTCCCTCAATTTTAGTGCATAGTCTTTTCATACATATAATGTGGTCAAGTGTGATAAAACAGGGGAAAGTGATAGCTTCTGGTCCCATTAAGACTAAGTCAGCAGGAGCCAGACAGGCAGAATTTTCACGTTTTACTCAAAACAGGTAAAATTAGCAGTGTGGTCTTCATCAGAGCAGAAGGCTACTATATAGGACTGTAATTTCAAATTATTTTCACTCATGTATTGCTTTATCTTTCTTCTCACTTAACAAACGCCCCTTATTACAGGTTCTAAAACCTCATTGGATCATGTCATCTTTTGCTTTTATTTGTTGTTGTTGTTTTTCTCAATGGTGATGGTACAGGACTGTCTAGGGGGGTTTTTTAATGCTTTTTGTTCCAAGTTGGGACAAGCAAATAAAAAATAGCTAAAGAGAAATGAGCAAAGATGGTCTGACTTTAAAAGGAAAAGTGAAAAGAGGAATGGAAGCTATAAATGAAATGTAGACTCCAGAAGCGATGCACCTAATAAAAAGCTCAGACCTGACTGATCCACAGCTACAGAAGTGTGCTTCTTGAGGATGAAAGAACTGAAGAAATGACCAGAACTTAAGCCCTCCATTAGTTTAGCGATTAAGATGCTTGAGTAAGTCAAAAGAACTCCATGGCAATGTAACATCAATAATTTTGAAGCAATGTTTAGAATTAATGTAGTTCATGTTTTACTGCATCTCCTCCCAGGCACTGAATATAGGGGCGCCCTCTTCTTTACTGCTTATGTGTGAGAATAGCTTGTACTCCCAAGAATAATCTTTTGTGTTAAATAAAAGCAAACCAAGATCATCTAAACCCAGGAGAAGCAGGAAATCTGAATAAAGTGCTTCCTATTCTTGGGGCTGTTTATGGAAAGCTGCTTTTGTATGACAAAAAGCATAATTTTGATTTTATCAAACTTTTCACATCAAATACTACCAATGCCTTTCAGTTCCTTCTTTTCTGTCTGTTACCAGCTCATTTACCACTTTTTGGAGTGAAGGATGAGCCAAAGCTTTTGTCTGTGGTTTCTTTTTTTCATTACTGGAGTGTTGGTGTGAAGTGGAAGCAATTACAATGAGAGGTCCATCCTGCGCAGACCCTGGTACCCCACTCTGGCTGCTCAGGTGGTTGTCTCCGTTACTGAGATCTTGTTGCAGTTTATCAGCTAGATAAATGGGGTTTATTCCTTCTCGAGCATTAGTAAACCTTCCTCTGCCAGACCATGTATCTGTTTTTCAACTAAGGACTTAGAGATCCGTTTTGTCTCTCAGATTATAGAATCCTGAAGGGTTTACTTGAAGGAAAAATCTTTCTATAGAAATGTGTCAGTTGTCTTAGGTGCTGCTGCATCCCAAGTATGATTTATGGAGCATCTGTACTTTAAGGAGTTTTTTGCTGAAGATGTGAGACTAACTAGTGTGTCACGAGACATAAGACTTAATAATAGATTTTGAGAAGAAATAAAGGGGGGGAAAAAAAAAGAATAAGGAAATTAAATGTATTTGCAGAAATGAAGCTATCCGTGTACCAGTCGGAACCTAGTGAAACCTGAGAGTCATTTTCAAGCCTTCCTGCTATAAAAGACTGTGTGGGTCTCCTAGTGCAAGGCATAGATCACTCTGTGAGTGCTGCTTCACACGTCAATATTCTGCACAGCTGTGCTGACATACAGTGGGTCGTTCCTGCATGAATGTATTCTTCAGCATTAGTGGGAAAATCTATTCTTACATCTTGTTATCGTCTTGAAAACTTTGGCTTTCCTAAAACAGCTCAGGTAGTCCTGGGAAGGCATGATTTCCAGAAGGTCTTGCCAGCTCGAGTGCTTTCTTCATACCCTGCCATTGTGGAGGGAACTGCCCTTCTCTGATTGACACGGGAGCTTTCCCCTGGTGAAACACAACAGCAACTGTAGCAGCTACAGTGCAGTAACACATAGCACCCAATCCCATAGTAAAGGGGAGTGGGACTGGAGTCAGAGGTAAAATAAGAAATTGGGTAAATCAGCTGTAATCCTTCAGGATAGAATCTCGCCAGGAATCACTATTTCCTATCGTTCTTGACCTTGCAAGAAGTAGAAAAGTATCTCAGAGACCACAATTATCTATAAATTTGGGAATGTATCTTGTTCTAATCCAACAGAATTTTAGAAGGATTAGAAAGAGTTTTATTACCATCCATAGTGCAATTTTAATTTCATGGCCTTGTTTTGGGTAGTTGATGTATTTTGCAAGGCCTGTGCATCTACAGCTGAACAAAGAACAAGCCATTTCTAACTTAGATACTGTGGTTAATGAAATTCAACCATGAGGATGAAAACAGCTGAAATGTGTAAAGATTTTGAATATTCCCTTTTTGGATTCCCCATCAATTAAGAACAAAATAGGTTGATGACAGCAAAATGGCAGCAGTTTTGAATTTATAGTGTGAGTTTTCTTGCAAGTTGTTTCTGAACAGCAGAGGAAGTTGTGGTGATCCTTCACAAGTAGTTTGGAGGATAAAACGCCACACTTAGAAAGGTCCCTGTCTTACAGGAGGCAGCTCATCGAGCTCCAAAAGGCATTCTGAGGAAAGAAAAGTAATTGTCCGAGTGGCTGCAATTAAGGAAATCACCAGTGTTGGTTCTGTACTGAATAAACGCTCCTGCAATGGGCATGCTTGCTCAGGGTTTACTGGTGTAATCCCCATTTTCCCTCTGGGAAACCAGAAGGATTTTTGAAAACACAGAAGAAATCTTTCAAGCAAAGCTACTTCACATCATATTGGAATAAAAAGCTCTCTTATCATACAAAAGGTAATAGTGTTGTATTGCGCTTTGGAGAGTCAAATAGCTTAAGGATATAGGGCTTCTTTCTTCTTCCCTCGCTGGTATAGTTCTATTGACATGTAAAATTTCTTCTGCTTTCCACCAGATTTGTTTGCACTGAGACATTTTGGTCTCTCCCGTTTGTCAGTATGGGGCTGAGGAAAAGACCTTGGTCATGTAGTTAACAGTTTCAGGCAGGAGCTGTCTGCAGCTCTGCACGGGTCCACTGGAGCTGGACCCAAAGGAGGGGGGACCCTTCCCTGGCGCACAGCTCTGCCGACACTGTGGTCCCCGCCGGCAGTCCTCTCCCGAGCCTCTCCTGGGCAAGGCTACAGCTGCTCTACCTTTTTGGTTCATGCTGGATGGGAAAGGGCCACCACCCGGCCACCACCTCCCTTGTTCTCCTAGACCAAGTCCTAGAGACAGGAGCAGTGTCACAGCCAGCAGTTCCCATGGCTACGTGCCGTTGAACAATAAAGGGCTGCGTACTCTAATGATGATTAATTACATTTTCTCATATCTTTCTATCAATTAACTAGAAATGTTTCTTTGTTTAAATAATTGTCTTTTGGTAAATAAGTGCGTAAACACTACTTAAAGCTTTTTGGGGTCTAATTATACTTATCTGAAAGTTAACAGATTCAAGATGTGATTTGTGTTTTAATTGTTTTAATTTATGGTAAAACATGGTGTTGGGTACTGATTTTCTGAACAGGCTGATCTCTATTGTAAGAAAATGAGGAACTACAAACGATTTTCACTTAAACCGAGCTATGTGTTGAGTGAAGTTCTGTCCCAAGCTTGTGCTCATACTGGGGTTTGTTTGCTTTTCAGCCCGGTCAAACCAACAACCCACGGAGCTAAGGCGCTCAGCCACATTTCAAAAACAGCTTAAAGACACCAGGGCCTGGCTGTGGTGCCTGGTGGAGTTTGGCATCACAGCCCCAGCCTCTCTGAGCTCTGATGTGGGTGCTGAGAGTGCAGAGCCAGACTGGCAGGGCTGGACGTGGCTTGCAGACCGGTTCAGTCCCACTTGCAGTGACAGAGATTACGGATAACTCACGCGCTGCGCTGACCCTAGGGCGAGAGAGATCACAGCTAAATCCCCATGTTCTAAATGTATCAGGCTTTTGGACTCACTTACCTTATACTCTTTCATCTCTCTGCCCTCTCTAATAGCAGAGGAGCACCGTGTCACGGTGGTTTGTTATTCTCATTAGCTTCCATTAGCTGTAACACTGGGGGGCTCTGTCCAGTTCAGACAGAGGCTGTGTCCAGCCCTAACAAAGATAAGGTACGCCCCGAGGCTGTGGTGAGGGGCAGTGGGTAGAACAACGACCGCAGGAAAGGGAGATAACAGGGAGAACCAGTCAGCGGCAGAGCCTGCAGCACCCCAGCAGCTTCCTGGGTGGCTGGGAAGTGCCATGGTATAAGGGAATGGAATGGAAGGATCTGCCGGAGGAGCACGTGCCTGTGCCAGGATGCTCTTGTAGCGCTTCTTCCGTGCTGCCATGGAGCCTGTGTGGATCCTCACACAAGGAATGATGGAGCTTGTTTGGTCATGCAGCCGCTGTGCTCGTGCCCTGCCAGGGCTCAGCAGATGGAAGATAATTTCTGATCCAAACACACAGTGTGTCCATGGCCACGGACTTCTTACATTATCGGCCCTCTGTCTTAATTTTCCTCTCTCTAAAACAAGGGTAATATTTCCTCAGTTCAGAATAGTGTTAGAAGGTTAAAATCACAAATCTCGAGGGGGGATCAGGCGAGGCAGGGTAAGGACAGCAATATAAATAAAGAAAACAGTTCTCTGCTGTATTTTCTTTTCCCAAAACTTATTTGTGGGCTTTTCTCAGTTAGACTTTTGTTCAAGATAAGGGGAAAAGAAGGAAAGGAAGAAAAATATCCTCCCACGCATTCAAACAGAATTTGCATTTGACTGTATTAAAATTTTTCTTAAATTGCAATTAAGTAATAAATCTTCACCAGTTGCAAAAATAAAGAGAGTGGGGCGGGGGAAATTTATTAGATAATGTAATCTTTCAGGCATTTTTTAATTTCCTTCTAAGATCTAGAATATCAGTTGGAGTCCCAGGTAAAATAGGATTTGAGTTTTCAGCCACAAGTTGTGACTCAAAGTGCTTAGCTAAATTAAACAGAACAGATGTGAAAAATAAGATGAGAGCTATGCACAGAGCTCTCAAACTGCTCTCCCACCCCCCCGCCCCCATTGAAGAGTCGGGACTAATTCCCCTTTGTTGACCAAAGTCTGCAATTCGATCCTAAAAGCTTGTCAGAATTAAGTACAATGCTTAATATAAGTTTACATTTTAACTGTTTTTCTTTGATATTTGACAAGGACATGGGAAGTAGCTCCAGAACTTTCTCCTGGGCCAATTTGCTCAAGGTTGCTCTGAATCGTGCTACCCCTTGGGCTGCTTGCCCCGGGGACAGCACTTGAGACCTGGCACCTGTTAGCTGCCAGAGCAATTAATAATTAATTAAACAAATAACCCCCATACGTCGCACTACGAAATCAAAGCCTCGGCATAGAAAAGAATTTCAGGTTTCCTGAAGTAACCTCTGCCCCAACACTTTTGCAGAATGTGGAGGAGCAGATAGTTGCTTTTTCCTCAGAGCATAGTAACTTTTTACAACAGATTTGAAAAAAAAAAATAAAAAGGAAAGGTCAACCTCGATACACCCTTTCTAGTAGACACCACTCCACCGGCACAACATCAGCCAGTGTCTGAACATTTAACAGCTAAAGAGAAAAAGAAATTGTAGACATTCCTCTGGAAAGGGGGATCAGTGGAGCCTTTCAGCTTACATTGCTCTGTGCACCTTCTGAGACAGAGTACAGTTTGTCTTACTGCTGGTATTTTTGGTTTCGGAGATGACAATTGTATCCTGGCCCCTTTTTTTCTTTTTTTTTTTCCCCTTTTTTTTTTTTTTTTTTTTTTTGACAAAAAAAGGTAGCTGCACATTAAGGAGATAAGTGAACTTCAAAGGGCTAAATTCCAATAGGAAGATGGAAGATGGCCACACATAAAGCTATGCTGCTTCTGCAAACCCCTTTAGTAGCCAGACAAGGTCACTGATCAGGGTAATTTGCAGGAAAAGTCAATTTCTCAACTACCCAAGGCAGGTGTTGTGCCATTCTGTGACAATTTACTGAAACTAAATTGAGGAAGTTGAAAAAAGCAAAGGTCATGAACCATGGTAGAAAGGAGGGAAGCAAAGTCTCTTTGACTGTATTTTTAACTCCTGTTCAACTAAAGCATATTTACAAATTACTGAGCCTGTTTCCACTTAAAAAAAAAATCCCACTTGTGTAACACAGACCCGTTTATGAAAAACTGGTGTAAAACCTGGTTGCACAATGAGGTACCATGACGGTGGTTAAGGAAAACACAGAATGATTCAAAGGGAACTCTTAGCAGAGTAAAGGGGAAACGAAGCAGCTAGTCGTCTCACATTGAAACACTCCTCAGAGTCATCGTGACAACAGAAAGCTGGATGAAAGTAGACAGGATGGAAGCGAAAAGATTAAAATGTATCTGAGAAATTTGAAGCAAGTCACTGAAATGACTGCAGAAGGAGAGAAAAGGAGTTGATGTCTCAAAAGGCATCTGGCTGTGTCTCTGCTTTGATTGCACCCCAAAAATGAACTTCTTAGACTTGGGGATTTTTCAGATCACATCCCAGCACTCTTCCTGCTCAGCCTGGGTTTCCTTCCAGACCCAGACCATGCCTTGACCATTGGTTGCGATGCAGCCAGAGCGTGTCTGCCCCAGGAGGTGGACAATGTTCTTGGGATGTCATACTTCTTTAGGCCCCTCTCTTGGCTTAGCTCTGCTGTTCAACCATGTGTTCCTTCAGGAAAGTGCCTGGGATGGTCTCACTGCCAACAGGAGTTACTGTTAGTGACCAAGGCTATGAAATAGGAGGCACGAATAGGAGTGAAGAAAGTGTAGACCCTGTCTCAGCAAACTTTCATGCCAAAACAGAGTTCCACAAATTGTTATTGACCCGGTATATGGAAAAGAGAAATGCAAGACCCTGTGGGCTGAGTGAGGTTCAGATGACAAATAGGTAGATTCCAGTCTTACTTTCTTCTCCTGTCACCACAGCTTATGGGCTGGTGACCTCTTACAATGCAGGAGATGTTTGAGTACAAACAGCTGTTCTAGCTGGCAGTGGTGTGGAACACCCAGTCAATCCAAAAATTGCTATGTCCACCAAGAAGGAGCAAAACCAAACTAAACCAAACTGACCAAAACCAAATCAAACCAAATCAAATCAAACCAAATCAAGCCAAACCAACACTTTATCAAATTTGCCTCCATGCTCCTAACCGAACAAATAGTTTTAATAGTTGTGCTGGTGACACAAACACACATGTCACTTTCCTTCCTACTTCCTGTTACAGGATTATTTATTTTATGCTACATTTTCAGAGGTCATTAGTGATGTTTAGCTATGCCTCTTGCCATGAAGTCTGGCAATTTTATGGGGCAGGAAAAGACCACTCTCTTTACCTGTTTTCTGTGGGCTTGCATCCAAATCTAACCAGAATAAACTTCCCCAAATCCTTTCTTTAAGGGAATATTTCAAAAAAGAAAACCTTTTCATTACCAGGTCCTGCTTTGAATAGGTAGACACGGAGGTAACAGTTGGTGACATATTGCTGTTAGAACTACGCAGATTGAAAAGTCTGAAATTGGTTGATAGAGTTTGTACGTGAATATTCAGCAGGAGAGACAAGCTTTCATGTGACTATGAATAATTAGAAAATGGTTTTGATTTGGACTTCAGTCCTCTCTATTTTTGACGTTTGCAGAACATGAAGGAGAACACCAAGTATCTGTCTGGGGCCACTGGTCACAGTGCCCAGGCTGCAAAATTTTTGAATCTGTAGCTCATGTTTAGTCAACTACAAGTCTGCGGTGTGTAGATAAAAAGTGTGGTATCATCCTTCTGGCACGTGGGGCTGGAGTAAGCTGTGGGCACAGGCACTGCCTTGCGGTCTGGAGCGTGGTATGAACTTATGGAAAAGGGGAATTGGAAGCATTTATACAACGATGTGTTTGTGGGATGCGCACAGTCCAGGAAAACCATAACAAGGGAGAAAATTAATTCCACCTGAAGGAAGTGACATGGGTGGACCTCAAATGCCAAAGTGTTTCAGGAAATATTTCAATATGTCAGGAAATCAGCATTTTATTTCGATGGATGTATCCAGTTCTTTGTAGTAGGTGTTAGTAACAACTCTGCACTGTGGATACCTGGTGAAGATGTGAATCCATAACAGCCATGGCAATAGGAATGGAATTTTGGGAGATGCCCGTGTCTTGCCAGACAGGAGTGGACAGCGAGCTAAGAAAGGACATTGAAAAACATTGGTGCTAGCTAATAGCTGCAACACTTTGGAAATAAAAACACTTGAGCAATCAAAGGTGCAGCAATCACACTACAGCAGCTCCTGAAAGGGAAGTAGTTTGTTCCAACTTCTGTTTTTCTGAGTGGCTTTTGCCATTTTCCCACCAAGCTCTAGCTGTACTGTTCTGCACATGCAATGAAGTTCAGTAAAAGCCAACTTCTCTGTGTGGATCTTCTCAGAAACAGTCTAGTTTGGGCCCTATTGAGCTGGGAGCCACTGGCCCGTTTCCTGACTTTCTTTAGCTTTCTGTTTCTCAGTAGAAAGATTAATTTGAATATGGATAGGATATAATTAGCCTCCCAAATGACGCCAGTCCCACTGCTGCATCCCTCTGACTCAATAACTCTTTATGACACCAGAAGGTAACTGTTTTACGTGTTTGGGCTATTCCCAAGTACTGCTGGTCATACCAGCTTCATGGTCAGACCTTCTAGAAATACAATCTGTGAGTTCCTTGTAAGCGCAGGACTATTTTTATTTAGATGTTTCAGGGCCCCATTGCCTGAAAACCAATCCAGTTGTTTAACTTTGAGGAAAAGAGCCCTAATCTCTCTTGCTTCTATTCCATGTCTTTTACATCCTGAGACTGGAAACAATCTATATCCTAAACACTCAAGGTTTCGGGAATGTTAAATCAGAAGGCTCTATCTGCAGTGGGCAAGAGGACATGAGTTAGTTAGCCAGGCAAATAAACAAACACAGTAAAACACACAAATAAAGCCACCACACCTGCAAGAATGTTAGATATGTTAAAAGGGGTTGCATCCCTAGGCGAGCCACACTGGTTCACTTTTCATCACCAGTGACCATGTTACACATGCAGCTGGTGACATTACTTAGCCTCCAGCAAGGTCAGAGCACGCCGTGGAGTGAACAGAGAAAGAACTGTTCCCCTGTTTGTAGCAAAAACATGGTCAGAAGTGATTCGAACTCCAGCTGCAACTTGGCCTGCTTAATGATATCTAAGCAGTGCTGCTGTTATGGGCTGGCTTCCCTTTCTTGTGGAAGCATCCCGCTTTCACAAGACCACCTTTAAAACAAAGATACATTTAAAATATCTTTTTATCTCATGAGGCTTGTTTTCATAGGTCTCCCTAAAGCGAATTATAGGGAAATGATTATTCAGTGATTGGTTCCAACGGAGTTTTTTGTTGTCCTTTATAGGCATTCAAAAAAATTATCCGGTTGTGTGGCAAACTGGACTGAGAGGGCCAGATTTTGAGGATGCTTGTCAGCACATGGTTCATTCAAGCGCTTACTGGGGTTTTCAGAATGCCCATGCAGCTACATCCAGCTCGTATGAAGGACACAAGCCTGTTTGCTAAGGCATCTGAGCACATTTTAAATTCTGGACAAAGATGTTTAAGAATGCTATGATAATAATCAAAGCAATTCCCCGAGAACGAGAGAGCTAAAAGAGGAATTAAAACACAGACTGATGTGTTCTGAACTGTTTATGTGAAATGTAATACACTACACACTGCCCATCCTTAATGCAGAACTTATTATTTATTTGATTTCCATTAATGGGGATGTGTAGGAATTCTTAAGCAAGTTAGTCATATTGCCTGGTCAGTAGATTTAATCACAGGCACTATCTGAAAAACACGGTTCATTCTGAAAAACTTCAAGTTTTGCCAATTGCTAAAGGGGTTAATAGAGGCTGTGCATGAGGAAGATAACCTAGGTTTAAAAAAACTATAGTCATCATTGTTCATTTATTCTCTTTATTGAGGTAATTTAATTATCATATAGACACAAACATTTGCTCCCATGCTGGGCTCTTCACATCTGTTAGTAGAGATTTGATTAGGTCTACACAAATGTGCTAGATTATACCATCTAGTTGGTGAAATTCAAGCCACCTGGATATTTTAGCAACATCAATAAGAATAATTCTCTTTTTCCAAATCAGTAAATCCAAGATATATTAAAAAGAATTAATTAATGAGTACCAGATAGGCAAAACAAACATTTGACAATGAATCATATTATCAAAGGTTTTGTGGGAGATCCCTCTCAGCTTATGTTTAGATGTCAAATTATATTACCAAAACTAAACAATCTGTTAAACCGATCTCTTAATGCAGTAAGTCTCAGCACCATACTCTCCTTTTTCCCAAAGTCCTTCGTGAATGCAGTGCAGCATTTAAGGACAACAGCAGATAAAGCACCGGCAATAAATGTTACGTTAACAAGTCATTAGTATGAAATAGCTGACTCCTAATATTTTCAGTGCCATTAAGGTTTCAGGGGTTTTTTTAATCATGTGGGACCTGATGATGAAAACTGCTGATCACCCAAGGAGCCATTATGCATGTGAGTCAAGCCGGGGTGACGGCGTCTGAGCATTAACGCCCTGAGTGTGTGTTTCTGGGTTATGCTTTTAGAAAGTGAATGACCAAAAAAACTCACAGGGAATTTGTAGTAAATACAGCTGTTGAGTTTACACACAACGATATTAAATCTAAAAGGAGGGGAGAGAAAGCAGCTGTTGTCTGCTGGAGAACTTCTCTCGAAGTTAGTTTAGTAACTCACACAGATGTGCCATTCTTTTTTTTTGTCTTTCTCCAGAGGGAAGCTACAGAAATTAATTTAGGTAGAGTCTTTTTTTTTTTTTTTTTCTAAAAAAAGAATTTTTAGCTGAAGTCAGAGAGAACAAGCCTTCAGTCTGGAAGTATTTATGAAAATATTTTAGTCACTTAAATATTTGTGCAGACATAGAAATATTTGAATTAACTTTTAGCAAATTCTTCAGACTGGAAGAGGAGAAATACAGCATGGTCAAACTGGCGAGTGAGAGCAGTTCCTGGACCCCAGTAGATTTGATAAGCGTGCGTGTCTGTGCTAGTTCATGTTAATTCTGCTCCCCAGGCTCCTGTTACGAAACATCTAAACCAGGGAATACAGTACCGATTTGTTTTCTTCTCCTTATGAAGCAAAGTTGAGCGGAGTTCAGTTTTTTGGATTAAGAGCTTTCTCTCTGGATGGATGCTGATGGCCATGACCAGCCTGGGGGGAACGCCCCAGTCCCACATCAGGCTGTGTGCAGCCTCCATCGTGCTTTCCCAAGGACTTTGTCAGATGCGGGACTGGAATCAGTCCTCCGCCAGAGAAGAGGTGATGTTTCTGACACATCCATGCTCTCTCCTCACGTGTCCCACCAGATTTCATGACAGTGCAGGTGGTGTGGTGGCACCACAGGTACATACCCAAGGGATTGTGGTAACCAAAGAGAAGGGTTTGTCTACGCACAGTCTTGTCAGAAGTGGTGTTAAGGCTTATGTTATAACTTGTCACTGCAAGAGCAAGTTGGAGTAAAAGCTTTCTAAATCCATATAATTGTACTTAATTGTTTACGTAATGAAATTATTTTTAAAAAAGAACAATCGAACGATGATGATTCAGTCACAAGAATTTGGTTCTAAATCTCCAAAGTATCCTTCTCTGGGAAGACGCATTATCAGAAGGATGTGCTTTCACTCTGAGGGAGTTAGATGTCTACGAAACATGCCCAGTACATATACACAGCTAAAGCAGAAAGAAACTGGGTGCAGATCCACCAACCACAGCTTTGAGAATCCTGCAGAAAATTACCAGGCTTGCTTTGGCCTTTTTATTCCACTGGAATAAAAGAAATGGGAGTTATTGTTGTGAATCCACAGGTCTCCACAGGGAGAGATGCTGGAGAAGCACTAGAGATGCCCACGGGGCTGAAGCTGAGGTTGAAGTTACATTTTTGTTATTGATGAGGTTGAACTCAGGAAGGGGGGTAGATTTATAGACATTGATTTATGCTCTTGCTGTTCTGCTGAGAACACGTTGGGGCAGAGTCCAACCAGTTACCTGCTTTCTGCTGGTTTCTGTGAACTTCTGGAAGTGAGTGCTTTTTAAAAAACAATTTAAAAAAAAAGTAGCAAGATTTTTTTATATGTTTTCAGTAATGCAAGAAGAGATATATATTTGGTGGGTATTTCACATATTTCATTTCAAGACAGCACTAGAATTTTAATTATTTTAATGCCTGTGACTGTGCTCAATTCTTATATCAAAACTAGCCTGAAGAATTATTGGTTTAATTAATTCATTGTATTTTGAGCTGCGTTCCACAACACAACCAGCCACAGGTCTTAAGGTCCATAAAACCACTGGAGCTTTATGGCACTACATCAAGCTCTTTTCCCACCTTCATTATAGCCTAGATATGACTTGAAATTGTATCTTATTAGCCTGAGTGAGAATTACAGGAGGAACAGTGTTATAAAAGGACTTGGCACTGAAAAGGCAGATCCTCCAGGGCACCTACAGCATGTTGTTTTACTATATATGATAGCAAAGGTTTTTTATGTTGTGAGCAGGTGGTTTTCCCATCCTGTTCAACACAGCAGTCTGCAGGTGGTGCGTATGATCACATGTACTTCCTTCCTAAGGCATGTCCCAAACTGTAATTCCAGTAATAATAGTAAGAATAACGATAATAATACTGGGGAAGTCCACAGTTTAAGGCTTTTTTTCCAAGTAAGACTATTTAAAAACATATTGCAGGACTTCTATCTGTAGGATTCTGCTTTGTATTCTGACAATAAATACAGCCCTACTCCTCCTCTTCCGACCTGAGCACATCCCAGGACAATCAAGGTGCATCTTCCAAAGTGAGACGGTGATACAGATGCAGCTGCTTTCATGAGATCCTGGTTCTTGCTCATAGGGCAGGTTGCATTTGAATAACGTATGCCAATATTTTATAGTGCCTGGAGATTACTTCATTTAATAAAGTAAAATAAGAAGCAATTGGAACTAGGCTGTTGAAGTAAAAGACACTGAGAAGCTGAAAAGGTGCACGTTACAACTGGGAAAATATGACAAGGATGGATCTGGAAAGGTACTGCTTGAAAGAACAGGATTGATTGCCAAACTTGTGCACAAAAGTTATTAAAAAAAAAAACGTTTGCTGGAATTTCTCTAGTGCTTGAACCCAGCAATGAATGGATGTGATCTGCAGATGAATCAGGTCTGCTGTGCTCTGGCAGGCAAAAGTTAAACTGTGGACATGCAGAAGGTCAGACATGCAGCAGCCAGTTGGGTGTTTCTGGAGCTAGGCAGAACTCCTGCACTCAGGGACAACCATAAGGCCAAAGCGACCATCCAGCACCAGGGATGGAGCCCAGGGGTGGTGACAGTGCAGACTGCCGCACAAGGAATACTCAGCACCCCCGCTTTAACGAAGTATTGCTAATGCCTCAGAGCTGCTGCAGGAATAGCGAACGCAAACGGCCCCATTAAGCGTGCTTACTTTTCTAGATGTGTCTCAGAGAAACACTGCTGCGAATTTGTCTTGTATGCTGACAAAGCGCCCCCTTAGTAAAAAGTTTGCTGATTGTCTAAAGCAAATAGGAGCAGCAGAAAGTCTAGAATATCTTTAAATGGGCTACATATTGAATTCTATAAATGTCGGGCTCCCTGATTACTGAGGATCAAAGCCAAACAAGAACTGATTGATACTGAGCCCGTAAAAATCAATTCCTTAGGAAAACGCCTGCCATTATTTAGTCTTTTGGAATAATGAACGATGAAGGGATTTCAGCTGTAAGAGACACACTGTGGGCAGCTGCTGGTCGTGACTTCAGGCTTGTGTTATTGTTAACAGCAGCACAGGTCTTAATTGAGGAATAACTGGTCACAAAGAAAGAAGTTAAACACTTTTATGAGACACTGTAGTCAGGCGTGGACTATTTACCAAACAGGCCACGCCTAAGCAGCATCTTGGATTCACTCTCTATTCCAAACGTCTTGGATGGTTCACACAGCATATTTATCCGCCAAACTGATTCTTCTTAAATCTCTTTTATTGTATTTGTAACTACTATTAAAAGCAAGCTTAAGAAGGGCTTAGCTAACTTGATAGTAATCTAGAAAGACAGAAGATAGGCCTTTTAGCCCGTTTGCGGTTAATTACGGTAAACTCCTATCTGTAATTTACTCCTGCCCATAATGGAAAATAGAGTTGTTCTCAAATGTGCATCACATTACATGGGGTTACATCCCATGCGGTGACATGGCATTGCGTAACTCCATACAACCAGATCAAATGTGACATGTTTGTCACTGTATCTGAACAAAACGCAGGGATATGTTCTCGTAGAAAATACATTTACAGAGGACCCAGTTTGACAAGCCTGGCTTACGCCAAATCGCAGTCTCTAATGGAAATGCTAATCCACGTGTTTTTCTGCAACTCTTGCAGAAGTAAATCCAGAGTATCTTTTAAGCGGCAGTCTTTCTTTATGGTCTTCAGATGTGTATACATATACACAACCTCATCTGATTAGGGCCAGGCTCTACAGGCTGCCTGCTCTGACAAAAGGGTAGAAAGTTCTCGCCCGCAGCCTGTGAATTCTGTTCCAACGTACGTCTCTTCTGGTATTGCAGTATCTGAGTGCTTTTAATACACTATTAAACAACAGCCAATTCTTTGTCGCTCCATCTTCTGGTGGAGAAAGAAGTGTGTGCACTAGTAAGCGGGTAAAGCTAATAGGAAAATCTTTGAGGGAACAATTTTTTTCTTGCAAAATGCACTTTAGTTGAAATAAAAACATGTGATGCAATGGTATCAATTTTAAGGAGAATGTGGAGCAGAAGGAAAAAGTAAGAAGGGATTCTTATAAAGCTTGCAATGTGTAAGCTTTCATTTTTGAAGTGGAGATCTTTTAAATTTATGCTGCTTTCAGTATTGCAATAACCAAACTAAAATTTTTCAGCGTAGGTGAATATAATATTTCAGTTGGTTATAGGAAAGTCATGAGGAATTTCTAATTTTTCTGTCTTTCATCCCACATCTGAATTTAATCATATTTTAAAGTAGCATATTCCTTCATGAAACAGAATGTCTATCCTCCTCACAGGTTCCGCTTGGGGAATTTCACTTACTGCTAAGCAGCTCTGGGCAATATTAAAATTGCCTAACTAACTTCCACAGAGGTCTCGGATCCGTTGCTTGGCTCTGTGCCTTCCAATCTGGCTAGCCAGCAGGAAACAGTAGACTTTGAATACGGTTTTAAATTTGGTCTGTCTGAATACATCCTTCCATCTCTTTCATAAGATTCATTCTGTGGCTCACTTACATCGATTATTATTACGCCCCGTAACAGCTTCCAAATGAATTTTTGGCTCGTCTGGTTAAATGTCATCTTATGAAACAAAAAAGGACAGATCTTTAGGTGTCTATATGCGGGTTGGGACCTCTTTCCACCTCCTCACTTCTCCTCCCCAAGAGGTACATAATATGTCCGATGGTTGGTGGTGAAATCATAAAAATTCATCACTTGTTCACAATGTGGAAGTCAAGAAAGAATGAGTGGTCAGGAAGACAATTTTTTAGTGTAAGGTAATGCTGACCTTAGCAGGAATAATTTGTGCCCTTCAGCATCTGCAGCTGTGTAATAGTCACCAGGGAGCTGTCTGACTCTGAATGTATATATATATATTTTCTAAAAAGTGTCAGCCAAGTCAGAACTCCAAATGCAAAATGTATTGCTCAGGAACACTGGGAGGATTTGTGTCTCTCTCTGAAGAACAGTGGTGTAGAGAGCAGTGAGAGATACAGATGCAGTTGGAACATTTTCATATCCTGCTGAGGACAGGCTCTTTGCAATGCTGCTCAAGTCAGGAAAGAGAAAATTGCTCCATTTCTCTCAGCAATTTCACAAGAAGGAAAGTATCTCTAAAGAGAAATACGCTGAGAAACTTCTATAGGAAATGCTTGAGTTTTTGTTGAAGACAAAGGAATTCTGCAGAAATAAATGATGCTATTGTATGATATAAATGGATAACGGAATTGACTTGTAACCTTTTTTAGGTGGATAAATTGGCCTTTACAGCATTATGAATAAACAGAAACACCTGTCTGTGAAATTCAGTAGTTTTTCTACTGACTGAGGCATGTGCTGGTGGTGATGTTTCTCTCGTCGGTGGTATTCAGCATCCTCATCTGTGACTTTCAATGCTCAGCCCAAATTGAGTTTTGACATAGCTTCCATTGGCATCTATTGCTCAGTCTGGCATCTGGCTGCAAAGGAACCACTGAAGCTGTAGAACATACTGTAATTATTAGAAAGGACATATAATAGGATGCATGTCTTCGAACAGGGTTATCTTCTCTCTTGAAACTCACCTGTCTATGGAAAGCCGGCAGAACTCTGTATGCAATTTATCAGTTCCTTAAGCCTTGCAATAGCACTAGAAAGACTTAAGCAGAGCACAAAAGTCATATACTGACTGCACAAAGTTGTCTCTTTGTCTCAAGAACCACAGTACAGTTTCAGGGAGAAAAATGGGTAGACAACAATCCCTACTTTGGGGAACTTGCTGTAAGATGCAACAAATCAAGAGGACGTGGTTGCAGAACTGGTGGAGTCACAACAAGGGACATGGCAGAAGTGGTTGATATTCAAGTGCAAAGCCTCGCCTCTTCTGCTCTACCTCGAAAAATCCATGCAACAGTGAAGTGTCATTTCTTTCTCACCAGGTTTGTCACACTTGCTGTTGACTCACTACTGGTAACTTCAGGGGGATTCCAGTTTGTGACCATGACTTGTGCAAACACCCCGTGCGTAATATTGCTCCTTTCCGAAATTTAGTGACTTTCCCAGGCTGCCTTACTGCTTACTCACACCTGTGATCCCTTTGCTAAGCATTTTCAGCCTATTCAAGGAAAATTAATGGGTTATATTAGCCCAATCATGAGTATTTTAAAAGCTGCAATGTTTCCTCTTTGCAAATGTACACACTGGAAAAAAAAAAAAACAGGGCGGATAATTCTATATATCCTTATAAAGGCACCATGATTATTCAAAATCACATACCAGGTCCTAGTCATAGCTTTTGAATTAGTATCAGCTATACATTTACAGCAGATCTGTAGCTGCTGTGTGACTCCACTGAAATGAAGGAAGCACTATCTCCTCTTCCTTTTTGTAGGCATGAAAATATTCATTTTCTTGTGCAAGGCAAGAAAGATCACTGCATTAAGGGCAGAATAACTTCACATGAAACCCAGTCTCCTGGGTTCACAGGAAGAGCTGCGCACCCATGTTAAGGGCAGAATTTGGCCACCCTGTATAAACACAATTCAATATAAATATGAAAGCATTGCTTTCTCTTCCCTTGATCGTTCTAGTGAGACCAAAAAATCATCAGAAGGTGAATCGCTCTTGCAGCTGATACTTGCCAAGACATGAAAAAATGGGGATGGCCTGTGAAATAAGAGGCAATGGGAATAAGAGTGAAAACAAAGGAATTGCTCAAAAATCCTAGATGCTATCGCATGATAATGCAAAATAATTACTAAAACCTATGAATGTTGCCTCTGGTTTGCTGTCTGCCCTTGTGCAGAAATTCTTATATATGTTTAAAGTGTCATGCTGGAAATTAACCAAGATAAAATTAAAACACTTGTAATGTAAAATATTACATGCCTTCTCCCAGGAGTGAGACATAACACTCAAGAGGATTAGCTTATAAAAAGTCAGATAATCCTCACTAGTGGGATAAATATAACTTATAGAAATTCCTGAAGCATGCTCTCCAGAAGCATTTCACCAAAATTAATTTAGTAATAAAATTATAATTCCTTTAGAAATATTTGTCAAAAGTCATTAAAGATCCATCAAAGTCATACAAAGTGTTACTTTCGAATGTACCAAAATTTCTTTTCTCCCTCAGCTACATTATATACCTGCTTACAACTCTGCTCACCCCAGCAGTGACGAGAGGGGTGAATAAACGGGATTTTGTGCTAGAAGTCTTCTTGTGAACTATTCTGTGGTAGAAGAGAGAGGTAAAGACACATATTTGGTGTAGAGGAAAGAAAGTGCAGCCTTTGGGAAATGGGATTTGGCTGCAGCTTGCAGCATGCTGTCTCTCTGGGATGTCTCAGTGGTAACTGGGACAGCGGTTCTCAGCCGGAGAAGGAGGAAGGACTCCTGCCCAGGACTGACAGCTTTTCACCTGTTCTCCATTAAGGCAAAGTGAGTCAGCAGGCTGATGAGTTTAAAATTGAAGGAGCCCGAAGAGCTGAATAATTAAACAGGAAAACATCTGGGGAAATTTATGAGCGAGAAGGAAAGGGAGGGAAATCTTCTTTTAAAGTACTCCTCGGAAGAACAGATGATAACAGTTACTGAAAGAGCAGTGAAGGTGAACCCCAAGAGTTAGAGACCACAAAGGGACTGGACACAGCAGCTGGGTGACATGTTGCCTTGGTGTGGCTAAAGCTGGGAAAACAATTTCTGCGTAAGTGTCATCTGATGGGACGTATTAAAGAGTGGATCTCCAGAGCAGTGTATGCCAAAACTTAAGATGAAGGAAAAATTGGATTGAAGGATGCATTCAGGATTAGGTTTTCTTTACTAAAAAGAGGAAAGAGAAATGGACAGAAACAAAAGCAGAGGTAATGGAGCCATGTCACAGGACAGGAAAAGGGAAGAAAGATAAGACCAGAGCCTAGAACTGGAGGAAGGCTGAGGTGAGATAAGGCAACTGTGAGAGATGACATAAGAAAGGGTTATTTTGTTGAAACAAGGGGAAAAGGATCGAAAATGCTGAGGGGGGAGAAAGGTTGTATTAAAAAAATGGGTCAAATTCAGTCCTTTGTATCAAGTCTTGGGTCGTGTTATGTCTTTAGAGGGAACTTGCAAAAGATGATTCAACCTGTGTACCTGCCTTGGAGTACCAGTTTTCAAGGACAAAGGCTGATGAGAACTTTAAATTGAAAGCTGGGGAAAGAAAACTCAGATAACTGAGCTACGTGGGGGCATGTGGATGATTTCAGGCAGTCAGGTGTGGATGTCTAGCACATACAGCTAAAGAGCTAGGCTTGGACAGTAAGAAATAACTGTAATGCTGGCTTACCAGGACTGGGAACAAACAAAATGGGTGGAGCTGAGAAGCTGGAGCAGTTCATAGAATCCAATCAGATAGCAAACTGTAGTGAAATACAAGTCATGACTTGAGCATAGGAGCTGAAGGGGTAGGGCTCTTCAGAAGGGAAGACCAAAGATGACTGTGCTCGAGTTGTGATGTACATCAGTGATGTGAAAGAACACAAAGCAATCAGGGGAAATGCTGTCGATAGAATTGTACTGGGTTCAAATGACTTTCCTGATCAAGAGTAGAAATGTTATATTGGCAACACACTGGAAGCCAAGTCTAAATCTCATCTTTGTATTGGAGTGCGGAGAAAATTTGGTATCATCCTGAAAAGACGCATGCTGCTGGAAGTGGCCACTGGGAGAACAATTACCTACCCAAATCCACACTTAAGGAGAAACGTTCCTAGTTATCATACAGCCCAATTGTTCCCTCCTCACGAGGTCCATGGAACCAACCAAACAACTGATTCTAGTTTACAGATGGTTTTGATAGATGGAGAGGACTTTGAACAGGCTTTGTAAGACAATAATAGGAAATAAATCTAAATTCAATTATTGTGAGGTTTTGCAGTTTGAATTCCTTAGTAAGGTAAAATTGAGTAACAAGACTTTCACATTTCAAAAATACCAACTTCAACATTTCTGCCTAATAAAGAGAACACAATTGCAGAGCTGGGATGACTTAAACCCAGTGAAACCTTGAGTTTGTTTAAATAAAAATTAAAAAACTGTCTGGAATGTGTATTTTTAAGTCAAGGGGAAAAAATTATGGGGAAGTGCTCCAGATTTACCTGGATGGATGATGCATCATTTAGAAGTATCATACCACTCTAACTTATCCAAAGTAGAATTAAGAAGCAATTTAAGAAATGCTTTCATGGGGAAGAAACCCTGTTCTTAAAAACCTATATTTTAGCAGAAGAAGGTGCAATTACATCTAATGCTTAGAACGTGATGTTGGACAAATTCATGTGAGAATGAATGTGACACCTGTTAAACAATGAAGAAAATAACTAATACTAACAAGTGCACTTACATATAAAATTCTTGTTTAGATGTATTATCAACCAAATCTTTATTTTCCACAAAGCAGAGGTACAAGTATTCCTAATTTATTATTTGCAAACTTCCTGATTTTAAAATATACTTTATAAAATAGTTTGAAATTATAATACACACACACACAATTATCTTTTTCTTTTTTAAACGTGCTCATAAAATTTTTGGTAGAACTTATTTTCTTTTGCATGTCCTGAGAAATGGACTTTTTATAATAGTGTTTAAACAGAATCAGGACAGAGCAACAGGGTAGATGTGAGGCTGTGGGTGCACTAAACCCATGTGTTAAGGCTTTGTATTGTTATTTTCTATGACACCAGTCTTCGCAGCATGTTTGTCACTGACATTCGTATTCGATTATTCCTATCCCATGGCCCGTATTCCTCAGCTGTCAATTTAATACAGGTATTCCAAACAATGGCAAAATAAAAGTATTTATAATGACTCCAAACAGTCCCACACAGTTATTTTATTATTTGTCTGTTCACTTACATCATTGCCTTTGTGGAGAGTCCGTGGGTTGAAGGAAATCTCCTTTATAATTTCCTATAAGCAATGGATTGATGTAATTTCCCCTAGCTACAATGGCACTCCTCGAGGTCAGTAAAAAGTTCAGACTCTTTTTAAGCAAACCCCCTCCCTGCACTGAGGAGTGAATCCCACAACTGAGTAAATATTTTATTTTCATATATCACCCCTAGCACTGTAATACAAACTTTTCCAGGTAAATGGCTTCAGATACTGCAATACTGTTACCCGACTGGCTCGTCTGTCCTTTGAAGTCAGACTTTGCAGAACACAATCAAAAGCAAACAGAGAAACCTAAAGTGCTCTGGGTTTTTCTAGATGCTGTAATTTTGGTTTGACAGCCCTGGGTAAGCAGAAACCAGAGAGGACAAGCGGCAGCCTTCCCATGGCACAGCGCCCCGACCGACTCGCTAGCCTCACAAGTGGCAGCGGCACTTATCTGCCCCAGAACAGTTAGATCTTGTGAAGTAGATGTTTGTCTGTGAGGAGCAGAACAGAGGTTCACCCAGCGGCCATGTGAGCTGAAAGACTTCCAGACTCAGTTAAACCCAGAACAGAACGCCAGGTCGCCTTGTGTTTAGTTTAACAGAAGAGGGGCTTCGTCCTTTTGGGGTCTGAAGGAACAAAACTTTAGATGCAGTGTTTAACTGCGTAACTCGTGCAGAGTATTGCGCTATCAGTCACAGATACGTTTTTGGCTCTTGGATAAATGACCTATTTTCCATAAAGGCTGGACCACCTCATTTTGCTTACCCTTTTTTGCAGTCTTTTCCTTTGCAGTTCCAGCCCAGGTCACTGGGTAAATCAGCAGTGGCTGGCTGAAGATCTGGCAGCATTTGGAAAAGCCACGCTGCAGCTTGGCGACATCTGCCTGTGCACGGGAATGCCCCGAGGGTGCTTGTGGCAGCAGGGGGACATCAAAGCCCTGCTTCGTGCAATGCCAGTCCACACTCCGGCAGGCACACGGTGATTCAGACGTGACAGAGCTTGGTGAAATGGGTGAGTTTTGAAGGAGGTGGGTTTTAGAAGAGAGGGCACGGTAAGCGGTGCCCTGCCGGCTTACGGGCAGTTACGTGGTATTGCAACACCGTAAGAGCAGAATCAGCCTGATTCTCAGAGACTCACTCCAGAAAAACTCCCCAGTATGCAGTGACTAAACCTTTAATTACCTCTGTGAATGATGGAGAGAGGCTAAAATCTGATAAACCTGTTTAATTGTTGGCAATTACAAAAATAAAGAAAAAAGTCTTTTTGAAACACATCAGGTATTTTGCAATATCGTTTCAACACCGTAATGACTACTATGCTGCTCCTCTTAGGAAGCGGGTGACAGGAAATTTCTTCCATTAATTGTAGTGGAGCAGGATTAGACCCAGTGTTGCAAGGACCGGACACCTTCAGCAAAAACATGGTGTGGGGTTGGCGACTCTCATGCTTGGAGGCGTGGTGTTTATTTCATCCATCTCTTTGGGAAAGGAGATCCCTGTTTGTAAGATGTGGCTTTTCTCTAGAAATGACTGTGAGCTTCACCATGGAATTGTGGTTTGTATTTAGGGATAAAAGCAGTCCCTACGCGTCAGTAGGATTTCTTGTAGGTGAGTAAATAGCCATGGCTGTCATATTGCTCCCAAAACTCTACAGTCCTCTGTTTATCTCCAGTTAATTTCTTACGAGAAAATTCATGAGTCTTTTACAAAATAGTCTTTATAAATTATTGGCAAAGCTTGAAAGAGGGATAAGGTTTTCACTGATTTCTGTGTTCAGTGAGAGTAAGAGTAATAAAAAGGTGGCGTTTCCTGTAAAATTGTCAAAGGCAGAAAAAAAAATAATCCCCCAGCTGATTTAATATGTGCTGCTGAGGCATTGCTTCAATGTCCCTGAAGTTTGATTGATAATGTAACCTACCAAAATCTCATAGTATGCCGTCTAAAAGTGCATCTAATCTCACTGAAACCAGATACAATGGATTTAGAACACGGCTGAAAAGTTCAGGGATTACGCAGGAGAGGGAATGAAGCATCAGTTAGTGCCGTGACTTTGGGCTGTACTCGAGAGGAGTGGTTTGTTAGGGACTGAAGTCATTCCATGCCCCATTACATGAAAAACAAATTTTGTAATAGAGACATAACCAGCCTGTCTTGTGTTTTTTCCATATCCCCATGCTCAACCATCATCTGAGAACCTCATCACCTTCTATATGTTTAGTATTTCAATGAAGTGGGAAAGCACTGTTATCTCCAGATGAGGTTGGAGGAAAAGGTTCTCAAATGATGAATTTACAGATGGGGAGGAAAGGCACAGAGAGACTAAGTAATATACTGAAATTTGAGGCAAATAAGTGAATCCAGGTGTTCCTGCTCTCTCACCCGTCCTTCCTCTTGCAACTGTCATTTCAGCTGGGAGGTGAAATTCATCCTGTTGCAGAGACAGCACCAAGCGCCTGCAATCCTTGAGCTCTTTGGGCATTCAGAATCTGATGGCTTTGGCACTGCTTCTTTCTCCTAGATCAAACCCACCTTCAGCAAAAGTGTGACATGCAGCCACAGCAAGGGAAGATTTTTGCAGGTACCTTGTCAGATGAAGGCTGGCATTTACAAAGGCATGAAACCCTGCTTTGAGATGCAATTAGTTGAAGCATCCTAGTTGAAGCTAGGTGGGTCACCTGGTCTCTAAAGCCCTTCACCTGGTTGTCAGGTCTTTAAAAAAATAGCAGGATGCTAGTGGCTGGGTACAGTTACAGGGAGAGTGGTATTGAAAGCCTGAGTAGGAAAGAAAGCAGTTTGTCAGGTGTTACACTGGAGGGGCTGCAAAGTCCTTGGCAAACAGAGGAGAGGGGATGTGGTTGATGAGGTGAGTTTGTTTTATGTATTTTTGTTCTAGGAAGAAATAAAGCTGGAAGTCTGAAGAGAAAGGGGCTGAAAGCCTGCCGCTAGAGCACGTTGCTGTGTGCCTGCACTGTCTGAGGGGCTGCACCTGCCTGGAGGGAGCTCCCAGCGATCCGCAGGAGAGGGGAAAGCAGGCTGTGGCTGTGGGAAGAACTGAGCAGGGCTGCGGTGGGACGTTTAAGATGAGGCTGCTACATTTTACTGTGATATATATAAGCTATTTATCATGTTATACGTTAGGATGTGATGCTGACAAAATGTTCAAGTTTGCTGATGCTTTTATAAGCAAGAAAAAGGCTTTGTTAAATCTTACACAATGAAGTGTTACTCCAGTCTCAATGTCTTTAACTTCTACTGATGAGATGACAATCTGCGTGTGCCACCTCACTTTTAATTAAAAAATCACTCATTAGGAAGTCAAAAGCTTGTCTAGTGAGAGGAGTCTAATGCAATATCTCGAGCCCCATTTGCTTCTGTTCCCTGGCACGCCAAGTGCAGCAGGCTTTTATGTGGTGTGAAGAATGAGTGCTGTGTGAAACAGTGGGGTTCAGGTTTGCTGTGAAAGCCTGGGCCTTGGCAAAGACATAATTGTTCATCCGCACCTTAAATATACGAGTCTGTGCGATGGGAGGGTGAAAAGTAAGTCTCACCTAAGGACTTCCCCATAACTGCCATGCAGCGTGCTAAAACTCATCAAAGTCTTGGGACTTTGCTGCTTCATTTCTTAGACTGGGTGGCTACTCCAGGTGTGCCTCCTATCCTAGGCCAGTGAATACAAATGATTTTCTCCACTGCACGTCTGGATTTGCTGCTGATGTAGCAGGATGAGCTGTGAGCTTGGACCAGTGGATTTTTCATCCCCGCTTATGTTTACATCTGGGAAGCCTGTGCTGCTTCCCTCCAGCAATGAGAAGCACAGAAATGAACAGCAAGACTCCCATTCCCCCTTCTTTAAGAAGGTTCCTTTTGTGGAGGAGCTGAGTGCCTGCATCACTTTAAGGTCTTATTGGAAACATCAGCTCAGAGACAACATGCATCTGCCTTTCCTTTGACACAGCATGCGTGCTGTTTCATTTATTCTGGGGCTCCCTTACGTGCCTGTTTAGCTGATGGGGTGTTTGCCATTGACTTTGATAAGAGAGGCGCCACTATTCGTTCTTGCCCATCACGTACATACAGGTATTATACAACTGTGTCAGCTACGAGTGCGTAAGAGAAGCGATGAAAAGTAACTTCAGAATGAAGGTTGGGTCAAAAAAAAAAAAACACAACCCAAAAAATTACCTTTTATTTTGGTTTTCTTTTCTACTAGTTGCTCCTGATGTCTGTCTTACTACACACAATGATAAGTATTTACCTGTCACCACTGTGCCACACACAATACCGTAACCTGTGCAATACAAAGATCACGTGTCTGGGATTTAACCACAGTAAACTCTTTAGCCATGAGACAATTTTATTTCCCTCCATGTTGTGGAAGGTCTTGTATTTCTTTTAGAACCATAATGGAAAGAACAGATTCAGAGCTTTGGAATTCATTCTTTCTTGGTCTGAAACTGCCTGCATTTCATGACATTCAGACATGTAGAAAGTTCACCTTTTCTCCCCCAGGCATTTGAAAATGACGAATAACTGTGGGGGTGGTGGGAAAATAACTTTTTACTGTTATTATTACCTGTCTTACCAGTAATGGTTTATATTAAATTCTACTGCTTTTCTTAAGTTATTACTTGAGATTAGGGCTGTGAGAGGCAAAAAAAAAGTCTGAAAATATGGTTTAGATAGAACCAAAAGCATTTAAATGAAAACCAAGTATTACCAATGCTGGTCAAAGGAAACTTTTTCCTGAGCTAGTAACAAACCTGTTTCCTTCCATGATGGGCATGTACAATGAAAGTAAAGCAATGCAAACAAAAGGGCTAGACTTAAGTGCCTTTCCCAGAATGATGTGGCAATAATGTCTCCCTTCATTGAAACAGTCCAGCTCACCAGGCATACATCCAGACACAGGTGATTTCAACTGGCAGCCTCAGGCCACAAGGAAAATGAACTTATATGGATGGTAGCATGGCTGGGCACCTTTACAATATTCTGTTCATGTTAATTTTTCCCCTCAAAAATGATTTGAAAAGATTGTGACTAATTTTTGGCTGATTGGTAGAGTATTCCCTAGTAAATATGCTATTTATAGGGAAAAAAAAAATCAAATTTTTAGGGTGATTCGTTTGTAAATAGTGAGAGGACTGTGTCGACATGGTTAGATGTTGCCACTAGGTTTAACATAAACCAAATGAAAATGTACAGCTGTGTTCAGAAATTACCATTAATACTGCAGAACGGTTAAGAAGCCCCAGTTATAGACAGAAACCCATTATACTCAGCACTGTGTAAATACAGACCATAGATTCAATTCCTGCCCTTAGTCACGTCTAGTCTAAGACAAGAAATAGTAGGAGCAGATACAGTACCACAACAGCTGTAGTTGTACCAGACAGACAGGGCAGCACAAGGAAGTATTTAGGTAAGAGTAGCCAGAGTAAAAAAAAAGTCATTATATTTACTATGAAGTGTTTTTCTGTGGCTATCCCAGGAAAAGAGACGTTTCTAGAGGCATTTGAGAGAGACCAATGAGGGGGTTGCTGATATTTATGGGATCCTCTTCCATGCCTGAAGGTTGGCATGGGAGAAAGGACCGAAGTGCTCATCGGTGAACATAACAAATGGGTGATGATGGCAGGCAGCACTGGCTGATCAGTGGAGAGAGCTGACCTGTTGATAGCATAGCAAAAACAATAGGTGGAGCGCGGATGGGTCACCAAGGGCCTTTAGAGTGAAAATGAATAGCTTATGCTGGATGCAGCGCCAAGTTCACAGATGATGCACTGTTTTCATTTTTGGAAGTTTGAATTTCCACATTATTTTTGTTTGATTAAGGCTATTGAGTGCTTTTGACTTATTTTCTCATAATAACAAACATTCTATTCATTTTACAAGGAATCTATAGAAAATAGTTGACGGATTCCTTGAGCTCAGTGAAGTTGATGTCATGACATGTTGGTACATTTCTGTCCTATCAGTTACAATGGCTCAGTGCACAGAAAAGGTCATTTATATTACTTAATATAAATTGCTTGATTGTTCCTAGGAAAAGAGCATTGAGCGGGTAGTGGTAGGCTTGAGATATGTAGTATTAACTGCCAGGAGAAAGGCTTTCAAAAACTATCCTTGAAGATTGAATGCTACCCAAAGGTAACACCCGGTAGTGGAGTTTGTTCGGATGTGTCTACCCTTTTAACTTGTGATATTACATGAAGATTTCTTTTTATGCTTTTCCAAGAATTGAAGTTTGGTGTGGAGAAGCTGATCCCAAGATGCATTCTCAGTGATGAATGCACTGACAAAAATATTGGGTATGCTTTTTCAGTTTAACGTAAGCGGTTCACCTCCCTTCTCTGAGGGGGCATGGGCAGACATCCATGTGGTAACGGAATGATCTTTATTTGTCCCACTTTCTACTAGTGCCTGAGTGTTCAAACTAGGTAAATGTATTATGTATGCACAACTCTACAAGAAAACTACCTTTCCACCCTTGTTTGGAAGCCAGGGTTGTCTATGGGCTCTGTACATGCAGCACCTCAAATAATGAATCTTTGGTAGAAGCATCTCCTTGGTACCTGAGAACAAAAATTAAAGCACCCAGAAATCTCAGTTTGACCGAAGATGTCTCCACTTGTACGAGCAGCAGGCAATGTTCATAAGATAACATCTTTACAAACAGCTCCTTTCCCTTAAAAAACCCCAAACAAATATGGAGACTTGGCTTCCCAAGGCAGTCTATTAACCATCTTACTGATGCCCCAATTGCTGATAAAGTCAAAGAAAATGTTAAATGTCTTTGTCTGTGTAGGATGAAGCCCGTAATCCTGAATGAAAACGTATGCAGATCTTGGTGAGAGTGTGCTTGCCAGCGTTTCCATTGCACTTGCTTTGTTCAGAGCACAGCAATCAGCTGGGATTTAGCCATGAACCCTGTTTATTACAAGAACAGGAAAAAGATGTCTGTGTGGCGTAGTTTGATATTAGGGTACCGAAGTGCTGTTTTCTTAAGTGTGTATTACATGAAAAATCTTCATGCCATTCATTTTTATCAAAACTGCCTGTAGACCTTTTGCTTCCCATCGCATACTGCAACACATGCCTTGTAGCAATGGAAATCAGGGATATTTTGTATTCTGAAAATCCATGAGAAAGAAATTACAAGATCATGATGTCTAGAACCTGAGACGAAAAATTGTAGGGGGTGAAGAATCCTCTCTATTTCAGGAATACGAGTGAATGCGAAGAATCAAACCACGTGTTCCCACAACATCCCTAAAAGCAGTGGTTTTGTCTACAGCTGCTGTAAGTTGGTGGAATGGTATTGATTTACATAGATCTGAGATACAGCCCTTTGAAAAGGGGAACTCGTGCCCTTTTCTTGAATGCTAAATATAGTTGTAAGTACCAGAGAAAAAGGCATCCAACTTTAACAGTTTTAGCATGTACCTTCTTCTCTCTGGACTTCCACACCACCCTGAAAGCAGAGAAGCTCCTTCAATAAATGTTTTTGAAATATTACAAGACTAAGAGTCTTTTCTTTTTGATATTTGCTTTTAGAGGGGCTTATATATAATCCCTTTTAAATTACTGTGCCTATGGAAGTTTGCACGATAAGGCACCTCATAAATTAGGCTGTATTATATTGTATTGAAAGTCAAAATATGAAGCTATATTGGCTAGACGATATCTTATAATTAGAGTTTGGTTTCACCACCTAGGTGGAAGTGTTGACTTCTCCTCAGCCTGAAAGTACTGCTCTCTGCTTAATGTACATCCCTGAGTAAATCCCTGTATCTTGAAACTCCACATATTCATCGGTAAGGTTTCTAGTATGTAGTAGTTGATTTTTTCTCTCTCTATTTTTAGGTAAATGAAGGCTGAATGTTAAGTTAAATGCAAGATTTTCAGAAACAGGAGCCTATAGTTATTTTTTTTCAAATATTTGTGTACGGCCCTCTACAGAAGAGCTGGACACCGTATGATGCCTTTAGATACCACCAAGAGCTATTGACTGCTCAACACTGGGAACCAATCTACTTTGTTACCAAAATATGCAGAAGGATGACCAGTGCTCGTCACCAAATGGTTTATCTGCATCAAAGTGAGTGTTTCTGGTTCAAGTTCTGACCATGTGCAGGACATTTTGACACCTTTCTTTCTATAAGATATTAGTGTCATTATATATTTTGAATATAATTGGCCAGGACCAGTTCTAGTATCTGACCAGTCTCAGCTGAGTCTTTATAAGACACAGCTAGAGATCAGCAGCAGTTTAAAGGAAGGAAGAATACTTCATAAAGAATGAAAAATAGTGGAGGATTTTGAAGGCCACAGATGTCCATTCTCATGCAAAGTGGAACCAGTTTTGAAATTGGGTTAACTTAATAGGCTGTGAATTATACAAGCTCTTTAAGTTAATCTGATTTCATAGCCACCTTAGCGTATCCACACTTAACTGTCTGAGGACCAGAGCACAAGTCCTTTGAAGTGTCAGATGAGGTGGATATAGCTGCAAATTTCCATGCCATCGGAGGATGTTGCTGGTGGGATCTGCTGCTGAAAGGTATTTGAACCTCAAACTATGACATGAATAGGTTGGTACAGAAAACGTCATTGCCAGCACTCCATTGCTTGGAGTGATGACAAATGATTATGCTGTTTCTTTCCATTGTGTGCACAGTTCTCTGATGTTATTCCATCCTCTTTGCTATATCACAAAGATCATTCAGTTTCTGATTGAAGTCCCTGGCATCTTACTTCCAGTGCCCTGCGGCATTAACACATTGCATGATTCTGTTTCAACATCCTTTGCTTCTTGGCAGAGATTTCCTTCTATATTCCAAGCCTAGACAGTGCATGAAAGGATTTCTGAGCTTTTATAAACCAATCTTGGCTGCTTTTTTTTTTTTTCCTTTTTTTTTTTCTGAGGCAGTGACTAACTCGTCTATCTCCCCATTAGCTGTAATGAAGACATGAATTACACAGAGGTTACCTGAAGGTAAATGTCCCTGTAGGATTCCACACAAATGGTTCCAGAAATGAAGCTTTTTGGTTACAGAATTTTTTTTTTTTTAATAAATGAAAAATGTGTAAAACCTCAGATTTGTTTTATCTCTATTCAACTGAAAAAAATACATATGTGCGTGTGCATATACATATGCGTTTTTATATATGTATATATACAAACCTCCATGCACTTCTGTGATTGAACTTTTCATCAAGGCCAACATTCCGTCTTAAAACAAATATTTTTTGTGAGAGAGAATTTTCTTTGGGAAAACTGATTCTGCAAATCTTTTTGTACTTGTTCCAAGCAAAACAACAACAGACTGATTCTCTGCTTGAAACTGCTTGGAAGGTATTTGATACCAGTCCATCCAAAGACTGTGTTATGAAGCAGTAGTCTGTCCGATTCCTCTCTCAGGAAAGACTAATAAATTTACAAGTGCTCAAAAATCTCCCAAATAACCGCTTCTGTCCTTCCCAGCCCAATGCAGAGCACATTACGTAATGAACGTAAACAGCAAACGCACACACCAATATTTCCTGTAGCACATAACTGCATCCTCACCTAAATGCTAATCACAAGCTGATACTTGCCTGCATAAATCCAATCAGTTTCTTTCAGAATTGCATGAGGAGTGATTCCTTTCATCTGCATGGGAAAACATCCAAATCGAGTATCACATTTGTGTCCTCTAATAGCGCTGTTTTCTCTGAAATATACAGCAACAGGCTTTCGACTTCTCACAAGTGTCCTGACAGCAATACGCTCAGGCTCGTTTTAATTTCCTCGGCATCCAGCTCTGAAGGCAGAAGGGTTTTTAAGTGGCTAGACATACATCCTGCCAGGTAGTGAGCAATTCAGCTCAAAGAAGGTGTTTTGTCACTATTTATGGTTGGACGGTGTGTGGATATTAGGTGTGATGAGATACAGAAGAGGGACTCTTGGCTGATGTAAACTAGCGTAGCTCCTGACAAAAGGAATAATTCTGGTCTGCTGAACATCAACACAACAGTATTACAGTGTTTATTGCTGAGGGATTGCTTTTAAAGCAGGAAAGATAGAGAAAATCTGGGGTTTAAGTTTGATCCGTTGTTTTGTTAAAGTTCTGCCCTGTCCACCCGACAGCCCTGGCGGGTGAGGGGAAGGGGGATATCCTGCCCTCTGCTCAGCACAGGCTCAGCTCCGCTTAGCTACACACTTCTCTGCAGTTTCAGGTACCTATTTTCCACGTTATTATATGTGGTAGAGGGTACGGTGAAATACTTCTGTCATGTTATTCCCCAACAGATGCTGTCTTCAGCTTGGTGCCATCTTCAGCTTGGTGAGAGCAAGCGCCGGGTGGAAAAGCTGCAATCTCACAACCTATAGGTTGTATAACTGATGCAGGTCCTGGCACGAGTGTGTACCCAGCTTTAGGCACGCGGGAATTTTGAGGCTGAACAGGAACATATCTACAGGTGTTAGGAAGAGCAACTCGGTTTCTGAACTCCTTTGATCTCAACTTAGTTCAGTTTCAACAAACTGGACTTCAGAGCCTCTGCTCTGCCCAAGCCCCGCAGCATCCTTTCCCACGTCTGACTTTCAGTCTCTATGCATCACTTTCGCAAAACAGGAGAGGGGCACAGCCTCAGAGGGGGTGTCGCTATGGGAAAATGCTGGTTTACTCGATATCGTGGCAATGGAAGCCATAAAAGGACTGCAGAAAACAATGAAGGATATTTTGTTGGTGGTTTTATGACATACCAAATGTTTTTTAACATTATCTCATCTCCTTCAGGCACGTAACAATAAAACTAGCATTTTTACATTAAGCCCAGGATGAAATTTAGTAGAGAATTAAACCTAAAATAGAATGAAAAATGTTCCGTGCATCTTTTGTTTCATGGTTTTAAAAGTTGCATGGATTGGCTGCTGCACATTTTTTTCTCGTCAGTCTCCCAAGAAAGCAATTATGTAAGTCCTCATTACAAGTGAGTCACCAGCATTGTTTTGTTTTGTAAAATGGAAATGCTTTAGCACTGAATTGCCTCAGAGAGTGCGAAAGAGCACATATAAATCTCAGCCTGCTTCTGCTTTACCTCTTCATAACTCAGAAGCAGTTAAGCAAATTAGAGGTACTAAACACCTCTTTTTGTTATTGAAGAAAAGTAAGGTTAAGGCTTATTCATGAGTAACTGAAATGGTGTTGTGGAGCAAGCTTTAATAAATCACTGAAGGCAAGATAAAACTTAACAGAGAAACTGCTTTACTTAATATTTACCAGATAATATTATTCCCAATATCTTTAAAGCTAAATTGCCTTAAATCTGAACTCCAGCTTTCTGCTCTAAGAGAACTTGGAAGAGGTCATGTTTTGAGCATATGGGTAAAACAGCATTCCATAATTGATTTATTAACACATGAGGTCATATTTATGATTTTCTGTTTGAAATATATGAAAGCAAGCTATAACTGTATAATCCTGTATGATCTATTCAACAAAAATCTGCTTCAAAAGTCCAAGAAGCGAGTGAAAGGAGGGCGAGGAAAGAAAGAAAGGCAGGAGAGTGTATTTTGTAATGGTTAAAGGTTATTCTCCAAAGGACAAATTAATGTAATTTCTATTTGGTAAGGATCATATTGGATGTTTTATTTGCATTCTTTCACATCTCAGGAGAGGTGTTGCTAAATAAGTCCAAATGGGATAAAAAGAATGTTTTTTATTTAAATGTAAACACTCCAATTTTCAGACTACAATGTCACAGCATGCATGGGGCTCGGAAACACTGCCTTAAGAAGAATCTTGATGCCCTGGACTTTTGTAGGCAGCTTTTTTTTTTTTTTCCCCCTTTCTTTTTTCATCTGTGAAGTCTTTTTCTGCATATCATTTCTGAAATGTGAAGCACATGCTTGGTTGTTCTGTAGCACAGGTCCCTCTTCAGCAGCCCCTGCTCACTCTCTATCAAAGTCAAAACTCTCTTTGAAGTGCTGTGTTTTGCCTGAGCCCTGCGTGCTGCAGAGGCGATGTCTCTTCCACTGCACGTTCTTCAGAGCAGGGACTGCTGGGGTTTGGGGCTCGGCCACGCTGGGCATTCACCCCTGCTCTTATCGTAAGAGTGTTTAATCACCGTTTAAACACACAATTTGATCCAACAGGTGCTCCCACCGCCTCCTCTATGTCTGGCTACAATTTAGTTGCCATTTCTAGGTTCAGGTCTGAGAGGCATACTTGGGTCCTCACAAGCTGTGACCTCTAAGATCACCCAAACTCCCACCAGTCATTTGCACATGCTTTCCCGAGGCTCTGCAGGGGCTGTGCATCGTCTGGTCTTCTGATTTGTTCCGGGATGACGTTACAGGAAAACAATGAATTTAGCATGTGATATTTTGAAACAATGAGCTTAGCACATGCCTCTTAACTGTCAGACTCCTTGTAGTTGTTCAGGTATTAGACATGGTATTGATTGTAATAGAGAGCATGGAAATGTTCTGGTAGATACTGTCTCCTAATCTGAGCAGACTCTACCCTCATGTGAGTATCCAGAATTAGTCTGAGTATACTCCACCCACACTCTGGAGTATAGTGTCTGGATGAGAACTCATCCTCTCTCCTTGTTACATGCTTCTGTACCAACCTCTCATCTTGTTCACCTGCTCAGCATCTTAGGTACCTCATACTCAGGGACCATTTTCCTTCAGAGGCAGCTCAGCAGTACAAGGTGGCACAGGGTTAGAGACCTGATGGTCTCCCAGTGGTAGTCCTCCACGGGAGTGACAAGTGTCTCCCCTGGGGAGAGTTGCTGTCTGGAATGCTATTTAATAGGCTTGTCTTGGGCAAGCTGAGACATGATTCAAACATATAATATGAACAGGAGTTCGTAATTTCACATAAACAACCTTCTCTCTGTTATGATCTCTTCTCAAAGGCTGCTGATGGATTGAGCTCAAAAAAAACAAAAGGGAGGGAAGGACATTAAATGAAGGGAAAAAAATTATTTTCTCCAAAAATGTGGCGAGAAAAAATTTGAAATGTCACAGAAGGTGTTTCACCAGCGCTACAGTTGGTTAAAAATAAACAGTGAGAGTTTCCTGGTTTATTTAATTTTCTAAATAATTTTTAAAAATTTATTAACTCTGATTTATTTACTAGCCAAAGTAAAGATCATCCCTCAGAAAACTCATTTCAGGTGTGGAAAAGTTTCTGTGCAAGGCTAAATTTTTGAGAGCTTTGTTGATTGTGGAATCTTCTGTTGTGGAAACAATTAATAAAAATCGTAATTGTGCAAGTCTATAGAGATATTAAATGGCTTAATTTCAAGATTTGGCTGTTTCCAAGAGACTCTCTCCATACTTTATTGTCTTATCATTTCTGGAAAATAGTCTGTCAGTGTTCTGAGTAGAGTTTGTGTGTTGGCTCCTATGGAGAATATTGTGACATTTTAAGAGGTTTGTGTGCGCTTTGGTTCATACCGTCCTACCCTGCTACGTACTTTCTCTATCTTCTAAGATGCTGTGATTCACCGTTCAAATTAACCACAGCTTTAGACAAAGGAAGGTAAAGCATATATAGATATAGGTGCCACAATCTGTAGTATAAAATAGGTTCCTAAGACCTGAGTGGCTGGGACCTGACACCCCAGTGAAGGCTGAGCCCTCGGGGTCCCACGGTCCAGACTGAGGATTCTGTAGCCCAAAAGCTCACCATCGCATTGATGCCCAGCTGAAAACCTGCACCTGGCGCTGGGTTTGGCACGGGCGGTGAGTGCCGGGGGTCCAGGCAAGGACTGGGGTGGCTTCAAAACCCAGCACTATATGCTCGTGGCAAGCTACAAAGATAAATCTTATCCAGAGCTTCTATAGTTGTTCCTGAGATCATACAGTAATCATGGATATCCTCTTTGAAGAAAAAGTGCTTGTTTTCTAAAGCCGCTTGTTGGCCTGTGGCAAAAAAATTGCTATGGGAAAAAGATGCTGACAGACACATGAAAAACAGTTCAAGTTGTGTTATACTGTAATTATCCTCCTGCAGTTAGGCATTCATATAATTTTGGTATGACAGTGTACTAGAAATTTTTTCTTTCCCTGTGATTTTGGTAGGGTTCTTATTTTAAAAAGAGTCGGGGTATATTTATCCCCTATCCCCAGCCTGTTATTTTTAATGACTGATGGAATGAGTCATTGATGCATTAAAATAGAAATAAGGTTTATTTTGTGAGACCTCATGCTCTTGAGAACCCTTTAAATGCCTAGAAATTCCTATGGGAAGGGAGCACGTCACTGCTTGTGTGCACCCTGAGTTGTCTTCCAAACACATGGTCCTTGCTGGCTGAAGGGCTAACCCATCCCTGGGGCAGACTGGAGGGCAGGTGCTGCTGCAGGTGTGGAAGTGGGTTAGGGACTGAAAACCGCAGCAGTGCCAGTCATGGTGAGCTTTCTGTGTGATGCAGAATGAGACTCTTTCTTTTAGAGAGAGAACGTGTAAAAAGCAGGTGATGTAAAGTCAGTTTTCTATAGGGAAGGCAAATCCAGTCATTCTCTTACCAACCCGTATACTACTAAAAACCAGGTGTTCAATGATATTGAAAGGAAACAAATCAAGATGTTAATCAGATGAGGCAGGAACCAGATTTAAAGTGTTCCATAATCATTCAAAACTTATTAGAAAGGAGGGAGGAGGAATGTAATTTTGTCATGTCTGAAGTATTTTTGCAAACATTTTGGGGAAGATTTTTGAGCTGAAGAAGATACTGACTGATCTCCATCCACAACAGTGAAGTGACTAATTCATTCACCCCGGGTAGTGTCTCCCATCTAAGGTGTCTGTTTCATGGAGAAATTTTTTTATCCCTTTATTCTTGAATTCTTTCCTAAGTTTTCTTTTCATTCTGAACTGAAAAAAAAAAATCTATTTCTGAAAATTCAAATTTCTGCATGAAACTGAACTGCTGCTCTCTGGTCCTTCCTACTTATGCAAGTTTCTGCTCATGGTCCTTTACAGTGTTTATTACTAGCTACTGTTGAGCAAAGTGCTGGAGAATATGATTCCACATCTAATTTAGTGTGGCAGTTCTTGCAAGTTTTATTCTGTTTAAGAAACCTTCAGCCAATTATCAAATACAAAATAGGCACCCCTTTACCCACCCGCCCACCCCCCACCCCCCCGTCTTATTAAATGAAAGATTATTTTAACTGGGACTAAAATAATTGAGTTTGCATATTACATATTTAATGTCAAGGACAGACCATATAATTTTCTATTTTGCCAGGCTATACTGTGATAAACTGTTCAGAACAGTCCCAATGGTATTGTATCTTCAGAATCATCGATCATACAAGTCTCCTGTAATGCTGCCATAACAATGGTAAAAAAGCCATCACAGTTTCACAGGGAGGGTTACAGCTTTTTTTAATGTGGGGCACGAGCATCCCAAACAAGGAAGATATTTAATCTGTCTGTTTTGTGGCTGTGGTTTGCCAAAGATTAGGATTGGGATGACACAGCTCCTGTGATACGAGCCAACCAAAACACTGCTCCGTGGCACGTGGCCCGTTTCACCCCCAGCAGTGCAGTGTGATGTAAGCAGCTCAACCACCCTTTGCTGTTTGCAGAAATATTTTCCCAGTCACTGGCACTGCAGGTGATGTCAAACTGGAAAGAAGGAAGGCTGAATTCTGTGCTGTCCTCCCGGGCTGCCTGGAATTTCAGGCAATTCTCTGGAAATAGTTTAGATATTTGTTTATTTGTTCATTCTCCTTATCTCATGAAGTTACAGAATGCTAATGAGATGTCTTTCTATTTATAGAAAATAAAACATATGGGAAAAGGATTATGTCTGTCACACACTGCCAAGCTGATTTCGTAGAGCGACAGATCTACAGGGAAAGTTTCACTTCCAGTACTCCCGGGAAGTTGAACTGAGACTGTGAGCCAGAAAGCCTGGGTTCCTGTCCCTCCATCTGCAAGGCACTTAACCCCCAGTTCCTCCACTTCATCTGCAACTTAATTGGTTTAACTACACTTCCCCATCTTGCTCTGGGTGCTGTGGGGTTTATTAATGTGCAGAAAGTCCTTAAGATTCTTGGATGTAAGTTTTGCTCCTCATGTTTTCACAGTAGCTTCAGAAAGGGACCTGCATACTAGAATACAGCCTTCGGGTTTTCTAAGTGGAAGGTCACCTCTGCTACAATGTCTTTTACTGAGATGGGGCTGTGGTGGATAGGATCGGCCGTTAATAGGTTGGTTTTGAACAATCATTCAGTCCCTACAGAGCTTCTACACGCTTTTCTTCAGTTGTATGTCATCCAGATGCCCCTCAGTGACATCCCCCCTAATACAGAGCTGGAGCTGGTGAAAAGGGGCAGGCAGGCACACAGCATACACAGCCATGCAGAAGCTGAGATGCGTCTCGGGCATCTCATGGGGAAATGGAGGGGTAAGAGTGGTGATAATGCCCTTGGTCTTCTCTCCATGCTTGATAGATCCCGGTGAAGCAGGTCTTCATGCAAGGTTAGAGGATCATGAACCTGGAACCTGGGCTGAATGGCACTGTCAGCCCAAGCAGAGACAAATCCTTGCACGTGTGATGTAGAGGCTTGGTTTGCATGGCAAAGTACAAACTGGAGAGCTTTATGAGCAGGCAAACTGAAGTTGAAGGCAGAGTGGTCCGGATCTAACTTGCACACAGTGCCTGGTAAGGAGCGTTTTCCCTTTGTCGGCTCAAGGTGTTCAAAGGCGGTTCCTCAATAAGAGACTCTTGGCACTGGAATCTGTGTGGCGCTGTTGTCCATGGAATGTCACCCCAAGTTTCTATGGAGTGCGTAGAAAGATCCCAGCCATACTGGCTGTTGTCTTGGCTCACCTTCTCCCATATCCCTCCCAGTCACATCAGCAAAACCCATGTGTGCCCCACAGCATGGTCTTTCCCATGGAAGAAGTGATCATCTGAAGCTCAGCCCAAGCATGTGTTTGCACCTCTGTGCAGCACAGAACCACTAAGTCAGGGCTTGAGCACAGACTCAGGCTCACCCTATGCTGGCAGGCTCGTAAGCCCTGAAGGACACCCACCAATATCAGAGAGGGTAAAGATCCCCTTCACCTCCCTGCTGAATCTGTGCTAAAATGGCTAGTCATCAGCTGCTAAACTGGGAACGATGCTGTTGATCCCTGGAAGAGCTGAGCTTAAGTGTTTCAGTGTTTGGGTCTTTCTCCTGCCCTTCTCCCTCACCTCCCCTCTCCCTCCACCATCTTCAAGATGTCAATGAATTAGAAAAGAAGCTGCAGCTGAAGTTGTGTGGATAAGCAATGTGGGCATGGAATGCATGTTTATGTAAGGCTGTGAGATTCTTACTTGGGTCTCAGGCTTGAAATTTACGGCGCTGAAGGATTCAAGCTCAGTGTACAATGAAATAAGCAGCATTTTCAGAAAGAAACTCACTCTAAGGCAGAGGAAGAAAAGAACTTGCCTATCACACATAATTGTCACTGCATTCGAACTTGTTCTGTTGCCTGTGTCTTGCAGCCAAATCCTGGTCTCCTGAGCAAAACCGGACAAAACTTATTTTGTATAGGGGATCTCTGCAGGGACTGGATTTCCCTCCATAGGCTCCGGCAGGGTTCCGGCTACAATTCACGAGAAGCAGCAATGATTGCTTCTCCTGCCCTCTCTGCAGAGAGAGGATTTTGCCCAATGGATCTGCCATGCACCCACCTGCCTTTTTTCAGGGCTTATTTATTTTCAAGACAGGCAGCAGTGCCTGCGCCTTGTGCTGAGTGCTCCTTCCCACTGTCTGGAGAGATTTCCTTGCCATACAGACAGCCTGCTCTCAAGTCCCCCTCCTTCCTCTGCCCAATCATTAACATAAATCATAACCTAGCAGATGAAAAGAAATTTCCAGTCTTTGTGATCTCCTGCCAGAGTTCTCCCAGTTTTTCTCAGTTTGGGAAAACAAATGTGCATTGCAGCATTTCCTGAGGGTTGACAAAATAGGGCTGTTTCAGACCAAGGAAGATGAATGCTGAGCACAAGGTCCTGCCGTGGCCCTCAGGTGGAGCTGTGGGACCTCCATGGAGAGCCATGGGGCAACAACACATCTCTGCACACCTGCCACACTGCTGAGCTGACAGAGACATGGGAGAGGGTGATGCGGTGAAGCCTTCTTCACCCTTCTCCATGGGCCACCAGAGCTGTCCACAGCTTCGCAGCCCAGGACACGTGCCTGGAAGGAGGGCACAGCTTGTCCCCATCCTCCGGCACATTCCTGGTGACAGGGTGAGGAGAGGTGCACCAAGAGCGGGGCAGGGGCTGTTGTTCCTGCTGTCACCCTGTTGCAGAGCTGCCTCCATGGTAAGGGGCTGCTGCTCCGCCAGGTACACAGACTCTTTATGCAAGTTGAATGGGGTCTTTAGGCCCATTTTTTTTTTTTTATGAGAGTTGTTTACCCGATCGTCGGCAATCCTGACACAGGGTCTGTAGGGACGCAGGCTGAGCTGTTGGTGTTCTTCAGTTGTGATCTAAACAAGACATGATTCCAAGTGCAGTAACTTCTTGGAGAAGAGGGCAGCTTTTTAAGAGGACTTCAGACAAAGAACGTATTTCCAATAACCCTCCAAGAGGTGAAATCACTTTTAAAACGCTGTCAGAAGTCAATAAGAAGTTCAGCTACGCTGATAAAAATGAGCAGCTTAAACCAGACTTGCAATACGAAACGGTAAAGCTTCCCTCTTCTTCAGCGTACCCCCTGCCTCGCTTGTGCTGGAGATTCAGCGTCAGAACTTGTTTCCCACAGTCTCTGCCATTGCGGGACAGTGCATCAACACTGAGTTTACATCCTGGAGCAATCAGGATGTGTAGGGATACTCAAAGATTACAACTTCACAGATGTGAAGAAGCGAACCTGGAAAATCTGGATTCGGTGCAATCAAATGGTCACATCTCAAGGTCACTAAAGGCAGATAATAGCCCAATAACTGGCCTCAGCCCTTCAGCATAGCATAATTTTAATAGGTTGATCCAAGTCCATATGGTCTCATTTTATTGTTCCTAGCAGCCTACGATATTGAATTTTGAGGTGGATTTTTGAAATGGATATGGTTTCCAAATTTATTCTGCTCAGGACTTCAGCGTTGCTGTTTGAAATTTTATCTTTATTTGAAATCTTTTATGAGGAAAATACATGTCATGTGACACAATTCTGTTTGCTTTGCCAGGCAGCTCCCCTCCAGGACGGGCAGTACAGCGAGGAGTGCCCCTGTGGGGTTCTGTGTTAGTTTGTTAACTGAGTAGAACCTGACCTTACAAAATGATGCCAGGTCTTGTTCATCTAATGCATGCCTTGATTCGTACAAGTTTTATTAAATTCCTCAGCCTTCCACTCCCTGTGGTGTTTTCTTTCTTTTTCTTTTTTCTTTTCTTTTCTTTTCTTTTTTTTTTCTTTTTGTGGTGGCCTAATCCGCCAGCCACAGAGTTACTGCTGTCCTCTATCTCCATGAAAACCTGAATATTTCAAGTCAAGGGGACACTCATGGAAGACCTGTTGAGACCATTTTAGATGACATTACTTCATGATTTAAACTTCAACAGCTAAAGGAAGACTAATGTTGTGCAATGTTCTCCCACTTACAATCTTCGTGTCTTCAGCCGTTTTCAACCCAGAACCGGGAGCGTTACAGAAGCAGTTGATTTCTTCCTCCGTGGGGAAGAGACATGCATGTAATTGAGAGTGTTATACACGGGGTCAGGTTTCTGGTGCGGTTCTTATCATCATCATTTGATCTGCCATGATAGGGCTTGTAGCCCAGCTGGCATCTCTGAAGGCTTCTGTACAATGAGTAATAATTATAAAAACACAGACAAAGAATGGTACTCCAGCGTGTTTGCTGATAAAGTGTTCTTTCAGAGCCTGTCGATGCATTCATAGGAATTCCTTAGGAAAGTAAACACCAAAAGCGTGTGAACATAGCAAAAAAAAGTCATTTAAGGATTCAGACGAATATTTGTAGGAAGCATGTTACAGTTTCTTTCAGCTTTACAAACAGGATTACATGAGTAATCTTCAAGTCATAAAAGGATAAACCATTTTTGGAAAAAGCCCCCAATGGTTTAGGTATCAGCAGGCTTTCACTCGCTAGCAGGCGTGCGTGCGTTTCTGGCCCACCTCTCTTGCAGTGTACAAAACACAAGGAAAATCCCACTTCTTTAGGCCCAAATTTGCTATAATCCCGATGAATACGCAGTTTACATGACATTAAAATGTCGTCTCCTGTACATATATATGTATGACATTTTTTCTTTGTTTGAATCTCCCCTTTCCAAGACGTCTCCAGGATTGAGCTGCTACTCAAACCTCAGTTCCCCAGTTTTGGCCATGCAGTTGACAATGTCCAAGGGATGGATGTTGTAGCTGGTGAGTCCTTCAGATTCCCCTGTATTCCTGTGGAGTCTGGGGCTTTCAGCATCTCATGAGAGCCCGGTTCAGTTCCTCCTGCGATTTGTCCTCTGATTCCTGCTGAAGGCAGTGGGAGTAAAGCTCTTCCAAATAATTTTGAGGATTTGGGGATATGTGAATAGAAATAAACATGTCAAAACAGTTCACAATTCTGTAAGTGTCGATGAGGTTGTAATTACTAGGACTGCTTTGGCTGCTCGGCTGCAATTCCTACCGCTGCTCCTTTCCATTCACAACAGCTTGACTTCTAAAGAACCCCTCTGACTACTGGTGTATACAATTAATGTATAAATGGAAAACATAGCTCAGATTCAGGCAGGTAAAGTTTCATAGAACTGTTGTAATGAATACGGCAATGATAATAAATTCCTTCTGACCCTTCATTGGGTGCACAGTTAATTTAGTGGACAACTGAAAAGACAGGGGGTCATGAAACTGCAAGAATCAAGGCTGTGTTAAGATGTAACTACATATATTTATATATCTGTATCTCAGTCCCAAATATTACAAAAATAATTTGATCAATGATACCATCTTAAAAACTATTTTTAAATTGATTTTTTAACCTGTTCTTTCAGAAGCTGTTAGATTAATTGAAAATATGTTCTTTGAAAATTAAGTTGCAATGCTGAGTGCTCCATTTTTTTGTGTGCACATCTAAGACTCATTTAGTCTTTGAGGCCCTTGCTCAGGTGTGTAAAATAGCATTTAAAAAAGAAAAGTGAGTTAAAAGTTAGTCCAGTTCTGGAATAGCTTTTAGCGTATGCACCTGCTCTCTACACAAAACAAAAAAAAAAAACCAACCAAAAAACTAAATTTTAATTAGTGATTTGGCATGGTCTGTTCTTCTTAACTAGCAGTGTCTTTTATTTCTTCATCCGACAGCCTCCTCACCCCCAGGGTATGATGGAAAATGACTCATTTTCATATAAGGTAGATAAGTTTAGTGAATATATGACCTACAGATTTTCCTAATTTTTTTATAATATAATGTACTTTGATGCATTTCAAAGATAATCTGTCTGATGCTTTGCATATTCGTACTTAATTACAGCATATCTCAAGATGATTTACTACAGTCAGATAATTCTGAAATAGTCTTGCTATGGAGGGCGTGCATACCACAGGCAGCTGAACAATTAGCTGTAGAGTTCATAGGGGAAATTACATGTGTGTCTGGAAGTGGGGAGGGTTGGCATAGGAAGAGCTACAAATAAAAAGAGATATATGGCCTCATCTAATGTTCACCGATGAGGTCTTTCTGACAGTTTCAGTGTATTTTGGCTAAACCCATATGTTATTTAAGCATGGTCCTAATTCCAGCCTCTCAAAGTAATGGGTGATGAGCAGAGGAACACTGAAAAAAAATATTCTGAAGAAATTTCTGAGCTTACTTGCTTCTTTTTCCAGTTCGATATCATAATTTTCTAGTAAAAAGCAGATCTATTTTAGGGGCAGAAGAGTCTGGAACAGCATTTTGGCTCTTTATTTGACCGTATGTGTTCATGTTCCAGTGTCTCCCTCCACATAAAATTAGCCTGGAATGAAGCGATCGGCGCTTGAGAGCATTTCAAAGCCGTAGAAACAGATCCACACTTTTAAGGCCAAATGAGGACCGCGAGATCATCCAGGCCGACCTTGTCTATACCACAAGCTATAGACAACTGGAAATAAAGAGGTACCTCTTCAGCCTTTCAGTAAATGCTGTGGCAAAGTGGGCACATCAGCCCAAAGCAGGTGGAGGCTTCCTGTGTGAATGATGGGCTACCCCTGAGCCACCAAACAATACCAGGGTCTCCATGTCAAGCCATGCAGGTGTTTCCATTCATAAACATTTGAAGAAAACACCAGGATATTAAGTAATTTTGGGGGTTGAAAAGCTTTTCTGGAATTGAGGATTCCTTTGACTTAGGTAATAGTCATATTTACTTCTTTTGATTTATTTTTATTTTAGCTAGCGGAGTTGTGGGGACGATTGCCGTGACCTATTTATTTTTGGAACATGTTACTCTCTCTAGGAATTCACTTATTTTCACCTCTCCAATCAAGCGTTAGCCTGGCAAAAGAGTCATCTGTAAAACTTGCTGCACATCTGCAAATATCAAATGTCCACCAACAGGCAAAAGACTCACTCCACTTACTTTTTTTGTCAGATGGTTTCATTTAGAACCCAAAGGGTCAGGAGTCACAGCATGACCTCATCAAATTAGACTCAACTGAGAGAGGTGTTTAGCACAACAAAAAGGAAGTAATCTGAAGGACATTAAATGCAAATGAGACTGCCATGTGCAAACTTCAAAAACACCTGATCCAAATGAACAGTGTTGACGGGGGTCGAAGGGGTGAGAAAGAAGGTTTCATATTTTGGTTGTGGTTTTTTTTTTTTTTTTCTTTTTAAAGGACTATCAGCAATATTACATCCTGTAGAGCTGACTGAAAAACTCAGAAGTATGTGACTATTTAAACTTAAAAGTACCCACTTTTATTTTTGCCAGGTTAGAATATGGCAGTATTTACTGGCAGGAGTTTGGCTGGCTTGTAGAGCAAACCTGGTAGCAACCCTCTCTCTTTTAGTGGAGTCGTTACTAAACAAGTATTTTTAGAGCGGGTTCATTATTGCATGAGTCTCATTTTTGGGAGGGAATAGAAATTAATATTGAATGCCTTATTGAAGAATCACAAGGAAGCTTCAGTTGTTGATGGTTCTTTCATACAGAGAAGAAAAAGCTCGTTAGAAGGTTTGCACATTTTCCCTTCAGGACATTAATCCATGCCCCCATTGGCTGAGACGTCTTTCAGCCATGAAGGCAATGGGGCAGTGAAGGTCTTGTTATAATGGAACCAGGCTATTTCCAGATAATGTGAGTCAGATTGACTTCAGGGATAGATCTGCTTTCCAGATGTTGGATATAGTCAAGTGGAGCAGGGAGACAGAGATGCCAGCTACATATAAGGAGAACCTTGGAATAAATAAGAAGGCCAAAAAGCTGTGTTTGCAGTGAGTAGCGCTGAGATCTTTGCGAGTTAGGGAAAAAGCTGATAAATATTTGCTGCTGACAGACACAGGGATGTTTAATTGTATTGAGAAATGAGCCAAAATAAGATCAAAATGGGATCAAAATAGGACTGAAAGCCGTACTTTGTTCGGACCTAAATACGTCCATAAGAGCGCAGAAGACAGGAAAGTGGTCGAAACGGCTGGTGAACAGGAAAGAAAACCAACTGTACTTGCTCACAGAAATCCAGGACAAACTAATACAATGAATGCAAGAAGCAAAGTGCGATTCAAAGTTTAGGTAGAGTAAGAGCTAGTATCAACCCTGCACACCCAATCCAAGGCCCGCAGGAGCCAGTGTAAGCCCTGTGCAAGTGTTAAGGCAGGGGGATGTGTTTTGTTTCTTTCTATTTGACTCTATTCGTCTCAGTTTGTCTGCACCCTGACAGCCATGAGATCAAAATTAGCTGTCTAACCACGTAGCCAAGCTCTAGGCAGATCCGTGCTACACACATCACAAGACGGTAGGAGTTGGTATGGACAGTCTTTGACATAGAGGAACAGGGGTGATGGGTGAGATCTTTGTGAACTGCTGCCAGGCAGGCTGAGCGATGACCGTCCATGTAGAAAGAAGAAGATTGTTTTATTCAGTGATAAGCAGATGATGGACAGATTGCATTATACAGGTCCGTGCTTTCAGGATTCTCTTTCCATCCTCAGTGCTCCCCTTTGTAGCTGGCGTGGTCTCAGATGCAGTTCTGCTCCTTTGAGGAACGTGCAGAGCAAGCCCCGCTAGAAGGGCAGGAGAGAGGAACCAGGCGTGTTCCTCCCATGGCCAGTGGAAGGTGCTGCTTTTATTCCTTCAGCATGGAGCGGTTTTTCAGGACTGCCTGCAGAGAGGGTGCAGCTCATGGGAACAAGACCAGCCCCACGATCAGGTGTCATTTTCTTAACCCGGCCAGTGGGTCTTATCTCAGAATCAGGCCAGCTGGCAGCAAGCTGAAGGCGATTGCTGGCAGTACAAGCAGTCAGGGGAGGTAGCAGGAGATCTGTACAGTCGAGCACATACACTCAGGGTGTGGGGGCTCACATCTGGCTGCAAGATGCTTTGAACAGTTTGTTGGACAAAGGCGCTTGGTCAAAAAAGGTCAGGGCAGGTTCAGTTGTACTGCCAAGGGTGAAAACTGTAGTGAAAGTCAATAAAAGGCTCTCATGGCTTCTAGTTTACCCAAATAAGGAGAGAGAAGAATTGTTAACAAAGGGTTTTCACTTACCTTTTCAAGGTCATAGGAAGGTTAGCTCAGCTTCAAATTGCTGCATAAGCTTGAAAGGAAGAATGACAAAATGTGGATTAGGAAAATACATGGTCTTATTTTTAAAAGGTTGTTCTACTGAAGTGGTAGAGGATGGTGTTCGCCAGGAAGGTGAAGTGCAGGCAGGGTGGGAGGAATGCTCAGAAATTTGTAGCTTGAGCATTTTCCTACTTGTTTTGGGAAAAGAGTATAATGACAAGAAAGATTTTCATGTTACAGCTGGGTGAACTTCAGTTACAAGAAAGATGTATGTTTTTTACGGTGTTGGTGATTATCTGTGGGCAAAAATCATCAGGAAAATTGAGGACACCATAGCTTGGCTGTTTTCTGGAAGCTATGATTTATTTACAGAAGAAGTCATTGAGCACGATATATGGCAGGTCAGTGAAATTCTATCATTGGGTTATGGAAGATAATCTGGTAGAGCATCCTGAGGTAGGAAAGTTATTCTTTAAGCTTCTCTTTATATATAAAGGAAAGGATCACGGGCAATCATCTGGGCTTTGCAAAGCATGCTAGGCAATTTTAGTTCTGCCTTTAGAAACAGAGAGCATAACTGACTGAGGCAGAGGGAGAATGAATCATTTTCACTGCTGAAGAAGTTAATTTTACTCTTTGCAAGTAGTGTTTTATATGAAAAAAAAACAACAACCCACGTATAAATTCCTGTTTCTGCAACACGATTTTTCAGTTCCAAAGATACCTGAAGAGTTTGACGGCCAGTCCCGTGATAAATTCATGGTAGCTGGATCTGCAAAACTAACGAATCATCTCCAGGCAGTTCAGTCGTCAAGAAGCTAATGTCAATTTACAGTAAAAAATATCTTCTTTCATACAGAAATAAAAATTAGTGTGTGTGTGTAGGAGGGAAGTATCAGAAAACGATTGTGCACTCAGTTTATAAACCAAGGACTGCAAGTACCCCAAATGCTCTTCAAGTATTGCAGTGTGGAAAAATATCAGGGAATCTCCATCATTTTTGCCTCTTGCACCTCCGGTTACACATTGTTGATACTGCATTTTCACTGATCATTAAAAATAATAATACAAACAGAGAATTCAAGGAAACTCATGAACAAATATTTTATGGTATTTACAAGGTGCATTTTTTATGAGTTGATTTTTCTCCTCTTTAAGTAATGCTTCATCTGTATCTAGGGATGTCCTAGATGAGAAAAAGTTTACTAGATATAGAATATAAATATCGGGTGGTCAAAATAGAGAAGTCTGATAATAGTTTTAAAATAAACCAAAGAAGCTTTCGTATAAACAGCTAGAATAAATATATGAAAAAATGGATTCTCTTAATAAAACGTACTTCATATGTGTGTAATTAAGAAAACGTCTCTATTCACATTCATGTATGTGTGAGAACATACATGTGTGTGCACTCACATAGTTCAGCTATACATGTATACACATATTTTATATATTTACAACATCTGTTTATTATGCTGATATACGGTTTTCAGCACTGTTGTGCTGTTTCAAACTGTTCTAAACCAAAACTGCTTAACACAAAATTCTAATACTCCAGCTGGAGGTAAATGTCACCCTTCTAAAATAATGAGCTATAAATAGAGCTTTTGTTTTTACTGTTTACTGGAGATAAATGAGATTTTGAAGTGGTGTGCTATCCTGAGAACATCGAAGCTTTCCATCAATATATACAAGATTTGACCGTTATTTACTGGAAATAATACCAAATTCATCATCATGGCTTGGCTTCGCGGACGAAGATTTGGGAAGGGCTTTAAACGTGAGTACACCCTTCAAGCCTGCGCGGTGGATTTTTTAGGTGAGGCTCAGCGTGCGCGAGACTGGCCCCACCCTTTACACCTGAGGTTCATCTGCCAGGGCCTAGCGAGCTTGGACGGTGACAGCGAAGTCCTCAGGTCGTAGGTTTGGTTAGAGTATCCTTCTCTTAGATGGATGGCTTTACAGGGCTAAACGAGCTCCATCTGCCCGGGTTTGGAGTTAGAGTTGTCCTTCTCCTAGGATGGTTGCCCGAAGGCTAGTGAGCCCATCCTGCCCGTGGACACACTTTGTCTGACCCTTCAGTTGAGACCTGTCTGGCTTGGGAGACCCTACCGGAGGCATATGCCACCACCAGCATAGCTCTCAACTTCACAAGGGCACGCAAGCTCTTTCCCCACGGCAAGGGGGTGCCCGTTAAAGAGAATACCAAATTACACTAGGCTTATAAAGACACTAAGCAGTCTGAAGCATGACTCAACGGCTGAACTTAAAAGTTCAGTTCACTTGCAGAGATGTTACTGGTTCCAGCTGTGTTCTCTGTAGAGGGGATAGGGCGAAAGTATTTGTCCAGCTGGAAATAGAATAAGCTCCATGGGGCTCTACGTTCAGACTGAATACACATCAGAAACTACACAAAGAAATGCTGAAGATGAACAACATTGACTCAGAGTAAAACCAGCGATAGTAGTTGAATCACGCCACAATAATCTGAGATACTTTACCCTCTACATTCTTCCAGGGAACTTCTTCAGGTGACGCTTTGTTTAATAATGCAAAATACTCCTATACATAACCTTTAGAATCTCTCTTAAAGTCTTGAGTGATGTATTTTCATAATTGAAATTTATAGTACTATCAGCATTGGTAATTTATGTGTTTTAATTTAAAGCATCTGGTTTTAATTTATACAGTTCAAGGTTTTTTCAGCGGTTGTCCTTGAGTAAGTATTTGATCTTGATACTACCTTGTGAGTCTATATTTGATGGCCATCTTTCCAATGGGTGGGTTTTCATTAAAAGTTAAATCATTTTGTCTCAAACCAAAAATCAGTTTTTCACCAGTGAAGTGAAATTGGTTTTAAATAACTAAAAAGGCTGTTCTTGCATTTCAGCCAGCTTGGAGGATGAAAACGGTCCCATTCATTTCCCATTTGATTTTGGTCATTCTCACCTTCAGGTTTTTTTTGTAGACTGATTCAGTGCTGCCGTGCTGGATGATATTGAGACTTAGGAAAACACCACCATAACAGAGAAGCTCCGCTATTAATTTTCAAATAATAACCAGGCTCAGTGTTTCCAGTTAAAAGCAATGCTCTTTCTTTGTCAGATGTATGGCCTTGAGCAGCTTTCTTAGCTTCCCTTGTGGTTTTAGGGTGACTCATGTATTTTGATGGTTTTTCTCGAAGACTCAGTTGCTAGGGTCCTGTAAATGCATTCAAATTCCATTTTATTTTAAAGTGAAGAGTTTTCTAGCTACTTGGCTTCAAAGACATGGTCAAGAACGCAAAGATCGAAGGCTCAAACACATGAAGATATTAACTAAGGAACCCAACACTTCATTGTCTGCAAACCCCATAAATGTGAGGGAGTTTCTGAATACATGGGACTGGCCTTTTGCAAAAAAAAGTCGCTATGATGGTTCCCTAACAGCAATTCCTTGGTTTCAAACCAAAGTAATTCAGCTTGGATTACTCCTACCTGCTGTCATCTGCTGTCCTTGTCCATTAATGCTGTAGCAAGGGGCTTTCCCTTCACATAGGTGGTGGCAGTGGTAAGGGGAGAGTGGGGTGGAAAGAGCATTTTGTGCCTGGAGCCCCAAATGCTCCTTCTCTAGTAAAGAAAGGAAATATGGGTGAAGTGTCCCATTGCCCCGAAGCTGGGGATGCTCTCTTTACATGTCTGTGCCTTGTTCTTTGTAAGAGGGTGAGCTCCTGTGATTATGTATGCGCAGGGAACAGAAACTAACAGGCCCTTGCTCCAGAAATTGGTAAATATCTGAAGTCTCCCTGATGTATATTTCCTGCCAGTAAAGAAGGAGACATTGAAGACCAGAATTATAAGAGAGAAGGTGACTAGATACACTTATCATTTTAAATGCATCATCTTTTTTGCTCTTTACCTAATTCATTAATTACAAATTAGCTTCCAGGATTTCATAGTAGGAAGCTTTATAATTATCTAATACTAACTGCTGTGTAACATACCAAAGAACTGTGCCTTAATTCGCTCTTCATAACTGATGGTGGATATAAAGAAGAGATTCAATCTGGAATATTATTCTATCAGGATTAATTTCTCTGAAAATCATGATACCATATCGTACATTTAACCAGGAACACAGCATATCTCCAGAATTGGACAAATTTTAAACCAAGACTGGGAGGCTCTCTCTAGCTACTCTACTTTCATTGGTATGAAGCACATTAGTCTAATCATAACCTTGGACTGAATTTTTGGTTACTGGCCTTTTTGAAGTGAACCACCATGATTTCTGCTTTTAAGAAGTCTTGGTTTCCTGCCCAGAAGCTGGCCAGGCTGGGAAGCCTTACCAAAGTCTTTCATTTGTTTAGCATATTTACCAGTACCTGAGTGTAATCATACATCATTTTCATCCTCTGAACCCAACTCTTAGACTTCCAGAGCTCCAAATGGGAATGTCCTAGTTATCTGAAAGGACAAAATATGTCTCTTTAGAAAGTAATCCAAAATAATTTGCCTTTGGGTATAAGAGCTGTAGGAGAGTTGGAAGGTCTCAGACCGTAGCCTTGCGGTAATCCAGTAAAATCAGAGTCATGGTAGCAATTTTATTTGAAGAAATTTAAATTAATCTTTCTTAAAAAATTAGAAAAAAAAAAAAAAAGATTAACAAGTCCAAATCTTAATTAAATGCTATATTTTAAATTCTGTGAATAATATTGTTTAAGAAACATTTAATCATTGTATTTTCTTGTTTAGGATTAGCTGTTTAAAGACAAAAGACTCTAGGCTCCAATTAACTGCTGCCAAAAATTAATTTAAGTAGCCTAATTGACAACTTGCTTTAAGCTACATCAAATCTTGGCATAAAACTTATTGTCAAGGGAAAAATATTCCTAATTTATTACTTTATTATAAATGAAACTATTGACCAAAGTGCACTTGCTCCACTGAAGCCATTATGTAAAACAACAATATGTAGATGACGATGATAATGAGTCCTTGTCCTTGCGTGTAAATACAAGTCGCTCTAAAATTGCGCCGGTTGTTAATGACTGTTGGGTGCCACCAGGCTAGAGAATAGCTGCAGGAGAGGCAGGAATCTCACTTTCAGGCAGCGCTACTGGATCCCAGCCCTTCCCCTGCGATGCCTCCCCTGTTGTGCAATATTCATGGAGGTGAGACTGGGTTCCTGACGGGCTTCAGACAAAGCCTGTGAGCCTGTTCTGCTCACTGTGAAAACTGAGCCCGAGTGCCTTCCACCTCTATGCAAAAGAGAAACGTAAACTGTTCCACATGTGGGAGCAGAAAGTGATCGCTGCGGGGAGAAGGTAGCGAGGCTATTAAATGTAAAACCAGGGCTGAACAATCAAAATACTTGTCTGCGAGTGTGCGAGATACTCGGATATCTGTGAACAGGGATAGAAAATTAAAAGCTGTAAGTACATACTGTAAAGCTCTTTAGTTTCTTGTTTATGGTCGCAACGGGCCAACTTTCAAAGCCACTTCTTGAAACGGTGCCCGTGGTTTTCCACCTGCAACTAGTTAGACACACAAGTCCCGTATTTTCTGCACTGGCACAGCTAATTTGCATCCCTGAATACCCGGCTGATTTACAGAGGCATTAACGCCTGCGTGGGGCACGGTTCCCTGGCTGGAGCCCTCGGTGTGTGTTGTGGAGAAGCAGCCCCTTCCCCACTCCCACACCCACACCGCGCTGTGGTGCTGTACCTCCTACCATTTGGCTTTGCCACTCGCTGTTTCTTGCTGTCCATCCATCTCGACTTGCTGCAATGTGAGCCCACCTACTTGATGCTGTTAGCCATTATATTGTGTATTTTTCTTCCCAGAATTGCCAAAAATGATTGCATCAGGAAGGTAGCTTACTGGCGCGCAGCTTTCCCAAGGAGTCTCTTTGAAGGCTAAAAAGGTTGCTTGGAAAATATAGTATCTTGGCTCAATTTCCATTGTCTAGGCACATTTCATTTCAGAAAATCACAAGCTACCAACACAACCATGTCATTGCGATTTTTCAAGCATTTTCTTTTTGTGCGTGTGTGTTTTATATCTCGGTGAAGTCACATCCCCTCCAGGCTATTGGAACAAAGCTCAGCTGAGAGCTGAACGTACGGAATGAGAGGAAATTAGAAAGGAAAAGTTAATGTCTGAAACCATTAGTATGGGCATTTCTCCCACAGCCTCCACGAACCCTGGAGCAGCAACCTCAGTTCACTCCGATAGGCATGCTGGCTTGGAGACGTGTTCAAAGTCCAGTCTGGGTGAAAACCTGCGAAAGCAAAATCCTCCCAACCAACAGCGCAGCATCCATAAAGCCTAAGAGATGCTTTTGAAAAGCTCCCAGGGCACTGTGACCCTTCACACCCCTCCTCCACTGAACAAACCGTTTAAGACCGAGATGTGCTGCAGAGATAAGGAGCACTAAAGAATTTACAGCAGGTGCTATTTGAAGAGACTTCGAACAATGCAGAATTACCTGTGCCCATTTAAGTCCATTAATCTTCTCCTGTAAAAATAGCAATAAACAGTGATTTAGAAGCAGGGAGGAGCGAAGCTGGAGCCCTGAGGGTAACAGAGAGAAGGATCAGTGCTTGTGGGTAGTTTTCTTTCTGTTTGTGCAACAAGTGACTGAACTGCCAAAAAATGTAACTGTGGGTACAGCTTAGAAAATACCAAATTACAAGTGTGGTGGCTGGTATTATTTAGCAGATGTATGACAGGGCTTCAACTAGGTTATAGTAGGTGCTGTGTAAATACACGAGTGATAGCATCCGGTGCACAGAAAGAGTTCACAAACTGCAAACACCCCCCTAACAGATGGACGGGCTTACACGGAACGCCCAGGGAAGGCACCGCAATAAAGAGGTGTGCTAAAACAGAGCAACCGCCTGAAATTCGAAGGTAAGCAACAGCGGTTAATCACAATAATTACCACCTGCATAGCTATTATCTCAGTTGTGGCTGCTGATTGTCCACAGCCTCAGAACAAAGCCTTATTATGATGGATAGGCTCTGGTTTTGAAACTAAAAAACCCCAGAGACCTGACCAGAGATCACCGGAGCCAAGGGGGATTCTTTCCCACTGGAACAAGCCCCGCGGCATCAGGAACCCATCAAAAAAAAAAGGTGATTTACATGAATACAGCAGTAGAATATTTTCTTCCCGAATGAAAACAAACGAGCTGGCAAAGTATTAATTTAAAATACCTGACTTGTTAATGACCAATATATGTTATAAAGGTTGCTTCTGTGAGGACTTTCTGCCTTGCTCTGCAGGTGGCTGTGTGTCTGCCCTGCTCTGGTATGTGGGTACCTCCCCCGGAGGCTCCGGGACCAGCCGGGCACGGAGCAGTGATGCACTTGCTGCCTTCTGGCTGGGAGCTCTCTTGGGAGCAAAGATGGTTGTGACTCTAGTAAGGCTGCTGAAATTTTAGTAGGTATTAATACTCTTCAACAAGTTAACATTAATGTAAAAATGCCCTTGTTTTTCTTCTGCATTAAGAGAAGAATTTCTGAAATTGTTTTTGAAACTATTTTGCTCATTTTTTGTATGGTCAAGGGCTTTCTCAGTATCACTTTAAAACAATTTAGATTAAACCCATTGTTCATTGCTCATTTAAAAACTCACAGAAATAGTTGACCCTTTTAAACCTAGCAAGCTCGAAATAATTATGACAACACTTTTCCTTTCTTTTTTAAAAAGCAACATACTTCTGGTTTTGATCACATTTATGTAGAATATTGTTGTAACTCTTTTTTTGAAGGAGGCAGTAATTTCAACAATAAATGATGAAAACACCTAAAAATCTGAGGAAGGAAGGAACTAGCTTTATTTAAAATATTTTGTAAGATAATAAATATAATTCCTGAAGTGAAGCAGCTGATTAAATAGCAATTTAGTCAAACTTTAGCTAGCAGAAATATTTCCTTTACAAATTACACTCCTTTCTTCCTCCCCTACCCCTCGCTACATTCCAGGTATCCTTTATTTCTGGGCACCGGGCAGCACAACGGGAAGGAAGCGAGACCTGAGCACCCAGGCAGAAAACCAGGCCTTGTACTTGAGCCAGGAGGCAGCCGGGATTCCCGCGCCGTACAATGCCGCGGCGTCAGCGCTGCGCCGCACCGTGTAACGAACCCCGAGTGGCCGCCTTTCACTTCTCAAGAGCTGAAACCGCCTGGATGTTGAGCGCTGCTGCTCCCAGCTCCAGCCTCCAAGTGACTCTTTTGCCCAACAATAACACCGAGAAAGGCACAAAGACGGTTGCTTCTGCCTGGCGCTTTCGGATGGAAACTGGCCAAGTATGTTTAGGGTCAGCAGGACCATGATGCTCTTTGCTGGAAACTTAAGCAGAGTCAAGGGGCAGGGGCTGGCAGGGATGGTAAAATTTATATTAATAATTTTTTAAAAAATGGCAATTTTTTCCAAAATTGCATTTTTGGAAAGTGCAGGGGAAGGTTGGGGTTTTTTTTAAAAAAATCACCCCTTAAATCTGCAGTCTGGGTAAGGTTTGCAACAAAGCAAACAATAATTCTGGAAATGAAGAGGCCTCTATCTGTATGGCCCAGGTTATTTTGCAACTTTGTTCTGACGTACCTGAAAAGAATTCCTCTCCCCCATTTCCTGATAAGGAACTCACCCTCCAAATTCCCCACGCAACGGAGCGAGCCAGGGGGAACGACATGGCGCTCCCCTAATTTCCTACACTTAAGCTTTCATCTGTGAAAAATCCTTTTTATTAAGGGCAAACTGCAGTATAATTGAGCTAAATCTCCAGCCTCTGTTGGAGGTAGCAATGCCACGCACAGTTCACTGCAATGCCTCCCGTCCCAGGGCTTTTTATGAGATCATATTTCACGAGGAAATAAATTTCCTCCTCCGGTCTGATGCAATCAGTTTACCAAGTGGTAAATAGCTATGGATATCTCATGTGCTGGTTTGCAAAGTGTTTGAGGATATTCGAAGATGAAAGTTGCCAAAGATAAGATCTTAATCACTCAAATCTGGAGAGGGACTGAGAAAATGGCCCCATAAGGATGTCGGGGCAGGTTCCCTGGGGGAAGCTCAGGCACCCCCTGCAGACACTCAGCTCTAGCAAGACCCACAGGAAGCTATTTATCAAATAGCCCGTCCCAGTGCAGCCCTGCTTCGATGACAGCTCCCAAGTGACAGTCTTCTCCCTGCTTGCAAGTCCCAAAGCACTGGCTTGAATTTATTCATCTCCAAATTGCAGCTATGGAATCTGGTGTAAAATCATTTGGTATAAGTACATCCATTTCACTTCTCTTTCAAGAAGCAAAGGAAGAGAAAACCTTCCCAAAGAGATATACTTCTCCCTCTACCTACACAAATTTTCATGGGAAAAAAATAGACGGGCACTGCCTTGTGCTGTAAAAATCAGTGAACTGAGTTTTCAGGGAGCTGCTTTTGAAAAGGCTTTTGGGTAACGTGCCCTAGCGATGGCCCAGGTGGTCCATAGGCACTCTTTAATCCATGGAACGGGCACTGCGTGCTCTATGGAGGAGGTAACTCCTCTTAGATAGCTGTCATGACAGCTATGGTTGTATCACCATAAAAATCTGAAAACTGTCCATGACCAGCAAGGAACGCAACAAGTGTGGTCTTTGTGCCACATTCAGTCCTGAAGCCAAACTAAGGAAGTTCAAAGAAATGTGTAGTCATGCTGGTTTCCATCAAAGCTTTTCCCTAAAAACTAATTTGCCTCAGACAAGAAGGCCAGCAAGATTGCTAGGCTTCTGGCAGCAACTTCTTGAATAAATCCTGTGGATCTCTGCTCCGAGAGAAACTGGAAACTCAAAACTTCAAACTGAAACTGGAAACCTGTTCTTGCTAAGTTTGGATATATCGCTTCCAAAATAAGATGGGAGATCTCCTAGAAATTCTAAGATGTAGACCAGAAACTGAGGAGATTCTGCCAAAACTGGGGACATCTGCCCTATTGCATCAGCCTGAGGAGAACCCTTCTTCCATCCACCCATGGGAGATCAGCTTTCAGCACCATGAGAACTTCTCTTGTGAGTGGGCAATTTCCACATGCTTGGATTTAGAAGACACATTTCACTGCCACTTCCTGGGAGCAAAACAGGAGGTGTCAAACGTGTAACCCTCATCACGATATCCCGTCTAGGCTCATTACACAGGCCAAAATGTTGCCTTTCTTTTTTTACCTTTCTTTTTGATAATCACCTTTTCCTCACTTCTCAGTGTTTTTGCAGTAAAGAGGTTGGTGTAAAAAAACCCCACCTCCGTGGGATTTATGCTTCCGTTTTTCAGTAGGTACTCGCTATTTAGTGCTTCCTTAATGGGAGATTGTGAAATACCTAAAACAAGGCCAGCTCTGGCAAGATAACGAACACACGAACTCTTGAGATCAGTGGTAATTGCATATTAACGCACGCATCATGAACCAAAAATGTGTGGATCAGAAAGCAACTCGGGATTAGGTTCAAAAGGTGACGAAATGGGAAGCTATCATCTCAAGCGTTTTGATGTGACAACCAAAGGATTTACCCAGGTCAGAGCGACCCGATGAATTCACTTGAAAGTGAATCTCCTTGGAAGCTTTCCTTCAGCCTAGAGAAAGCACGAGGGATTAGAGAAGGAGTTCTTCCCAGACAGGGTGATATTCAGCTCAAGCAATCCTTTAAGTGCACAGGACAGAAAAAGAGGGTGATGGGCTAAGGGTTAGGAGGTAATAGCCTCTCCCATGTACAACCACCGTCTTTCCACACACAAACACATGTGCTCATATAAATTCACCCGCAAAGCGATTTGAAAAACGGGGTTTTTAGAACATTGGACAGGAAAAAAACATCTGAATTTTCTTTAAAAGAATTTCAATTATTTTTAAAAAGACATGTGTATGCACCCGATGATGCAGGTTCGTCCTGCAATGCATACATTTTTGTGTTTTCCTTTAGACCTTTTTAAGCACTAGGTGGTTTCCAAACCTTTTGGGGACTTAAAATACATGCATATAATGAAAACTATAAACTAAAAATAACTTGGGAAATGAATGAAGTTCAAGCGATTTTCAGTCATTCCCGGGGTATATATCTCAAGTGGCTTTAAAATGTTGCTTTTCCAAGGTGCTTAGGCTACAGGTGTGATCTAGTGCTTCCTTCAGAACTTTCTCCCCTGTTGATTTGATACATGATTTGAATGTCTTTTGGAAGCTAATATCAGCTTCTTAATAGAAATGTTGCATTTTCTATTATTGCCCCCATTCCCCATTCTGCAAAGGATGCTTTTGTTAGCTTTTCAGGTAAGAGAAATCTCGGTCTGGACCAGGGTTTTGGTTTTGTTGGTTTTCTTTAACCTCTGACTTACCTTCACGACAACACCCATCAATTTGCTAATGCACAATGTAATGCCAGCATAGCCCCACATTACACCGGTTTTTTGAAATCGTGAGAAGGTGGGCATGATCCCTAGCTCTGTCTCTGCAGAATGTGGTGATAGTCAGTACGGAAGCAGGCGCAGCCGCACCTTTCCATCTTGCAGCTTCTGACCACATTTTTTTTTCTGCAGCCAGTGCTGGGGTCACTTTCTGGCTCAGAGTGGGAAAAAGCACCAGTATGACTCACTGACCGGCCACAAACTACTCCTGTCTCTTCTCCAGGCTGGAGGAGCTCAGCAACCCACTGTCTTTGGCTGCAGGAGTCTGACATACCAGATACGAAGCAGCCAACATAAAGCCAATGAGGTTTTCGTGTCAGTGGACAGACTTGGTACTTAGAGAAAACCGATTGTAAAGCAACGCTCTCTGTGTATGTTGATCCCACTGAAAGGCCTTCTCTGCTAATCTCTGTAGCCCTAATTTCTTTAGAAATTCCAGGAGGATTTTGCATCTCAGTCTAGACACACTTCATCCCTCTGTTTTGAGAGAGGAAGCCTTTTGAAAATGCCAGAGCTCCTTTGTTTTCCTGCTCTGAAGGGCTTTGGTGCCTGTGAACAAAATAGGATAGGCTGGGATGAAGATGAAGTCTTCAAAGCTCACCGTTTCCCTATACGTTTTTCAAGGTACCGGCCATATAACCAGAGTTCCTAGTCTCTTTCTGCTTTTTTTCTTGAAGTTCCCTATTAAAGTCAATAAAAGTATGAGATCCAGAGTTCTAGTTCTGCCTCGGCTGCTCTGACATACTGAGAAAGTCCCCCCTTCTTTCAGTTTCCTATAAATATTCCTTTTATTGTGCAAATTAGTCATGTAACGTCTATACAGCATTTAAAGCATTAGCTGGAGTCAAGACTAAAAAGGCATATTCACGTCTGTTTCCGTTCCCCTGTATGAAATCTATTCAAGCATCAATCTTGTAGGGTATAAATACCTTCTGCTGGGATTTCTGAGTATTTCTGACGTCAAACTGAATGAGACCTGATTATAATTATTTTTTTGGTCACACAAGTGCTCACATATGGAAGACAAACAGCGCTTTTAAAGGCAGAGTTCAGTGAGCTATTGCCCAGATCCAGTGAGCAATGACAGCCGTCGGGGCTGGTCCCATCCTTGTGCTGTGCGTCAATCTGCAATAAGTAAGTCAGCATCTTCGATGCGACAGCGATGCAAGGGACTTCATTATTTTCTTACCTTTCCGTACAGTCCTCCTGAAAAACGTCACAAAGTGTGACTCATCACATCTGCATGAAGGTATGAAAAGAGCGAGCCTTGTTAACCTGCTGTTTGAAAACCAGAACACTTTTATCAGTTCATATAATTGCTAACCCCTTATTCACTGTTCAACACTGAAGGGTTCTTTGGCTCCTAAGATCCCACTAATTGCTGACAGATTTGATTTCTCTGTGACAGCAGGAGTCCTGTTTCTGGCCTTTACATCAAGTAATTGCTTTATTTTTCTCCCTCTGCTCTGAAAAACGGAATTCCCTTCTCCCCCGCTTGAACCTCTGTAATGACTTCTTTCTATGTTATTAAATCCTTGCCATTTAAATCACATTTAGAGATGTTTTGAATAACTGATTCCAATTACTAAGGCTCTTACTAAGGAGCAGCTGAAAACGCAAGTCATTACTTGCCCATAGACAAGCAGCTACACCTTGCAGCAAAGTCTCTGGTGGACTGTATTTTATTTCTACTCAGTAAGGTGCAATTTATACCACAGAAGGCGGGTGTTCGACAAATATACAGCTGCTGGAGCTCTCGTAACTTGTCACTTGTGCAAAATAGAGATCTGATTTTATATTTATTTTATAAATAGTGCTATTCCTTAAAGAACTCATCCGGTCCTTCCTGTAGTGGCTCGGGAAGCCTGCTTGGAACAACAGTGGAGATGAGCAGCTGACCGATGAATGACCCACGTAAGGTTACTATCCCGAGATCTAATAAAAAAGCATGGCAGGGGAAAAGGAAACACGACTACAGGTCGTACATTCCTTCTGTGAAGTATGATCAACTTCTGCTGTTCTTAACGTTGTTTTTTGTACTGGTCACCATTCCTTGAATGTACTAAGAACTTCCTGGCAATAACAATTTAGTTCATTTATTAATCATACTTGTAATCATTAGCACCTTTGTAGAAAAAAACCACCAACAACAAAACACGCGCCAGAAGATTATTATTTGACAAATTACTGCAGGGGCTCAGTGTAATAGCTTTGCTGATACAATCAACATTGAGCCATCATTTAAAAAAAAAAAAAAATGAAGCAACTTCCAAACTGTTTATGAAGAACGCTACCCTGCCCACGGAAGGGGATTGATGCTGAAACAGCCAGCGTGCAGTCACCTTCACATGGGCAGGCTCAGCTCCTTCTCATCTGCAGATACTACTGTGGCACATGTAAACAACTAATAAATGAGGATTCATAATGACCGAGGAATTTGCAGCTGTCTCTGATTCGTGGGCTTATTAGGAATGCGAGTGCTGCAAACTGAACTCCGTCTGAAGCTGAGCTGGAAGTTGCTGCTTGATGTTACTGGTCGTCTGCGTGCAGCTCCCAGCTTCTGCTGGTGCAAGCTGAACTGGTGCCTTGGAATCTATACAAGAAATAAATAATCCCTTCTGTATTTTCATATTAACTTTCTGGTACTTCCTTCAGTCTAGCCCTGATAATTAGCCCTGCTAATACGCACAAAGGCCTTAGTTTACTTTTGACCAACAGAGTAAAACTACTACCAAGTGGAATAAAAGGTATGTTGATAAAAGCACAGCCTGACCACTAAACTTGCATCAGTGGTCAGGACTTGTGCCAGAACAGCTAAGCCCTAATAAAGATCTTTGCTTTTTCCAGCCCTGACAACACAGAAACCAGCACAGGTCCTTAGTTGTTAGACCCTAAGGCTGCACATGGTCTGTGCAACAGAATTTACCTGTCAATATGCACTGATCACTTTTATGCAACACTATTTTGCTAAATAAGTAGATAGCTTCACGCCTTAATATTTTTATTGTATTTGTTCTGGAAAGTTATTTGATGTAGTGTAAGGTATTTGTATACTTTGGCTGGAAGTATGCCGTGCCTCTTCAGATTGCCTAAAAGTGCGAGCAGACCAGGACCTGTACATCTCCTTACAGGCATTGCGCTATTTCCATGTACAGATAGATAACTATTCACTGAGGTCCAACCCTACAGTCACTGAAATAAATGAACATTCTTCCATTGACTTAGGAAAAGATACCAATCCAGAAACCAACTGCCAATACAAATATTGCCTCAAAAATACCACTTCATGCATATAAAATTGTAGTTAATGAGCAAACGGAAGTAGATGAGTTCATTTGGTATTCAGAGATAAGCCTCCTAAATGTGTGAATTAAAATAAAAATAAAATTTTGATGAGGGTAAGGGAGCTGTTTTCTGTTCCTTTGTGTGGGTGTTATTCACAACTTTCCCTTTCCATGCACAAAAATAAAGGAGGATTGAAAATACCTGCCGTTGTTTTAAAACCACAGCCCAATATCAAGAAAAGTAATAGCTGTGGTGCTGATTTTGTCGCTATGAGCAGGGACAAATGCACGTTGCAAAGCGTATGTGGTCGGTGGTCTGCAAATCCTTGGCCACGGGCTAACGAAGGGACTCACCTGCACACACCAAGCACGGGCTGAGAAGGAAAGGCTGGCTCAGTGCTGAACCTCCTGCTCTTCGTGTGTTTTAATTAACCCCATTACTGGTTTTGATTAGAGATGCTTAATAATCTCGGAGTTTTGACCTGCTCTTTCTAACGTGGCATCCGAAGGGGTCTTAGTCATTCCCCCCCCCCCAGAAATCAAGAGTCAGCACTTCCAGAGGGCTGTCCACATGCTTTCTGCATACAGAGCAAACAGCAGAAGGGTAAAATTTCCACGCCCACGCCCTGTGCAATGTCCTGGAAGTCAGCAGACTGGAAACCAGTGCAGCAGCATCGTCATGCCGACGGGAGGGGTGCCCAAGCTCCCCAGTACGCTAGCGTGGAGCACTGCCAGCTCGGCGCTGGAACGAGTTATGGAGCTGTACCTCGGGGTACCTGAAATTAGGCCCATAAGGGCAGACTTTCCAAAATGTTTTAGAAAAGAGCAGCAACATTATCAAAAGAGCCAGGACATCAAACTGCACTTTTGAAAATCTCCCCAGGAATCCCATCTATCTGCCTTTTTAGTCACTTTGAAGGTTGGTGATTAAATCCATACTTACAGTGTGATTCTCCCACACATGGGGAGCAATGGGAGCTTTGTCATCACCACTAATGGGGACAGGATTGCGAGGAATGAAATATGTGAGGACTACACGAGGGGAAAAAATATACGCTTGAAAATGATCAAATGAAGCCAGCGGAGTTTTTAATTTTTGTTCATGCTTTAATTACTGAAAATGATAGAAGCACTTTGCCATTTTCACAATGGTTCAGTTTAAAAATGTCTGGGCTTGTTTATTTGTTTCTTTTGGGAATGACTTACAACAACCAAGAGATATAAATCAACCCATGGTTTTGCTTTTCTTCTGCAGCCGCAGCTGAAACAACCAAACAGCGGGGCAGCTTCTCAGCAGCCCGAATCGGCGCTGAGCGCTCGGGGCAGGCTGCTGCTGCGGGGCAGGCAGCGCGGCTCAGCCCGCGGTGCGCTGCTAGGAGCGCCTGCAGCTCCACCGCGACGGAGATGTCTCACCACGTGCTGGATGCCCTCCTGGTCAGGGGGTCCGCAGCGCTTCCTGAGGAGGATAACTCCCTTTTGCTATCTTCTTGGGACGTTTCCCTCCTTGGTTTAAAAAGGAGCGGTGCTGAAGGTTGAAAGATTGCGCAGATTTTGTGATTAGGGAAATGACTAATTCATTTATATGCAGAAATGTAGTTTTGTATAAATATATATGTGTGTGTGTGTATATATATATGTAGTGATTATAAATACTTAAAGTGCGGTTGTCAAGACGATGGGGAAGACTTTTTTCCATGGTGCCCAGTGACAGGACAAGGGGCAGCAGGCACAAACAAGAACCCATGGGAAAATTTCTTTACTGTGAGGGTGAGGGAGCCCTGGCCCAGGCTGCCCAGAGAGGTTGTGGAGTTTCCCGCTCTTGAGAGATTCCAAACCCGCCTGGTCACCATCCTGGGCAACCTGCTCTGGGTGAACCTGCTCTAGCAGGGGGTTGGACTGAATGATCCCCAGAGGTCCCTTCCAATCCCAACCAGTCTGGGATCCTGTGGTTCTGTGATTCCGTGATTATTTTGGGTGAAATTCTTACTCCAGTTTAGCAACTCTACATGGCTTAGCTGACAAATGTTGTGCACCCAAAACTCCTTCCACTTACATATTTCTCTGCACCTTCCTTCTCCCCCTTCCCCTACTCCATGTAGGCATCAGATGTTAACCTGCTTCTGCCTCTTTTGGGGTGAGAGCCCACAGTGCCTCCTCAGTCCCAGGGGAAGAAAGCCCACGGAGCCATCCCCAAACCCAATCAAAGCAGCTGCCTTGAGTACCGATGGTAGTGCAGCTGTATGGAGTGGGAGGCTGGTGTGGGCCAGCTGTTCCATGGACGCTTACCTAGTGTCCTGGACAATATCCTTGAGGATGCCATGGTTGTCTTGCCTCTACTAGCCCCAGGGACTGTCACTGGTTTCTCTCCTCAAACATACCTTTGCTCCAACCGCCAGACACAGAGCACCAACAAGCTGCCAGGTGATGAAAATCCATGTCATTCTCTGAAGGTCATTGAAGAAGAAGGCCAAAGCTGTGGGACCTGTCATGGGACTCTTCATCTGTCCCTTTGTTTTTAAAATCTTCCCTCCATCAACAAAACATGCTAGATCAGCAAACAAGCCCCCAGGCTTGTTAATGTGCGATATGTGAAACCACATCTCACAGAGCCCTGCGCTCTGTGCCCTTGTGCTGGAAGAAGCGGCAGGAGGAAGCCAGGGCAGGACCAGGTCGTGGCTTTCTGGGCAGCTGAGCTTGCAGAGGAGGTTTCTGCTGGTGTGTCTGCAGGAGATTGGCCTGCCTGCTTTCTCCCTCGGTGTTTCAGTTTTCTGTTTGTAAAATGCAAATAGTAGCTCTTCTGTGTCTCACAGGCATACGGTGAGGAGAAATGTGTTGAAGATGTGCGGTAGTCAGGGTCCACATCAGGGCATGAAATCTCAGGGAAGATAAATACGCCTGTGTACACAAAGTAGTCTCTTTCTTTGATGCTTTAAAGCTTTTATGGTCAATAAAGAAACCTTGAGTTTTACAAAGGCTGTCTGGCAGTTCTAATATTAGCACCCTCAGCACAGCTACTTCTCATTGGAGATGTCTGTTTGTATCTCTGTGTGATGCTGATGGTGTTGGTAACATTTTCACGTGTGATAAAGCAAGTTACAAACCTGGTTTGTGCCTGATAGTGGATTGGTTTGCAAAAATGAAGCATTTGGGAATGAGAGGAGAAGATGACAACGCCAATATTTCTGTGTTAAACGAAGAGATGTGGAAGTTGTTTCTTCATAGGAAAAGATTGAGGGAAAAACAGAATAACTTGGTAAAAGAGTAAACATAATTTAGTAGAAAGACCAGTGGATATTTGTGTTTCCCTTGGCTTTGATTCAACCAAGCAAAGAGCCTCTTGTGATAAATTTAGTGATACCCATTGCTGGATGAGACCGAGCCACTGTGGACCCAGTGACGGGTGGAGGCAGCCCTGGCTGGGAGCCGCTCCCACCCCACTGCACCCAGGGACAGGAGCGCAGACAAGCTCTGCGAGGTGTTGCATACCCTTTCCAAGGCCTTATGAACCTATACTGGAGCAGGAGGGATTGTGCAATCAATCACCCACACCAGGGACAAGTTAAGCTGCATGTACAACTTTACTGTTCTCCTTTCTTGCTTCTGGAGTCTTACCCGTGCAATCACAGCTGCCTCAAAGGAGGGTCTGTGTGGGTTTATTTTTTCTTCTCTGGAACATTTGACTAAATCACATTTGCAGATATTTCAAATTTTTCATTCACGTGACACCTGAGCTTTATTTACTTTTGAAATAAGTCATCTCATTAACAGAATTCATTATCCATTATTACTGTCATGTCATTCTCCTAATAAAAGGAATGACTGTAGAAGCATTCAGTGGCTTAGCGGGTAGCATAGTGAGCTATTATGCTGCAAACCTGCATTCACGCTGTACATTGGTGTGCCAAGGCTGGCAGGGACTAGGAGCATCAATGAGGTAACAGTCTTAATCTCTGAGGGGAGGATTATACTGTGCTGCACTGCAAATACCTCCTACCGTTAACAGGATAATGTTTCAGATGGAGCTATAAATTGTTCAACAACTAAGGACAGGTGCTGGGAAGAGGGTTAAAAAAACCCCTGCAATGTTCCATCATTATCTCCAGATAAGAAATGGAAAAACTGTTGTTCTCACTGTTAAACCACTCTCACTCTTTCTCCATTTAATTTGCCAGCATGGCATGGCCAGCCACTTGAAAGTGAAGTGCATCGATAGTAGTTCTTCTTCCCAGAAATGCTATTTGTTGACTGAACGAATGCTGGTTGTAGGTATGCGTGGCATGAAGTGATCGTGGATGGGGTGCGCTGGCCACACTGTCCCAGCTGCCCGCACGAGCTCTCTACTCCAGAGTGTTACAGCACATCTGACCCTGGCTAGACTATGGTTTTCGCTGTTCTCCTGATCAGAAGACTAGTTATCGTTCATTGCTGTCTGTGGCATCATGACGTTTGCAAGTGCTCCTTTTCATGTTGTATAGACCTGATACTCCAGGTTCACCTTGACTGGCCTGGGCGGACACAAGCCACCCACTTGAAGCAGATGTATGTATCTCCTTTCAGTGGTTTGCTTCCTAATCTGCAGCAGGTCCTGGTGTGAGAAGGAGAAAGTAAATGAGAAATCTCACTTATTAGGAATAGATAAACAAACAAAATTTTTGCACTTTCCATGTATTTTGCCTTTGGGTGTCAGCGTGTTTCGCAAAGCTGGGGAAAATGGTATTACCCCATTTTACAGAGGGCAGATGCAAGACAAACATTAAATGTATTTAAGCAGTGCTCATGGCGGGACAAACTTTGTCGAATGGTCCCTGGAAGATGCTGCTCCACCATAGGATAGTAAAAGAGAGGAGAAGGCATTTAATGGCAGTGACAGAACACCAGTCCAGACTAAAACATGATCAGAGACTTGCTCCTAAACACATGTTGAATTTTATAGCTAACAGTGATTTGCAGTGGCCCCAGCACTTGCCCCTACTATTACCTTGCTGTTCTTCCCGCTACTGGAATGTGTGCTTGATACAAAGCTGCATCCAGCCACACAACAGATCAGTGGTGGTTTTTGAGTGGGAAGCAATGCTCTCCACCTCATGGGTTATTACTGGAGTCTCGCTCAGAAGCTGTTTCGGACCAAGTCAGCATTAATTTATATTTTCCTGACTTACTTCTCAAAGAACAGAACTAGAATTCTTCCACGTGCCCAGCTGTAAACAAGGGACCTGTTCCTTGGCCAGATAACCTCTCCCATGATGAAAGGAGGAACTTCTCCCTCTCCATGTGAAACACCTTCTTTTGATTAGAAATGTCCAAAGAAACATTTCCAGGTCCCTGGATCAACAATATTTAAAAGTTTTTGCCCATTGAAAATTTCAGCATTTACAAACGCTCTCTTGTTTCGGGATTACTGAAATATTGCTGAAATATTGAACTCGCCCATCTGATTGAAATTCCTTTCAAAATTTTATCTAAGCTCAAACTTGCTCAGCCCTGAGAAACGGCAAGTGAGATCTCTTTTGGGCAAACTCTTAGCAACAGGTGATTTTAAAAAATGTTCAGATTGTGGGTCTGACTCTGCTCCCAGCCATGCAGATGGTGGCATTAAGTAATTCCCTCCCTATGAGTGGTCTTTGCTACGTGTTGAGCCATTATAGGCTAGAGGAGAATCAAGCACACAAAGCAGTTGAGGATATAACTAAACAGATTCATCGCCAGCAGCAATGGAACACATGCAAATCTTGATGCATTGGTTTAGTTGTTGAGTTTTGTGTTGTTCCTTCTTCTTCAGAAGGCGTGGGCAGTACCGCACAGAGCAGTAGCAGCTATCACTTTTTCTTGCGGAAGGGTTGACCCGCTGCTCACTGCAAACTGATTTCATCGTTTCCATGTCTGCATCTTCCTTTCCATAAATTAAATAACTTTTTGCTCTCACTGTTTTCCTCTTCTTCACAGAAACGCCCGTTTTCATTTGTTATAAAATTAAATGGTTCTCACAGGAATTGCGAAGCCTAGGGAAAAAAAAGCCTATCCCTTCTTCAGCCCTTGGTCTGAAGATTTGCTTTAATCCCTACTCACCCCGTCACAGCAGCTTGTCACTACACAACTCAAACCCAGTGATTTCTTCAAGAGAGAGTTGCAGCTTGAAATTGTGCAGTTTTGTGGCTGAGTACATCCACTCCAGCACGCAAACAGTTTACAGAACTGGGGCCTTTTTTGAATTAAAGGGTAACGTTCCCTAGTCAGGACTGCAGGGTCTGGCCTACACCCCATTTGCATTTACACCAGATCAACCACTGCGGAAGATGGTGTGAAGAGTCTTTATGGTGCCTGCAGATTTAAAGCCACCTGAGCAGAAGTCACAGTGGGGTTTGCGAAACTTTAAGCAGAACGGTTTGTCTCAGGTTACCCTGCAGCCAGGTGAGAGCCACTCAGAGAAAAGCGGGAGCCAGATAAAGACGTAGGGGGACATAAAAACTGATAAAAACTGATAAAAACTGATAAAAACCAGACAAACACTGCTTTACCAGCATTGCAACAAACTACCCGGCACATCGCTGTCCTTCGGGTGGTTTTCAGCAGTCTTTGGAAGAGTTTTTATCTTTCTGACACTCTGTTTTGAGATACAGTGTTACTTAAAACCCTCTAACAGTCAACTAAATGTCAAAAGATGAAAAAAAATTTCCATCAGCTTCTGCTTTTTATAAAGATATATCAATTTAATAACTTGCTTTAAAGAAAAACAGAATGATCATGTTAAAATACTGCCAAATTTATAAACTTTGACAGTCCCACATACTGAGATGAACAGGCAAATTTATTTAATAAGAAATAAAATACATTTTCTCCCTGCATTCACTGAAATAAAAAGACAGACACATCTGTCCCGAATTTCTTTTAAGGACCAGAATGGCTGCTGGTAACTAGAAAATAGTGCCTTTCTGCTGGCTTACCTCAAGATAAATTTACAGCTTATAGTATCAAAATTCAAAATGTAATCAGTTCAAGTAGAATGAGATCCAATATTTCTGTCCACATTAACTCTTTAATGTCACGATTCAATATCTCGCAATGAAAGATGTGGATGTAAAATGCAAGAAAGTTTACGTGAGTTCTTGCTGCTCTCAGAGTTGAAAAATCTGTGGGGTCTGTTACATGGGGTTTGTACATTCCCATAGAAACGTGTGGTGAGCGTTGAAGAAGGTTACCCTACCCCAGGAGTTACAGATTTCCACGTTTTTTGAGAGGCGCGGTTCTTACCGTTGGCAAGATCTCATAGTCCAGTAGCTGTTTAGAGACCTCAAAGAACATCTCAGAGATAAAAAATGTCCCAGGTGCACTTCAGTGCAAGGTATTTGTGCAGTTAGACCACTAACCAATTTCAAAGGTACTTCAGGAAAAGGATGATTCTTCGGTCGCCTGACCTCAGGTGAGGGATAGTCCACTCTCACCCCAAAACAACGCAGAAAATGGAAAACAATAAATGAGGCTATGCAAAAGAAAAACAGCACATTTTTCAGGTCTGAGAAGAGTTGTCCTTCTCTATCACAACAGGTAGCGTTATTACACAAATTCTCCCTACATCTCCAGAAAAAGGGACTTATGCAACGTCCCTCATCAAATGGAAACCCCTTTTTTATGAATTTCTGCTCTCCTCCCAAACCAGACATTTCTTCTTGATCTCAAGCCACTGGTCCTCTCTGTCTCCTTTGTGCTTCTCAGATAGCACCAAGAAAAAATGGCAAGAAATCTCCTTGTTGATGAAGCCAGTATCAGGTCATGCAAGCTGAACTGGCATATAAGCACTTGTTTAGTTTACTGTGGCATTCGCTCTACGGGGGAAGAACGTATATCGGCTCTATATTTTGGGAACCTGGGTGCTAAGAACCCGAAATTCAAGAAAAGTTTTAAAAACCGAAGGCAGGAAAAGTGTATCAATACCTAGCTATGATGGTGAACCTTCCTGATGAGAACCAAGAAGGGGTTTACTGGGGGTAAATAAGGGTCAGCTAAAGGGGCTATAGCTCCCCATTAGCACTGCCTGATGAAGTCCTTGTTTGTGGGCTGATAGGAACCAGCTGCAGCTGCCCGGCAAGGCTGGGCTGCGTACGCCCTGGCACACGTTCATCTTGTGCTGGCCAAGGAGTGCTTTTCTGGTCTAGCCTGAAACAGTTCTGCAAACAAGGAAAGCTGTATGAGCAAAAATCACTCAATGCCAGTATAAGCTGTGTTTCCCTGAAAGCTTTTGCCAGTGTGAAGTGTTCTTAAAAACTGTAAAAATAAAAACCAAAAAATGTCACACCCTTGGCTGGCATTGGCATGTGTGCAGACGTTTTAAAGATATACTTGGCCCAGGTTTGCTTTTCCTGGATAAGACTGTACCAATGTAATTGAAGACTGTTATGTTAATAATAAATGTCATGTTTATTAACATATTTAACAACATTAATAAACGGGATGCTGTCAGACTGGTGTTACCCTGAGCAAAGACCGTAATAACGCTAAGTGATGACTCTAGGGACCTATCTGAAAACAAGAACCTTTCTTCTGATGGAGATGCAAAGTACTGTAACTGAGAAAGAAAACAGCCTCTCTCCTACCTTTGAGAAGAGTGGCTTTTAGATGGGGAGGTGACATAGGCAGCTCTAGAACATAGAATGAAATCAGGAAATGAAAAAGAATGAGCTTGACCTGTAACAGGTCAAGGTCTCCAGGGGCCTGAAGGCTACTCCTTTGCTACTAGAAGTGCTTTTCTGTCTACGAAACAGAGATAGTGTATGCACTTGTCTGCTGAGAAGCATTTAAAGTGGTTTAACCTGCCACAGTGAAATGAAGACTTCCATGACATGGTCCCAAAGGAAAAATTAGTGGCCCTGAATAGCCCTGCCTGGGACAAAGCACATGTCCTCCAAGGGATAGAGAGGCCAGACTCTGCATCTGCCCAAGAAGTCTGAATACAAATTCTTGGAAACTAAAATGAAAAAGTAATGACCTGAAAAAGGGTCACAGAATCCATTACTTTGTAGATAGGGCTTATTAGAACAAGAGGATATCAGACAGATACGACAGGTACAACCTGCCATAATCCAGCTAAACCATAGCTGCATATAAAAAGGTACTGTTTTATTCTGCGGAGCTGCCTGATTTTCAGAGCATTGCTAGCGCTGGACCATAGCTTTGCTCGATGGCACACAACTCTACTCCGAAGTGACCGCCTGCCTCCTTCAGAACTGGCATGTTCCACGGGCTATAAACTGGGGAGACTACACAGTTGTGATTCAGAGCAGATCATTTGCCTCGCTGCATTTTCCAGTTGAGGGTTGGAGAGGGGAGGGTTTAAATATATTTTAGCATCACAATTTTTCCTATTCAGCCTGCACTTTTTTCCTTAATTGCTTGCAGGTTAGGAGGACATTTGGAGTCTAACCAGACAAAGCTTGCAAGTATTTCCAAGTCAAACTTGGAAGTCAACAGGATTACTCACCCATATGAGAGCTTGAAGGAGCAAGGGAGGCAAGGTTTGTAGGGAGAGGTAATGTATTTTATGAGGAAAACTGATATCACTGGAAAAAATGGACAAGCCCTCATAGACACAAGTTCTAAGTGCGAGTCCTGTCAAAGGCTTTCGTTTCTGGTGCGGATTAATTACTTGGTTCACACCTTCTGTTGCCTTGAAACACCTCAGGGCCAGTTTCCTCCCATTTTCAGGCACTTGGCTGCAGTGCCTTTTCCCACAGCCTCGTCAATGAGATCTGAACCGCTCTCTAGACGTACCTATCTTTTTTTTCCCAGAGCACCTGAGGCACCTCCTGAATTACGTGCCTATAATTCAGGGGGATTTAGGACACCTGACGTGTCATGTAATGTTACACAATTACATCGCAGATCCTGGCTTTCAACATCTAAAATCCAGCAAGCCTAGATGAAGTGATTTCAGGCTGAGTTTCTTCATGGCTCCATTATGGTTTTTTGGACAATGATTAGCTGCAACATAAAGCAAATCTAAAAAAATCTGGCTCTGAATTCTCTATATACTCAATCCTCTAATCCACCCCCACATAACCTGTTATATCATACAGCCCGTGGTGTAGGTGTGTAGTTAGATCTGATGAGTGAACGCTATTATGTGAACACCCACACAGCACTAGCAGACGGAGTGATGCTGCAGTTCTTCCCTCTGCACAGCAGTCAAGCTCGAGGGTCCTTACACCCCCATACACACTCTTTCACCCCATCCATGCTCTATTCTTTAGCCCACTCTAGTTCCAGGAAATTGGTTTCTATAGACCAGACTGCTGCGAGTGCTCCCCTGCCTGCTCTGAATCTGCTTCAGCAAGATGGAAAAAGGTACTTATTTGCGTTTGGCGTCACCAGAGCAGCAGGATCCCAACTCTTACAGGTGAGAGTGGAAAATACGACGTACTGTGCTTCGTATTGTACAAACTCGTGAGGTGATGGTTAGTTTTTGTGAAGATAAGCAAGGGGAGGACAGGGATAAGGATTTCAATTGCATGTTCCCCAAATATTCCACTGCATTTGATTCACAAGGTCTTCATTTAGTTCAGCTCCTGCTGGAGAGATCTAAACCCTAATAGAAGTGTCATGAGCAAAACAGCTGCTGTTACAATACATATACATGCATGAGCATATTCCCATTTCTTGCTTTCAAGAGAATATCATGCCCTTTACTTGCATACAATTCTTTCTTAGTTCCTTCCCCCCTCCATATATATTATTTATGCTAGAACTGCGACTTTGAAACCAACTGACTTTGTATACCCATTTATATTTGCCAGCTTTCACAATATGTGCTGAATGCAAAGCTCCTGAAAAGCAAAAGACTGGTGAACAAGTGCTACTGCTTGCCAACATAATAAGTTGCACTGCAGAAACTTGGTAAGTTTGTTGAATCATTTAAAAAAATACCAACAACCTCCAGGCTCCCAAATATGAATTGAATAAATTGGCCAAAAGCCTCAGATTCTTACAGAAATCTGCTTTTTTATTAAGAAAAGATGTGCTAAGGAAGAGTCAGTCCCTTGCAGGGTGCAGCTTAAGAAGTAGGTAAGTATCAAAAGGGAGCTTCGCAAAAGCAATGCCAGCGAGCTATAGGACAATAGCAATACCTCCCAGAGATGTTATTTCTCTAAAGGAAACCCTTCTGATTTTGAAATCTAATTAAAAATTCTTACCAAATATCACATTAGCAGACTCCAAAATCTGTTTCATCAGCTCAGAACTTTTTCCTATCACCAGGACTACACAGGTGCATGCAAAGGTATAATTTGAATTTTTCTTATGAAACAGCTCATAAGTAAAAAAATAACCCATTTTAGCTATTATCAGACATATTTTTCTAGGTGCCCGTGATGGCAAAACTAGCGTAAGCCATTCACATCGTTAAAGCTTTGGGAGCTGACCAGGCTTGACACACAGGCTCTATGAGACTGTAAAGAAAATGTCTGCGAGCACATTCCTATCAAGAATGAATCAAAACTCTGTCTGAAACGTAATTTCAGCACCTCTGGCCTAGCAAAGTGATGCCAATTTAAGTATATAAGACAGGTCGCGTTCCACTCCTGGCCCAGTTGAGTCAGCATGACTTCTTAGGCAAGACAGAGGGACTCAGAGCAGGAGTCTGTGTGCGCCAAGGAAAGAGCAAATCAACCTGCGTTGTAAATCAGCTTTATCCTTACAGGAGCCAACCTCAGAGGCTCCTTTGTGAGCTCTGGAGGTAAAACCAGAGCAATCAAGCTGCTGTTTAGGCAGTTCTTAATCATGCTGGCATATTTTGTCCAACCACACACCACTGACCCAGAATCCCAGACAAATGACCAAAGTCTTTATTCAGATAACGTTTTCAATCAGAAAAAACTGTTTGTGTTGTAGGGTGGGTATTAGTCCACTTTTTGTGTTTCTTTTTTTAAATAACACATCCTCATTCTAAAATTCACGGTCACATCATTTAATGGTTGTAGCTTGTGCCAGCTCTCTGGATTAGTAAATCAAAATAATGAAATTGTGAAATATCTTCCCACCATCACGGAAAAAAAAAAAAAAAAAAAAGAGTTTCAGGGCTTTCCCAGGCATGTGCAGTGATGAGCTTGCCAATCAATTCTTGTTGTGTAGCGAGCAGAAAAGAACTAATTATGTGACTTACAGGGTTTTTTTTTTAATTTCAGAACAAAGAACACATAATAATCGTTGGTCCTGGAAACTTAAATATAGAATATGCTATAATCCAGAGTTCATTATGACTTGAGGGACTGGTAATAATAATAAAAATAATAAGGCATTACGCAGTCCTAAGGAGCTTCATATCTAGAAGGTAAATACTTAAAAGCCATGGTACATCAACAAATCCAGAGGCAGGTATAGAGATTATAATGGTTTTAGGTGGGGGAACATTATAATGCTTGTTTTTAAATCAGCTTTAAATCTGATTGCAGAAGAGCTCGATTTCAAAAGGGAGAGTTGGTGTTCAACAACATGGGAACTGCTTTTCAGATACTTTCTATCACTTGTCTGTTGGTAAAAAAAGAGCCTGAAAATCATTAAGAATCAAACAAACTGCACTTAAAAGCTTTGATCACGGGGTGGAAATAGGAAGCAGATAAGCGTGTAGTGTTTTCCTTTATTGTTTTGCCCTCAGACCAGGGTGACTGAAAGTTAAAGTCATTGTTTGCAGACTTTTTTTGTTTACAATTTATACATATCCTGCTCTGATCATCTTGGTTCAGTTCTTCATACAGAAGGACCCTCACTGCAAAAAAGCAACCAGAAAACTGCCCTTGTTTCTGACAAGCTACAAAACCTGGGTGGTTAAATTTATTAAATGGCCTCCTTTCCTTATCCTTAAAGCAACGAATAACATCCAAGCCATAATTCTACATCAACAATTACATACAATCTGTGTTATATAACTCTAGTTACATTGTCTAGCTATAGCTACTCGGTAACTGTAGTAAATATATGATTGGTAACTAACTCAGGGTTGCAGTGGGGTGTCTCCTGAAGGGCCAGGCTGCCTCCAGTCACCCACCCTGTGCTTTGCTTTCACACTGAGGAACACAAGCCTTGTGGAGGAAAAGGAGAGATCACCCGTGGGGCACTCGGTGTTTACTTCTTGGAAGTGTCAGTGGTTTCACAGTCCTGCTCCAAATAAGACAAAGGATTTCAGTCACAGAATACCCATGTTCCAGCCACATATGCTAGCCATTGGACCGAGGGAGAGAGGCACTAGTGGAAGACTTGTTCTTTGAAATGCAAATTTTGCTTAGAAATGAATCCTGCAGGACCGACTTTCCTATCACTTGTGTTTCTGAATGGCTGCTTTAGCTGATCTGGCTGCTGTGGATCCTCTCCACAAACACCAGGAGCAGCACAGGTCACAGAGCCCATTAGTCAGCATAAATATGCTGTTTCTATGATGCTTGATGTTGGCTGGGAGTTGCTTTCTGGAGTTAGCACCGATGAGTGACAAAGAGTGACTTGTCATCTTATGGAAATGAGCCTGCTCCTGCAGCAAGGGACTCCTGGGCAAATGCTCTGCAAAACTAAGGGTGGAAAAGACAAGAAGCTGAGAAAAGCATCCCAAAGAAGCCCCTGAATTGAGGGAAAGGTAATAGCTGGATTAATGTTCAACTGCATCATTTTGGGGTTTGCCATGAATAATTAAGTGTAATTAATAAATAGTGCCCTGAAGATAGGATCAAACAGACTTTGGGTGTGGTGCTTAATCCTTCCTGAGTTGGAGAGCAAGGCCAACAGCCTATAATGGATTTAACTAATTCTCTTAATTGCAGCTTCATTTGCCTGATCTTTCTAAATGGTATTAATCTAGTGATTTGCAGAATAAGCACATGGAAAAGACTTACCAAAATCACGTTAGGATCTCAAAGATAGATTTCTCTTCTTAGATTCTTTTTCAGTGGGAGAAGAGATTTCATTGGCGATGCAAATTCTATTAATTTGGCTAAGCATTCACAGTCTTTGTTGGTATAAAATAAGAATTTTAAAAGTCATTAACAAATTCAACCTTTAGAATCAACGTTGATAATGACAAATTTTGCAAGGCTCCTAATTAGTTATTTATAGCTTAAGTATTTTGTAAAAAACAAAACTGCAGCATTTAACTCTCGTTTCTGTGCTGGGTACTGAAGCCTTGCACAGATTTCTGTGTCTCTCAGAAGCATTGTCAAGAAACACCTCCCGCCTGTTGGTGACCACACTGGGAGACAATGAGATAATCACATGTCTTTATCACCCTTTGCCTGGACAACAACAAATCTGCACAAGAAGCTTTTAGCTCTAAGGAAATTCCAGCTACAGAAATTATAGTTCATATCCTCAGGTTTTCCATATCAGATCTGCCCTCTGCTCCTATCACATGTCACCACTCAGGTGTTCAGCTTCCTTCGCTAAGTTGAGCCCAGCAGAGCTAAAAAAATTAACGAAATCTGGAGGTGCAGACTATCGCCAGCAGTTTCCCTCCTTGGGCACAATGGAAAATTTCTTCTCTGACAAGCGGTTTGTCAGAGAAAAAGCTAACGAAATGCAGCTCACATGGGAAGAAGCGAAGCTGAGTGAATGCCGTTGACTTGCCACAGGTGACTGCGCCAGTTTTGACTCTTGACCCATTTTGAGTTCACGAGTACTACAGAGGTGACTTCTGTTCTCCTTGCCTGAAACTCAACAACGTTGTTTGTGCTTTCACCCATGCAAATAAACAGCAAAGTTCCCACTGGCTCAGCAGTGCAGCATCTACCAGCTAAGCCCAGTCCTGCAGTGCCATTAGCTCATGGGAAGGATTCTTCTATCATTTAATTATAAGCTAAGAATAAGATATAAAAAAATCCTTCATAAAACACAAGTAACATGGGCTGTCCAACCACATGCACAGCTGTGCTGGTTTCAGGTAGGTTCATGCTGCTCGTCCTTCTTCCTGTGGTTTGCTGCCTCCATTGCCTTCAGCTGGGCTGTAAGTTATTAGGAAAGACTTTTTTTTTTTTTCTCTGTGTTTGTACAGTTCAAGCACAGTGAGTTTCCAAGGGCTTCTCACCCTACTGTACTATGAATAATTAAGAACAGTCATGCTTTTATTCTTGTTACCAAATTAAAGAAATAACGCTGCTTCGAAGCTACACATGCTGTTGCAAGTAGCAAAGTGCTTGTGATACCCGTGGCCCTTTTGCTGCTCTTAGCTAGCCACTAACTCACTTAATTTTGTGTAGTTTAGCACATTACAAGATTGTTCAAGAGTGCCATAAATGATGTCAGGCACCATCAGAAACCACTTCAGAAAATCATTGCCTGTAGCCAGATCAAAAGGTGAACACCTGGAAACTTGCAGTTCTGGGAAAGCAGAATAAATCTTTTTTTTCTTTTCTTTTCTTTTCTTTCTCTTCCTCTTGGAGATTTGTTTCTTTTTGCCTTAAAGAATTTGAAAGGTTTATTTACAGCTTTTCAAATGACCCCTAATCTATTTAGAAAAACATAGCATGGCAAATTCATCTCGGGTGTAACTCCATTTGTTGACTTAAGCAGACTTGTGCCAGAAGGGAGCCTGGCCCAGGAGTTTCTCTGCAGAGAAAAACAAAGCATTTGAATACAACACTTAATTGGCTTGTTGAGTCCCATCACAGACTGTCCTGGAATATATTTATTAAAGGTAATTATTTTATTTTGGTAAGATTGTATCAGAAACTGAATCTCATGGTATTAGTTTTAAACCCTGTCTTGTTCCCCCAGGTTCACTGCTTGAGGCTGATAATTTTCATAGCACCTGACAACATTTAAAGAGACATTGTATTATGTAGTTTAGTGAAATATAAGACCATAAATAACTGGGAAAGTTGTCTATTCTGTCAGATATCAGCAATATAATTAATTAAACAATCCATCAGAGTCAACTCGTGGGAAGTAATATAAAAAGTTATTTATTGTGGTACTGCAGAATTTAGAGACGTGCTGGGAGCCTGCTGCAGACACACAGAGTCCCTAAGTAATATTAAAATGATGTCTGCTATAGATAACTTAATCAAAAGATAATTGGTTTGTTTAAGCTTACAAACTACTGGCATTCTTCTCTTGGTCAGGTATATATTGATTCATTGAGTCCCAAACCTTGAATACTTTTATGAACACATAAACCCTAGAAACAGAGTCTGGGGCACAAATAGTCCCATCAAAATTGGTCACTGCTGCTTTTCATGTGACACTGCATAAATATGTAGCATGAATCTGGCTGTCCAAGCTCCCTCTGTATGTTGTATATGGAGCAGGAGCACAGGGGGAGAGTCCAAGAACTTTGGGGGAAAGGATTGGCAAAAAGGATAAGGAAAGGAGACAAAGCAGAAAGCAAGGAGAAAATTAGGAAGGGGAGAGACAGAGATGTTGTGAAAAGCAGAAATAAGCAAATGAGGCTGGGAGGTAGAGATGGGGCCAAAGTATCAATGGACAACCTGCCCCCTTCCCTGCACAGCTGTTGAGTGGATATACCAGTTTATAGTGTGAATCCTCCCTGTCCTGTCCCAAGAAACAAGCCCGAATTAACAACACAGTGATAAAGTCAACAGAAGATTGGTGAATAACTTGGTGTATGTTTTGGAAGAATCAGTTGCTTTGCTTTCATTTGGATGCTAATGATGTTGTGATTGTCTTAGGGTAAGCCGGTTTTTGATTTTCTCGAGTACAGAAAATCTGTACAATCTTCATTATTTTACTATTAACGAGCTCACTTTAATGGTAGCATTTTGTGTAGATTTATAGAAGATTTCTATCCCTTTTTCCTGACTTTAATATACCAATAGTAGAGTTATGCTTACTGTACTATTCTCCGCACAGAAAAACATGGCTTTAGTCATATAGTTTACCAATTATAAGAAAATCCTGAGGCCACAGAGAATATGCAAACACATATTGAGCTGAACTGATGGAGACTCACTAAGAGGGAAATTTGTTTCCAAAATGAAAATGACCTTCCGTGTGCAAGCAAACTGATTTGCAGAAAAATAACTAATAAAACAGAGTCGTTTAATGAGACAGCCAAACAATTTTTATTTACAAACCAACCTCTTGCTAAAGAAGCTGGCTGGGTGTATGACATGCATTGCTGCTAAAAGCCATTGGTTTACTCCATATGCTAATAATACATATGTCTCATTAGCAAATATAAATGCTAATAATTCAGCCAGGGTAAAAATATTAAACAACAAAAAAAATTATTCTGCAGAAGGCTGGTTGGATATATCCAAGAAACTATTGAATTTATACACTCTGAGAGAGAAAAAAAAAGCACATTTTTACACATATAAAACAACAGCAGGCAATTTAAAAGCAAAAACATAAACAGTATCAAACCCCAAACAATTCTTTTGAGGTAAACGAAATGCCTAAATTATTTCTGTATATATGTCTGATCCAGCATCATTGGGATTTTAAAATTGACTTCATGAGGGCAAGATCAAGCTCTGTAGCAACAACGACACTTTAGATTCTATTTTGATCTGGAATTACAAAGTCTGGAAACTTTTGGTTTTGCTCTGGTGAGCCCTCCTGTGCGAAGCAACGAACAATCTTTCCAGTGGTTCCAGGTTACAAACAACAAACCTAATCTGAAGAGAAACATTTCTATGTTTGATGTTAACTGTAATAACAGCTTTATTCAGTTAGACCCCTTAAACCTTTTAAAAAAGCAGATACTTGACACAGTTTTTATTTTATTTTTATAATAGATATATCTCCCAAAAGTTTGAAGTGATAAATCTGAACATAGAGTAATATTTCCCAGTATTTGCCATGTAGTTTGTATGTGTTAGTAATGCATAATAAATAGATGTTTTAAATATCTGTTCATAGAGGTCTTTCCTTGAACTTAAGCATAAGTTATCTAAACAGTTGAAAAAAGATTTATAGTTATGAAGAGGCCTATATGTCAAGCAAAGTTTTATGATATGTTCCATAATAAATTAGCAATAAATGGATACAGGTGACTGTGGAATTTATGGCCTTTAATGTTTTAATGCTTCACTAAAGAAAAACCTATTATTAAGGTCCTAAGGGGTAATACAGGAATACCATCTACAAATTGTCAAATTAAACAGTTGTTGCCAGGTATTTGAGTGCTGGAACATTTTGGCTTGACCAGCAGCAGGGGAAGGCGGCAAAGACAGTAACAGAAAACTCGATCACTGCAGAAGTACACATGAAGATTTCCCCCTGCAAACCCTCCTCAAGCGTGTCACCTCTGCTCCAGTTGCACTGAAAACAACGGGCCTGACCTTTAACCATCTCACATTTGAAAAGTCTGTAATTGTCCAGCTATTCTAAGTCTACTCACAGGGCTCTGAATTACCCACCCAGGTAAAGGCTGCAGAATTCATCCCAGTTTAATTGATGGCTAAAAACCGGTGAAAGAAGCACTTGGCAGAGATCTTTTCAAGTCTTTCTATCCACACGGAAATTATTGCTTCAATCCAAGAAATAGTATGTGGTAGGAAAGAAATGAATTTCACTGTGACCTCAGGTAACACTGGAAATTGCACTAAGCCACATTGGGACAAATGCCCAAACTACTGCAGATGCCTGTGAACCCTTTCTGCTATCACCTCTTGAGTGGTTACCCCCCATCAAAAGATAAAAATATGGATAAAGCTGATGAGAATCCCACCAGAAGAGAATTGGATCAAAACAGGGATTTGGTGGGGTAAAGAGAGAAAGATTTATCTTTGAATGGAAATCAGACCTGGCAGTAATGAGTAAGACCCCAAAGCCACTTGGCAGCACCTCCCTGCTCATGGGGAGCAGCCCCCCCAGAGACGTAACACAGACCCAACCCAGCTCTCACGAAAAGCCTGGGTCAAAATTACTTTTTAAGATTAGGCATAACCGAGCCATTAGCACGCTGTCCGCACGTTAACACATCAACACAAAGATAGGGCAAGGCGAGGGGGGGAAAGAGTTACGCAAAAGTGCTCTGCAACTGCCATTGAGGCAGTTCATCTCTAAAAAGAAACACATGTTACCCAACCCTACGCCTAATAGGGTTGGACAGTAATTAAAAAATATCTTTTATTTGGAGAGCTGGGTCTTGAAACTACCAACTTGCACCATTAATCTTTTTGATCTACTGCAAAGATCTGCAGCAAGGGTCAGTGAGCAGGATCTCTGCCATTTGTAGGGGGATGAGCACGCTGACAGGACAGTGAACTGTAAAACAGATAGAGTCGTACACACAGCTATCGATTCACCGCGGTTGGGAAAGGGACTGTATGGTAACCATTACCTGCTCCCATCACCACCCGCTCTCATATCACTGGGCTGCTATTGGTAAATCACCTCAAAAAGCACCAGCAGCTCCGCAGAAATAAAATCTAGGTGATGCAATTGCACAAGAAAACTATTTGAATTGAATGAGAAGCAGGACGAGGGCTCCAGGAAAGGTATCATTGTCCTCAGGGTGCCTTGTTCTGCTCACCAGAGATGGCAGAACAAAACCTACTGCTAGGCTGGAAATCTTGAGATTTGCTCAAGATGTTTACACTCCCACATGTGAATGTGTAAAATAGGTTGTCTAAGCTTCCAGCTATACCTTGTTAACTGTACCAGAGCGGTTAAAGCAGCAAACCCAACCCATCTGCCCCACGCTACGCGCTTTCCTCCCAGCATTAACACAGGTGTGCTCCACCAAATGGTTATGTCAGACGGATCTGCCCCAGCTGGGGAATCCTTCTGGTCTAAAGCACCTTGACACCCTCTACCAGTAAAAGCAAATCCACAGTGGAGCTACCACCAGTATAACCAGGCAGTTTGTGGTCAGGGGAGAATCTATCCACAACCACAGTAGTCACCAAATACCAGTTTCCTAGCTGAGCCTGGAGGGCAGGGTTTCAGCTGGCCTCTAACGCTATCTCAGAAGATGTGTCCGTTTAAGCCCTGTTGTCATTCAATTAATCTCCAGCATGGCTTCAGTAAAGAGAGAAGCTCTCCACTCCAGATAGCCAGGATAATAGTTAATTAACCCATTAGTCTTGCTCACTTCACAGTTCTTTTCCTTTCTGTGCTCTACCGTCATGACACCACTAGATGTTTTACCTTATTTTGACAGGGTTAAGAATCTCTCTTCTGTGTGTTTTTTAGATTTTGGGGTGGTTTTAAATAATGAACACCTGTGATTTCATCTGGAAGTTGTTGTTATCCTCGCTCTGTGAAGAGCTAACTGCCAGATCACCCATCCATATGTCTATCAGATGTGTCTGTGCTGTGCTGGGTTGGGCAGGGTGGGTCTTTCACTATGAACTCTGAGCTTCTCTGACCCCTAGCAATGGCTGCTGCAGGTGAGTCGTAAAGCTGTCTCCCGTTCAGACAAACCTCAGATGCTATGCTACAGGTATGACCTCTGCTTCTGAGCGCCTTCTCCTGTGCTCTGTCTGGAGGGCCACCAGCGATTGCTCCCCAGGGAAGGCTCCTTTGACCCAAGAGAGCCTTACCAGCTACAGCAGAGTCAAATATTATGGAAATTCTAAATAATTGCTGTTTCCTTGTGCTTTTATTCATCACTTGCCCTACTGTAAAATATAGATTGTTGAATAAAGATCGCATGAATATTTCTTTGAATTCTTCCTCCCTCGGGACAGAACAAACTGAGATGATTGTGTGAGCAAAGGATTAGGTTACCTCGAGCAAGTGTTCCCAGATCTGGCTTTAGGGTATAATATCGCCCTTCTGCTGTCTCCGAAGCACTTCCACTCAGGAAATATGGGGGGAAAGACGCCCTCAGATACATTTGTTTCTTCACCTTAGACAACAGAATTTCACAGACTTAGACTTAATAGTGATACCTCTTGGGTTAAGAGTGCTTTTATGACTGCCTTCAGTAGCTGTGATGACGAGTCCACACACAGAAATACTCTGGAAAGGTCAGTTCACAAGAAGACTCAGCTTCTGGGGAGAGGGTTGTGTAAAGACAATTGATAGCTTCTTCTGAACAAAAAGTTGCAAAAAATTAGGACAGATTTGCTGGTTCAAGACAACATTTAGTTAATTTACATATTTAGCTATCATATTGTGCAAATGAGATAAAAACATGCACTACCACTTTACCACAGGTGAGGTTCTTCATTATAACTACCGGCTTCTCAAATACAGTTTTCAGGCTCTTCTGCCTCTGTCTACTATTCCACCATGATAAATCTTTAACATCTTATATAGCTATGTTTCTTGAGATTTCCAATGTATGGATATTTTAATGGGATCTACAGTAGTGTTTAAAAGAGTACAAAGAAATAAAATCTACGGATTTCAGATGCTTCTGAGTTTAAAAGCAGAGACAAAAATATGGAAGTGAGGAAGTGATGAGGTATAATGAACTACAATTGCTTTGCATTTGGGATTTTCGAACATGTTTAAGCTATTGGAGTTCCTTCTTGCATTGAGGCATATTTCAAAGAGCTTTAAAGACTTTCTTCATACAGATGCTGTGCATTGGGATTGGATGTGAATGAAAGCCCTGCTCTGGTTGCTCCTGTTCCAGTCTGTGGCTCTGCATCACAATTTGAATTTTGCAGCTGAGGTCCCTCCCTGTTATGTCCAGGATTGCCAATTCTTGTAACACTTTGTGTAAGGAGCCGTTTTTAGTACTATAATTATATTAGTGACCTCTGAGGGCTATGACTGGGAAGAAGAGATGCTGAACCTCAGCTGCAGCCACCAGACTGATGGTTGGAGACTGGACTGCAGGGACAGATGGTGGTTCCACCCATGGAAACTGCAGTATTGCTTGTCATGTCCTGCAAAACATGATTGTTCTTCTGCCTGAGCAGTGCGTACTGAGCTAAAAACCAGGACACACTGAGGTGAGTAAAGACACAGGAGGAGTGTGCCCTTCATGCCCAAGATGCTGGAACCACTGTCAGAGAGTAACCAGGAGAGGAGGGAAAGGGGAGCAGTCTGCTTCTGGACACAAAGGTGAAGTGAGCTAGATGCAAGCAGGAGGTCTTCTCCTGTCAGGAGAAGAAATGGACCAGGTGATTAAAGGAGTACAACACAGAGGCATGTCCATGTAAAGAGGAAGACATGAAAATGGGGATTTTTCTTCTAGGAACAAGACAGGACTGCACAAAATCAGAAATAGGGAGAAAAGGTTAAGCCTACCAGAAGGAAGGAGTTGCTGTGTGCAAGATGAGGAGGAAGGTGCTGAGATTGAGCAGTGTTTGAGAGAGTTGCTGTACACATACCATACTGATGAAAAAGAAACAAAAGAAAGAAGAGGTATGTCAGTTTATATGATTTTAGACATTTCAGGAATTAATGTAGCATCTGCACAGAAAAAAAAAGGCCAATGATGTTGAAAAAAGGCGAAAAAAACCAGGACAGAGAAGTGAATGAGTCAGCCTCAAGATCTGTGATGCTGGTGATACTTTCCACATTCTCAGTAAGGGCTTCCTAAAAAGTAGTTGTTCTGATGCCAAAAGAGAAACAGGTAAGAAGAACACCAGTAGCTACAACTACATCTCCATAAAACTTAAAGACACACTTGCACATAGAACTTCCCCAAGAAGCAACAGTCTAAAAGGTCTGGGTCATTGCCTGATTTCCTGGGTTGATTTATTTATAGTCTATTTTTTCATGCTAAATATTTCCAAGTTGGTGATAATGAAGCATGATGCTTTTTTTCCTTCTCCTCTCTTGGAGGTACGCAGCAAGCAAGAGTCATGTATCCAAAGATAAGTGTCTCATTTGACATTGGCTGAATGGCCACTTTCCCAAATACAGTGACGCCGAGCCTCAACAGCATTTCTGCTGTGATTTATACAACAGCCAAGTTCCGGGCCATTTCTCTTTTCTCACTCTCTCTGACAATACCTCCTTGTTCTTTTGTTTTTTTTTTTTCTTGTTTATTTCAAATCAAGAGGGACTCCAGGGAAAAAAAAAAGTTATGCTAATGAAATTCTGTGTTTCCCTTTTAAAGATACAAGCATAATCTTTTGCTAACATGCTTATTGCAAATTCAAGCATGCAGGATCAAAATTCAAAATTATTCTCACTCTCGAAAATAAAACAAATATGTAAAAATCTCCAGAATAGAAATTTAAATCACAGCAGAGAATATCACACCTTGAAATCAATAGTCAAGTTCAAATATAAAGCTGAAATTCCAGCACTAAAGACACTGCACGGTGATTCTAGCCCAAGAGTTAGTCTGTAGATGCACTTTATCAAACAACCCCAACTGGGCCTGGGAGAAAGAAGCAGTATCAGAGAGTCACCTCTCCAGGACCTAAACCGACTGCAACTGGTCTGGAGTTGGATGTCTGGTTCTGGTTTTATTTCTACAAGGCTGAAGTTAAACTATATATTTTGGCCCTCTGTCATTTGACAGAGGAATGTACTCAGACCCCTAACATTTGCACCGCCTGTCTTGCTGCCATCGTTAAGAGAACCTACTGCCTTGTAAAAATGTAACTACACGTGTTTCATAAAAATCGATATAAAAATAACAACACGAGGGTGCTCACATTTTCTGGAACAACTGAATTCTGAAACAAGCATCTCTGGTTCTTCCTCCCGCAAATGGATCAAATTACATTTCACTGGGTAATAAAGCGCCGTACAATAGCCTGCCCAATCTGTTTTCATCTTGTCTTGTACAAAGTCTCAGATATACTTACTCATTATTCACCCTGATGGGCCTGCATCTGGCAGATAGTGAACGTGAGCGCTCTCCTTGGAAGCTGCAGAGGTTAACTGTGCCTAACAGTCCCTTTCCTTCCTTTCTGGGCATGTTTTCACCATGAATAATAGAAACAACACAACTGAATGTCAGAATACCCTAGAATGAAGGTATAAACCACAGCGATGAAGTAATGGTAGCACTTTTTTTGTCCTAATCCCTGGACATCCCAATGGAACCTAGTCCATACCTGGAAATATTTTGAAATGTATCAGGGAAGGAATGCTTGCAGACTTGAAGGTCCATATTAAGCGTTACTATTGTTCTTTATTCACTTTATTGTTAGTGTTTGCATGATTGTAGGTATGCATGAGAAGAAAAAAAGCTGTCAGAAGCTGAACTGGAGATGTTACACCCTTCATCCCGTTATCATTTCAGAGGAGGAAAAAAACTTTCTAAATACAAATGACTTAATTTGATGTTAACTACGAGCTAAATCATGGTCATTGTAGTCCTGTAAGTGGTCCTGCTGCAGCAAGTTAAAAGCAACATTACTTTTGAAAATAGAAGCCTGGAAAATACTTGTATATAATTCCTAGGCTCTTTAGCAAGGGATTACACAAATTGCTAATCACATATAAAAATGAATAAACTGTTGATACAGTTGAAATGTTTTCTTTGCTCTCATTTTGTTCTGTAATATTTTTCTAGTCCCTGCACTCAAAGGAGATACATCACATTTTGATGTAGTTGGGCTCTTTTCAAGGTGTGAAATTGGTGAGTACCGACACCAAAGGAAAAATATTCTTTTAATACTGCGCTGTGCCACTTGAAGCAGCATTACCCTTTGGCTTCAAGCCAACAAACTCCAGTGAGAACTATTTTATAGCACATGACTATAATAAAAGATATTTAAACATGGCCTAACAATGGATTAAACTAGTAAGACATAGTTTGTTTTAGATCCCAAGGATGAATATCAAAAATAGAGGCAATAGTTTTGAAACAACAGCCAGCAGTGAAAAGTTTATTTCTAATACAAACCAGACAGTCCCCAAAATAATTTGTGGTTTATTTAATTCTTACCGTTCATCTTGTGTTCTTTTGAGTAAGCTAAAGTAAGACACCCGCCTCGAAACACCAGCTGGTTTAGATTTTGATTCTGGATCTCTAGTGAGCTGAAAAGCTGTAATCTGCATCTGCAAGGGTGGGGAGTCAATTCTGTAAACAGGAAAAATAAGGATTTGCCAGGGGTGGGGGTTGGGGAGGGCAGCTTATGAGAAGGTGCATTTTGGGAGAAGAGAGAAAAAACAACCTCGCTGCTATATTATAATAAATTACTGTTTTGTCATTATCTGGTTATATGTGCACAACATCAGTTGCATGTGAAAAAGAACGTCTCATTGCCTTTGCTATGCACTGCAGTGTGCACCCATACACAATCATTACTGTAACAAAACCAGCTGCGTGTAATAGAAAGCAAATGATTTACCATGTTACTATAAGAAACTACTTTATTTCATATTATCATAAAAAGAACAGCACTGAAAATTTGCATGACAAACACAAGAGTCCAGGAAATTCAACATCTAATTCATTTTTAGGTTTTCATAGGTATTAACTTACGGAGGTGAATTGTTAAGAACATTTATCGAAGAATATTTCCAGGGAGTTTAGCTCCAACACTGGAACTCGTATTCAGTGAAATGCGAACTAGTCCAGTTGATGAAGAAATTGCATAAGCCTTAATTAGTGGATTCACTGCTGGACCTCAAACTGCATATTTATTTTTATCACCACACTATGGCTGAAGGTTCGGGTCTATCATGGATCTCTTCGTTAAGCCCTTAGGACTTCACTCCTCTGAACAAAGACTGATGGATGAGAAGCCGTTCTTAAAATTTTGGTTCTGTTGTCAACCTGCACAGTTAGAGTTCTGAACTATTGTGAAATTATAACAAGCAAACATGAGCGGTTTCAAAACCATGTTCTGCCTGGTTGTGTGGAGTTGTTGGGTTACTCAACTGATTTAGTAGATTACGAAGGATCAACTCGCAACTGTCTCTCGCACAAGTCATGAAACAAGTTCCTATTGCATCGTGGAAGGAAAGCCTATTTTACGTAAGTATTGAAGAAGATAACAGCTGTTACCAAAAAGGTGGCAGGCATGTAACACAAAAACCAAAGTCTTGAACAAACGAAGCTTTATAAGACCCAGGCAGGACTCAAACAAATGTTCAATGAAAGTCACTTTTATGGCTTTACTTTGGTTTATCGCAAGGCAGTAATAAATGTGTCTCATTAAAAGCCAGTAAAAAAACACCACCTACACTACCAATTGCTGTAACTGCAGATATAGCAGATCTGGAATCGTTACCTAAAGACCCTCATTTCCTCACATTTAATGCTTCCCTGTCCATATAAACTAGCCTTCTATGGATTTAAAGACTGTTGGATGCTAAAAGCAGCAGCTGTTGCTGGGAAAACGACACTTTCAAAGCTCTGTTTCTTTCTCAAGGTGAAGTTAGAGGGAGGTTGAATGAACATGGAGCTCTCCTCGGCTAAAAAAAAATTGCCAGAGTTGAACATGCCAACAGAAAGACAAGCAATTCCCCCATTCTGGCTAAAGCCTAAGTGTTTTGCCTCAGCTTTATTGCTCAGCAGGTCAAACTCATTCCTGGTGAAATGGCAGTTCCCATGGTGAAGCTGCAAGAAAATTCTGAAACCTTCTGGCACCTGTCAAGAAGTGGGGCTGTGAAAGTGGGGGGAGGAACTGGCATGTAGAAGCTGGGATTAAGGGTGGGAGCCACCACATAAAAGCTTATTCTTGTTCTAGTTGTTAGAACTTTTTTATTGCGTAGAATTTACATACATGCTTATTAAGTGGTTTAAAAAAGAAGCCTGACAGATATTAAACAGCATGCCACACTCTTTATGTTGCTGCCATACAGATGTGTCCAAAGCATAAACAGACTTACAGTCAGCTCTTGATTGCTCTATGGGAGAGTATCTCTGCAGTAAATTTCTCCAAACTTTTCAGGACAATTAACTTGAGAATTGGAAACTTTTTTGCACACACACCCGCCCCCGCCCCCAGATTTGATCCTTTGCTTGATCTCTCCCTGCTTTCCAATTATGCAGGGAAAATATATAGAAAGTGTTCTAATACCCTAGATCAAATTTCCTAAACCTAAGCTAGCAGCAGAATTACTGGGCCAGGGATTCTGGCACAAGAAGTACAGCTGTGTGTGAGCTGGTGGGAAAACTACTGGAATATCATGACTAGTCTTGGTGTTCACACTTCAAAGAAGCCATGGAAAATTGAAAATAGATCAGAAAAGAATGATTTCAAGATCTGGAATATCTCCCTTGTAGGGATAGATGTATGCAGCCTAATCTGTTTACTTTATCAACAAAACAAGGGTTAAGAGACTTCATCGTGATATAGTAATACCTACACGTGGAGAAGATTTGTAATGGCTCTGTAATTTAGCATATAAAAATTAATCAAGACCTGGAAGCTGAAAATGGTCAAATTCTGATTACAGATAAAGCATACAGGATTAACAGCGAGGTTAATTAGTCATCAGGAAAACTTCCTTCTACAAAAGGATCGTGGGTTCTTCACCCCAGAAGCTTTTCAGTCGAGACTGGATGTCTCTTCGACATAGGGAGACCCATGAACTAGGCTGGGTGCAGGATTCCCAAGTGAAGCGTTCTGGCCAGGGCAAATTTGTTAATCACGATGATCCCTGTGACCAAGGATGTGCTGGGGCAGGTCGATCTTATTCAGTTGAACTAGTTGGCAAAACCAACATTGATATATGAACCACAGTAAAACCTATGCCCCCTATAGTCCCCTCTTCCCAGCAACACTGGTGCTCTGTCACCTGTGCTTGGCTTGGTGCGTAGCTCCCTATTCCCTTCCCGATACCCTCCACGCCTTGACTTTCCTGTAGAAAATACAAAAATATAGTAGAAAATATAAAAATAGAGCCAGGTAATCTGCTTCGTCCAATCCTACTGGTGCCATGCACAACCCAACTGCTCTCATCTTTCTTCTACCTCTCACAGACTCCTAAATTTCAAGCTAGAAATTTCAGGATAGAAAAGTTGGGAAAATGTCATCTTTGGGAACATATGCTGGATACTTGAAGTGAATTTCTCTTTCTGCGATTTAAGAAATTTCAGGCATGAGTCTGAAAAGTGGTATCTTGGCTGGGATGATATTTAAGTTAGGACTTAACAACTGCCTCTGAGTTTTGCTGAGTAAAGGTTTTTTGCACAGTAATGTTAGTCTTGTGCCTCTTTAGTCAGTGCTCTCTAAGCGTTACCATGCTGCTTAAACCCAGCAATGGTGAAATTATTAATGTCTTACCCAAAAGGCCACTTTCCATGACCTCTTGATATTGTCACTAGGGATGGAAGGACCCACATAGTGGCAGGACACTGTACAAAAGATGCTGAGAGAAATTAATCAGCAAGAGCATCGGATTGCTGAAGTGGAGCATTTCATCATATAGATCTATATAACTTTTCTATCGCTGTAAATGGAGGTGGACATGCTGTTGTAGTAGTATGGGGGGGGGAGAAAAAAATGAGGCTGAGCAGCAGCAAAGAAACAAAGGAGAAGCTGAACGAAAACAAAATATGGAGATGATTTAAAATCCCTTATGAGACCTGTGCCTGCTAATGCATTTTTTCAAATGATTATGACTTACATAAAATACATTCAGACATCTTCTTCTCATTAGAAATACTGAGTTGAAAAAGATATAGCCAGTATCCCAGTGTGTTCCTCTTACATGAGCTTTTGAACCACAGCTACGAAGTTTCATCCAGCACTGGTAAGCCTTAACATCACATGCTGCTGGATGATGAGACATATGTGTTCTTACACGGACAATCACATTTACTGCAACATCAGTGAGAGTGTTTCTAGAGAACAATTGCCGATGTGTTAGCATGGTTTCTGTTTTTCTGTTGAGGTTGGTATGCTCCATCTTTGGTTTCATATTTTTCTAGCAGACGGGAGTTTCAAAACAGCTGCTATAGAGAGTTTTTACCATCAGGCACTGCTCTTTCACGGTTAGATAGCCAACGCTGTCAAACTGCAAAGGAAAAAGGGACAGCACCATTGGCTTAAGCAGTGAAAGCAGTGAAAACCCAAAGGTAACGACCAAAGGAAGAAAACAAATCACTTTTGCTAATGCAAGGCCCATTCACAGAGGTGGGTGAAGAAGCTCAGAGCGTGACGTCTATATCCTAACACTGTTTGTATTGGCTTTTTTAGTGAGGGTCAGCCAGAGACAGCTCCGGTGGCAAACTTCCACAGCAATTCCTCTTAAAGAAGCGAAGACAAAGGAGCATGAAGAGTGTTGCTATACATCCAAGAGACTGTAACACCAAGTAACTGTTTTCATTTTTATTTCCTCAGGCTCTAAAAAGAACTAAATCTGACTGCATCGCTTTGCCTTCATGAGCAGGTACATTTTCTGAGCACAATTCTAAAGCGATAGCAGACAAAGTGACAGAAGAACCTCGGCAGGTTTCTAGTGCAGGGGAAAGGGCTTCAGAGCTGCAAATAATAATCAGAGGCTAAATTCTGCTTTCCATCACACTGGAGAAAATTCAAAGTAATAAACCCACTGACTTCAGTGGAGTGATCCTAGATTTATATTACTGTAAATGACAGCAAAAATTGGACCCAATATAGAAATAATTTATCTAAGGCTCTAAGTATAGTTGCACAATTCAATCTGTAAATAATGCCACTAATGCACATATGGCTAATTCACATCCAGCCTATGTGAACATATCCAGTGCTGATTTCCAGGATGTTTGAAGCACTAGGCAGTGCCAAAATAAATTTGCAGTATTCCCATAGCCCCCACAATCCTTCCAACTTTTGGTGCTGGGTAGAAGATGCACTACAGAGACTTTGGAAAAGTGAAATTTTGTCTGTTATATGAGTAGGGATTGGATAATTCTTACAAAAAAGGCACAGGAGGTTGTCAAGCAGCACTCCACATCTACTCACATGAGCTCTGCAAGCTCTCTCCTCCCAATAAGTTGTTTTTATCTAATTTGTTTCTCACTGGGATCAGAATTTTAGGAGCGGCTTGAGTTTTCTAAGAATAAACCATGCTTCAAAGAAAAGAGGGTTTTAAGTAACATAGGAGAAGAGTGCTTGGAGTACATACATTTAACGCACATAAAACTTAACTACAGCAATTTAATTTAGAATCCTTCACTAATCACATATTTATATTAGGACCTTGCTGAAGCCAAATTGAAATTTATATTGCTAGGAGGCAGAGATGATATAAAATCTGAATTAATCATCAACTCAGCAAGAGAAAAAAAATCTTCCAAAACACCAAATATTGTTCTGAGCTTTATATCAGCTCTGCAATACGCAGTGAAGAGTTAGAAAATCCATGTCTTGGATTACCAGGGCTTGAAAGGAGACACATTAAGCCCAAGTGTAACAAATGCATCAGCACTCCTTCCTTCCTTCCTAAAATATTTTATGCTACGTTGGGTTTTTTTGGGGTTTTTTTTTTGTTTGGTTTTTTTTTTTGGTATCATCAGGGAAGAAGGGTTCTCCTGTTACCAACAGGCAGGAGGTGTTGAGGCCCTGCAGTTAACTGCAGATTAATCACGGCTGACTCAGTGCTGCAGGTGGATTCCATTAGGCCCTTCAACAACAGAAGAGACATGGGGTAGTCCTCTGGTAGAAGAAAATCCCTGGGAAGAAATTTTGGGGGCAGCTAAGCCTGGGAAAAAGTCTTGGGAATGAGCAGGAAGTTTAAATGTGTTGTTTTAGTTAAGAAGACCAAACTTCAAGGAGGACTTTTCACTCTTTTTGAAGGAGCACACTGTGCTTTAAGGTGGGCAGATATTTTACGTGTTTGCACCACTACTAACTTAGCACATAAAGGAATGATGTAAGTATAACAATTTACTCTTCTTGCAAATAATTCCCTTTTGTCTTCCCTCATATGGCAGCCTACTGAATGTGCAGGTCCTGTAAAGCACTTGGAGATCATAGACAGGAAAAAGAAGTAGAGAAGTTCCAAACTTCCATTACAAAGAACTTTTTTTTAGGACATAATTTTCTGGTATTTGCTGAGATTCTCCTTAAGGGAGTTGATAACTTTGGATCATTTCTGAGGTAATGGTCTCTGAGATCCTTGGAGACCTATAAAGAGAGAATAAATTCATGAGTTATTTAAACCCAGGAAAAATACCTCTGAAGAAGCCTCATGCTCAGGACGATGATAAAAACCTCTTTCCTTTTTTTTTTTTTCCTCCTAGCTCATTAGGAAACCAGAAAGGAGGTCATAATTCTGAAGTTGTTTATTTCTATTGCTAATGTTTCTTAGGTTCTGTCAAGCATGAAAAAGATTATCCTCCACAGAGAAAAAATTATCTTTGACTCTCCTTATTTATGTCCATTTTCAATGCATGGAAGTTGTTTGTGACCTTCAAGAACTGGACATCCTGTAAACAAGAAAAGAATGTGCATATTTAAGTCTGAAAATAGGCATCATATAAGCAATTTTCATTTCTAATGTAACTCTTCTGTTTGAGATGCAATTTGTGTTTCTATGATTTTTTTGAATGGGTATTTCTCTAAGCATCAACTTGGAGGTTTCCATGAAGTTTTAGAAGAGCCAATGGCAAATTGAATCTAGCCCTTAGTGGTTGGTTTTAGAAGAGTCGCATGTGAGTGGTCTTGCCTCCCCGTGGAGGTATTGCTGAAGACAGTCTGAATCCTTCCAGGTCAAGGGCAGGGTGATGGCCTTTTAGAGTGCCTGAGGTACCCCATGGCTATTTCAGGTTAGGAGTTCTCAAGGAGTTTGCATGATGGGGATGCTTTGACAGAAGATCAAAATGGTTTGCCTACTTATGATTTGTGCCCAGAGCTAGGAGTCTTCATGTTTTAGAAGATCAAATTGAAATCTAGCCCACACAGCTGACTAACATCTTGAGATCCAGGCAGTTTGGGTCAAATCTGGATGACTGGCAAGTTTAATTATAGCGTTTGATGACTGTTTTATAGCATTTAAGCCTCTTTGAACTTCACAATGGATGACAGTGTTAGAAGGCTGTGAAATGAGTTCAGCTAAAAATGAACAAAAAAAGGATGATGCTTCCAACACTCTTAGTGGTACCTGGCTTTAATTTTCAGTCGGATATCACACACAGTTCTACTGTGTCTGTGATTTCAGGTTTCTGGTTGAAAAGTACAGGATTTCTAACAGAACAATGGTCAGAGAGGATTCAGCGGTAGTGCTGAGGCCAAAGGCTTGCTGAGGCCAAACACCTCGTCCTTCTGAGGTGACGTTCCATTAGAGTGAGTGTGAAAGGTGAAAGAGAGAATGCAGAGCAGGACAGTCCCTAATTCACCCAGCCTCAGAAAACCTTTAACACTTCGGGATGCAATATTTGGGTTCAGGACAGAAATGTGATGAATATTCATCCAGCTGTTAATACACATCAAAATACACCCAGCGTAATGAACTCTTCTCAAACCAAGAGAGCAGACAAAAACAGTAGCTTGAGAAAAACCTTCCAATTCACAGTGGTGGGTTTGAGCACAGCTATTTGATTTCTGCAACCACTTAATTCTAGTGAATTCCTGAAGAAGTCACTAACTGGAAAAAAAAAAAATACCGACAGCCAAGATAATGTTAACGGACAACAATGTTCGGTCTCAAAATTTGCATAGTCTCCCCAGAAAATGTGCAATGTGGACAGTTGCCACAGCTACTGAACGTGAGAGGCAGCTAGGCAGAAAGCAGGAGCGTGTTAGATGTTGAGACAAAACCAGCCTGTACCTCACAAGTACATAACGTTCAAAACAAACCCATTGCCTGAGATCTGCCAACAAAGAATTATTCAGCAAATAATTTCAAAGAAGAGCTAGCATTTTCATAAAAAATAACAAAATGCTTCTTCCTACTTCATAGACAGAAATCGGGGAGAAATTAAATCACCAAATTATCTGCTACGGTTTACCGCTGTAAGCACAACTGCTCTGATCTTCTTTAGCAAGTACGCAACTGGAAATGAAAAGCAGAGGATGGAACCGTCTCAGCAGCACAGGCGAAAAGATTTTCTTGCATTTTCTTTTGCAAGGGCAGCCAGAATATCAAGCCTGATGTTTAATCAGATGTACTGTTGGCTCAGGAGGGAGAATTGAGAGGGTATTTCAAATTACTGAAATTGAAAAAAAACCTCACCGTAATTCTTGGAATTCCCTCTTTAAAAAACAATGTAGATCTCCTGGGCCAGAAATGCCTGGAAGAATGTGTAATGGAGATAGATGGCACACATGAGGATTAAGGTTCTGTATTAAATACACCACTGTTAAATACATCCACTCTTGGTCTCTGGTAAACAATAATTTTTTTTAAACTCGCTCTCGTCACTGTGTCATGTTTTCTGTCCAAGTCTACTCACTCTAAGGATGTTCTATCACGAATTTTCCAGCCCTTGGTTTTGTTTCTTTTAGAGGATTTTGAGCTCAAAATGTTGTTGGGAGCTTGCTATCAAAAGTAGCTCCCTTGAGCACTAGGTTGTGGTAAAAAGGATTTATCTCTGAGAATGGCTGGTAGCTCCTGTATCATTCTCTGCCTTGTCCCTTTTCCCTGCCCTCCCCCTGCCCGTGAAGGGTTGGAGGAACACAGCTGAGAAAAGCAAGCTCAGAATTCTTGCTGCTGTTATAAAACCCATCAAAGCTGGAACCTCTGGCCTCAGAAAACTGTTCCTCCATTTCTGACTTGCAGTATCTGTTCTGTCCTCCCGGTGGCTGCTCCAACACCCTCTCTCCTCGTGGATAATGTTCCTCTCTCCTCTCACGTTGTTAGTCTGCTTAGCTATTCCTGCCTAAACAAACCACTGAAAGAAAATAAATTTGTGGGATTAACACCCTTTTTGACAACATGAGCTAGCTAGAAGAAGGAATATGGTGACCTTGATCCACAAAAAGCCGAAATTCCTTCTCACAAAAGCATGAATCCCAGATCTTGCCAAAATCCAATCTAAGAAAAATTCCTCCCTTTACCCAAGAGACATTTCAGTTTTAATTATCTCTTGCAGAGTCCCAAGACTTCCCTTCTCTCGTATCTATTTTTGTTCGCTTATTCTAATCAGCGAAGAGACAGTGAAAACAGAAATTGTCCATCACTTCTGTCAGCTTCACGGTACCCTTCCCCACTGAACTGTTGTTTGGTTAGTGCCCACTTCAAATTCAGGCAGGAAAAAAAATGGTTTCTCAAAGATTAGCCATCCTCATTAGCATTGCCACTGCACTGCTAAGGCAGAGTATTTAAATATTAACAACCACTGATAGTCCCGGGCTGGTTGTCCTGCATCTGCATCACTTGATCTCAACATTGGGAGGAAAAGCAAAAGCAAAGGAATGGCATGGTCTCGTAACCAAAATGGTGCATAGAAAAACAAAATGGATTTTCTAATGTCATATTCACTAAATCATGGACAGTGATGAGCAAAACCCACAGTGCAGGCAGCCACTGAGTGGTAGCGGTGGTTTAGTAAGCAGGAATCTGAGTCGTTTCTGGATTAATGCTCTAACATAGTGCCAGGGGACACTGTGCTGCTGGAGATATCATTATTTCCCTGAGATGTTTTGTCATTTATATTGCATGTTACATTCAAGAAGACGACAATGTCCCTATTCCAAAGAGGACAAAATCAAAAGGCTGGATTGCACTTGACCCTAGAGGGGTATAAGAGGGAATAAAATATATCTGGTGCACCTTTGAGCAGAATTTACTTCAGGCACAGGGGTGGGGGAGTGAGAGGGCATCTCCCCAGTGCCCACTCTACCAGCTGAGCAGGGAAGAGAGACATGACAAAGGCTCCGCTCTCCTCAAATACCAGATTGCGCATAAGGAGTAGAGGACTAATAATCTGCTTATTTTTGAAAGCAGGAAAGGCAGACTGGGTACTGTATTGATATATCGAATGCAGAGGAACAGAAGTTCTTCAGCCTTCCCCTGTTCAGCCGTGGGCACATGTATTCAAGTCAGCCCCTGTTTGGAAAGAGACCATAGTAAGAAGTTATAGAATACCAACAAAAGACAAGGAAAAAGCACAAATCCTGCCTGTTATGAGAACTCATAAAACTCCTCCTAAGACACAGCATGTGAGACATGATGTTTGACTTAAATTTCTCCTTAAGTAAATACATTCTGCCTACCTAAAACTCATTTCTTGCTTTGAGTTGACGAGTGCATCATGCTTGGTTTCGATTTAGAGCCATGAAGACTATTCTATTAAAACAGAATTTGTATGTGGTAAAATTTGTTTAATAAATAATGTGATATACATATGTCTCCTGGTTTCTAATAAGAACCCCATGGCTTTCACACATGGCCCAAGTCTCCTCCAGAACACTGTCACCATAACCCCCACTCTTGCAGCCTGAACTACTGGTACTCTTTCCCCAAGCACAGCAGTTCACCCTCACAGCTTCACTGGCAGCTCGTCACAAAACATTTGGGAAAGATCCCTGAGGAGGTGGGATGCTGGCAGCTGGAGAGGAGGGGAAGCGATTTCCAGGTGAAGGGAATGGCAATTTATCCCAAGGTGTTGACATGCAGCCTTAATTTGACTATTAGTGTCTCACCAGTACAAATCAAGGCAGACAACCTTATAACTCTTTAAGAAATTACTGCCCTAGATAATCCATTTACATGCTTTTGTCTGTGATCCGAAGCCATGTTCTGAAGTTATTTCAACTGGACCACCTATTTTCCAACATCAACGAAAATCAGATACAATAGGGAAGAGGAAAGAAGTGCCAGCGCTGTGTTAATTATCACACAGACAGACATCATTCCCAGTCAAAACTTGAGGGTCATTTAAGCAGTTATTTAATTGTGTACAGAGATAATGTGAGCTGAGACTCTGACTAATGACTGTGTATACTGGTGATCCTCAACCTTTTCTGACCCTGGACAATAACTCGCTCAATGTTAAGTGTTGTGGGCAGCATCATACTTTACTCTCCCTAATGGTCTTCAGCTTTAACTTTTTAATTTCCTGTAGGTCTCAGCAGTATGAGAAGGTCTCCCAAGCTTTTTGTTGCTCACTAACCTGTGAGGCGTGGACTGGGGACTCGTAAGTGAAGGGTGGTGGATGAAGTATTATCTGACTTGGCTGCTGCTTTCTTTGCTTGCTATGGTTTGCAGGGATGGGATACGCAGCCCACGACCCTGATTGTGTGTGGACTTCTCTTTTTTTTTCTTTTTGTACAAAGTTAATACCTGTGACGTTGCTTACAGGTGCACATGTACACACACACACACATGTAGCCTCCAGCTACAAAATTATGTGTCCTATGACAATCATTTTCTCTTTCTCATTTAAATCCAACAGAATCATCAAGACAGGTGGATGGAGCAGAAAATAAACGACTTCTTCCTCAAGTAGCTCGCAGCAGGACAGGCTGCCCGAGAGCATCCTCCACAGCCACCCCTGAACCCCTAGTATATAATATTAAATAACGACAACAGATGGCTATAGAAGTTCCCTCCTACCCACAGCTCCCGTAGAGCTCTCTCTCTCCTCTACAAATAAAAATAGTGATGAATTAATTAACGAGATAGGGCTCTCAGGCGGGAGGGGACGCCGAGGGCACCCCGGCCTCTCCTCGCCCTGCCCTCGGGCAGCACCGCCGGGAGAGGCGGGGGGGTGCCTTTCCGCGTCGGTAGCCGGTGCCCTCGGCAGCATCTGCCCCGGGTCACCGGACGCGGTACGACGGGGAGAGGAAGCGGTGGCAGCGGCGAGGAGGGGGCGAACCCTGCCCTCTGCCCTCTGACCGCCGAGGAGGCCGGCGCCGCTCGCAGCATGGGGAAGGCGGAAGCGGCGGAGCCGGCCCGTCAGGCCGGGCGGCGGCGAAGGGGGAGCGCGGCGAGAGGCTGATGCAGCCGGGAGGGAGGGCAGCGCCGTGACGGCCGCGCCGGCCGCGGCAGCCCGGCCCGACCCGACCGGACACCCCCGCGGGGAGCGGGCCGGCGGCGAACCCCCCAACCCCCACGCTGCCCGCCGCCCTGAGGCACCGACCCGTGAGGGGCAGGGGGAGGCCGCCGGCGGCCTGCGGGGCCCGCGCCGCGCCGGGCCGCGCCGAGGGGGCCGCGGCGCTCTGGGCCGGGCCGGGCCGGGCAGCGGAGGGGGCCTGCCCGGGGGATGCCCTGCGGGCGGCGGGGGGCCGGGCTGGCGGCAGCGGCGGAAGGGGAGCGGTGCCGGCGGGCGGGGGGAGGTCGCGGGCAGGAGACGAGTTGTGTCGGTGCTGCGGGGGGACCCTGCAGCCCTCAGCTATGGAGTCGCAGGTGGGGCTGCGTGGGGAGGGGGGAACCTGAGGAGTGGTGAGTGTCACCCGCAGCGAGGAGCCCTGGAGGAAGGACCACGCTGAGCCCCTGACAGGTGTCTCTGCTGTAAGTGCCCTTACGCAGTGACTCGAAGACTTATAGACTTTGTGTTTGCTACTGCTGATGCGATCTTCAAAGATGATGTTGGCAGAGCAAGCCCAGAAATGGTTCCCAACTCATGTGCAAGTTACGGTCCTTCAAGCCAAAGGTCTGAAGCCAAAAGGTAAAAATGGCAGCAATGATGCCTACACCATCATACAGCTGGGCAAGGAGAAGTACTCCACCTCGGTGGCTGAGAAGACCCTGGATCCCGTCTGGAAAGAAGAGGCCTCCTTTGAGCTCCCTGGATTACTCATGCAGGAGAATCCAGAAAAATACATCCTGTACCTGATTGTCATGCACAGGTCGCTGGTGGGCCTGGACAAGTTTTTGGGACAGGTGGCGATAAGTCTGAATGATATATTTGAAGACAAGCAGAGACGGAAGACAGAGTAAGTGATGGTTGGTTTTTTTAATTATAATTTGTGTTTGTTGTACTCTTGCACTTGAGTAGGAGGGGAAATAGTAGCCTTACTATCAACATACTTTGAAATGAAATTAGGATGTTTCTGTCTTCTGTGGTGTGTTCAAAGCCCCTAACTTATGTCATTGTGGCCTGACCTCTTCCACAGAGTTTACTGTAATCACAGTGGTCACCCTGCACAGGGAAGAACTGTCAATAACATTAATATTTTTTGACAAATTCTTGTGTGCAACATTAAGTCATTACAGTTTGTTTTTCTAAAGTTTTTTCTTCGTTCTGCTCAGGGCAATATCCCCTGTCAACTCCTACCTCATGTGAACCATGTATGAGATCCTGGTTCCCTCAAAGCCTGGCGTCCTTTTCAAAAATGTTTTTGTTCAGTTGCTGCAACAAGCATCTTTATTTTATGTTTATGTTTTAGTGGTTGATGAACTGTGACTTAATGAAGGCTTACCACAGGAGCACAGTTCTTTCCTGATCCGGATTAGTCTTAGGCCACGATCCTGCAGGCTGCTCTTTACAGCAGGCCTCAACAGAGAAGACTGAAGAGAAATTTCGGCTGTTGTAGTAGCCTCCATAGTTACCTACATAAGCCTTTGTCAAATAAAATTGCTGTTTGCCAGCAAATTCTGGCAGTGGATGAAAAAAAAAAAAGAAGAAAAAAAAAAGCATCACAGCAGTTTATTAAGCGGAACTGTAAATGTATCTAACTCTGCATTTTTCAACTCAATTAGTAAAATTGTTATAATTTCTAGTTAGGATGTGGTTGCACAAAGATGCTTGGTCCCAGTATAATTTACCCTCCAAAGTGCATGGGAATAAACTGTAGGTGTAAGCATACTGCAAGCATGCAGGTGACTGCAGGATTTGTGTTTGTTTTAGCTATGCTTGTTCCACAGAAGTAGTCTAAGAACAGCATGGAGACCTCCAGGCTAGCTGCCTGTAGGCAGTGACTTATGAGCGCTGACAAATCTTTCTGCAGTGGTTAGAAAGTTCCTGCCCCAGATGCCTTTGCTCCTCAGGTGCCGTTCCTCCTGTAGCGTACCTCTGCCTCTTCAGTAGATTATGAAGGCTCCTCTGCCCAAACCACACCCGTTAAATTCTGGGATGTCTTCTGTTAGTGTTGGTGGGTCTATGGTAAGATGCTGGGCTTTGCATCAAGGTGACAGAGGTTTGTCTGTTGCTGATGGTGCTGTGGAGGCGTGAACCTTTGTCAGAGTGGGAGCGAGCAGTTGGAGATGAAAATCATTACAGCCAGGTCTGGTTGATCAGACAACTATTTCAACCATCTCAAAGCCTGGTCCTGCTTTTGTGCAGTGGTTGAGGTCAGTGAAGCACCAAAGACAAGTCAAAGCTGTCTTTGCCCTGCTGTTTGTTTGTTTTTTTAAAAACTAAACTTTTAGCAAAACATGTTCACTAACCATGTAACAGGAAAGAACGTGTCCGTGCAGAATCTCTTGTGGGTTCTCGTGGTCTGAAGTATTATACTTTTTAATTGCTTATCTTTTTAAGGGCAAACCAGTTATCTTGATGCAGTACATGGTAATGCCTGTAGCCTTAGGGTCTTAATTTCTATTTACACTTGATTCAGGAAGTTTCAGTGCTCTTTAGACATGCATCTTAAATATTCTTTAATCATCAGTTGTAATTATCTTGCAAGTCAGTAGGTAACTGCCTTAGTTTAAACACCTAGCTGCTCTACAGGAAAAAAAAAGTGAATGAACGAAGTAAGAACGCTACTTACTGTAAAAGATATGTTAATCTAGGTAGAAATATGTATTCAGAAACTGGAGGAAAATTTGTAAATTATTCATGTATTACTGTGAGTCGCAAAACCTCGTTTCCCTTTGAGGAACCATATGCTTTTGTTCCAATTTTAGCAAAAGTAATATTGGAATCTTACAAAATTATTGCAAAAATTTATAAGTGGGGTAATTAACATAGTCCTCATGATACTTAAATAAACATTCAGATCCCTTCAGTATTTTTGTATGGAGTCCTGCTTAGCAGGGCTTCCTAGGTGTTCTTTATTGTTTCATTTCTTTCTCTGAAGTGTGTCAGAGGACCTGACCCTGTAAACATGCAGCGGTGCTTCCCTGGACCATTGCTGAAATTACCAGGGCTCCCCAAGAAAGCTGCACTCTGCTCACGAGCTGCACTGCAGAGGACAGCGGCCTGCGGGGAAATTTTTACAAACAGCCAAAGTCCTTTTTACAGAAGTTACTTGAGCATTTAAGATTGCAAATCGTATTAAAAGTCAATGGGTGTTGGGCTTCTAGAGCCGAACAGCCGTACTTCTAAAAGTCTTGTGTGTGTAAAAGGGCGCATAGGCAGTTACTGGGATTTTTGGCAGCACGTACTCAGTTTGTGCCGATTTAAATTCTTAAGAGATTGGAGCCACTGAAAGCCCAGTTTTCCAGTTGGTGCTTCGTAACCTAGAAAATGTCCTTTTTGAAACTCGTTTTTGAAAAAGTAATTCAGAGTTCTTAAGCGCTTCGGTTTTTTTGGAAAGTTACCAGGGTTGTCTCCTCATACGCCTTTGTGGAACATGGGTGCGTTGTTGCTGTCTCCTTTAAGCCTTTGTGGGAGATGTGGATGCAATATTTGTACGGGTATGTGGGAGGAGAGCAAACTTTCAAGAATATATTTGCAAATGCGATCTCAAACAGAACACGCTTTCTTGTTTTCCTTTTATTAAATCCTTTTTGATACAAGATATTCCTAGTCCTGTGTTGGCAGTAAACTAAGGGTAATATATTTGGACCTGAAGACCTTCTAGCCATGACTGGTGTGGGAACTGAGACACCCAGTGCCTTTCAAGACCAAGTCCAATGCCTTTATTACCAAAGCACTCCGATGGTTGAAAGCGATATTCATTGTTTCAGAAACACTAATCTGTTTTATTAAGCAACGTTTTTACTTTCAAATATGTTCAACAGGCTCATGGTGTTATTAAATCCAGAGTTATTTTCTTATGTTGATGTAACCTTAACATTTCTTGCTTTGTTTGGGGATGAATGAGATCCAGTTATTTGATGAAGTGTCTATTGGTAATATTTCTACTTTTTAATATATTTAATAGCTTCCTCTTTCCAACACAGCTGTACATATGGTGCTGTAAGAGACAGACTCAAGAGTCACCAGGGTATTGCAAAAAAGATATTTAATATTCTGCACAATGCTGAACCCTGTCAGCAATTCCCTGGTGCTTTTTTAGGAAGGAGGTATGAGAAGTGAAGGCTACCAGCTGATTTTGAATTCCTAGGAAGACTGTGGGGTGTGTGATATTTGGCTTTTTCGTTGGTTTTTTTCTTTTTCTTCTATTTAATATTTTATAATTTGGAAGAAATAAATTTAAAAATTCACTGCAGCTTCAGAAATGTTATGTTAGGGGAAAATAATCTTTTTTTTTTCTGTATAGCTTTTTTGTTACTTGTCCCATCTTAAGAAAAAACGCTCTCTGCAGCGAAGTTCTCAGGCGGAGGCCGTATGATAGGATTTGCGCGTCTTGTGTTCTAATACAGTTGCTCTGGCACAAGACTTAATGAAACAAAGCAGTATATTTACTGTAACTTGATAGCAAAAATTTTGTACACACCGTCACGCAATGCCCTTTTTCTTTCTTTCTGAAACTGTTGATTTTTTTGAGTTCTTATAAGTGAAAATTCCTGGAACAGTTAGATCCAGATGTGGCTCAGATGGTCGCTTCCAGAGACTTCAGCCAAAGCATCTGCAGGATCCTAGTTCGTTTTCTTTCTGTCTTGGTGCAAAATGCCCATCACGCTGTGCTAGCTTTGTAAATTTGCGTCTCTGGCATCTCTGCTGTCGTTGGAAACGGACAGGCTCTTTTTACTTCTCCTGCTCTTTTCTCCGGAGTTGGAAACTAGGCTCCAGATGCTGAGAGATTTTACTAAGATTTTTTAATGGTTCAAAAAGCTTGGGAGATACTGCTTTATTGGAAGGATGTTTAGCGTAAGTGTTCAGATCTTAGATTTCTGACATGGTTTTTATTTTTGCAGTAAAATGTTGTGTATTTTTTTTAATTCATCCTGAGAAATACATGACAATTTTTTTGGACTGCTGTTGTAGAGTAAATATACCTCTTTTGCTCTTGTGGTTTAAATGTAAATGATGATCAATTAATGTGTTGTTTTAAAGCATATGTACGTTTTTGTAATAATTTCAGTTCCATTATAATCCGTAGTTGCCTTAATACTGCTGAGGATCTGACAATGCATAACATCAAAACAAACTTTTGAATTATCATGGGATTAAAAAACCCTCATTTACTGACATGTCTTAATTTACTGAAGTATTTTTCGGTAGTTTTTTGTAATGACTCTGCTTAGTTTTTTTCCTTTTCTGTGCAAAATGAACCCAGCAATAAAAGAACAAATTTTCATCATGGTGTTACCTATTTCATCAGCATTTGCTTCGTCCTTGTTATTCTCTAATTCCACTCTATTTATTGTCCATTCCTTTACTAGCTAATTTTATTGGACTTTCATTTCAGCATTTCAGATTTTAGCAGATTTAAGATGCAACAGTTGTCTGGAGTGTTATAAATCTGAGGAGGATAGACAATGGTAGAATTATTATTTCTCACGGAAATTTTGTTGGAGGAGATGTCTTTTGTTTGTGACTTAATTCCTCGTCTCTCTGTTTTTTATATTACCTCAACAACCACTCCCTCCACCCTCCAAAATGCAGCAGTGTTGTAAAAAAAGCTTATTTGAGCATAATACAGTGAAGGAATCTTGGCCTTATCTGATACTTCTCTGCTTGCATTGATCATATAAAATAGTCAAAACCAGCTTCTCGGCAAACAAACAAACAAACAAAAACAATTACTGACGCACCACAATCAATAGCCCTGTGTTGCAAGCACTTCTTTAGTGCTGCTGAGCTTCCCAAAAGATATGAAAATTGCATGACTTGCTCCAAATTAAAGTGTATTCCTTCTTGGCAGCCTCCCTCTTGGATATGGACAGGTTTCCCCTTCGATTGCTGCTGACCTGTCTTCTCTTTCATCTGTCGCAGCGTAAGCAGGAGGCGGGTGCTTGAGTAGGTGGCTTCAAATACAGCTTGAATTACAAAGTATGCCGTAGTTACATGGTGCGTGTTAATGAATTGTGCCTTTTTAAAAATAATTCTACAAAATAGGACACTCTATAAATATTATTTATGAATTTTGAGTCTTAAATTTAGGTTAAGCCACAAAAATGCATTTTTCTGTGATAAAACTGAATAGTAATGGAAATGGCAGGCTGTAACAGAAATTATCAGTGTGTTGTGGTTAAAGTACGAGAGAAAACGCCTTCCACTCCAGTCAAAAGTGGGAAGAGTGGTAACAGAAATTTGCTAAAGTCACAGAAATAATGAGCAGCCTGGAGGATCCATATCATTTTGTGCTGTTGCTTTTGTGGTACCACTCAGTAAATGGGGGTGGGGGGGCGAAGAAGGAAAGTTAGTGGTGAGGAACAGAAAAGAAAAGTGGTTATGGGGGAAACCAAAAATTTGCACCCAGTTGTAGCTTTATGGGCTGATAGCAATATTTTCTAAGTACCTAGTTATATTCCCAGCATTTACATTTCGACATGTGCAAGCACATCCTCTGAATAAGTTCTGAGTCAGAGTCTGAGTGCCATCTGGACTGAAACACTTCTCAGTTTTCTGTGCACACACTCTCGACTGAAATAACTGTCCTTGATTCTCATACCTTCCATTATTTTCTAAAATAAAATTATTCTCATAGTTTTTAGCCAAAATGATAGGTAAACTAAGACCACTTTAATTACTTGATTCCAGTTGATGTTAGCTAACCCCTTAGTATGGGTGTTGTGATACGTGTCAGTTCCCATATGTTTTGTGGTATGATAATGTCACTTCATAGTATTCATTTTTAAACTTTACTTTGTGTATCTCATTTCAGTTGACTTCCAGAAAAGAATAGTATTTATCTTTGTGCATGTCATCACTTTATTTTAATAATCTGTTTTCTTCATTTCCCCTCATACACGATGTAGTCTATGCTCAGCCTCTTGCCTTAATTTTCCTACTTACTGACTTTTGGGACAGTTTCTCAGTATAGTATCTCCATGATTTATCACAAAACATACTTACACATTTTTCAAAGTGCATTTCTTCATTGTATCTAGCTTGAACACAGGAATCTAAGACCGAAAAGATCTTATTTCCCATCACAGCTGGTGGACCTGTTCTAACTGGAATTTCGATGCTCTTTTATAGGGGCAGTTTTAGAAGTACCTGCTGGCATAGAAAATTCTCCTCATCACCGTGTAGCAGATTAAAGTTGCTTAGCAGATCAGAATGCTGAGTTTACCTGTAAAATCAAGTTTCGAAGCCTTGTGGATGCTTTGATGATTGTGTAGCTTTTTGCAGCATTCTTTCAGTAATTTGCAAATGAAAATCAAGACTTTTGCGAAAAGTTTTGTGTGTGATCTAATGACTTCAAAGCAAAATTAGATCAGCTCAATAGATGTTTACTGGTAAAGTGAAGGCAGGGTGTGGTGCATCACAAGCAGCAAAATGAGTGGGAAAATTCCTTTAGTACTTTCCGTCTTCGGCGCTGGCAAGAAGGTCATCTGTCATCCACGGGTTGAATGTGCTGGCTAGGAGACTTCTAATTCCTGTTGCAATTGTGAACAAGTATCCCAGTGGTTTTGAAGGCTGTTAAAATTTTAAGTATTTAATTCAAATGACTTTAAAATTATGTAGTGGTTTTTCTTACTCCTACTGTTAGTCTTATTCTTACCCATACTGTCAGCCTATCCTGCTCACCGTTGGGTGGTGGGCAGATTCGGTTGAGTGATGCTTGTTCAAAGAAGGGAAAGGGCTAACACTTGGAGCTGTCAAATTGTGTGGCAGATTTGGAGGACAGGACACCAGGATAAGACATCAGCTTCCTTATGTTAGGAAGAGAGAAACAAGTCACTGGTTTCAAATTATTTGTTGATGCAGGATGAAGGGTGCAGTGAGAATAGTATTGATAAGCAAAAGGGAGTTGGAAAACCGAATTAATGGGAAAAAATGAAATCAGAAAAAGCGGGGAGAAAAGAACTGTTGTAGAAATGATGTTGAAACTGGATGTTTGTAGATCACTAGCTATTTAAACGGAATAGGCACGTCCGAATTTTGTGATTTGCTCATTTGTTACAACTTATCTCAGTTTTCTGCTTCACTCTTCCTGTCTATCATTGCTAAGGTAAAGAGTTTGGTACTGCTAATACTACACAATTCTCTTTAATAGTATGCAGAAGATGGTTATTGTCTTCCTTAAAAATAGGGAGTTTGCTTTTTCCACCCTAATTGTAGGTATGGCCAAAATTGAGTAATTTTGTCATAGTTAGAAAATAGGCATGTTTCTTCAGATAGGGCTTTAGTTTTTCAGGGCTGACTGGTCAGCAGGATATTTCTCGTTCAGCCTTGAATGTTGATCTCTTTGCACGTTCAAAAAAATTGTCAGCATACAGAGTGGCAATTTATATAATACTTAGAAAATAAAAATTATCAGAGACCTGTACAAGACAGGCAAAGCCCATTAGTGCATTCAAAAACAGATGAGAAAAAGAAGCCAGGGCTATTCTGATGGAAACCATAGGGGAAAAGTTGAAATTAGAGGGTGTATGAAGGACGTTATCCTACAAAATATTCGAAGGTGAGAGCAAGAAGTATGAATATGATTCGGAAGGCAATGGGGCTTCCTTTGAAGTTGGGAAAATTTGCCAGACTTTGTACAAAGTCTGTTTAAATAAAGACTGTCTGCAAGACTGGATGTAATATTTGGTTATTAAATAAAAGGGCATCTGCTCTCATAAAAGCCACCCTGTTTTGTTCGTGTATGTTATTGGCTATTTTCCTACTTTGTGCAGGCTTTCCATAGAATAAGCTTGTGGCAGCCTGACAAATGGAGCATTTATTGTGGCTAAAAGTACTGTAAACAAAACCAAAATAGCAAGTTTTATTGGCTTTTATAATACATTACAATTTTTTAAATTGGCAGTGGTAGAGTGGAATTTAGTATTTCAGGACCCAAATGTTGTTATCTGAAAACAGCGGACTTCATTTTCCAATTCTTTTTTCTATTATATACGGTGCTGTTTTTTCTATTTGTTGCTCACGCCCATGTGTTGTAGAAACAGATTGTAATGAGAAACATTTACAGACTCGGTTGCTCGTTCACGAGCAGCTCCACACAAATGTGTTGCCTGCACTTATTCTCATCTGTTTAAAGAAGTAAGTATTCGCCTTTGAATTTGAAGAAAATCATGATTTGAGGTCTGCTTCTCATATTATCTTGTTATGAGCTGAAGCATATGGAACCTTCATTATAACCAAAACAAGATAAACTCTCCAAGGTAACAAAGAAACCTCCTTGAAGTGCCTATGAAAATTAAATATCTCTTTTATACAAAGATTTGATCCAGCAATCATTATTCAAATAGAAATTTCACTGAAGTCCAGAGGAGTTTTGCTGGAGTCAAGAGTTGACAATTAAATTCTGTTGGAGTCAGTGGTAGTGTTGAACCTGGTCCCCGCAGGTATGAGGTCCAGTCCCTTATGCCGCTCTGTTATCTTCTGAGGGTAAGTAGAGTTTCTTTGTTTTCCCAGCTGAACTTATTTTTAATGTCAAGTTCTTCAAGGTCTGCTTTGAAAACAAATGTACAGGCTGCAAAGGCAATGTATTAGTCGTGTGCTGGATTTCTCTCCTTCAGACCTGGTGAATGTCAAAATAGGATGCAGAGATTTGCTATTAGCGGGGGACAAGGAGTGATTGTGGATTCATGGTCAGAACGTCAATAGTTAAGTTAAATAAAGTTTTAAAAGAAAAGGCTTTCTTCCACACAGCCAAAGCTTAAGAATTTATGCCTTGATCTTGTTTTAAAACAAGTTAGTGAGTGTCGTACATCAGTTTAAAGTTTTGGTAATTTGTAAGTAGAAACACCTGAAAATTCAGCAGTCTTATCAGCGGTACAGTATACTGTTTGAGGCCTGCAAGGCAAGGGCAAGAGAAAGAAGGGCAATATGTTTTCTTACAGTGTATGCTGAGCCATTAAATTTGAATGTTAAAAAGTGAGGACCTCTCTGCCTATTAAGGCTCTTAGAACACTCATAAGCCTTATTTATATTTATGTTCAGTGTCAGTCTAAGGAATCATGAGGAGCACTTTCTCAATTTCAGGGTGGGTTTTGGTTTGGTTTTATTTCTGCACAGGTAAAATCTGTCTGAGCAAGGGCTTGCTCATTGTGGTTGTGTGGTTGTTTTTTTTTTCCAGAGACTATAGTAATATATTTTCTTTTAAAGAAGCATTTTCAAGCAAGTAGGCTACCTTGTCTTCAGTTTTTGCATTATTATAGATCACAAAAAAGATTCACTCTTGGATCTGTTGTGCGTGTTTTCTGTAATGACTCTCTAGATGACTTAAGTGTTTCTGGAATCAGTTATGAAGAAGTAAAATGTTATTAACTAAAAGGAAAAACTATCCATCTTCTTCAGACACATAACATTTCAGGTTTTGCATTTCATTTAAAATATATAAACGAAGTTACCTCCCAATAGAAGAAAAACTTTCTTCCTAAAGGTTTAATTGTCTTCCTGCTGGTTTGAACTTCTGTATCTACTGGTCTGGATTCACATTATCCATGTTGTTGATAGAGAAGTTCCGCTATTTCTTAATTATCCTGGTTTAGTGTGGGATATAAAACCTTTTGGCAGCAGAAAACGTCATAATACTCTTTATCCTTTCATTATTTCTTTGGTGGGTCACCTTTAAAAGTACTTTCTCAACTTAAAAAATAGGATCTCTGCCTGAAAATTTGATTTCAGCTGTCACCTTTAAAAATATTTATGAAATCTGAAAGGAAATTGAGGGTTATTTTTCTCCTTTCTTGTCCTTGTTTTCTATAGTCGGCATTGAATAATGTATGTATAACTGCATAATCAATTTTGCAGCTCTGCTGATAGGCAATTTCATTTCTCAGTCTCCAGTTCAAAAGTTACTCCATCCTGCTAATGCGCTGTGGTGGCAGTATGTGTGTGCACACTTCTCCTGACAGCAGGTTTAGAGCTGGTGGATCTGAAATAGGCCCTTGTGCCCTTTCGGAAATAGGAAAAGGCTATTGATGATGGCAGTGGAGAAAGGATTGTCTGTTGGTCATTCATTTAGGTGAAGCTGTGGAAGGAAGATCGAGCTGTAAATCAGGAGATGCTCCCATGGGACAATGGAGCACAACAGGGAATCAGTAAGACACGTGGATAAAGCCTTTGTAAGACCTGGCAAAGAAGCACTCTTGGCTTTTTGAAACAGATGATCACACCTTTGATCTCTTTTCAAGGAGTGGGGGTTTATGTCATGGTTCCAAAGCCTGAGGAAATATTTTTGGAGTTAATCCTACTGGTGATCTACAAGAAAAGGGATGGCTGTTAGATACATGTATGTGTTCATTGTTCTGCCACCGGTGCTCGTGGAGTTACCATCAACATCGGTGTGGGTTGCAGTTGCAGAAATGAAGTGATAGTTGACTATTCAAGGGTCTTGGATATTCTTCTGCTAGTGCAGTTGACGTAAAAGTGAACCATTGGTTAGAAGGAAGGGACAGAGGGGAAAACTGTTTGCTAGCGTATAAACCTGAGCGAAGTCAAAGGAGAAAAGGTTACTAGATGAAATATTTGCAACATAATATATGTGTGTTCAGGTAATACACATCACTGCCATACTCTGCCTGAAAGATTCAAGTGTCCTTTTAAACAGTAAAATAAAATGTGTTTGTATTTATAATTAACATTAGGTACAAATTCTCCTTCATAAGCAGATGTGCGCCCATTAGCTGTGATGAACTTTAGTAAGCTTCCACAGAGTTGGATTTTGGTTTTCGAAACAGGTGAACACTGCAAAGAGCTTCGTGCTTGCTTAGTTATTTTCTCTTCAGAAACAAATATAGACAGAAAAGGTTTTCAGTACAGGCATGTTTTAATTTTTGGTATGGAGTTTGGTTTTCATATTTTAAATTATACCAGCCAGATACATTAACCAACTAACCAGAGTTTAATGACTAGCCTCCACACAACTTAACTTGCTCTTTTTTCTCCTTTAAGGTGGTTTCCCCTAGAGTCCAGACAAGGGAAGAGAACTAAAGACAGAGGAGAAATAAAGGTCAATATTCAATTTATGAGGAATAACATGACAGCAAGTATGTTTGATTTGTCGATGAAGGACAAAACCAAATCCCCTTTTGCTAAACTAAAAGACAAAATGAAGGGTCGAAAACCTGATGGGACATTTTCGGATACATCCTCTGCGATCATCCCAAGTACTCACATACCTGATGCAAATGTAGAGGTATGTAGTGGTGAAGTACAAATGAAATCAAAACCAAAAAAACCTTTCCTTTTGGGACCTCAGCGGCTATCCTCAGCTCATTCGATGTCAGATTTAACGGGACCGCATGTCTCCTCAGAAAAAATGAAATCCGGCACAGTTGGCTACTCTCATCTTTTCAGGCGTCAGCTAGAGTCTTTTGGTTCAGTTGATGAAGGCGGTAAGTAAAACTCATGACCATTGTAATTACAGTTCACTGCTATTAGAGCATACAGAATACTGTTTCTTTAGTTTGTGAAGCAATTACAAGGCCAAAAAGTTAAAAATTATTGCTGGCCTGTTTGGTGGGTTGTTTGTTGGTTTTTTTTTTTTCACTTCTGTTATTGGTGGCAACTCATAATTGCTGTTTCTGAGCATAAGAAATAGCTTATGTTGGTCATAATGTGTGGTAATTTAGCATTTTTCTTCTCATGTCTTTATTTGAGGGTATGTTGTAGCGAAGTGTTGCATTCTAGAGGGAAGTCAAGGCAAAATAGCATCTTGTGAAAAACAAGTCTGTTTAGAAAGTTGAAAGCTTTCATCACCGAAGTTTTAAACCCAGTTTATACAAAGAACTGAAAATACTTTCATTGTTCATTATGCAGCGATAGACTGCTGTCGCCTTCCGGAATGGCACACTAGTCATAACTGTCTTCTTGGTAGAACTTAGTTTTCACACAGGGTAAAAAACATCTGCTGTAGTGTCTGTCCATAAACACTTCTGAACCAGGAAGTCAAGGCCACAGCTGTCCATTTTTTTAAAATAGCTTAGTTACTCGGCAGTGTTTTGAACTGGTACTCAACTGCAAAGCTTCTAGACCTAAGCTGAAATGGGTTCTCTGCATGTCATAAACTATGATATAGTGTCTCATTGATAATCTACTCATGACCGACTGTTTGCAGGGAGTCTGAAATCTCCACACAGAAGGACATTAAGTGTGGATACTTCTAAAATGAACCAACTTGACAGCACAGTCGATGAAACTGCACTTGAAGCACAAAATGACCCATTTACCAATGTGAGTGCTTCGTTACCCCAAAAATTTGCCACACTGCCAAGACAGAAGAATCCTTTTGAGGAAAGCCCAGCAACATGGGATCAAAACATAACTCTGTTTTCCAAACCTGTTGACATCAGAAAAGAAATGAAAAAAGAGAAAAAAGAGAAAGTTAGTCTTTTTGAAAGAGTGACTGGAAAAAAGGATTGCAAGAGGTCAGATAAACTTAGCAATGGGGGCTCAGAAGGTTCTACTGACTTGAAATCACCTGGTGCGTTTGGTGAAACTCATCAGGAGAGTTTTGATTATGATTCAACTAATCCGTTTCTGACAAACTTCAAGCCTACAAGTGTGTTGCCATCTTCAAGGTAGGTTTTTTGTCATATTTCTGTCTGATATCTTGAACGTGTTATATAAATGAACATGGGAGAGTGTTGAGGAACACAATCTTGGTGCATTATATACGTTTATAGCATTGCTTATCTGTTTCTAAGTAAAAGGTGCGAACTCTTCATATAGTTCGATCTTTTCTTACTTCATTTTGAAGTTACATTTTTATTATTGATATGTACTGTGAATGTCTTGGGTACTTGCGTTTGTGGGAGACCTATGTCATGCATTCTGACATGCAGTCTGAGCATTCATTGCTAGTTATTACACTGCCCTAAGTCAAGGTTTTAGAGGGAGAAGTTTCCGGTCTAAGGGAAAGGTGAAACAGTAAATAAAAGGGTGAAGAAAATGTGAATAATGAAAACAAATCCTGTGGATGACACCATTAGGGAAAGAAATGGATTTAGATTCTATATGTTAAAGCACAAGAATTGAAGACTTAAGTGGGAGCACCCAGAGGGACACTTATCACAGTTAAATTCATTTAGCTCACTGTAGCTTCGCTGAATTCCTGCGTATTCAAGTCATTGCACAAGGCAGCAGATTATGTGCTAAGCAGAGTGAATTCAGTTACTGGGACTGATAAGAATTTTGATTTAAAAAAAAAAATGTATATACACCACATATACTGTTCCCAATAGGTAAATATTTAAGAAGTGAATTATTTAACTTTCTATTCATTTACATTCTCATTTTTTCCCTTATATTAATGCCAGAAATTAACAGTCCTTTTTTTTCAAGTTAATGACTCATTTCTATATAATGACTTAAAGTTAGTAGAAATTGAATTTGAAATTAAAATGCTTCAAACTGGAATTTTAAGGTTGTGAAATAAATCACCATTTTAAAGGGAAAACATGGTTCTAAGAGACTTGCCATTTCCCTGTCTATTAATTCCTTAATAATGACACAGTAGTATTTTCTTAAAAAAAAACCAACGTAATTTGTTTCCTGTTATCTTATTCTTTAAGATTTTAGAACAGATTGATCTTATTGTATGCCAACTAAGTTTTATTCACAGATTAGAATGCATGCACTCCTGGTTTTAACTTACATTTTCTCAACAAAATTAGTCATGGATGTGAATTAGATAAATGAACTGAAATGTAACTTCTATAGAAAAGATTCAGATGCTAGAAACTTATACAGACTTAAAAGAATTCTTTTCTTAGCGTCTTCTATGAGTCAAGTTGGTTCCCAGTGTCTTAAATAACCTGTTTACAGACAGAGTCTTAGAATATTATTTATTTAATGAAGGATTTCTCTAGATGAGAGTAAGGTTATGATGTAGCTTGGTTTGTCAGAAGTTAAACTTCCATTTAAATAAGCTCATTTAAAGAGAAGTAATTTAAATAACAATTAAAATTACATAGCATTTAATTTTTTTAAAATACAAATGTATTCAGGCAGATGCTAGATATAAGTAGTGAAATCTTTTGAAGTTCTTGAATGCAGCAGATCTTGATAAATATAAATCTTTAATGGTAATCATGATGGACTTTTTTTCTTTATTTTGTAATTAAAAAGCTCATCACAGTGCCCATTCAGAAGGACTCTAGTCATTTGTTCCTCCTCTTTGTATGAGTCTCTTTTGCTAGTTCTTGACTTTTATGTAAACACAAACTTTTGATAAGACAAATAGATATTCTGTTATTTTCAAAAAGCCAGAAAAAGTAAACATTTTGACCGTTCATATAAGACAGCTGTTATGGAATAATACCTAGCATGCATTAGTTTAAATTAGAAGCTCTCGTGTCTTACGTGCTCCGGTATTACATGAGAATCTTTTAGAATAAGTTCACTTTCTTTCAAATGTATCTTGCACAATGATTTTCTTTTGAAGTAGCAACTAATACAAAATGTGCATATTTAATAAGTTTACAGTTTAAGTTTACCTTTTATCTGTGGAGGATTTGTTGAATAGAATCCACTTTTAGTTTTTCAAACTAGTAATACTGTGAAGAAAGAATTGTTTAAATCTGTGGGCACAAAATAAATGAGGTTGAGTAACAATTTCAGTATGCAGAAAGCATAGACAGGGAAATTAGACTTTGAGTTGCTTTTTATTTACTCAGCGTGCTATTAAGCTCTTCTGGATGGAGACTGTTTCCACAAGTAAACCAGGCAGTATCTTTTTATTAAGGTGTGTCCAAAATCAGTGTTTGGTGTGGATGAGGAGTTTGCTTTGCAGGTGGATCTCCTTAAGAGGAGTTAACTTAGCTAAGTCAAGTTAACGCCACTTAGCTAAGCCTTTGTTTGAGTGATGGAATTAAATGGGGCATGTGAACTGGTTTCCTGTCTGATGAAACTCAACTGGAAGATGTATTCCAGCAGCATGCTGTAGCCACAAAAGCTTGTTCAGTCTGTCAGACCAGGCTGGAGATAGTGCAAAGTAGAAGAAAAAAACCCCACAGCATCCCTCTTCCCCCACCCTTAAAGAAAAAAAAAAAAAAAGGCCAAACCCAGCTCCTTCATGGACAGGGTGTGAAGGTCAGATTCTTAGCACCAGTGAGCCTATGTCTGTGAAGTTAGGGGGAGTCTCTTCAGTGCCTTCGGTGAGCTTTGCGCCAGGCTCAAGTCTGTCCCAATGAACTATGTTTGTAATGATAACCAAGTGATGGTGTGCAGGATGTCGCTAACAGGTGGCTGGGTGAGTTGAGAGCCGAGTTGCTCAAGAGCCCTTCACCCAACCCGTCGTTAGGTGCTGACTGGCTGTATCCGTACGCTGTCACTAATTATTCCTATTTGCTAATTAAAAGAATGAAGATAAAAAGATCTTCCATGTGTTTCTCAGCTGCTGATGCGGAAAATGTAGAAGTGGTTCAGCAACAGTTACAAGATTTTTTTTTTCCTAAAAACATGAAGTATCCCAGGATTATTTGAAAATTATTGTTTATTTTTATTCCTATTATTTATGATTGTTATTTCAAGAAGGTTTAAGAAGTGTTTTGGAAAAACAAAACGAAACCTGCAGTGTTCGTGTATAATACTACATGTCAGGAAATCACAAAATACGGACCCCTAATTTCTATTAATCTGTGCTCTGGCAAAGGCTTGTTCTGTGGCTTTGGCTAAATCACTTAGTCTCCCTGCTCCTGATCTGTAACATGGGGATGATACTTTGGTACCTCCTGCAAAATGCTGAGTGGATAAATTAATATTTTTTTAAGGGATTTATAGATATGGTATTACTGTATTACATAAGTGTTAAGATTGGGGGGGTTTTATTGTCTGGTGTAGGTGTAAAATAGGTATTTATGAGCTGATTTCTTGAGAGTTTAAAAATGCTGCAGTCACATAGTGAAACAAGAAACGCTGTTTGTGCAAATATTACAAAATCCGTTAGTTCCAGAGGATTTATATCACACAGCCAATGAAGAATTTTTAAGCACACAATATGCCTGGTATTTTTAGCCAGCATTTACCATGAATAATTTTGTCTTCATATTTCTTAATCCACTGCTTTGAAACTTTTACCTGATATTATCTTAAATTGCATTCATTCTTACAGTTACTGCTATTGTCATGGCTCTTAAGAGGTTAATTAGCAGTCAGGAGCCACGTGGATTTTGTATTGAACACAGTTAAAGAAATTGAGGGTGCTCCTGGAAAACAAAGATTGTTTTGTGCCATGACCAAACCTTGTGCATCATCTCTCTGAAATTGTTTGTGTTTAGGACAATACACTACAGTAGGCTAATAAACTGATGTGAAAATTTCTCAATTTACACCACTTGACAAGTGCTAAAAGAAAAGCATCTTTAATTTTAATGTGTTATTAGGACCTTTTTAGAAAGATTGTGCAAGTTATTAACAAGGTCCTCTGAGACAGGAGACGGGTAATTAACAGGACCTACAGAAGGGGAGTTTAGGTAATTAACAAGATCTTAGGCACTGGACACAGGGAAACAGATAGTCCAATATTTAAAGCTGACAGGTTGTTACTAGTCTGATCAAATTCCAGATCTGGGGAACTGAATTGATAGGTGTTTGGGAGCTTTCTAAGAAACGTTATATGTTATAAACCTATATGTATACACAAACAATGTAAACAATATATGTCTTCATACAGACAGATGCATTAAAAAACCTTTTAAGGTAGCTCTTCCATGACCTAAGTGTGGTTAAACTTGGAGAAAAGAAGATAAAGCTTCTGCCTACTACTGGTTACACTTTCTCTCAGATTCTGGCAATACAGTGTGAGTGATGTGCAAGAAGACATAGTGGAGAAGAAAGAAACGTGTCTTACTAGGATTCACTCTAGCAATTATGAATAATGCTCGTATTTATAACGTTAGTTATTGGTCAGTTGGAGCATAAAACACAAAAATATTATTAATTTTTGTCCTGTGTTCTTTTACTGCTTCAGCCTTTTTTAAAAATTGCAACTCAAAAAAAATCCCTTCAACCCAACCCTTAAGCTCGTCTCTTTTGCATCTTCCTGTTTTGTCTGTCGTTTCTGAATGTGGTTGTTTTCCTCAGCCTCTTTCCCCCGTGCTGCCATTAGTGCTGCCTGCTTCACCAGCGTTGCCTGCTCCAACCAAATGGGGTTTTGCAGTTGCAGCTTTCCCACTGGCTGCGGCGTTGGAAATGGGCAATGTCTCTGCAGTTTGATATGTTCATTGCTGGATTTGGAAAAAACCAAGCGAGGTGCCACGAAAGGATGAGGCTTTTGATAACCACGATGTGTTCAGATCACATTAAATTTTTACGTCTAAAGAACAGCTGATGTCTGTTACATTTCAGCAAATATTAAAACTTTGTAGGTGAATTGGTCAACTAGTTAAAGAAGCTTTTCCAAAATCGTGGTGTTCCTTGGACTTTCTAGGTTACGGCTTGTTGGTTGAGCCATGTTGTTAGAGCAGATGCCTGGCTCTAGTCAACTGCAGTTGTAAAATACAACCTGTTGGCTTAAACCACAGTGAAGATAAGTTATTAGTGCAATAACTTCAATATCATCAAAGATAAATGACTGTTAAATGGTTTCAATCTCACCTGTTACATGTGATGTGCCAGAGGCATTCAGTTAGTGGCTACAGCTCCCTTGGAACGAACCCCAGAAGATGCCTGAGCAGAACAAAGGGTTGTAATGGCTGGATATTTCTTTACCATGTGGGTCATCCTTTTCCAGTGTACAGTACAACTCACTGTGTTTAATTTTCATATGCCCAGTTCAGAAATGTGGTCTCTACCAAGTTTTTTTATGGTGCTTGCTGGAGTAGTAAGGTCCGTTCCAACATTTTTAATGCGTATTTATTTCTCTGTAAGTCGAAAAATGTCAGCAGGTGAACGATGCTAGTTTCAGAATTGTTTCCTTTGTCAGCTAGCATGTCTTATTTTAAGAACAGCTTCTGCATTGCTTTTCTCGAAATGAAAGGATTTTTTTTCACTTCTCTACTGAAATTTCCATTTCGAGTTGACTGTGATTACTATAGGTAGAATATTGATAGACTATGGCAGTGCATTAATTGTAGTGTAGACTGTTAATATTTGTTAATTCAGTGTGGTAAAGCTGTCAGTAGAATATTATTTCAACAAAACAAATACATTACCAGTATGTGAGAGAAACTATAGAACAAGCGGAGGTCATGCAAGGATTCTTAGTGTGTCCTGCCAGGACTGTTATCATCCGATTTAGAAAGATCACTGCATGTGATGACAGATTAATGAAATCTTTTGCAAAGCTACTACAAAGCAATAGGCTCAGTATTTGGGATATTACTAGGGTGATTTGGAGCAATCAGTTCCTAGAGAGATGTTGTAGAAATACTTAGTCTTTGTCTTGACTTTTGCAGACTCTTCACCAGCAATCACTTACTCCTAATTAATTGCCTGGTTTAGGAACATCGTTTTGCAAGTTCATCCTGCTGGCTGCATGACAAGATTTTTTCAACCTTTCATTGTCTGTTGGTGCACATTAGGGCATGTGAAATCTTTTTTTCGAGTGGATGCACAGGCATGTTATCTATCCCAAGAGGGAACGCACTGCCTGTTCTGTTGTCTTAAAAAAAAAAAATTATTACTTATGTCCAGTTGCTTTATTAATAAATGCAGAAGCAATGTAAAATTGATAAACTTTTTTTCCTGTTTCATTATAAGAAGTAAGAATTAGAGCTGATTTTTTAAGCATTTAGAAATGGTTCTGGAAGCTTCAATATAAAATTTTACTTTAGTGTTGTTTGATTTTTTTTTTTTTTTTTTGGTTGACTTGTAGCTCTCTAATGGAAGGGTCTTCTAGTGCAGGTACTGGCACAACTTTTAGTATAACAGTTCTTTAGTGTTCTCTTGCAAATAAAACTACTTTTTTTTAGCCATAGCACAACTGCCTAGTAAAAGGAGAAATATTGAAACGCTAAAAAAAAATAACTTTTTATGTAAAACTGTTGTTTTCAGCAACTTAAAATTCAGTTGAGTACACTACGTGAGATGAGTTTTGATTTTAGCATATCTCATAAGTCCGGAGTAATAAATGAATTTGCACAAGTAATGTATCCAGCAGTGGGCTGGATAACAAGAGCCACTGTTTTAAGACACTTGTATTTTTGGAAGGAGAAGGCTCCCATTCTGGAAGAGCTCATGAGTGCATCTCTCTATGCCTCCACTTCCCTTGAGGTCCCTCCGGCAGTATCAGATGCCTCAGAATTGGTCACCAGCCTATTGTGGATCCAAACTCATGTCTCATGTCTGTTTTCAGAATTAAGGTATTTATACAGAAAGCCAAAATCTTGTTAAATACTTCAAGTTGTTTTAACTGAAAGCTTCTGTGCTTCTGTATAGTTCCATTGTCGTGTTACTACTGCACTAAATTTTAAATATACGTGAGCCACAAGAGAAAAGGCTGCTTCCTCGAAGACATATTGTTCAGGAGCATTATCAAGCAGCGTATTCTGAGACTGTAACGTCTTTATCTTGTGGAACCTTCTACCATCTTTAAAGGGCTCTGTGGAGCGCCGCAGTATGCTCCTGAACAGACCATTTCCAAAGGAGTCTGCATAAAGAATATGTAGCTTGAGAACAAATGATGTGCAAGAAAAGTGTGTCTTGCGTTTAAAGTTCAGGATTTTTGGTCCAGTTTCTTAACTCTTGGCATGCGACTTTTCAGTAATATTAAGAAAATGGAGTGATAGCAACAGAACCTGATACTCTTTTTGTGTCGTCCTGGGGTTACACAAACTCCAGATGGCCTTGGAACGTGGCTTGATAGCAGAACAATTTATGTAGTGAAGTGTCCTAAGTGATGTTCCCCAGAATCTGATGGGGAAATAAATGGTAATATGCTTACTCCATACTTGCTTAGCTGCCAGACATGACAGTCACTCCTTCTCAGAGCATAAAGTGATGTCTGCATTGCCAGTCACAGCAGGCTAATAGTATTCTATGGAAAGCTAAGTTTCTGAGTTTCATTAACTGTATCTGATTTTATTAATTTATTTTGTTTTTCCAGTACATTGCTAATAACTGAAATTGCATCCTAATATTTCAAGGTTGTGATACGTGTTGTGAGCATCCAAAGATAAATGCGTAAACAATGCAATAGTAATCAGTTCAAAGACCAAGACATAGGAATGGGAATAATATTTCAGCTCTAACAGAAAATGAACATGGTAGAGCTTTGCTGATTACCTGTACACAGACGTTCCATATTAAAGGGTAAAACCTGAAAGCTCCCACTGAGCTTATTGGCATAATGGATATTTTACAGGATGTCAAGTTAACATAGATGATTGCATTATTTTGAATAGTAATTATTAATATAAATATCCTAGTTTTAATTTCTAACAGTATACAGCATAACGATCTTATAACTAATACAAAATTAAAAAGCTTTTGCTCCTTAAGAAAATATGCTTTCCGTGCAGCATAATTTAGGAGTCTGATCCCCATTCATTATGTTGTCAGAGTAAATCGTTCAGGCACTAAAATGTTTAAATCAGTTATAGGAAAGATTTTTTTTTAACATTGTTTTAATCTCTAGGCATTTAGAAGCTAAATATTTAAGCAGCCACTAGACCTAATGTTTGAAATTTTAACTACCATTAAATTTCAAAAGACTAATTTACAAGCATCAGTCATAAACTTAGGATGTATCACAAGCTCAAACTCAACTCCACCGTGTTGAAGCTTCTGTACAAACTGCAAATAGTCAGCACACACTGTAAGTATTTAAGTACCTCATAAAAAGTAGGCGTAATGAAAAAAGAGTTAAGCCTTTCATGTAGTTCAAATGAAAAGTACTTAACAAGGGAAAATAACCAGAAAGTATAAAATAGTATGCTTGCTATGATTATGTAATAGTCACCCAAACCACTACAGAATCAGCATTCTAGTATGTCTGTCTCCGTTATCATTTTTCCCATCACTTCCCCACGCCCCAGCACAGTGATGATAGGAAACAGTTCTCATCTCAGATGAGCTAAAATTGAGATCCAAGCTAATAAAACCACAGAAATTCACACAAACTTTACTATTCAGTAAAAATGTGCATGTAAAGAAAAAGTTACATCCCAAGCAATAAAGTAATGGATACGATTTAATCTGGTAAGAATACCTGATATAAAGTAACTGTTAAGGAAACCAGTTGAATTCTCAGATGAAGAAAATGGGGGACACGACTAATGGCTGTACTAGATTGAAGAAGTCTGTTCTACCTGTAGTGAGGTAGGGCCAGTGTAGAAGTTGGGTGTTTTGCTTGGTCGGTGTCGCCTGCGTGATCCTACTGCAGCTGGTTTTGAATCTATGCTGGTGTCATTTACCTTCTTGTTGCTAGTTCCTAACTTTCTTGAAGGTGATCAGAGTGAATGCAGGTTTATTAGCTCTAAGAGACAAACTGTTAAAGATCAGTACGGGACCTGGGACATGACCTTGAGGCACATCGAAACTCCACAGTGGTGGAGAGGGGGGCTTCTTGCCCTGTTTGAATAAGTGGAAGAGGTAGAAGATGACTTGATTCCTGGAGATGATGAAGGACACAGGAGCAAGAAGGTAGATGAGCTCTTTTCAGTGAGCAGAAGGAGGAGCAGTCAAGCCACTTTGTGTAGGTTGGAAGGTGTGTCCAGTGAGGAGGCCTTAGACTCAGATATAGCAACACCTGAAAGTTACAGTGTTAATGGCGATGAGCCAGAGAAACCCGGTCTGACTGCAGTTCTCAGAGTGAGTTGGCAGAAAGTCCGTTTGTTACAAAAGAAACAACTTTTTTTTTCTTGTAAACCAAGCAAATTTAATTTGGGCGTAATTGAAAAACAGTAACTGTAGAATCCCACAATGCCATTTTTTTATGATCCCTGTTCACAGTAAACTACAGTAAACTACACTCAAAACCAAAAAGAAACTTTTTTCCCAAGCTGTGAACCTAGTTTTTTCATGCTTCCATAGCAAAAAGTCCCTGCCAATTTATCAAGCCCCGGGCAAGAAACAGAGACAGGACGATAACCAGCCCTATCACTATGAACTGTGATTGTAACAGAGTGAAAAATGACATTGTTTTTTATAATTGCTTAGATCAATGATTTCAGAATGCTCTTTGGAAGTCAAGAAAATAGCTGCTCGAAGAAGGCTTTTGATGGTTGTACAGCGTGTGGGCTGTAGTCCTAGAGGCATGTTTTCTGTAATCTATTGCCAGTGAGATAGTAACTTCAGGGGTGTATTATTGTGATGAAATTTAAAAAAAATAAACACTTTCATGAATTCTCAAGAATTTCAACACACCAAACATGTCACTCCCCCAACTGTATGCATTCATAATTTTACAGTGTTTTCTTTTCAAGTATTACGTGGTCCTCAGACAGTGAATTATGGGTTCATCAGTGAGAGCCTGCATCTGCTCACGCTCACCTTGGGTGGAAGCACTGGCAGGAAACCCTGTGGGGCTCAGCGAGGCCACAGAGCTCCCACCTTACTTAGCAGACAAAAAACATTATATGCAATCTCAGCACCTGTTTCTTCCTGGAGAAGCAGTATATTTTCCATGTATCTCTTTACATGAGTATACATGACGTTGGGGTTTTATTGGGGAATATTTTGTTTAATAGTTTTACAGTTTTTTCAAGTATATTTAAATTGCTTCATGTAAAATCCGCAGATGTGCTCTTTTGTAATTGCAGCTACAATGTCCCCAATGTTACGGAAATGACTGCAAGTTTTTTAGCTTAAAAAAAAAAAAATGAGTCTCTATTGCCTGTGATTTATATTTCTAATTTTTGAACGTAACTTTTTGTAGTCAGAACTGCTGCCTTTTTTTTTTTTCCTAGAGTCCTAGAGCTTATTTCACAGAAACTATAAAGTCACTGAAGGCAATGAAACATCTTGCTTTTTTAACCTTTCAGAAAGTCACCCAGTTGAGCAGTCAGGCCGTATTATTCTATATCTTGTCTAACATGAGGAAACAGTCCCAAAAGAAAGATAGCCCAAATTAACGCCACACTTCGTTAAATAGAGACATTCTTGGTTTTCACCAGGCTAATTCGATGCAGTTCAGTTAACTCATTTTTTTTGTACTCGGATCACAAAAGGCAGCCATGAATGAAGCGAGTTCATCATGTGTTTGACACATCAGTGTGAAACTAAAAGGCAGGCTGTGAGGGAGGGTTCCTGCCTTTAGCTTTTTAGACAATACCCGATGAAAGAGGCCCCTCATTCAAAAGTGGTCTCCAGCAAACTAGGCAGACTGCTGCGGATCATTGTTACAGACAGGTATAATGGGAATTAGCCGGGACTCGACTCGTCAGACACCTCTTGATTTCTAGTTGTGACTGTTCACATAATCCAATCTTTATCTAATATCCTCAGTCCAGCAGATGGTTCACGGGACTTCCGTAGGAGCAAAAGACTGCCGACTTTGGAAATGAAAAATGATGCACAGAATAAAAAAATGTAAAGTAAAAAAAACCAAACTGTAAACAACATTTTTTTTACACAGAAAAATAGGGTTTTACATTTTACCTAATAAACGTTTGTAAATAATGTCTCTTCCACTTTTACAACATGAAATATATGGCTTATAAATTCAGATAACAGTGATGAACGGTAACAAAATACATGTTCCTTACTTCAAGATACTTTTGAAATAAAATACAAATATATTTTTGTAACTTTTTGCATTATTCTCAATCAAGAAACATCCCCTTTGACAGCCAGTACCTGCAATCCAACTAAACAGTAGATTCTGCGATGTGAAAGAATGATGTCTGCTGTGATGCTGCCAAGTAAATAGTATAAGTGAGCCATAGCCAGATTCTGAAGACATTTTTGGAGAGTTAGTTTTCTCTCCAAACTTGGTGTAGGAAGTACATGAGAACACAGCAGCACTGGTTTTTGAAGTTACATCAACCTGAGAGACCCGTGCACCCTTTCTTAGGCCAGGCACTTAGACAATCGCTGCTTTTATCAATATCAACTGCACTTTTACAGCTGGGGAAGAAAAAAATCTCAACGCAACATCGTCATGAAACAGCTTTGCTTTTTAGAGATGTGGGATAATCACTAGTCTATAAAATAATGGACTATTGACTCAGTTTTAAGTACAGAACAAATGTTGCTGTCAGAAGATGGCTTTCAGCTCTGAGTTAAGCTGGTGAAGTCACTGGAGTTTCTAAAGGACCTTTCTCCTCTAGCAGCTGCCATGAAAGCTGGGAATACACATGAGTCTGCAGGGTGGTGTGTTTTGTAACAATCTCATCCCAGGGATCTGTTTCTAGAATATTTCATTTAAAGTATCTCGTTTTGCTTAGAAGCTCGAGGTAAGTCTAGAGATAAGAGAAGAGCTAGGGAAGCTCTATCTCTAATATCCTTTCTTGCATTTCTTAATTACTTATTCAAATTTTATGACAAAACGAATACGAAAAATACAAAAAATTGTGAACAGAGAATATATTAAACTTTCCATTAACTTTGAATATTTTCCTACTTTTCCTAAGTTCAACAAGTCAAGAAAATCATATTAAGTATTTTATAGCTGTATACCCAATTCACTAGCGCCTTCTAGTAGACGTTTTGGTCAGATAAGTATGCACTGCTAATATTTGGGGTTTTGGTTTTTTCCCCACAGTTTTCATATGAATCCTTCTGGCATTGATGACCTCAGGAAAACAATGGTGAGTTATGAGGTGTTATGGAAAGCCATCAGTAAATGCCAATAAATTGGTGCTCGACACAATATGAGCCATTGTTCTTGATTTACCTCTTAGAAAGAAATGTTGGGGGGTGTTGTTTTTCTTTTGACATATCCAGAAAATCTACTTAGAAAATTACAGGCTTCGTATAATTTCGGAAATAAAGAAGAGTTTTACACTCAATATGCAGTGTACTTCTGGTGTGATGGTGTAGAGAAGACAGGAAAAATTGGATCTTTGCACAGAACGTATAAGGAAAACTGTAGCTTTGGGTTATTTCAGATGACTCTAGATTGTCAACTGAGGAACTCCGCGTTAGGCAGTGATGTGCTAATTGACCTCACAGGAGTTTTCTATCACTATAGTCAGAGACTTGAGGACAGTCTTTAGATGGCAACTCAAAATGGAAGTAATGAACTGATCTATGACTGGATTAATAATACAAATAATAAATGAGAATCCTTTCAGAAAACACTAAAAATAGAAATACTAGAAGTTATTATTCAAAACACTCTTTTGACTCTAAAGTGCCTAGAATAAATTGTGTACTAAGAAAAGCCCAAAAACCTCACAGATTTCCTTTGCAGTGTCTTTGTTTGAAGGAAAATGAGGTCTTACTGTTCTGTGAATAGATGAAATCTTTAAAAGTGGGTTTGTTTTCAGTCTTCAAAATCTATAGAAAACAAGTTTCACAAGCAAATATGGCTTCGTACTGTTGTTTTGTAGCTGGTTTATGTAAATGATTTGTAATAACATTTGATGTGATTGTAAAAGCCCGAGTTTTTATAATGTAAGTAACTGGTGGGAGATGTCAGAGTATACGAAGGCTGCCTTTGATCAGATAGTAAACTGAATTCTACCAGGCGGTTACTTAATCTCTGACAAAAAGCGACATCAAAAAAATGGATTTAACTTAGCAGCTATTGTCTGTAGAGTAACCATAATTACAGTTTATATGGGCTCGCAAATGTGCTACCGCAAACCACATAATTTATTGCTGGTAAAAGCATCGGTTTAATTCTTTCAAGAAAAAAGATGTGAATTGTTTTATTTAAAGGATTTAAAGGTGATAAAAGAAATCCTTGATGATTTTTCTTTTGGAATACCAGCTATCCGAAATGTCAGTCGCAGGATTATGAGGTGGCGCTCATTTAATACAAAATACAAATTAGTAGAAGAAACTATATCTCAACCATAGTTCTGAGTGAAACCATTTGAAAATTTTTTAAAAATACTCAAGATTGCTTGCAAAGGTGTTTGAAGTAATTTATTATTAGGTATTGCAATAATAGCCTTCACCAAGTTATTACATTTCTTCCTCATGCATCACATTTAGTAATTATGTTTGTATGTCTTCTACTCTGGTGCCAACACCTGTCTCTGAAGGCAGTGTTTAAATGGGAGCAGTAGCCAGTTGAAAGGGCAGCGTGAGCTCTTTAAGGCCTAATTAAGAACTGAAAGGAAGATGAAGTAAGTAGGACAAAAGATGTGAAAGTAGCTTAGATGATATTCCCAGAGCAGAATTCCTCATTAGAACAATAAAGAGATGATCAGAGATTGCCAGGCCTTCGTTTTATCTAATTCCATTTCCTCTGGCTGTCAGTGTGCACCCCAATAGTATTTTGTAGCTGAGACAATTGTCCTTTGCATAGCTTGTTATTTAGAATATTTTTTTCTTAATATTTCATTCTAAGATTAATCTTTTGTGTTAAAATTGTAGTATCAGTTTTTGTAAAGATACAATTGCTCCTTACACATTGAAGTATCACTTATTTACTCAAACTGGACATTTAAAATCTTAACTTTAACATCCTTACACATTTAAGAATCACTTATGTGCTCAAACAATTATTAAAAATCTTAACTTTAGCAATAATTATTTTTAAATACTAATATCCTTTAATTAGTATTTTCTTGTGTGATTAATGTGGTAGATTATTCCCCCCAAAGATCTGTATGGAGCATGTGTATGACTAAACATTTTTGAATCATATGTGTTACATGTAATTTTCAAGTAAACTTTATAAAATCATTAAAGACATCATTGCGTCTTAATTCCTGTTCCTTTACCAAATCAGAAAATTAGGCAAAGTCTGTATTTTAGTTGTGTAAAAGATATCTTTTCCAATATGTACAAAAACGTAGTACCATAAGGATAAAATTTTACTTCCTTCTTGTAGAAGAAAATGTGCTAAAAATATAATGACCACAGAGTTATTTTCTCTTCTATACTTGTTGGAAATCAATTGCTAACCAATTTATAAATGTCATCAAGTTAGCCATTTTAATACAGCGGGAGTTATTGATCACCTACAATGTTGTAACTTGATAAATTTAAAATACTGAATACACGTACATAAACGTGACATTAAATATCTCAAATATAGTGAGAAACCCTTAAAAGCAGGCGTTTCTGAGAGCTACTATTAGACTATAATTGATGGAGAGAGACTGATTGATCTGTCATACTCCAGGCTATTTGCGGTGCACCACCACTTTTAATTACGTTTATTTGAAAACTTTGGCCACCTGCGTATTTTAATGATTCGACATACACCAATGTGCAAATATGGAGCGGTATGGAAAGAAAAGGAACGGAGCATGGAAAAGGAATGAATATGACTTTATTATGTGATGTGCTTCCTAGCTGTGCAGGCTTTATCATTTTTAAAGACAAGTTTCTACTGTAAACGAAAGCTTTCTTGAGTTCTTCTGCCCTGTCAGAGGTGTGGGGTTTGAGAGGTTAGATTGATTTACTTAATGTTAATGTCTCCATTTCTGAATCAGAAATGTGTGTCTAACGGTGCTAATACTTTTATAAACCAACTCTCAGTCTTAGTTGCACATTTCTAAATTTTTCATCATCTGCTTACTTAAGGTCACAGCTAGTTCTTCTTCACGCAGAGTCATACATTCGAGTTTATAGTGGTTTGGATCGCATGTTGCCCTTTGTTAAGGGGACGAATTTGTCCACCTGCACTTACTGAGTCACCAGGAATCATTACAGAAACAATTGTGTTTGTCCTACTGCTTAATTCGGGGCCCCTCCTGCTTTAGAGCAAACAAGGAGGCAAGCAAGGTCTTTTAGTTGTACACATTGCTGTCTGAAGTGCCCTGGTGCAAATAAGATGCAGCCTTTTAGCATCACCTGAAGTTTAAAATTGAAAGTTTTATTATATCATTCAGAGGCCAAGGCGTGGAGAACCACTCATGACTAAAAATAGAATATGAAAGATAGATGAGAACTGATGTCATTTATAGCTAAGTAAATGTTTTGCTATGATACACTCAAAAGGCAAGAACCTAGGAGTTCCAGGAGGACTGGAATTCTCAGGGCCGTTTCCGTTGTTCGATAGTGAAGGTTACCATATAGCTGATTTCCAAACCAGACCTGCTAGCTGTTCTCGTGGTTCCTGTTCTTGTGGGCATTAACTGTGTATACATCTCACAGAGAACAATGTATTTTTTTTGAGATGACACTGTGGGAAACTTCCTTCAAACTGGGCAACCTGTCTCCAGTTGTCTGCTCCAGTGGGGGTATTGGAGGAAAAAGCTCTAGAGCAAATGGAGGTCCAAGAGAAGTTGCTTCTGTCAGGAGTTGCACATGAGAAACATGAAAAGCGATAATGCATCAGTTTGTTCTGAACACTGAACTATTTAATAAAATCCAGTGTTTTTTTTAAATTTATCTGCAGGATGGAAATCCTTTCGACGCCACTGCGGGATACCGTAACCTTACTTACGAAGAGGTTTTGCAGGAGCTGGTGAAACATAAAGAGCAACTTAAGAAGAAGGACACCCATATTCGTGAACTCGAGGATTACATTGATAATCTTCTTGTACGAGTAATGGAAGAAACACCTAGTATTCTCAGAGTGCCATACGAACCTTCTCGAAAAGCTGGCAAATTTTCCAAAAGCTAAGAGTGATACTTGATGGTACTTTAGCGGAAGGAAATCACACTTTAATGTTTTGACTTCTCTTCATTCCTTTTCTCCTAAGAAATTCCAGGAATTAGGGGAGGACGGGACTACGACGTGGGGTTATTTTGTTTGTTTTTTACTCCAAACACTAGCAGGGACTGCCAAAAGTTAGATTAGCTAAATAACTTTTTTTTTTTTTTTTTTTTGAAAACAGCTTTAGGTACAGAAAACTTACGGTAGAGTAAATAATACACACTAAATATGTCCATGCAGTTTATATACTAGCTTCATGTTCACCATGTTTCAGCTGGGAAGCCTGTTCTGTTACGAGTGTTTTCTTGAATTATCATTGGTGTTATGCAAATATCTCGATTCTGGTACTACAGCATGCCATGAAGACCACTGTTTTCAAGCCAGTGTAGTAGGCTTTTCTAAACCCAAGTGTGGTTTGTTGCAACGGAATGTAGTTTGTTCTACATGTATTAGAGGAAAACAGCGATGCACAATCTTTGCAGAGTAAAAGCTGTATTCTATACAATGTGCTTTTTATATAACGATGTAAAAAAATACCAAGCCATTTCAGTAATGGCACATGCTGGAGTCAGTTATTTTACACTTAAGTGCTGAATTTTGAGTATAATGATTGAGCTTTGGTAGTGAGCTCATGACATCTGGTTGTTTTGAGAATCTTTTTGTATGAAGTTACTGCATGCCTTTTCATACACGTTGAAGTACTTTGAACAGTGTTAATAGAGTCGGAGGTAGGACAGGAGAAAGTATGGAATAAAGATATGAATACTTTCGTTCAGTCGAAGTCTGCTACAGTGAAAATGTAGGAGAAATGAACAGGCTGACTAAAATAGACGTGATAACTCAAAAAATACAGAATTGACTCAATTTAAGGTTGAGTTTTACATTATATATCTGTCTTAGGTTTTTGAAATCCTATGACAACGAGTACATGCCTTTAGAAATAGGCTGTGTTGCTTAAACACATATAGCGTACTTAGAAAGGCTTTTCATTTAAAATAACATCTGTATTCCTTGTAAGTACTTCTGAAAGTCAGTTTTCATTGAGGCAAATGAAAGATGAATGTAGTAAATGTCTTCCTGATCATTTAATAATTGTTTGTAAAATAAGTTACAAAAAAGATACCTGTTACTCAATAAATGGGCAAAAGACAGTGACGAATGTATAGTGGGAGAATACTGTAGGAGAGGAATCCTCACAATATTAACATAAATAGACTTTAATTTTAATTTCCCTCATAAGAGTCTCAGATCGTCTGTTGCTGTGAAACAGTAAGATGCTATTAAAAAAAAAGTACAGAGAGTATTTTAGATTTGTATTTAAGAAAACTGTCTGTCTTCTCCTCCTCCTTTTCTTTTTCTACACCTGATCTTTCGGTTTTTTTCTTACAGCACCATGTAATGGCTGCTGCTGAGGAGGGAAAAGAGCTTGAAATGAAATTCCAATTTTTTGTTGTTACTTTTAAAAGATCTAAATATGTTTTCATTTTTAAAACTGCAAATATTAGTAATAATTTGAAAAATTGTAATTTGGAAGAGTTGAAAAAGTTCTACTATCTGAATGCCTTTGACAATGTTAATATTTTGTGACAGCACAGAATTATTCTTGTTAGCAAAAAATACTTCTTTATACGATTGTTCTCAGATTTCATTTACTTATTTTTGGCTTTTTTCTTCTTTCTTCTTTTTTTCTTCTTTTTTTTTTTTTCTTTTAGCAACTACCTCCCATCCCCCTAGCGCTATGTCCCTAAAATGTATGCAGTTTGAGTGTTCCCAACCCACCGTTGGGATCCCTTAGCATAGATCCTTGTGCCTGGATGGAGCCCGAGTGATTCCAGCCCTACCGAATCGTAGTGCTCTGCCTTTAGCCGTCGGTAGCACAGAGGCGGGCCCACTTCATCAGGTAGTCTCTCTTTTGGCAACCTAAGGGTTTATCAAGGTCAGTACCTCATAAACCACGTGAATGTTCTTTTGACCCACTTAAGATCTAAATGACTGTAAATTTGTTGTAATATATTTCAAGTGCCAAAGGTTATGTACTAAGTGATGGTACGTTTACTGTTGGAAGTTAGGGTTTGCACTCAATTAGATTTTAATTTCCTAATTACACCAAGATGTATTTCAGTTACTCAGTATTTCCATAGGAGCTCTTAAACATTTTCAAATGTTTGGCCGAAGCGAGTGGTTTTCTTGTATTGTTAGTGGGGAAGTGTTGTGCAATTGTTTTGAATTCCACAGTCATTTTCAAACTAACTGGTATGAGACCATCTGCAGTACCTACAATGATGAAATCTTACACACCAGTGGGGTTTAACAAGTAAACTAACCAAAGAATATGCTCCAATGACTTTTCACTTGCCAGCCAACTTATAATTATTAAAATGAAACTCTACTATATTTAGCACCTCTGAAATCACTTCTTTTAGAATGTAAATGTAGAATATCAAACTGCATAATTGACTAAAAGCAGATCATTTGACATATTTGCATACCAAGAACGATAAGCAGATTAAAGGTAGCGAAAAGATCAATTTTTGTGCATTAGTGAAGAAATTTACAGAAGCTTTGAATGTGCTATCTAGTCTTTATCTGATCTGTAAGTGAATAAAAGCACCTTTTGTTTCTAACGGTTCCTCAAGAAAGAGGGAAGAACAACAAATGCAATTTAGGAAAAGGTAAAGTTACTAAGAGAGGCAGAGTGGGACGTTTACAACTATGAAAACATTTTTATAGAGTTCTTGTAGCTAAAGGTATGGGCTGCTTTTGGAGCAGTTCTGGAAAGATTACGTGCATGTCATTTACTGCTTAGAAAATTTAACATATTTCTATATTTTGAGGTTATTTTTTGAAAAGCATCTTCACCCCACATGTATTTTTTGAACCATGAGGCTTTTGAATGAAAACATTTCATACAGAGTAATTGAAAGCGAAGGAAGGTCTGTGTCTCCCATAGGATAAAATTGCACACTTTCTTGCAGATCGTTTTAAAACCATAATAACCTGCCAATAATGGTTAATCTTTCTTGCTCTTTAAAATGTAGGGATGAAAATTCTGGACACCTCCACATCATTTTGATTTTTATTTTTCCTCTCAAAAGTTAGTGTAGGGGTTCATCCATGCACGCACTATACTTTGAAAAAACTTTGAAGCAGCTCTGCTCCTAGCCATGTACTTTACTTACTTTAAAGAACAAATATCAAGGCCATACTTTTAATGCTGTAAGTAAGAAATTTAAACTTTCTGTCATTCAAGAAGGATGTTTAATATTTATATACATTACCTCTTGCTGCTGTATTTTACGTTTAGCTTGGTTTTCCACCTACTAATGAATGTAGCATTCTGCCTAGATTATACATAACTACATTTATTGCTCTTGGCTCTGTATCAAGAACTGCTTCTAAGTTTCCAGCTGTGAAAATGTTGCCTTGCATTTAGGAAGGTTTCATGATTTGGGGACCTAATGAAAATCACGCTCGTTAGGTACTAGACTGCATTTCTTTCTGTACAGGATGCCCTTTCTTAGATGCATCTTAAAACAAACAGAACTGCTGTCTTATTATATATTTACTGCTGCACTGGAGGTTTATTTACACTTCCAGCATTAAAGAAAAATTACTGTCCTACATCAAGTATGTAAAGTAAGCTCATGCTTTTTTGCTCTTCATGTATCCATTACCGTTGTAGATATGATAGAGGCGTTAGCCGTGGGCTTTTAACACGGTGATATTTAACGCATGTTGACTAACTTCCTCTCTTTGAAGTACATGGTGAAGGATTATAGTGCTGCTGCGTTGATGATGGTAGGTTTAAGGGTCTGTCAGCACTTTCATTCTGAAACCCTCTTTTCAGGGATTTATAACTTCTAAATGTAGATACGGACGCTGGGAGTGTTTAATATGCAGTAGGTAGCACTTTAATCTGTTTATGAAGGGTTTTGAGATTTGTTTCTGTTGAAGAAGTCATAGTCTCCTAAATCGTGGTGGGCATTTGCTTTATCTTCCGTAATTTGTACATTGAAGAAGCCACTGTATGTTACAAATGGTAGAGCCATTCCTATTCATCTTAGAAGCTTCCAGATGTCTTGTATTACAATGTACTATAAAGAGCTGAAGATCCAGGTTATATAGGAAGTCTGTAAAAGATACGAACATTACTTATATCTTTAAGGTTGATTTTGTCTCGTGCAATCAATGGTAGTTTGTCTACATTTAATAATGGTACAGTATCACACCTATATGGACACTCAAGAACTATAAACTTAGAATGCATGAAGAACTTTATTTTTGTTTCATTTTTGCAACTTCAACTCCTTTAATTTGATTAAAATGTTGTCTTAATACTTTAATTTCTGTTCATTAAATAAATATTGCATGTCTAACACTAATAAAGCACCACAATGCACTACCCCAGTATTTCTTGAATTGTGATATTAATCTGTGTTGTGCAAAGCATGTAACTCTTAAGCTCTGCTTAAGTATGTGTTGGGAAGAACCGCTGCGTTAAGGCTCTCAGATCACAGAGAGGTGTATTTCTTTAAGGACAGCTCTAAATGAATATCCCAGCTGTTTGCAGGGTGGGCATTAAGGGGAATCTCTTCAGTAGTGTCCAAATCTTATAATTAATGAAAAAATTGGCATGTTCTTTAATGTGTCAATATGTATGTCTCATTTTGTATGGGGGCTGCAGTCCCTTTAAATGCACCACTCCTCTCATTCTGTGGTTGTGTAAATATTACTAGGGGAGCTTTGGCACTGCAGGCCAGAACTACATTTAGCATGAGGACAAACACTGTGCAAGTTTTGATATGGAAAACATGATGCATATTTCTCTTCATGCTTGACAGAATAAAACCCAGCCAGAATGACAGAGAACTGGAGAATTCGCCCCCACCTCCCAGCCCCATAGGTATTGTTTGCAATGCTCCTGCAAGTTCTTCAACACCCATTTCTCAGAAAAAAAAAACCCAAAAAACCAAAACGCTTTTGCCTGTAGTCTTTTCCTCTTTCTTGAGGCAACAAGCCAGCAGTCTCTCCCCTGACAATAGCAGGTTTTCTGCATGCTAAGGAGATATGAAGAGTGGTTCTAGCTCAGGAGAAGAACTTTGTGAGTTGTTCACTTGGAGGCTTGAATTTCACTGGCGTGTGATTCTTTTCCTTGCAGTTAACTTGCTTGGAGACTGGATCCTTCGTTGTACAGGTATATGAGGTTTAGAAGGGGTTCTTCTCTTTGAGGGTCCATGGAATGTGGTGGTTACGGGAAATCATAGTCAGTTTTTGAGATGTACGTGTACTTACCTCTGCTTTGTTATGCAGGTTTCCATCAGCTGTTTCACTCCATGTCTCACTGACTTTGCAGCTGTCCCGACGGGTGAGTAGATGAGGAATGAGGGCACAGGAGGAAGGCAGGTTTCTGAAAGCACCATGCTGCATATTAAATACTGGTTCCCATCTGTAATTCACATCTGGTAACTAATCTCAGTTCCTGTGCCCATTTGAAAATGGAGCCAGCGCAATTTCCTACCTCAGAGGCACAGTGTTTGTTAGTTGATACCAACCGTAATTCTATTGACGATGTAAGAGCCTAGCGTGATTAAATAGCTTCCAGTTTTCCCAGCATGGAGTTGGTTTTTGAGTTTTCATTACTTAACACCTCAACCCCCTAATAAAGGTTTTCAAGGATATTTTTAAGTATAGTTTAGCAGTTAAAGAGCTAGTGAAATATTTAGATGTAAACTAGAAGGATCATTAAGGACAATTCTGTCTCCAGTTACATTTATTAAAGTTAATTCTTTATGGAACCATACAGAGTGAAAATCAGGATTCCATTTCCATATTTTAAGCTGTGTAATTTGTTTTTTATGGGAGTGTTGTGCAAGCTCTGGCTGCAGCTCACTTGGGATACATTGCCCTTTTGTGTAATGCTGGGCACGTTAGTAAAGTTATAAATAATGATGATGAAAAACAAATCCTGTCTCTTTCTCTGCATTAATAAATTAAATGTTGGATTATTTTGTTGGATTATTTTGTAATAATGTCATTTTATGAGAGATAGGAATAAGTCTGTCCACTAAAGGAAGCTGTTTTCTCTTGTCTGTTGAGTAATGAAGACAGAAGGCTACCACATTAAGTACAGCCAATTTGGAAACCGTATGGGATTGTCTGTGTAATGTTTATATAAATATCAGTATAATCAATGCTAGAAGCCAGTGGCTGTTACAGGGAGATTATTGCAATGTATTTATAACGTCTTTTTACAGCATTTAGCAATGTAGATCAGTCTTTGATAAATGGGTGAGTATTTAGGACAGAAAAGTGGCAAAATCCTGATATGTTTATACTTTAAAAGTAAGCAGCTTCAAAAGGTTTCAGGGATGTTGAACATTTAAATGAAGCCAAATACTAAGGGGGAAAGCTTCATGGGATGGTCTTTTGTTTCAACCTTAACAGTATCTGCTGTGTGACATAGAGGGGATGAGCAGAAGCAACATTGGTGAGATTCCGCTGTTGGAATCCAAAAACACCAACACACAAAGTTGGTTGGACTAGGATTCGGATTTTAAGGGCTCTATTTGCCCAGCATGTGCCAGGTTCTTTTTGTAGTAGGAAGAGTTAACGCAGCATCTTCCACGAACAAGATCAGTGTCAAGGTGAAACCCCCCCAAAAAAAGTGGGAGTTTGCCAGAAGGATTCGTTCCAAGGTGTGGGGTGTGAAGCAGGCGTTGGGCAGAAGCACAGTGCTGTAGCCCGCTGTCACCTCTGCTTTGTTAGTCCCTCGGACTAGGATTAGCTTTAGGGATTAAACTAACCACTTTCGCAGGGAAGTTAGGAAGTGCCTGAGGAAATTTGGTGCGTGCAGCCCGTGGCTGGGCAGATTGCCTCTGTTGTTAACTTGAAGTAGGTGTCTGGCACAGGGACTTGTGGAGTCTAACAAGTAAACCACCAAAATGAGCCTTATCACCTCCTAAATGATTCATTCTGGGCCTTCCTAGGTGATGAATGTCTCCTTCTCCAATAACTTGCTGCTTACATTATGAATTCCTTGAAAATTGACTCCCTGGAACATCTTTACAGGAGACGACAAGGGTCTCCATTTAAATTTAATGAATATTATATAATTTGCCAAGGACTACTGCAATGCGTTAAAAAAATCTATGAGGACAGAGCTTTGTCAGAATGATGGCAGCTTGATGGCATCCCTTAAAAACAGCTGCTGACTCTCCAGCTATGAGTATTTTCTATACCTAATAAAATGTTTTCCTGATTAAAGCAGCTTATTTCATTAACTTATAATTCATAGCTTAAATATGCATGGATTTTGCTAATTGTAAATTACTTAGTACTTATTTGTAAGGAACACAGAAGCACACAAAACAAAATGTTTTAAAAGAAAAATATTGTCTTTTGTATAGCAATTGCCTTTGGATAAGCATTGTTTCAATACAGTATTTTTAAGGAGGTTTTGTGTGCTATTTTAAACTAAATCATTAAATGTGTATAAGAAACGATTTAAAGTGTTCATGCAATTCATAGTTTTAATTCCTTTATAGGCACATGCTCCAGTAATTTATAGTTTTGATTCAAAACTATTTTACATATTTTAAATTGTAGGATTGTGAGATTCCAAATTATTCTTTTCCAAAGTAGACAGAGCCAAAGTATCTGATATTCTCTTTTGTATATGGTAGAAGTTAAAAATGAGCTCTGGGAGAACTAAGGTTTTCCTAAAACAATGTATAAACCTTTGTGTTGAGCTGCAGCGCAGCCAGACTCAGGTACGTAGCCTCAGGCAGTCCTTTATCCAACAGGCTAGCATCAAATTTGCTTTATTTCTTTATAAGCTGGGGGACAAGAGAGTAGGAATCAGTTTACAGCAGGTGCCAGGTACTGCTTTTATGGACCAAGGAAAAAAATGTTGATGCTTTGTGAGATGTGAAGTCTATTGAGCATGAATACCAGGCTTGTGTGTTTCCCAGGTCAGATATAGAAAACTTCCTATTTTCTTACATTTTCACATTTAAAAACTTGTTTCAATAACTATTTCTTTATTGTGAAGGGCCAGGTTATTCTTGGCTATGACACCTGTAACAGTTCACTTGATTAATGTTACTGCTGTTTAAGACCCTCTTGTAATTGGCCTCCTCATAATCCACACACGGAATACTGTGAAAGGATGTGAATTTTGGGAGACTAAATGAAAGGAACATCCAACAGCAGTGGGAAGAAATAAAATAATCCTAACTAAAAGCAAACCTATCATGTGATCTGAACTAAGATTCAGTTGGTGGATTTTTTTCTGGTATTTTTATTGTAACTGACCAGTGTAATTGCTTTGGAAAAAACCTCATCTTTCATGTTTGATGGTGTAAACTTTACTAGCTCTTTATAACCAAATTCTAAGTTAAGGACTTGTGCTTAACCTTTGTTTCATCAGACACGATTTCAGAGAGTTGATGCAGCTTTTTATGGCTGGAGTTGATCATGACCGAATTATGTATACTAATGGGGTCTGAGCTTTTCTTTTATCTGTTTTGGGATTTTCTGTGTAGTTTTAAGTTCTGAACATTTCACCACAGTCTATTTAGAGCATAACTTAAAACTTGTTCCAGTTCTCTTCATTCTTACGCACGAAGATGTGCTAAACTACTCCAGAAACCAGCTTAGCTCTCACCATATTTGGAGGCTGTTCCTCTTTGCTTTTGGACTGTTTTGAATGGGGACTTATGTCTAAAGTAACAAATGAAATATGTGATGAGAGCTGGCTGCCAAAAGTGGGATCAAAGCAAGTTTCTGAAGTGCTCATTGGAAAACTATCTTGAGCTTTGGAAGGCTGACTCAAAGCCAGAGCCTAAACAGAGCAAAACCTAATGAAATAAACATCAAGGTGGGAAGAGAGGACGGGAGGTGTGTGTCCCTCTAAGACTAGACTGTCACTTTAGCCTTAGTGGAAAGGAAGCAAATCAGCAGATGAATTTCCAAATGCATATCGATCAGGATGGGTTGGTCAGGGTGTTCATCTGCAAGCCCACAAAGCTTTGCAGCTCCTCTTTGGGCTTACTGCACGGAAATGTGCTAGCCAACGAGCATTCAAAATGAAAGGTAACATCTGCTGATAATGTCATGGGGGACATCATTAACTTGTTTGGCAAGTTACCAGATTTGGAGATGTGTTCTCTTAAATACATCCAATGACTTCCTCATCTAACTTTAAAAAGATGAGAACATTCAGCTTCAATTCATTAGTTACAGCCAGTTCATCCCAATAAAGAAGAGACCACGTTTTTCCCTGTATCCTTCTAAGAAACACGTAGACTTGCAGAAGACAAGTGCTGTAACTGAGCGGACAGCTGTCCTTTGTGGTTGAGCATGTGTGTTTAAAATAGCTGTCAGTGGAGAAAAGAGAGTTTTGTGAAAAACCTATGCCTCTCACAATCACAGTGTCTCTCCAAGGCCCAAGATTTTAAGGTGTTCAGAAGTAGGAGGAGAAACCCATTCAGCAGTGATGGTCTTTAGCAATTGGGAGTAGGGTGTTTAGTTAAAAAAAAAGAGGAATGTTGATTTTACGAGGAGTAAGACAGTTTTTAGATAGTCGCTGTATTGAAGATTGGTCAAATGCTAATATATAAGGGAGCTGTGGAAGGGAAGAGCATCTCTCTCAGAATATATAAGGTGACGAATGAGCTTGTGTTTTCCTGTGGTAGGCATGAGAAGCAATAACTGCTGCCTTACAGGAGGCAATAACTGACTCGCTACAGAAAACATCACACTTCAGGAGTGTGTTAGATGCTATGAACACAAATAGTAACAGATTTCTCAGATTTTCCTAGTGTCTGGGAAAAAGTACACAAATTCCACCCCCCCCCAAGTAAATTGCTTGAATTACAAGCTGCTTCTGCCACGTCATTTGATTGTCCTTTGACTTGTCTTTGAAAGAAGAAAATATGGATTTTAGTCTAACTAAAGCTAATGGCATCAATGCTTTGTTGAAAGGCAGACATATAAACAAAGAGTGATGCAGTTACAAAGGGGAAGTACCAGGCTAGTAGAGTTGTTTCCACCACTGAAATCTCTCAGTGGAATGGTCGTCTTCTGGCAGGAGCGTGTTTTACGATGAGCTGGGAAACATCCTTCCCTCAAGAAATCCCCGTACAAAGTAGCTGTCACTCTACCTTGGGCAGAGTTACTAGTGTGATACTAGCCAGTGGAAATAACCACTCGCTCACTCCCAAATGCAAAATGATGCTTTTTCTGAAGTATTTTAGCAGGCAGCGCTTTCTCATAGGCTGCTTTAAATGATACTGAGGGATAAGATCATCACAGTCTAAACCTTGCAGGATTTTGTCTTTTTCTCATTGCTAACCTAGGACTGGTACCTGGACGGCTGAGTCGGTGTCTGGAACCTTTGAAGCAAGGTGGTTGTAGCCCCTGCAGTTTGCACAGTAGCAGATGTCAGCATGACATCTGGATTATTGTCATCCTTTTGCTACGGTACCCAGTGGCACCACTGTGTATTACATCAGCTTCTGTCTCTCAACTGCTGGATATTAATTATTTAGACCACTGGAAAACTGAACCTCCCTGCTTCCTGCAAGTATAGAAAGTGTTTCTTTTGGATGTGGCCCTGGAGTTTACACTGCCTATTGCTGCCTGTGAGAAAAGCTGGCAGCATGTCTGCTAAAAAACATGTGTCTCTTAGACCACTTCTCATGAGCAGCAAAACTCAGGACGCTCACTCCTCTTTCAAACTTTTTTTTTTTTGTCTCTAGACCCTAACTAAGTAGAAAGTTGTGGAATTCTCACTAAGTGTAATTCTTTTTCCAAACTTTGGCCTTAATGCCTGATTTTGGCATTATGCCGGTCAAAATGAGCTTAAAAGACTATGAAATTAAAAGATGTGTAGATGTGGTGCTGAGGGACATGGTTTAGGGACCCTGGCAGTGCAGGGTGAATGGTTTGACTCGATGATCTTAAAGGTCTTTTCCAACCAGATGATTCTGTGATTCTGTGAAATTCCAATATTAACAGTTATTCCCACTCTGCACTGGTTTTAATGACTATCTTAGATGCAGGGCAGCAGATCCTTAGCACACCTCTTTTCAAAGTAGCAATTAGCTCTGCTGACAGAGAGGAAAGTTTAAAGCTGAGTATCAACTCCCGGTCCCTGGGAACAAAATATTTTGGCTTGTTTGATGGTAAAGTAACACAAAAAATAGTGTGTTTGTAGCCCGGGATTTTTGTGAGACGTCAGTAGCATCAGTCTGTGTCTTTCTGAGGCTTTTCCTTCCTCTGGCACTCAGCTAAGCAGTTGAAGACATTGATTTACACAGCTTCAGTTCTGAATATAAGCTTTTACTTGAGATATTGGAATACTTTCTCACATGTTGGTGCACCTGTACTTTCAATTTGGCTTCAAATCCGCATAGAGCATGCACTTTGGCAAGTGGTAAAAATTAGCTGAAGAATAATAAATAAAATGGCACAGTGCCTGAGCACATTGTGTTTTCTTTATTAATGTAATTGCTCATTGAACGTATTTTCCAGATACAGCTCTGTATATTTAAGTATGTATCTGAATAACTTCACTTTTAAATTCAAGAGTCAAGTAGCTACTTTGTATGCCGCGCTTATCTTAAATAGAGTTTGATTTAAAACATTTATCTTCCCTGGTATCATCTCCCATGTCAAAGAACATTTAAATCATGATCTGTTCCTAATATTGCTTCCGTTTAAAACGGTATCTGAGTACAGAAAAGTTTGTTGAGCGCTCTGTTATTTGCCCACTCTGTAGTTATTAGCTGCTCTGTCATTGTTTTGAGTAGCGCTGAAGCTGAGAAGGAGAAGCTTCAGCAAAGTAAACTTTTAAAAATTAAAGCCAGGGTCAGACTCCAGGGTTAGCGGCAGTAGGAGACTGCAATTTAAGATGTGTCCAATTATGCAAAATCATGTGTTGAGTTACAGCCTCAGGTCTCTGTGGGGATCTGTGAGGTTGTCTAGGTAGAAATACCAGAGGAATTTCAGGAGGGGTTTTCTTTTGTTTCTCACTTAACCTTGATAGAGAATGACGCAATTCTGGCAGAACTCATCATTTTTAGATCAGTAACTCCAAAGGAACACTGTTATTCCAGGAACGGGCAATAGCACATCACTTCGGTGAAGGCAGCAGACCCAGCCTGAGACTTCAGAAGCATTTGGCACCTTGTCGCATTTTTTTGGCTTGCACAGGTAGAACATTCAGACAACAGCTCTGAATCTAGAAATAAATCACTCGAGGGACAGCAAGTGACCCACTAAGGCAGAGCAGATTTTATTGATTATATTATTAATATTTAAACCAAACACCATCACAGCTAAGTGTGGTTTTTTTTCAAGATCTTAAGTTTTCCTTATCCTTAATTTATCATTTCCTTCAGATAACTGGAAAGTGGTGGCTCCCAGAGAGGCTGGAATGGAGAGGTCACACTTAGTTTACGTAAATGATTTGTGTGGAAGTTAGGATAATTAATTTGCCAAAAAAAAAAAAAATCTGTTTTACTTCTTTTATTCTGGGTAAAAGAACTTTTAAAGTACTTATCCCCAAGCCAAAACACTGTAGAGGTATTTTGTAGTCTTCCTACTTCAGAAAACATCAAAACTTGCCACCATTACATTTTCTCAACTTCTGTGTGAATCTGAGGTATAAGGTTTCATAATTTTGATCATTTGTATGAAAGCATTCTTAAGAGAAACAGATTATGTTCAGTAAAAACAGAAACACAGTGCTGAATGTGTTTAAACAAGTTTTTGCGTTGATAAACAAAACTACTGGGTGCTTTTTTCAATCACGCAGACACAAAAAGAGTCATTAGTGCTTACTAAAGAATTTCTAGAGTGCTTAGGGCAAGTTACAGCTGGATCCTCTTAAAAACCTCAAATCTTTTCTAATAAATGACTCATAAAACTATTGTAGCTATGAAGCTTTTCAGAAAATTTATATAAGCAAAAGGGATTTTCACCATTTGAACAAATGTGAAGTTATTGTAAATCTCTTCTTGAAATATGAGGAAAAAAACAGGTTGCTTTTGCAGAGCATTTTGCTTTCGAATAGCCCAGAAACTGAGTTTAAAACTGACAAATGTAGTACAGAAATGGTTCAAATGTTTTTAGCAGAGTGATGCTTCCTACTAGGCAGGGCTGAGGCACCTGGAAGGAGAGTTGTGCATCTCCCGGAGTAATTAGGCCAGTATATGGGAATTTGCTGTCTAATTAACTCTGTAACAGATCTACTGAGCCAGCCAGCCTTGTCTTGTCTTATGTGAGGGAAGTGTATGTATTTGTAAATATTAACCAAATTCCATTGAGTCATTGACAAACGAAGTAAATTCTAAAGCCCAACTCTTTTCTGTTACCTGCTGGGATCTGCTCTCATCTCTTGCTGGTGTTTAGCCCCCAAGACATGTCTTCTGCCTTCCACAGCTTGCAGGTGAAATCCTGTTTTAAGCTCTTCTGTGAATAGCTTTTCCTTCCCCTCCAGGATCTGCCACGTTGAAAGCACTTACCTCTACTCCCTGTGTATCCGTGTGGAGTCAGGAGAGGTGTTAGGAAAGCCACTACTAAGAACATAGTAACAAACCCTTAGAGAGGAGAGAAAGTTTCATTTAAACATCCGTCTTCTTCATGTCCACTCTGGAAGAAACAGTCTGTGCAATAAGGACATTAGCAAGTCTAACCAAGAAGACTGAATTAGTTCTTCATGACCATGCACTAGCAGGAAAGAAATTCTCAGTCAATTTTTAAAATATCTAATGATAATGGGATGGGATGTTTCTTTCCACCAAGTACTATAGGAACATTTTTATGATAGAGTAGCTCAGGTTAGAAGGGACGTCAGCTTGGATCATCTAGTACAGCTTCCTGTATCTTCAGGCAACATCACCTTTCCGGGAAATCTATGGTAATTAAAGTTTCTTCATGGAAATGTAACCACACTCATGTTTTTGTATCTCAAAATGCAGAATTGAGATGTAAAAATGAAAAAAACCACCCTCTTGCAATCCTTTATTCTTCTGTGTTGTCCTATTGATGTTAACAGGACTATGTGGGCTTAGGTCATTTCCTAATCAGCCGAATAGTCTGATAACAATGAATCCAAACTGACATTGCAGAACTCCCCTGGGATGTGTAAAGGTTAAGTATTGCCTCTGTGCTGACGTTAAAGGTAAATAATACTTCTAGGAATCAAAGAGGAACCTTTTATGAATGCTAATATGGACTGTAATGACAGGTAATGTTAAAATCTATGGTTTTATTCTGATAAAAAATATTCAAGCTCTATTAGTAGCAAAATTATTTTAGAAGCAGTAAGAACATCCACAAGTTCTATAAAAAATTATTATATTATGATTATGTATTCTCCAAGGGTTATGTTTAAAAGTGCCAGCTTGTAAGAAGGGTAAAACTGTATCTCAATATACTGTCACATAAAGTTCCTATTTGCAACAAGAGAGAAAAAATTTAAAATCACTTAGGACCTATAAACAGATTTAGCTGTAGACTAAACCATGAAACATTATTGATTTATCTACTGATATTAGAGGAAAATTATTACAATCTAGAATTTGGCAAAGAATTTAAAATGTTGTGAGGTTACCATTAAATGAGTAATACATTAATCTATTCAACGAGTACTTTCAACAGGGGTTGAAAACACATGGTAGTTTGGGTGTGTTCTAAAAAGGAAAATTCAATGAAATTCTTCTGTTTCACTTAAAGGTCAACCAATACCTACCGAAAGATTAGACCAAAGGAAAAAAAAATGTTTCTGTGAGCCAAGTTGAGCGGATTTAAATCAAAATAGTAAAAAAGTTATTTAAATAATTTTAATAAGCAAGCAGAACACCTTTAAGGCTGCTTTTCTTAAGTTCGCCTATATGCCGGGCACTCTATCTTGTATCTATTATTTAGGCACTTGTATAGATTTTTTTATATTTGCATTTGTTATGGGTTGGATAATGGTTGTATCCTCATTTGTGTAGAAATTATATATATATACATAAAATACATATATAAATTCATCTAAATACAATTATTAATAAAGGGAATATTGTATTTAATTAGAAATTACATTCATCCTTATCCTTCATAATTTTAGAGATGATAGATCTCTTCCTCTTTCACTTTGATTGTTAGACACAGACAGAAAGAAGAGAATAATCTCCCTTCCATTTTTCAATTCCTGTTTGATTTTTTTTCAGCCATGGATAAACAAATCAGAACTGGTGGAATAAACAGAGGCAAAAAAAAAGGTATTCTTATACAAAAGAAAAGGACAGTGTTGTCAATACCTGGCTTAAGACTTCAACAAACTGATGCTGATGTTTAGCCAGGACTTCAGCTCGCTCAGTGGCTTGACGTTCTTCAACATTTAGAGAAAACTTGGGTATTTCTTAAATTTCAATAGTTGAATAGATTATAGTAAAATTAAAACCAACAAAATTACTGTGAATTTATTGAAATGCAATTATTTTTGAGAGATTTTTAAAAATCTAACTTTTAAAATTGTTTCTGTTAGTCACCCCAATTTATAATGGATACATGGAAAACAAAACAAAGAATATGAAACTTGAGATCCCTAATCCAGCTGTTGGAGACTTCCTTAACTGAGAGCCCAGTGCAAAGTCTGCTCGAGCTGAAACCAGATTGAGCACAATAAAAGCTAAATGGTGAGATACCAACCAAGCCTGAGCAGGACGTGAACTGTGCTCTAATTTCCGTATAAGCAAAATCATGGGTTTTCTTAATACTGAATAATAACAAGTAAAAAGCATTTTATCTTGCTTTAAAACAATGGAATTTGGCCACAGTACTGATGCTCATAAAACAGAAATTATTTTTAATCCTCACATTTTACCATGCCTTTATCATTTAACCCCTCCGAACTCCCCTAGAGTAAGCTGATACGGCTTGGGCTGTAACTTATGTTTGAAATCCCAAGTCACTGGACTGAAGCAAAACTTGTGGTTCATAAAGACACAATATTTTCATGCAAAGAGAGTGAAACAAAAAGAACAAATCTCCTTTTGAAATAGACTTTATTATTTGGGTTTGCTGGACTTAGAGTTTTTTCCAGGGAGACTTAGGGTGCTTAATGTACAATAATTAAAAAATTGGGGTTTATTATGATACTTCAAGATATCATAAAGGCTTATGCAAACCAGAGCTCAAATTGCATTTGCTCTTGTTCCTTGGAGCTGTTTAAGCTAACAAGAACTCCTAAGTTTTACAGTCTAGGTTTTTATGAAGCGTATTATCCCAAATGGGTCAATCTGAGAATCACTGTAGTGAGAGCTTGTTATATTTGGCTGGGATCTGCAATTGTTAGGAGTCAGTCCAAAATTCAGTGAAGTCATGGATTTTCATCAAGTCAGTATAGATTAATATGGGCTAGATCTGTCACACTTCAGCTAACAATGACCTCTCTTTACATGTATATTCCCTTTCTGAATTCGATTACCAAGATATCTATTTCTTAAGCCCTACAAAGTACTTTTCTTGGGAAAAATACCTTGCCTGTCAATTTTTCAACCAGTGATTATAAGTAGTCATGGTAAATCCTGCAAACTAGAGTGAGCCTAATCCTGGGAGAGAAAGACCTGTGCAAGTATCGAGCACAAGTATCCAATTTTTCCAAAGAAATGCGAGTATGTTTAAATATTTAAATCATACATGAATATTGAAAAAGATGCACCAATAAGTTTAGGGAGTCTCTCGCTGTACTTTTCCTTGAGAAACTATTGGGCTAATTTCCACCTGAATTTATTATCATATAGAAAATTGCTGCAGTTAGGAAAATTGCTGCTTGATGTACAACGGGGTGAATTGTTCTTCTGAAAACAAGATATTATAGGGTTTGGCAGTTGTTAAATTAGGGTTTATGAACTGTGAGTGTTCTACAATGTCCTCCTGTACCTGGTGGGTTTTAAGTGTTGATACATCTCGGAATGAATCTTGTAAACGCTGGTCCCATGGGTGCACTCCAGGTTTGGAACCGCTGTTAGAGCAGATGGAAGAAAGGTTTTGATAATCGAGTAACATGTATGCTCGCTGTAGCATGTAAATTACACCTCTTCTGTTTCTCTAGATGCCCTTTAAAAGTGCTTGGTTGGCACCCCACACTTTGTACGTGGTTAGAGATTTTTTTTCTTACATTCACTAGCGTATGTGGAAAAGTTTTTTTTCAGTCACTGCAGATTATTCAGTAATGGCGAGTGAATCTAAGGACAGAGTTCAGGTATTTAAGCTGGCATTTTGATTGACTGGGCCTAAATAATGTGTGGACACCACTGAGCTAGACTCTTTTCTTAACTAAGATGCTTCAGTAGTTCCTTTCAAAAATGAAAGTGATACTGGCCTTTTTATATTTCATTTTAATGAAGGGAAAGAGAGACGTGAGCAGGATAAAGAGCACATTAGTGATTAGAGGGCTTGGCCAAGCTGTAAGAAATTCAGGTTCTCGGTCCTCTTCTGCATGAATGTATTGGGGTCCAAACCATCTGCTTTCCAGGAAGATGCTTTTGCCACTGGCTGTCATAGTCCTGGGCACAAGGACACGACTTCTGTAGCTAAAGCTTCTCCAGCATTGCAGGGAGCACACAAAGAATGGCGCTGGGGGAGGAAGGAGGCAGAACCTCAGTTCTCTGGTTCAGTAACAGTGGTATTTGGTGCCTTAAAGCTACAAGAGCTGTTGACAAATGTTCAGTGTTAAAGGCGATGCCACTCATGTTTAGGTACAATGTTAGAGCTAGGCACTGAACTCTCTGAGGATGATGGTGGTGCTGGGCTGTAAACAACTGAGGAAGTTTTACTGTTGAAAATGTAGGTGCATACATGGCCGGAGGAGTCATACTTCTGTACCAGAGTGCCTACATGTCTTGATTTTTTGTGCTTGCGTCCTTTGGCAGGTGATGGCTTTGGTGACTTGCCACAAGTCGTGCAGAAAGCTGTAATGGAGAAGGAAACTGAACCAAAGCCACCCATCTTTCAGGCTGGCAATTTAATCAGCAAATCATCCTCTGTCCCCGCTGCTCTGTTCTGGGTGAGCCCCGTGAGGAGGATCAGGTTTATTTGTAAGTTATCCTCTCCACGGCAGATCCTAGGGGCTCCACAAAGGAGAAGTCTAATAGGGTTAATTAGGACCTGCTGGTGTGACCAAGCAGGTATTTACAAATAGGGGTGGTATAAACCTGCAAGCCCAACAGGGCAGAGAAGCCTGCAGGGACGTTGGCGACTGTCTTGGAGTGCTTATATCCACATGGACTGGCAGAAATAAAAAAAAAATTCACAATGGAGACGTGCTTGAGAGCTGTACTCTCCCAGTACAGTAAGACCTTGGACTACATGTCACATGCTTTTTCTTTTCCTGCAAAATCGCTGCTTCATTCATCCATCGGTCGGAGCTGGCTGGGTGTTCTGTGCTTCCGTGGCAGCTGCTGAGGCATTCGGGCCAGTTCATCTCACTTGGATGTTGTAAAATAATTAGTTAACAAGTACGAAACATATGAGATGCAAGACAATTTAGGGCCTATGGAAGTCTCTAAGAAATGAGTCTTTACAGCTCATCTCCTCTCGTTAATTGAGAGGCGGCAAGGAGAGAGCAAGAGGTATGATTTCGGCTCTTAACATGAGCACAGTACATCCTGTGGAGAAAATCGGATGTGAATGGTAAGGCAACCCTAAGTCTGTAATTTCTCAGCTGCGGAGCATTTGACTTTATAAACTTCTATTCCTAACACTTCTAATCTGTAATGTGATAGAATTTCAACGCAAGGCTGTTTTCTGCTGGCACTGGGAGAGGTTATGAACTCTAATGCAGGCGAATAAGCTTATCCCTTTGGAGCGTCACCCAGAGTAAGTGACCTTATTAACAAACATAGGAGTAATGATGCTGTTCATTGGTGTTCCAACAGGCATCGAGCTGTCAGCAAGGTTGGGAATCTCATGATGTATGTGCTGGAACAGCCTGTTCTTACAGTTTTAGGAGGCATGAGCTGGCATGCGTGTGTTTGCCTCTGGGGTTAATGCTGGAGCGTTGAGCTTTGTTGGGCTCTCCTCAAACCTCCAAGAGCTGCTCCTGGGAGACTCTTCCGTGCATGGGGCGAAGGTGCAGCACCCAGTCATGCTCTGCTGCATTCCAGGGGTGCTGCCCGAGCCCAAAATAGAAACTCCTAACAACTAAAGGTGAGAACTTTGTTTTGTACATCAAAGAAAAGCGTTAGTTAGTAAGCTGGGGGAGGCCAGGGAAAAATAGTTATTTAGCAGTAGGTCTATCCTGGAGGATAAAAAATTATAAACACAGTTCACAGATTGTAGATTATAAACGTGTGTGGTTTAGATCAAATTCTGTTCTTAACATCAAGAAATTCTGTGCAAGCCCAAGCAACACTGACAAGCAGTATTGCTCTGCGGTTCCTCTGACTGAAGGGGTCGTGATTTGCCTTCAATTACCTTTAGCTAAGCGTGGATCTAAACTAAACCCTTGGAGCTGACCCCCCCCCGCCATATCTGCAAAATGTTCAGGTGAGCTCTGGCTTTAAAAGTGGCCCACAGCGGCCATCCTGCATGTTAGCTGCAGTAAACATGCCTTCTGAGTTTACCTGTGCGTTTGCAGTTGGAGAACTTCAGAAGATAATACGTTAGTAGGATATAAATTTAGGGCCAACATGCTTGCACTGTGAAGGCAGGTTAATCAGCCTCTTAACATCCTGGATTTCCCTTGGCAAGTAACAACATTATGCTTCAATCACATCAACCTGTTTTTAACACTGCCCTCAAGAAAGATTTGGAAAAGATAAACATTTCCCGTAACACTTTTTCCCTCCCTGACTTGCATCAGCTATATATGATTTATCTTTTAATGTGTTAAGGCCAGCTCAGTACTCCCTGCCCAAGATAATCTCTCATTGACTCCACCGGGGGATTTTTCTCATGGCAAGAACATTAAACAGAACACCAATTTTATTTCATTTGTAATGTGCTTCTGACAAATTTTTTAATTTTGTATCGCTTTTTAAATTTTAATTTCTCAGTGACGCAGGAGGGATGATTTATTGGGGTATATTTTCTACGCTATTGTTTCAGCCCAGCTTTAACACCTGCCATGGATGATAAATAGAAAGCCTGGCTGCCGGTGTAAATTACAGAAGTGCAAGTATTACATTAGTCTTTCTAAAACATTGTCAGCCACAAATCGCTTAATGGTATCCAAAGGTAATAGGACATTATCAGTATCATTGTGGCCATAAGGAATGTACAGCTGAATGTAGGGCAGGTGTTTGCATTACAGGTGTGTAAGAGGCCATGCACAAGTATATCCTGAAATATGATTCTTCCTCCTGTGCTTTGCTTCTAACTCTATTTGTTACGGCAGTCGTGCATAGGCACAGAGTTGAGTAATTTTGGGATGGCAGGATTGCTGTTATCAATGATTTTTTTTTTTTTTCCTTCATTCACATTGGCACTTACAACGTTTTCTTCTAACTTCAAATATTCATCCTTTTTTGGTATAAAAGCACTTTCACAGTGACTTGAATTAAGAAATTGAAAGCCTGCATAAACCTCGCCTTAATATTGTGGGCTTTAGCAGGTAAAATGTTATTACACTCTTTTCTTTTTGTACTGTGGAGACAGACCTAAATTTTATGATGTACTTGCTAACTTTAATTTCCACTCTTGAAAATGCTTGTATTCATGATTACCTTTACTAACAAAAAAGGACATATGAAATCAGTGCTCCTATTTTTGCTATTCAACGTGTTTGGAAAATGAGGTTCCAAATTAGGATGCTATAGAGAAATTAGACCTTCATTGATAACTTTCTTTTATTTTACTCCTCGTGGTAGCTGTCCTAATTAAATGCTTTAATTGGAAAATATTTTTGGTTTACTTCTTGGGAATAAGTTTTGATTTTTTTTTTTTATGACTTTTGCATGAGCTTCATTATGAAATGACACGATCAGTTTAAAAGAGTTCCCGTAATGATTTTATGAGGCTTTTGAACCTTTTTCCTCATTATCTGTAGTTACTGACATGTAACCAATTGCAAGATCGAAAGATAATTTTGCTTGTGGAATGCGTTGTGAAGCACAGTGACCTCGTCCTCCAGTTTTTCACTGAGATGCTTAGAATTTGCATCTCTCAACTGATGCCTGTTCTGGTGTGAACTTCGCCAACCAGTGATATTTAATATGAGGAATGGGGGGTGTGGGGCAGTTGTTTTTTGTTTTGCCATGGGCTAAACAGACGGCAGAGGACTGGTGAAGGGACCCAATGAAATTATGTCATTGCTGCCTTCCTCAGTTTCCTCTGATGTTCTCAAATGGAAAGCATTGGGGACAGCAGGGTAACTCATGGGGAGTTTCATGCCATTTCTGTTTGCCTTGGGGGGCCAGTCATGAGACTTGTTTTTCAGCTTTCAGTTTCAACCAGCTGTAACCCTAAGAAAATGCAATGTCTGCTCGTCTTCGTCTGGTTTTGGTATGTAAGATCCGTTATGGAGATCCACGTAGGGCTGGAGAATGCATCACCACCATTCTGCGGTCACTGTGCTGCTTTGCTGTTTGGCACGTGATATGATGGAAGTGAAGTCACTTGGCAGTCCAGTTAATTAGTTTCAAAGCTGCAGAGAACGTTACAGGTGAACTTTCACTCCTGCTTTCATAAATGAAATAAAGAACCAAAAAAAAAAAACAAAAAAACCCCCTGGGTTCCAGTGCCACAGCTGAGTCTGAATCTCCATCCAGGCTGACAGGTTGCAAAGCCCTGCTGTGGAACTGACCCTGCAGCACTGCACAGCTCCAAAGCTTGTGCCAGGTAACAAAGTCCAGACTCTCGCTTGGATCTGTCTAGTCCATTTGTGTTTTATCTGCATTTTTGACTATTCCTGCTTTCCTAGTAGCAGAAACGGTTGCCCTACCTTGGAAACTATGGGCCCGGGTGTAAGTTGTGAAGAATAGCCAGGAAAAACAAACCAGACCAATCCTTGGGATCCCTGCCCATCTTGCAGGAAGCACTGTCTGCCACACTACCAGACCTTAATTATAGTCATAGAAATACAACAACGCAGCAAGAAGAGAAAAATATCTTCAAGTTCAAAAACGACTTTGTGCCTGGGATGATGGGTTTCCGGGCATCCTCAGGCAAGTGTATGTTTTTCCATGGTTTGGTACCCTCATGCATGAGGCTCATCTGTAAAGTACTCATGTTTCTGGCCTGCTTAGTAACAGTTAGTCTCCCTTCATGTCAACTCCGAATATACTCAGGTGTTATGAACACGGCCAATGCAAAGTGGCAGAAGTTATTAAAATTATGCTTAAAATTGCTGCCACTGTGTTTAGTTCACGCGCAGTCATTCCCATGAAGGAGGTGGTTTCTAGAAACATTCCTTTGCTGTGCTTGCGCTCATTGCAATGCAGACTGAATGCCTCTGCATAAACAATGAATCTGACTTCTTTGCATCAGGCACCCTTTTGATAAATACTGCTGTTGCAACTTGTTTGCACAGGGTGAAGACCTATCACTTAAAAACATTTACTTGATATATTTACCTATAATTCTGCATTCTTTCAAGACCTGTTGGCAGCATTAAGTCATTCTACAATGTCAGCTGTTACAAGGTTGTGAGTTTCTTGGCTCTTCAGTGTTGCATAGAAACAAAGCACTCGCAGATGCTTTGCCATTTGGCTGTAATGTTGCTTTCTTTCCATTTAACAAAAAAAGCATTTCTTGGATGCCATATGAGCATCAATGTCAGATTTCTGAGCTATTAGACTGGTGGTACAGGTAGATCGAAATCTGTTGCTACTCCTGGTGTGTACTAAACCTTTAGTAAGGTCTTTGATGTTCTACCTGAGTGCTTGTAAACTGTTGCCACCTTAGTCTATCAGTATTTTTGATGTTCCAAAATGTGAAAACGATAACCACGTACTATTAGCAACCTGTTGCTGTTCAAAGATAAAAGCCAGTGATGGCAGAAGTAACGTTAATGGCCACACTGTTAGCTTAGAGACATGTTAGTTGAGCTGTGCCATGCTCCAGATTTGTCTTGCCATCCATTAAAATAATTGATCAGCACAATGGCATGTTACTGAGGACTATAGAGATGCCTAGATGGGCCCATAAAAATGATCCTTCATTCCTGGGCCAGATTCTGTTCTCACTTACAAAAAGGAAAATCCAAAGAGATTCTGTTGGCTTCGGTTCCATTGTTCTTCTTAGGGCAGTGTGTGAATAAATCAGCAGGTCCATAAAACTGAGGCAAAGTATAATAGGGATAAATGACTTTTAGAATGATTGTTAGATTCATCCAAGGGAGACAAAAATTGTGGAAACTGTGAAATACTGCAAAAATTAATTCTGCTAGTACAAGTAACTTAGGTAGGGCTGTGGTTGCAACTAAATCATCTGTCACTGAAATGTGTGCAGGCCTGGACAATAGCTGTGGAAAGAAAAACCATCTAAATGTTGATAGGAAAGTGTTTGGAAGCAAAGTGCTTAGGAACAATCAGGAGAGATGACAGATTGTATTATTGCACAACAATAAGTCTTCGAAGTATTAGAGGTATCAATTTACAGGGCTTTCTGTACCATCATTACCTGCCACAGTCTGACTCTAATCACAGCAACAGAGACCAGGGTAGCTCCATGGGTGTTTGTGGCTTTCTCTGAATATTTATGAAGGTTATAAATGAAATCGGGATCTTGCTCTCGGTTCTTAGCCCATCTGTATAACCATGAAGGCCAAATGAAGCTTTTAGTCATTATACTTAATTGGATGAATGGCCTTCAAAGCTGTCAATAAGTGGTGTGTTCACAGTAAGGTAATTAATAACGCTATTTCCTTTTGGAAGACATATCATTAGCCATTATTTCTCGAGATACAACACTGATGTCTTTATTCAAAGAGGTAATTGCAGGTTACCCACCAATTCCCCACCAGTGACATCATCTTTGCAAACTGAATCTCACAATCTGTCACTTTTGAATTCATAATTAGGATATTTTTCTAATGACATGTGAATGTTATTGAAAGAAACACCAACTTTGTTGTTCCAGGAATAAGCACAGCCATACTGAAGAGTGAGGGGCTTGTAACAAAAATAAGGCTTGTGAGTTGTTAGACTGAACACCTGGGACCTTCAGAATGACCATATTGAAGGATCCAGCAAAAGTCGCAAAGGCAAACCGGCAGCTGTATCGTATCCGGTGTGTCACCAACAATTTTGGTGGCATACTTGAGCAGACATGCTGAAAAGATTCCCTGCTGCAGTATGTATTTGCTAATTCAGAGTGTTTTACAATAACAGGTAGACAGGTTCTGTTAGATTGCTCCGTTCAGAAAATACGCCCTGTACAGTGTGAATGTCCCTTTTCACCCCTCTTAATTAGCTAATGGGCTGTGTGGTGTAGTTGATTTCTGACCCTGTCCTTGGAGGTCAGAAACATGGGGTAGTAACGGCATACTTTGGTGCTTTTTATTTGTTCATCCTAGTTTAAAATGTATGGGTACAAACAAGAATCCTCCACCAAGAGGTGAACAGCTCTTGCTACTGTTGTAAAGCTATACAGGTAAATCATATCTGTATATGTCCGTGTGAAATCCTTAAATACAGTCACAGTTTTCAGCTGTCTCAGCAAATTGCTCCTCTTCTTGCATTAGCCATTTGGGTTTTTCAGTGTCTGGGGAGTTCTGTAAAAGTACAAGCAGCAGCATGGTTTATGCACTGACTTTGATCTGCAGACTTCAAATATACTCTGCAAGTATTTGTCACGGACCCAAAAGTCTAGCAGGAGCTGGAAACGCAGATATTTTGATTCTGGTTTTATATCCACACCTCAGCAATAGCAGGAAAACGTATTTAACATGGTTTCTGCTTCCCTGATCCTCACTGTTTGTGCGATCTTAAGTTGTCTTTCACGTGCATCATCTTCTTGCATCTTGGCTCTTCCCCTCTGAGAGCTGCCCGGGCCCTTTGCTGTAACAGGACAGCGGTGAGGTGCCTGTGGCTGACTACACGGACCTGCCCCAGCTGAACATATTGGCTGCTCCAGTCCCACATGGGATTGACTGATGAACTGAAGAGAACCACTCTGCAGCTATGTCTTTGTCATACTCTTGTTTTAGCAAGCCCTTTGCTGCTGCTCCTCTGCTCTGGTTAGCATGCAGGCAAGCGCGTGCTGTAGCTGCAATGCAACAGCTAAGATTTTAAGTGCTGTTTCAGCCACAGGGTAGTGTCAGGAGCCCTTTTGTATTGCCTTTTATCTCTTAATTCTGCTCGTAAACTGAGTTTTTGTCTGCATCCAACTACATGTGTGTTTTGGAAGTGAGCTGGCCTTCAGCTGACCCTGTCTCAACTCGTGTATCCCCAAGAATTCAAGATGCGGATGAAGGGATGCAGAGGACTGGGTTTAGAGGGCTCACAGCATGGCTAATCACCAAGCAGGGCACACAATTGGGAACAGGTCCTGAGCAGAGATGCTCTTGATGGCCTTGGTGTTCTTGACTCAGGACAGGAAGGGGGTTTTTTATTGTACCTGTAGGGCTTTGCAACACCAGCAAGAGCTGTCAGAAAGCTGCAATGCAGTGCAAACTCTCTGGAGTTTCTTTCTTGGTGGTTTAAAGAGATGGTGCTGAGCAGTTTCTTCTGGTAAAATATTTTAAGTAGTGACATAATTTCCTTCAAATAACTATCATTTTCAAGCCCAGTAAAAGTGAGAGCTTTATGGTCTGTATTAACTCAAACAGCCCTTTGGAGAATGTCTGACATTTTATGAATACTTATTGTCTGGTTTTTCCACCTTCTCTTAAATAATGAAATACCTTACACCTGGAAATGTGTAATGATGTCAGAAAAGAAGCTCTACACCTTGTGCTGCCTGGAATATCAGGCATCAGAATTTCTCATTTGTAAATAATATTTTTCTTACAGGGCCTGCAGGTATCCGGACATCTTTCAAAGCCGCTGCAGGAAATATTCAGACCTCCAGTGGGTGGGTGCACTACGACTGATGCCATATTAAAAAAATTTACCTCCCTACAGTAGAAATTTGGGCCTTGGAAAACCAGAGGCAGCATGGTTGCAAATGGCTCTTGCAGAAGTACCATGTGAAAGATGACGTAAAATTTTCTCGTGGGAATGAAGACATGTGGCATTTCCAATTTAATACAATAAAAATTGAGGTCAGTGTCTGATCTCTCTTTTCTTAGCCGACTGTATTTTGCTATGTGGAAAAGATGGCACTTTTCTTCCCTCCAGTGATCTCATCTCTCTTTATCTTTTTTTTTCCTTGCAAACATCCCACTGTAATATTTACCTATTTAAAAGCTAGTACGTGGCTGCATTTAAAAAGCAGCATTAAAAACACAGCTTCTTGATTTATTCCTTGAATGTTTGACAAATTGTTTTGCACACTTGTAGAACGAATAAGACATAATTATTGAGAAGTGAAAGTCTGGCAATAAAACTTCTTTGGATTTTGCATTTTAAATACACGTAATTGAATCCTGGAAGTCTTTCTTTAGTGATACGAGATTGTTCAATAAATGTCCCTTCATCCAAATGCGTTTCCTAGATGATAGGGTAGATAAAATGATGAAGCCCATAACTGTTTTATTTGCAAGAATAAAGTAGCTGTTGCATGAGGGTGGGTTTCCACAGCTGTGCCAGCCAGCAGCCACAGCCAGGGCTGACTAGGGGGATGAAGCACGTGGCCAGAGTGTGCACACACGCACACAAGGACCTGGCTGTGGGTAAGAGGGGACACATTCCCTTTGGTTGTGCCCCAATGCTCCTGCAGGCACCGTCACTCACTGTGGGACTTGTTTTCCCATTTCTGCACTGGGACTAGTGTACCTCACAGGCAAAACTCAGGACCAAGACTCTCGTGATGCCCTCTGTCCGGTTTTTGCCCAGCTGAATTAGCAGGATAACAGCGGGGTTTTAGTGCCTGCCCTGAAGAAGGCTTGGCATTTGGGGCAGCTATGGAAGCTCTTCCAGATTCCTGACGCAGAGCTTGTCCCAGAGCAGTGGAGCTCTGCCGTGAGGCACTGTGGGGTTACTATGGTATGATGCAGTCAATTCTTGATAAAGGACCCCAAGGGTTGTCTTGAAATCAAGGTACAGTACCACATAACAAAGCCTCTTACTCGTCAAAGACTGCTTACAAGACTAAACATCAGGGACCGTGCCCTTCCCTCCAAATCACAAATGCCTTTTTTGTCCCGCTGCTCCTTTGGCTAAAGATAGGTGTTTCAGCCCTGTTTCTACGACATTTAAATCAGTAAGGAAACCTGATTCAGCCCCACAGGAGAGGATGTGGGCATATTGCTTAATAACTCACACGACTGAAAACATTGGCCCTAAGCACTGAAGTGAAGCAACAGGGTGGTTGTTTTGCACAATCTCAGTATGTGCTTGCAGATGGCTTAGTGCAACAGTAGCTGTCCCGGGATGATAGACGTGATTTGTGTCTTATACGGCTATAAACGTATCAGTAGAAGGAGTTATTAATGATCATAACCCATAATTATCAGCAAACTGCTAGATGCTCAGTCCATTGATTATATTAAAGAACCTCTTAGAAAAGGTGTAAAGCATGAGCATTATCACTGTTGCATAATGAAATCATTATGTAATGAATATGTAATTATGTAATGAATAAATAATGTTAGTGATGCTGCCAAATGTGAGCTGTATTAATCACTAGAGGGCAGATTATAATCCCTGCTGGGTACTTGCCGGCTTGCTGCCTGTATCACAAGGAGGCAACAGCTCTCAGCAGCTGGCTCGCTGGCGTGCAGGCAGGCAGGGTGGGGAGCGGAGGGCGCTAGCGCTCAGCCCTGCCCAGCACAACTGGCCGTGGAGCTGAGAGAGGACATAGGGATGAAGTCCAAGTTCAGCAAGTCTGATGGAAGTTGCATCCTGCTGTTGAGACAGAGGGAAGCTGTGGACCACGCTGACCTTTAGTAGAAGTCTGGTTTGTTGCTGTTTCTGGAATAGATGTGAATGTGGGGTTTTTATCTCGTTTCAAATATATGGCAGAGTCGAAGCTCCAATCCAATAAGAGGAGCATTTGTGACAGTACAGCTAATTGTATGCAAAAATGTTTGCAGGATCAAGGCATTTATGATTATTTTAACAGCTCACTAGTATTTAATATGCATCATATCCCCCCTTTTTTTTCTTTTCTGAGTTTTTGCAAGCATGTATATTACTGTAAATCTTCCCCAGTAGCAATTTATAAGAATCTACATTTTAAGCTTCCTTACGGTCTATCCTCCACTCCCAAAACATTCAGCCTGAGTTTTGGTGTTAACATAAGGCAATCCTACCTACCTATATCCAGGACAACCACGGGGGGATCTGCTGTGTCATATTTAACTTAAACAAACCAAGAGAGAGTTGAATGAAGTTTGAGATCAAGACAGTTCTTGTCCTTTCCTCCAAACCGTGGCATGCTGATAAAATCAGTAACATTGCAGTCCTTTGGATTTTTAAAGTAGAGAGAGAGAGACTAAATATAGACATGGAGGCCTCTCGCTCAACCTGCTGACCCTGAACCAAGTGACTGTAGGTTGCACTGACAAGAGCCCCATTGTCCTTTTCATTAATCAAACCCACTGAGCCAGGTAAATCTTTAAACAAAATGAATGGGCAGCATTTTTAAAAAGTAAAATAATTCACTAGGCTTTGGATGTGTTTCTCTTTAATTAGTTTGATGAGCGCAAAGTCTGAAGCCTTGTCAAACACCCAGTATTTACTTCTGATTCTGACCTAGAAAAGGAGCGTTGCGGCGGTAAGAGAATGGCAGGTGAAACTAACTGAGTAAGAGATCTTTTCTGTTAAAGCCTTTTGCCAGATGAAAAGAATCATTACCACAATGATACTCCTAATTATACTGTCATTAGGGTACCGCGGCAGGTTCCTATGGTGCATGAAGCTCCCCCTTTTTCAACAACTTGATCCAAAAAAGGTAAAATACAGGTATTAACCCTTTCACTGGAAATAAAGGTTAATATTTAGGCAAGCTAAAAGAACACAGTTTATTTTAAAGTCAACTCATAATAATTTTGAGGTTTCTGGATAATTCACGAGGGTTTGGGTTTTTTTTAATTTAAGTAGCAAACAATGCTGAAGAGTAAATTACCTGCCCAGGGCGTATTCTTGCCAGAGGCCAAAGATGGAGAAATGATGATGTGTGTTTCTCAAGATAGCCAAAAGTGAAAGAAAACGTCCTTTATTCTTCATTTAATTGTTGCCTGACTGGAAATTGTGAGGTGAGGTTTCTGGCACTAAGTTGTTGTCCAAACCACTGAAAAGGAGCCAAGAGCAGATAACACACGGGGCTGCAGACAACAGTGTTGTTCAAGGTTAGTTCCAACTCATGAAGCAGCTGGTTAATCTATGAAGTGAAAAATGCTTCCCTTTTTTTATAACTTTCAAGATGCAGATGGTGCTATAGCATAACCACAAGGCTTTCTCTTTGGTTTGGAGGCCTGGACATTAAACTCCTGGATCCAAAATCAGGCATGCATGCAGCTACAGCCCAAGGTGTAAAAACTTACGTGCTGTTACATGCTGTCATAAGACCTTGGACTGAAATGCTTTGGGACTTTGCATCCCAAGTCCAAGTTGACCCAGCACCCTTGTCTAAGACTGATCTGGAGGGGAACACCTTCCTTGCTCTGTCTGGTGGAAACGGTGTATTTTCTTGATCTGGTTGGAGTCGAGCTCCTGTTTTGGTCTTCAGGAGCAGATAGTGGGACCGTAGCCTGTTCTGGCAGTATGGAACAAAATCTTGTCATCTCCAATGTTTCGAGAGCAGAGGATTTGATTCTTGTGTGTTCCACATCTACAGCATTACTAGAGCATTGAATAGGCGGCAGCTCACCTATCAGGGCCGCCTAACTCAGTGGGGTTGTCTCAAGGCAGGGATTGCTCCAGACATCTATCTTAGGTGAGCATTGGAGATCCAAAATTAGAAGCCCGTCGTCAGAGAAAAGGGAGGGATGCCTAGAAGAAGGTGACTTGACGCACTGAATCACGCCTGAGGCAGACTGCACGAATGCCGGGATGAAATAACAATCTTTCAGTGGAAGAAACTGAGCAAGGCAGGTGGATCAGAGTGAAAGATACCACAACAGCCAAATACATAAAGGCAAAAGGAGAAAGGGCAGCTAGGAAGAAAGAGAGAAGTTACCACAAAGAGGCAAGGGGGGAAATGATGGTATTCGTGTACCGCTGTATTTTGAGGGAACGGCTTTTTTTGTGATGCTCAGCCAGTGACACTCCAGCCCCACAGTACAGCTCGTGGCAGTTTAAAGTGAGGATGTGGCTGTGGAGGTTTTGTGAATCCCAGAAGCTTCTCTTTGATGACTAAGTAGTTATTAGCTCTTTTGAGACTAAGCACCATTTGGATAATTGGTGAGTGGACTGTGACCCGAAGTACTGATAAACTGGAGGGAAATAATTCAAAATTCTTTTCAGTTTTACTCCACACTGCTTTTGTTTCATGTTCACACAACTCAATCTAAAACATGAATCGTTATTTTCATAACAGAAATCATAATTGGCGTAATTTGAAGAAAAAGAAGTGGTAACACTTGTTAATATGGGCAGAATTCAATTAATAAAACACCAAACCACATGCTGTGGCCGATTTGTTTCTACAATATCCTCTCTTCTATGTTAATAGGCAGATGTATTGTCTGTTGTGGTCAGTCTTTTACAAAGACAGCAGGGTTTATGCCTTCTGCCTCATTTTGTAAATCCTTGCTGTTATCCACAGTTTGAAAGCAAGAGGCCCAGTCCTTTATGCCTGAAACTGGTGGGAGCTGTCTCCAACATCACTAGTGACTTCACGTATGGTCATAGAGTTGTACTGACTTAAGTGAGATTGCAGCCCCACCTGGCATGGGAGAAAAGAGACCTTTTCACAGGACATTAAAAGAAAAAAGCCTGGGAAACTTACTCCAGACTTGAAGGTGATGATGAGGAAACACTTCCAGTCAGCAAAGGGAGCAGATAGATTTGTCACTTCTGGTGCTGAGAAGATTTTCTGAGCCTACAGAGCTAACAGGACCCGTGTCTCATCTTCCTAACACACTTGTCATGTTCCTGCTGGATTTCCCACACATCCTTTGCAACCCATAAGCTGGGCTATTGGTGTGAATGATCCCTACACTCTTCTTAGACAAAACAGCTGCATTGGCACAGATGTAGGCTGTACATCTAGCTCACGTCCTTTGGACTCGCATGGACGGCTGAGCCTGCAATGCAAAGGGGTGGTGATGACCAGCAGGTCTCTGAGCAGCAGAAGGCAGTACGGCTGGAAGAGAACACGTTGCAACCAAAAATAAAAAATAGCTGTGTTTTTACCATGAGAGACAGTGTCCAATATAACCCTGCATTGCACAGCCCTCGGAGAGGGGCGGAGAGAGGAATGACTGCTTAGCGTATGGAGTCCTTTTGGAATTAGCTAGTTAGTCTGGGTCTAACCCAGCCTTTAACTGGGTCTAACTTAGCCTTTGTCATCCAGTGCACCAAAACCCTGGGGACACGATGCACGTCTTCCGCTGAGCTTTATGGTTCAACATATATGCCTTTGCAAAGGACCGTACGGTGAGATGCTCAGGCCACGTCCCTTATGTTTTTAAGTAGTGTCAGACAGTCCTTTAAGAAGACCTTTTAGAATCAGTTTTTCTTTTTAAGATTGGTATGGCATCAATTATTTTTAAGTAGTTTAAAATATTTTTCCTTACAACTATTGTTCGCTTTGAAAGCAGAGTGAATGGCTGTGGGGGCTCCTGAAAATAGAGCAGCCGTTGATCCCTACGTGATGCCTGGGCAGAACCCTGCTCCATAAGACACTGAGCTTTGCTTGGCCTCCTCTGCTCACCTTCCCGCCGCTCTCTGCTGATGGATGTTGACCCTGTGCCGGGATAAAACAGCCGTCATGGTGACTTAGAGAGGTGTTACTGCCTTTGGAAAAGGCGAGGAAATCACAGGTGAGTACTTTAAGAAAAGAGCCTGATGAGCAGCACCCTGAGATACCCTGAGCTGGCCTTTTGTTGGCTTTATTTTCATATTTGTCTGTCGAGAGAAATCACATGAAGATATAAATTCACAGTTTACTTTAAATATGTTCTTGCTGGAAGAGTGCCTCACCCTTACCTGCAGGCATAATGAGATGGCTGAGTTCATATCTCTTGAAAAATCTCTTTTTACCCATTTTTTTAAGATCACTTTGGGCTGCAAAAATTTTTTTCTAATATTTTTCTTATGCTCTCACCAGTGCCAGCCTTTGGTAAACCAGTTTCCAGGTACAGGAACTGTAATACTGCCTTCTTCATGAACTGCAAAATTACCTCAATTATTACCTGTCCAGTCATTTGTTCCTGTTTACTTAGTAACTGGAAAATATTTTACAACTTTCTTCAGATAACGTTCCTCTTTTCCAACGTTTATGGGGCCTCTCTTGTATATAATCTCTCCACAATATAAGAGTTTAATAAAGAACACTCAGACTTTTTAAATTTCTGTATGTCTATAACACCTACTTTGCTGATGCTTATAGATTTTTAGGTGATTTTGCTCTAATTTTTAAATAAAAAGGAGATATGAAACTTATTTCTGATATAATTAGAAACTTAAAATGCAAGTTTGCTCACTGAAAACTATATCTAGGAGTTCTTTTGCAATACAAGTTAATTAACTGGATTTAGATATTTGCAAGATGATATATTTAATGGGATTACTGCTCATATAATGTTCTCAGTGACTGATTTGGAATCTAAGCTTAGGGAACAGAATACTGAATTTCCAGCTCTTTGAGAGTTAATGTTGTGTTAAAGAAAAGTACAATTTGAACCTTATTGTTCATGAATAGCAAAGTTATTCTAGTGAAATAGAGCCGGTCCCTACAAGGGCTACACGAGGCAGATGCATGAGCAGGAGTGCGCAGAAACCAACATTCCTGCAAGCGCTCGGGGTACAGATATACCCACACCTGAACTCCTGGCAAGTTCAAGGCAATTGTGTGTCTCATCAAAACATAATGGCCCTTTATTCAGACCCTGTCTCCCAAGTGGGATCAATTAGATGCTTTGGTCTGCGGGCTTAAAAATAAACACTCATGTTTTCATTTATATTTAGAATGAAAATTAAGACATATGACCTGCTCCTGTCATGTTTTGAAACTACTGTTAATTTATTCTTTCAAAATATTGATTGTCTTTTTAATAGAAAAAATGGGGAAAGTTCAATGATAACTTGCTCTGGGGAAAAATTCAGTAGCCCTGACACAGAGTAATTCCACGTGCCAATAGATCCCACATTAGAGTCTATCTTCTTTTTAGGGCAAATATATTTCTGTGTGTCAATTTGGTTCACTACAATGTTAGAGTTTCACTCCCAGCACAGGATTTCTCTAATGAATATGATTATTTAAATCTTACGATCAGAGTACTACTTTTAAAAGAAATTTGGACATTTTTTGTTTAAATGCTATTAAGTGTTTCAATATTAGCTCAGTCAAATAACTATTAGATTGGGGAATTTATATTCTCACTTTAGTGGATGGCTGCGAGGTTCTACAGTTCTTCTACATTGTAATATTTTTTAAAAGTACTTCACAAGTAAAATGATAATTCATGTTTAACCAGCATAGATTTTAAAATTTAACCGGTGTTCAAAAAGCTCCAGTGAGTTCAAATGTCTTAACATTTTTATTTGTGAGAGTAATTTTAATTTTAAGCTTTGCTAAAATGAAGTCTGAAAGAATTAATGGGATAAGATCATTCAGTTCACAGTGGTTCCCCAGCACGCCTGCGGGTAGGCAGACGAAAATCCTGCCAAGGGAAGGAGATATTACATACCTGCCTGCATCGTCCGAAAACCAGAGCTAAAATACCATTGGAAATGATGCTGTTGTTTGGGGGGTGGGGAGCAGGGAGGTGTTCACCAATTTTAGCTTATTTTGTATACAATATTTTGCCTTTAACATAAGGGCCTTGGTTTGGATGTGATTATGCACCTTGATCAGGGGATTTTAGAGACACGGATGAGAAGCAGAGTGAACTTACCTGTATGTGCGAGGTCAGAAGTGAGCTGTGGATCACAGCTCTGCCAAGGCAACCTTGAACTCTCCGGTTTTACGTGATTGTTACGTTAGAAGTATTTCATCCTAAGTATTTTAGTACTTGAATAAACTGCTCTTACTAAGCTAAATTTAGATCTGTTCTGTTCATGAGTGCATAAAAATACTCCTGTCTGTTTTTCATGATTTCTCTGTAGTCAAGACAACTGTGAAATGCTCCCTCTAATACAGGGCAATAACTAAATAGACCACGATAGATTAATAGCTTACAGAAACCTCTGAAAATATTCTCAGCTCATATATCTGTGAAGAGCTTGTGATCTTAAAGTATGATATTCTGTGATTTACCAGTAAAGGAATTCGAATTGTGCCTTTATATTCCTGTCCCGTAGCACGATGTTCTTATTTCTGGCCAGGACTTTCACTGATGCAAACCCAGATACTGGTTTTGCTGGACTGAACAGCAATGCCACTGTGTGAGGGCGAATTCCAGAGCTGAGAAAGGGGTTTTTCTTGGTTCTTCGATTTATCCCACGCACGTTATCGCTGTGTGCATCATAGGAAAAAATGGATCGGTTAACAACTTTCTTCCAAGCGTCAAAGTGACTTTGAGAGGTTTTTGTAACAATAAGCGTTCGTCTTCAGGTCTTTTCAAAATGCAGCCAGCTGTGGAAATAGCAAACAGACGGGTATGAGTGCACAGCAATATTTCACGTCCAGGAGTGGCGTTTGGAGCACCAATGTGAAAGTGAAGACTTCAGGTAGGCTGGAATTCGATGCATCGACCGCCGTTCGTCAAAGACTCTAGAACAAGCGGTTGTGGAGCTTTTCTTTTGCTCTCAGTATGTGGAATTAGTGTTCTCTAGGATGAAGTTACAGCCCTAGGCACTGATAGCAGGGAGATAACGAACTAATGCTTGCAAAAGGAAGGTATCAAGGTATCAAGGTATGTGACTGGACTAGGCCAAGGATGGTGCCTCTGATTTAACAGCGTTGACACCCGTTGTACTTGGGGAGTTTCTATCCGCTGCGACTAAGGGCAGTTGTTTGTGCTGAGTTACAATAGCAGCGAAAAACATGTTACAAATAAGTGCCATTAATTGGGTTAGTCTATTGTTAAAGAGAAATATTAAATGACATCAGACTGGAGGAACTTTGAAAAGACCACGTACAAGACGTGCTCTATCAGAACACATCATTTGTCAGATTTGAAAGACTTCGTGAAGTCAGGTTTTGCCAGAATGTCTGAAAATGTTTTGACAGTGTTAGAATATATCTTTTGGAATGAACTGGTGATGCCATTATGGCTTTCTGATCCAACTTTTAAATTAATTGGGTTTTTTAGTATCCTGTTCCATTGAAAGTTGAACTGAATCTAAGTATAACAAAACATCTGTGTCTAAATTAGTTTTTCTCCAGTTACAGAAAGAACAGTAGTTACAAGCTTATCCCAAAAGATGTGTTTTAAAACTCTCTTCTATCTTACATTTTCTATCCACACACAAGTGAGAAAAATACAGAGTTGTACTATGAAAAAGGCAGTACCTGAAAGCACCAAAAACCCTGTGTTGCTGTATTAATCAAATAATTAAGTTCTGTACTAATGACAATTTAGAAAACACAAAATGAAGCTAGAGCATTTGTGAAACTATCATTCATTACACATATTAATTGACAGTGCACTCCAGGAATTAATTGATATAAGCGTGGGATCTGGCGGTTACGGCAGATAGCAATGCTCTTCTCCGAGAAGAGGGAACACGCAGTGCTGGTGCAAGATGACAGCATTCTCGGGCTCCTCGGTGAGTGGTATGAATTGTTTATAAAATGCATCATTGACCCTCACAAAAAGCTGTTGGATATCCTGATAGCAGTTAGGTATTCACTGTCTCAGTTTCAGCCCAAATATAATGCGCAAATGGCGGAGTTCATGGGGAATGCATTTGGCAGCCCTGGGCAACCAGCTTTTCCCCAAATGAGAGCCTGTGGAAAGCTGTTTTCATCTTCCCAAGCCACTGGCCTTATGGACTTCAGCGCAAATAAGTTTCCAAATAATGAATCTGCAGTTCAGAGTCTGGCCAAGGCGAACGAGCACACGTTAACTCATTCAGAAAGGAGATGAAAAGCTCACATTCAGGATGCATTAATCTGAAAACAAGTGTACTTTTGTGTCTGGGGAGTATTATTTTCATTGCCATCAATTTAGAACATAGATAGACTGTGATTCTAGCTTCACTATCAGGTTGCCCCACGGGCTGAGACCCCTCCCCAGGCCACTCTATTTAATTTAGCCTAATCTAAAGCTAAGTGAAACTGCGTACCCTCTCTGATTTCTTCCTGTGATGGGGAACACTCTGATTTCCCCTTCCCCAGTGACCTGCTTGGAGTGGCTGGGGAGGCAGGGGAAGGATTGGTACGCAGGAAAGTGACCCCCAGGTAAGGGGAATTGCTACTTGTGCCAGTTGACAACATTATTAACGGATGGCAAGAGTGTTCAACCACTTCTTCCTTAGCAGTTTTTGTTAGCTTGAATTTTCCTTCACTTCTACAGTATTCTTTTGAAGGTAGTCTTTGGTACATGAATTTTTCCGTGCATTGCACGTATCAGCAGAGATAAATCACCTGTGGAGTAGAATGAAATCCGGTCCTTGATGCTCCTCTTACACAATTCTTGTGCTCCTACGTTTGCAGTGAAATTTGATGTGGCAGGAATTGGGCCCTGTATTTTTCATGTTGGTTTGTTGTGGGGTTTTTTTCTCATGAAATAAAATTCTCAGCAGGCTCAAGGAAGGAGTCGACAAAACAGGTCTCTGATTCCCGTAGGCAGATGGACTGAGGACAGCATGCATCCCTCATTCTCAACCTTCTTTTAGAAGAATGTGATCCTGAAAGGGGAGAAGGGCTCTCTGTGCTTCTGTGTGACTTTGCATGAACATGCATCGTAGAGAGGTGAGCCTTCACGTTTGCTGATACTTCCATGAAACATGCAGAGAGCAGGGTATGGGTATGTCTCATAGCTGGTGCACAGGGTCTCATGATGATAATGAATTTTACACCATTTAGCAACCTTTTTTCTAGAAAAATTCTTCAATTACTACAGCTGTGCAGCTCCTTGTGAGATTTAGTGACATCGATATCTACATGAAAATCTGGTTTGGGCAGCATCTGATGTCAAGATTTAAGCAGCTTTACTGTAATTTTACTTCTCGTGCTTTAAAATTTACAGGTTTGTCCACACACGAGACCTCACAGAAGTCTCTCTGAGAGACTCTTGTTATAATTTCTGATATATGCAGTTGGTTTGTTTGTTTTCTTTTTCTTGTCTTTTTTTTTTTTTACTTTTTTTTTTTTTTTTACTTTCTGTTGATAAGCTAAGTGAAGAAAAAAGATTTAACCCAGTAATGTTCTCAACTGGCAAACACTCAGCAAACAAATCAGCAGGTTCCCACCCATGAAGAATCAGGTTATCATTCAATTTGGGCTATTAACTTCTTATTCAAATAAGCAATGAGATGCAACTGCCTGTGACTCTTAATCTTTTACAAAGCAAATTTTGGGGTCTGTGCAAGAAAAAATTACCTGCCGTTTAACTGTGCTAATCAGTAAATTTTAATTACTCCATCAATAACCAATAAATACACAAAAGTGAACAAGAGATTAACGCTAGCCTGAGCAGTGCTTGAAAAATATCTTAAAACACTACTTAAAATGGAACATTTTGGAAATATTCAGCAGGTCGTAAAAGGTACTGCTAAAGTATCAAAATTTTACTGAAGTGTTTTGACTTCAGTGTTTTCATGAAAAAAAAAAGCGTTAGATGTGACTAAATTATTACACTTCTTAGTTCTAATTGACCTTGGATTTGCCTGACCTTACTCTTTCATATCTGCAGCTGAAGGAGTTCAGAGGAATGATTTAGAATTTAACATCATCAGATAAATGATAGAACTGATGAGCTCCAGATCGAATTTGGAGGGTGGAGGGTTCTGGTTTTCAACATTTGCCAGGGGGAGATACGTTAAGGGAAGAGAGGTCTTAAATTTACCTCCTGGTTGCTGCTGGGCTACAGCTCTGCTGGTGGTGTTTCTGACCACAGTTTCACAGCAAGAGAAGCACCTGTGCTGCACATCTCTCGCTGCAGCTTGGATGCAAGAGGCACTTGCAGTCCAGTCGCCTCTTCCTGACGGTTGTTCAGACACTTTACTTAAACATCCAGAAACACAAGTATATCCTGCACAGCAGGAATTTTCTTCTTCCCTTCAGCAGTTAGATCATAATTTTTATTGTCCTGTCTGATGTAACTGTGGTCAGTCATCTCATCGTACTCACAGATGATTAATTGACCGATATTCTTAATCTCATTTTGGTCAAATGACAAAGATCACGGATAGAAAAATAGCGGCTAATGTTGCTAATTAAAATGAAAATGGCCTGATTATGTTTCCCATAAGCAATTGTGGTTTTCTGATTTAGAAATGCAGTGCAAAATAAGCCAGAAAACACTCCCAACTTATTTTTGTCTGGTGGCTGACAAAACTTGCACGATCGAGATTTTTATGTGTTTGAAACTGCCAAAGTGGAGCCAGGGTCAGAACTCTCAAGGGGCTGAATACTGAGCAAAAGATAGAAACGGAACAGCTGAGTTGCTACGCTGAGAAGCATATGTGCTGTGCTTACACATTCGCCAATGCCCAGAAGATTTTCTGATATGTAGCTGCTCTCTTACAAATCATCTACATAGTTCTCTGGAGTTGTAACCTATCTGCAGGAGCCGTTTCGACCTGTCAGGTAAATTATACAGCACTGCAAAGAAGTTTATAAAGGAGTATTTATCCCTTAGACTGAAACCACTTTGGAGGAGCTCTACCCACCCTAGTGGGTGAATAACAAGCTGTTTGAAAACCGTTTGTATGTATATGGCCGGGACAGCAAAGCAGCCTTTCTGAAGCAGAGTATTGTTATTATCCTTCAGATTATTAGCTTAAAAACCCCAAGAAATTATCTTGAAACAACAATAATGTTGTCATACATAGTAAAGCCAGGAAATTCAAAGTTCTAGCTGACACTGATCCTAATTTGTGCAGCTGACAGCTCTTAGCTTCATCAACCATTTCACAACCATCTCAATTAGCTGAAATCTTTTATTTCAGTGAGTAACTTGTGCTTGAATTAGACAGGCACGTTGCACTGGCAAATCCTCCTGCATGTCCTCCCCACTCCAGTAGAAGTCAACAGACTGACATCAGTCTTTCCTGGGGAAAGATTGGCTTCTCCATGGCAGAAACCATAAACAGTTCCTCCACCTTCAGGAGAATCAGCTGGGTTTTATAGTGGTGTATGAGCAGAGATTTGGGGCTTTTATATTGAAAAGGAGAGTTCTGCTTTGTGGTAAGAAATAGCTAGGGACTGTTTAGCTCTTCTCCCATTTAATTTTCCCAGGTGTAGCTATTTGATCAGTTTTTCGTATTTAAGAACACAGCATGTGTTTTATGTTGAAAGAAAACTATATTATTGAAGGATGATAGAAGGAAACTAGTGTCAGAAACAATGGAAATAAATATTCTTGAATTATACGGTGAAGAATATGAAGGAAATGTCTGCAAATACACATAGAAGCAGACATGAGGCTGTTTAAAAAGTGCATTAAGGGTTGATGAAAACATTGCTCACATAACAAAGGAAACCGTTGTTGACTTTGGTGAACGCTGAATTTGACTCTTGTTTTGCAGATTCCAAAAGATGTCAGGATAGGGCTCTTGCACCTTGGTGCCAGACCCTGCAGATTCAGCGGTAGCTACAAGCAGTGAGGACACTAGCTCCAGTCAGCAATTTCCCTTCCCATCCATCCTGCTGTCTCTGTCACTACTGCAACAGGATTCTCCAGCCTGGTTTGAAAACTCAGTGGAATCTGTTTTGTGACAGAGAAATGAGGCTCTGGAGCAACTCTGCGGAGTCCTACTGCTCTGACTCCTGGTAACGTCTATGGGGCTCTCCTGGTCTGTAGCAGGGGCAGTTGGCCAGAACCAAGATTCACCCCTCTGGTAAGCGCTCCAAAGACGACCGAATGAGGCTTCCACCTTTCTGTGCCTCCATGCTATTTCCCTGTTCCTTCCTCTTCCACTGACTTTTCTCTGGAGGTCAAGATGACTCCCAAACCTTCTCTAATCATGGCCTATCTCATTCCAAATGGACAGTTATGTGTTGTCACTGTATTTTTCCTAGCTATGTTTTCTACTTTTCTTTCAGGTAGCTCTGTTTGTTGCTATCACATTGTTTTTTCCCATAAATATTCTCTTTCAGCTCTTGCTATCTCTTTTTGTTACCAGAGTCATACATTCTGCCCCTTCTCACAGTAATCTCATGACCTTCGGGTAATATACTGAAGTACTAAAATAGTTGAAGTCCTGTCTCTTTCCTTGACCAGCGCCTAGTTTCCAGCCCTGATAACATTATTTGCCTGGGGTCAAGTTAAGATGAGTCCTACAGAAAAGATGTTTCTTTCTCTTTGGTAATTTAAGATTGAGATTGAGAACCAAGGGTACAATACTCCAAGAATAGCTCTTCATGTAACAAATCCAGTTTGACTGTCAGGAGCACAGAGTAACCTTCTAGCATTTTGTCAGAGATTCAAAAGTACACTGAAAGGGTGAAAATGATGCTTCTACAATCAGCATCTTAAAATACAAGCAGTTGACTTTTTTTTTCTTTTCTTTAATTCACTGTGTGGCATGCAAGTGTGCAAATAAGTGAAAACTGAGCTCGATGGCTGAATGGTATGACACTACTTCTTGCTTTTAATACTGTTGAAATTAAAACCCAGAGAAAAAGTAAAGGAGAAAGGTCTGAAGCTCACCATCTCATGTCTACAAACATCAGAGGTCCCTTTTCATCACATGAGAAATCCTGAAATTACAAAACTCAGTCACATCATTGAAATCCTAGTGTCTGGTGAAAGTAATCTCGGATCATGTCCCTCTGTTAAAAATGTCTGTGCTGTCACTGCTAACCCTTTCCTAGACACAGGGCCTGCTTATCAAGTCCTTTCATCTAGATCAAAGGGCATGTAAGGTGACTGAGAGCGGTATCTGTGATTTATAAATCAATAATAGCTAATTTATATATATACCAAAAAAGAAAAAAAATTGTTTTATAAGAGATAACCCATGAAGAAAAACATGCCTCCCTTTACCATGACATGCAACAGCTTTAAAAGTTTGAAAGCCTACTTGGTTCCTGGCCATTCTACAAGTCAAGCGTGTAGTTGTACCTGCTTTCTGGCAAAGATCGTGTCCAATGTAACTTTCTTTCACTGTGAAACAAAACTTACGCTCCATGCAAACAGAAGGACTTTGGCCAGTTTTACCACTAGAGGATCAGGTCCCCGTACATTTAGATCTGTTTTACCATTTTAAATAATGTAAAAGTTTAGATCCATCCAAGCAAAAATTTCATTTAAACCTGAGAACACCTTAGTCAATTTTCTACCTGAATAGAGGCATATGGTTTTTTTAAAGTCAAATAATACATTTTACCATTTTAGGGAAAGTGCCGGCGGCTGTGATGAAGTAGGGCAGTGCTGGGGGCATTAGGAAGACCTCTTTCTTAGCTGTCTTACCCATGAAGCTGTTGCCACCATGTGCTGTCATGGCAGCTCCAAGTGGCAGATGCACCAAGGTGTCACAGCTGGTGGTGTGTTAGTAAATAACATATGCATGTTATTTTTGATTTCCTGAGAAGGTCTAAGGGGAAGGGAAGTATTTGATGGACATGATGTGAAGTCCTGAACTTAGCTTCACATAGTGGAAAAATGAAAATTGAAGCTGACCTAAACCTAGAAGGAAATGCAGCCAATCACAGCTGAAGGATTAGTAAAAAGTGTTAAAAATATTGTATGAAAGTTTTAATTACACAGAAAAATTATAAAATGCCCAGTAATTACAGTGTATTGATTCCATTTTTTTTCTTGAAATGCTAAAACTATTTCAACACACAGAGAATCAATAAACATAATTAAAATATGAGCTCATCAAAACAGTAATTAAATGTACTTAACAGCTTTTGTGGCTTTTCTCCATATGGTTACTGTGGGAGTGTGAATCTGGCTTGCTAGATAAATGTAACAAAATAAAGTGAAAGCCTGGGAAAAGATTACTGTGGTATCATAAGCAAATACAATGAAGTCTAGCTCTATAATAACTTCCAATAAATCAAAAAGTTGACAAAGGAAGCAGTGTTTACAATTATTAGACAGAAATTCTGGGTGTTTTTATATTTTTATGGGATTAACACTATCATGGACTTAATAGAGAAGGCAAATAAAATCTTTCTTCCATCATTAAAGCTGTTCTGCTAGAAGACTTTCTGCTCAATGAAAGATATTTGGGAATGTTAGGGCTTGCTGGTGTTGGTGACAAATCACTTGACAGCTGTCATTCAGGGGGCAGTTCAACTCAAGGACCTAATAGAGCTGCTTTGAGTTGCCCTTTGGAGCAGCACATCTCTCTTCAGCGATTAGATAAAGCAGCTTGACTGCCAAGCAGAAAGTAAATTAGGTGCTTAAAGCGGGGGGTGTGAATACCTCTTCTGCGCCCTTCTCCCTTCCTTCTCCCTGGGTACATGTGCAGTGTCATAAATAATACAGAAAAATCAACCGACAGTGCTTTTTTTTAAAATTAAAAAAAAAAAAGGAAACAACAGCAAAAAAAGATGCACTTCTGTGGAACCGATTTCTTCAGAAAACACCGTGGGCACCTACAGGCTACACAGCTCCTCTTCCTCCTCTGCTGCCTTTTCTGGAGTCCTCACCATCTCTCTCTGCCATATCTTTTGAGACCCTTGGGAAATATGGCATTAAAATGCCGTTTATGCATCACTGCCGTAATAGGCACATGCAGATCACGTGTAGTGCGTGTATCTTATGTGTTGCCTGGATATAAAAAAGTTTGCAGAGGTGTTAAGGAAGCCCTTACCACCCCCTGCTCCATTGATTGAACTGACTTTACCACTGATTTACTGAGAAGATATGAAAGTAATCATGGTCAATGTTGTGTAGTAAAAGATATTAGAAGTGTGAAGATGTGGTGACACACCATGTCTGTTGTTAAAGAACATGAGATATGTGTATTTTTTAGTGCCCAATGCACAGCCAGTAGGGATGACATTGGCTGTATAAAGTCAGTGCTACCTCCTTCTTTCTCTAACCATCCCTTGACCCGAAAAACAAGTGCATTTCAAAATGGGATGCCTAGCAATGTATTGCAGAGATACTCATCATTTTCTCAATAGCTTATGGCCACCAGCATACCTCACACCTTAGCGTTTTAAAAACGTGAACGTTCATTTTAAAAGCATTGTTAAAACCCACCCTCAAATCCCTAAAGCCAGCTAAACCTGGAGAAAGGAATAAGACAATATATTACAATTTCTTACACATTTCTCCAAAAACAATCACTTGAGCTTTTTCTCACCCAGATCAGCCCTCACCCTATAAGGTATGTACTTCTCCATCACCCCACAGGCTGAGGAAAAAAAAGCTTTAAGATTGTGAAGCAGAGCAAAAAGGTAAATAACTCCTTTAAGTCAGCAACTCCGTTAAGAAACAGCTGGGTTTGGTAGGTAAATTGGTGTTGTGAAGGAGGGCATCCTATTCCGCTTGTAAATACCCTGTGTCTTCCTTCCTTTTAGACTACGGAGCAGAGAACGGGAACCCATGGCACAGCAGATCTGAATCCCCATCCCATTTTTAAGTATTAGTACACTTCAGGAGTGTAGGAAGATATTACTGCTTGTGTATTTGCTGCCTTCTGCCCTTTCTTACCAGCTTTCTTTCCATCTTTGTCACTTTTTACAGCTGTTAAAAAAAAAATCTGTTTTTTTTTTTTTTGTTGAAACAATTCATGAATTTTTCCCTTGTTCTTGAAAGCGTGTAATCTTTCTATAAATAGAACCTGGACCATAACTCCTGAAATTCCAGTGCTGCTGACCTGTTTAAAACTTTACATAGGGCTCAGATTGTGGGAATAGTGTTATTCCCTAATGACGGAATCACACTGTATTAAATTTCTTTACTTTTCTCATGTGAGCTAATGAAGAGGCCACTTTTTTTTCCAACTGTAGCTACTTGCTTTAAAGATGCAGACAAAAGTGCGCAGCTCTCACCTCAGAAGTAGTTACACACCCCCCAAATCCTTCAAAATCCCGTTATCAGTATCAAGCACTATCAAGTCCTGTTTGAAAACTAGTCAATATGTTTCTGCTTGTAGCCAACTTCAGAAAATTTGAGTTAGTACTTTTACAACTGGAAAATGAGGTACAATAATCTGTTACTGGTCCTTGATATAAATTGTTTCCTGCTTTTAACTGAATGTAGCATCCTATTGCCTCTTCTGGATGGTGCTACAAATGTATTAGATGCTGCATCCAGTTTCCTCATCTTGTATTATGTTGCCAAGTAGGAGACAAAATGTCTAGTAATTAAGGCTGCTTTTAAAGTTGAAGATGGCCTTTTAAAAGGCCGAGATTGAAATGGAAGATTGAAGACAAAAATATCTTTAACGAAAATAATCAAAGGAGGAAAAAATAGGTTTATTTTAGACTTGGCCTGAATATTGAATTACAATGGACTTAAAATATTCAGCAGGCAATAATAGCTAGGAAACAAATATCTGGCAAATTAGGCACTGCAGTCTGTGGCAGAGAGTTTCATCACCCTTAGAAATAAGTTTTGCAAGCGCGTAGATTTTTGTTTTTTCCTCCTGAACCAGCCAGCTAGCTACACAACTTCTTCTCACTAATAGATTGTCATCAGAAAATCTGTTCCGTGACCTGTGCTGCCTGGGTAGGTGTGTATGAGCCAGCAGTAAGTTTCAGTGGAGGAAATAAAAGAGTTCATTTCGATAAACCCAACCCTACAGTGTCTTGCTGCACGGTGAGAGGGACGCAGCATGAGAGGGTCAATCTACCACCGTTAGCTCCTCGTAATTTTGTTAGTTTTGCATAGCCCCCATGACACGGGAGGCCTTATTTGCAGAAGGTGGCAGATTCCCCGCAAGTTGTCCTAAACTCTCTATAGCATAGGGCCAGCCTGACAATATTTTAGTACATGCGAGGCTTTTTTCATCACCCCTGTCATTGACACCAGCAGGGTTGTTCTGCTGACAGCATGCCAGACTGCATTAAGCCAGGTTTTAGAAATTTTGATTCAGGTATCTCATGATTCCACGTTCCTTTATAAGGTAACTTCTTCGTTAGAGCTACATCTCTTGTGTTGCTGCTGTGAGTTTTCATCCCTGCAGGGATGCATCTGCTTGCTAGTTGAGAACAGACACATAAGGGGCTGCCAAACCCCTGGTTTTGTACAGCGCTAAGGCACATCTTCTATCAGTACTTTCTCACAACAAAGAAAAATCAAATATTTGGATTCTGTAATGCTGCAATATTTTGTTTCGTTAGAAATGCCAAAGTGAAGTTTTTGATGCTTCCTAATTAGGTTTTATAAGTTGTTTGTCCCTATTTGAGACAAAATGAAGGTTAACCGGCATCTTTCACAGGACAAAAATTTTAGTACCCGACTTCTGAGTGTGTCTCAGTGGTGCTGGTGACTGGCAAAAAACTTGAAGCAAAAGCTTTAAACTTCAGTTTGTGCAGCACCGTTTGTAAGATGGAAACGATGGAGAACAGTAGCTAACATTGGGACAGGAATGATGCAGATGTAAAAAAACCTGTGACTTTTCAAGGGGGGAATGAAAGTTGTCACGTTACACCATTGCTTTTTTATGCCTATTTCCTCTTTTCTGACAGTCTGAAGGGAATCTGGTTAAGCATTTCCAAGCCCTATGCTTTAGAGTAAAATATACAGTCTGTATTTTTGAAACATTGATTTGTTTTATTTTCTCTGAAAAACTGAAACCTGGCTCTTTTTAAATCTGGCATATAGGTAAGAAAAAAATGAAGAGCAACTGCCTATTTTAGAGGGGAAAAAATAACAACGTGGGAATAAAGCTCTGATATTTGGGGAAAGCGTGGTAAGCATGTATAGTGTGTTAATGTTGTCTGAATTTGAGCTCACACACACAGCTAAACACAAGCCCAGGTTGGAGCTCTTGCAGCAGAACCTGCTCTCCCCAATGTCTATACAAACGTGCGCTCCTCCATGCATGGCTGGTCCCATTGGCTTCAAAGACACTACTCATGGGAGTAAAGTTACTCATGCATTTAAGTGCTTGCTGGATTCAGGCCAAAAGTTTAATCTTTTCCATTTAATACCCTTTTCCTAAACTGATAACAGTCTTCAAGTTTTCAGTATCATGTGCAGCAGTTTAAATAATGTAGGACCAAAGGGGGGAAAAAAGTGAAATAACAGCATTGTAATTTAAGGAGTATCGTGAGATAAACAGCATAGCTAAGGCAGTTTTTTCAGTAGTAAGTTGTTATCTGCAAGGCTGCCATATGTTACTGGTCTGAAGGCACTTCATGTCTCTCAATTTCTGAAAAAGCAAGGCAGGGAGGATGGGCAGCTCTAAAAAGACAGGTACACTGTAAAGCAAAGTGTAAAAGATCGTATTTTATCTGAATTGACAGTAAGCAAAACTTGCACTGCCCTTGAAACTCAGAACAACAGGGCAAAAAAATTCATTGAAGCTGTACAGAACTTTGGCCACAAGACCATAGATATGCTTTTGATTGTTGGGATATTTTTAATTGTTTTGAATTTCCATCAATAGTAGGGGCTTCCAATCTATTCCAGTTCTAGTCTACCTATGACCTTACCTTCCTTTTCAGTGTAGAAGAGCTCTGAATGACATTTCTAACCTCTGTTAAAGGTGTTTCATTCTTTCTCTCATTAGGTCCTAAAGAAGGTATTATCTACGCAAGGTGATGTTCCATTTTGTAGAAGGTGTTTGGTTGGGTATCATTATTTATATATATGCTGTTCACATGCGTGTTAGAGCAGGCGAAATCAAAGAAATGTGCTTTACACCTGGAACAGAAAATATGTCGTATTTATGTGGTATTTATTTTCTTTGTCTTGACTGGTCCTTCATAAGACAGGAGGGAGGGAGGGACCTGCCCTCTGCAGTACAGGAAAGATTTGATTGGAGTTGAAAAGTTCCCCTGTCCTTATGGAATGGGAGTGTTGATAGCCTCATCCCGCAGCTTCAACAGATGGAATCACAGAATCACAGAATCATTTAGGTTGTAAAAGACCTTTAAGATCATCAAGTCCAACTGTTAACCCAGCACTGCCAAGTCCATCGCTAAACCATGTCCCTCAGCACCACAGCTACATGTCTTTTAAATAGCCCCAGGGATGGGGACTCCACCACTTCCCTGGGCAGCCTGTTTCAGGGCTTCACAGCCCTTTCAGTGAAGAAATTTTTCCTAATATCCAACCTAAACCTCTCCTGGTGCAACTTGAGACCATTTCCTCTTCTCCTATCGTTTGCTACTTGAGAGAAGAGACCAACCCCCACCTCACTCCAACCTCCTTTCAGGAAGCTGCAGAGAGCAAAGTCTCCCCTGAGCCTCCTTTTCTCCAGGTTGAACACCCCCAGTTCCCACAGCTGCTCCTCACAGGACTTGCTCTCTAGATCCTTCACCAGCTTCCTTGTCCTTTCTGTCAGACACACCAGGCTTCTTCTACCTCCCTCCCTACAGAAGAACACCATGACTTTTACTGGATATTTTCTGTGACAGAAATCTAGAGGAGAGATTTGATGGGCTCGAAGAAACCTACCTGCAGTAACAGTCAGAAATGGAGTTTCATAAGGACTGGTGGCTTTTTGCCCAGAAATGCTTCACTGATGTAGCCCAGACAGGGACTTTTCCGAAGGGAAAAAGAGCAGGAGCAAACAGATGGGGAGAAGATAGAGAAGAAAAGGAGGGGGATAAATCTAGTAGGTTTTGAATTTTTTTGACAATCAAATTGTATATCTCTGTGTTTTCCTCAAGGAGGAAAGGGAGAAAGTAAGAAATGAAAGTATGATGCTAGCTGAAATACTTACATGAACAATTCTGCAATTTTAACGTCATTATTTATTACCATTAACAATAATGATATATCTTTGGGGGGAAAGAACTTGAGTAGGTATATTTTGAAAATGTGTGAACTGTGTGAAAATATTCAGGTGTGTAAAGTACAATATTGATATCTCACCTTTTAAAAATACATTTTTGTTATTGTGCCCCATAGTTTTTGAGTAGATTAAATGACTTTTTCTTGCGTAGTCATTCTTACTGAAGTATCATGTTAAAGAATACATGGCTGAGCAGCTTCTCTCTGAACAATTATGGAGTAGTGGAGTCTGAGGTTGGGTAGTACAAACAGCTATGTGAGGAAGAATATCATTACAAGGGACCATGGAGGTGAAAATTTCCACCGTCACGGTGAAGGGAATGGATGAAAATCCCAGCAGAAGAGGCACGGTGGAAGTAGACACCGGGGACAAATTCTAATAAGTGTGCCATGTTATTACACAAACCAAAGCGAATTTAAGGCAACAATATCTCTACTAGGTTTGGTATCAGACCTGCCTCTGCAAGGGAGAAGAGTGCTGAGATCCTGTGATATCCCAAAGGTGTTAGAAAAGGGAAACAATTGGGATAAATATAGAAATTCAACACCAGAAACAAAATACTGCCCTAATCAGTGAAATGAGCATCAAAATCAGTCTTCATGCTAAAGCTTTAAGGGTCTGGCATATCAAATAGAGCATGAATATCTTCAGGAATACGCCAGAAGCTAATTGGTTTAAGAAATCTGGCTGTATATAGAGACCATTACTCATAGATATCACGTTTTTCTGTTGCACAAATTATCTACAGTGCTCATGGTGTCTGCTCAAGGAAAAGTTTATTTTCATTCAGTCCTTTCTTTCCCCCTGACCTTAAAGGACTAATTAACAAAGTATTAGCATGTTTCTAAAATATGACTGAATTCATCTTCTTAAGAAAATGTACTGAAGAATGTCCCCTATTATTAGAAATGACAGGATGTATATAGGGCCATATGTTTTCAAAGGGGTTTTCTGTCAGTGTTAATCAAAACGCTGGAGAACTTATGAACATACTGAGCAGCACGTCAACCATATGGATAATATCTTCCCTTTAATAGTGAGAATTTGAGTTCATAATAAACATTGGAGAGTAACCTAAAATGAGACAGGAACAATAATATTAAGACCAGTGAAAGCATAATATCACATCAACCTGAAGACTCCTGGGTGTTTTAAAAAAAAAATCCCATTGTCTGTTAAATCTTGGTCATGGAACTACATTCACGAATTTTTCTTAGTTTAGCTCGGAAATGTAACTCCAAAGATGCAGTTTGTTTTTACTGTTTTCTGTACAGGACAGGTTGGCTCTTACAGCATGCTATAGCATGCATCAGTACCAGGTGCTTGTCCGACTGGTAGATGTTCGTTATTGCAGTCTATTTGTTATTGAAAAGGCATTGGGACATTTTTTTGGTGACACATACCTGCACAAATCATTTCATGGATTATACAAATCCTGCAGGAAGAAAACAGTCTGTTTCTAAGTTTGCTAACCTGGAAAATGGATTGAGAATACATTGTTTTGAATAAACCTCCAAGGGCTCAACTTCACAAACTAACCTGCTTTTACAGATGGTGAACTCTCTGAACTAAATATTGAGAAATCTGCTTGAGAGAAAATAAATGTTGTAAGTGCAGTTATATATTTCTACATCACTTATGGGAGCATGTGAAAGATAAATCCATCAAAAATGAAAAAAAAAAAAAGAGTTATTAGGTAAACTAAGAAGTCCTACCTTTGTGTTCACAGTTGTCTGCAAGCACACGACCACACGCTTTACAACTGTCTTTAAAACTCAAGACTCTTTGACCAAAGGCAGTTCTGCCACTGAGGGCTGAGCCATGACCAGGACAGGGCTCAGTTCCCTGCTCTACTAGATGGGAATTCTCCTTTCCCTGTATGGGAGTTGAATACTTGCTCTTTGGCATTGCCCAGAGCTGCTAGATGCCGCTGGACACCAGTGCAACAATCACAGGGAACTAACTACATCAGCAGAAAACACCAGGAGGGTTTAAGCCTGTTGCCTCCAGACCACCAGGCTCAGCCCCCCACTTCACACCAGCCTTGGTCACCGGCACCGGCTGCCTCCAGAAGTTGTACCTCTGCCTCAGCTGGTGGCAGGACCACGGTCTTTCTCACCGTCTGATCTCAACTGGGAAGGTTTTTCTTTTCACTGATACCACTCCTGGTTTATTTTGTCCTTGGTTAAATACGAAGTTACATTAAGACATTTGAGTACTCGCACTGAGACATAAAGCCTTGAGCTCCTGATAAGCACAATCCAGCCTCAGCAGGGTGAAAACCTGAATCTTCTGTAGAGATAGGGAGAAGAGGAAATACAACTTTGAGTCTTTGAAGCTATAAATTGAGATCTCTCCATTATATAGTGATGGTTTTTATTGGTAACCATCCATCTGCATCAGTCCACAGCTTTAGGAGTATTTTCCTCTGACATTTCTTCTTCATTTTCCCTTGAGTCCGTTCCTGTTTTCCAATTTCCTTTTCCGATTCTGGCTGAAAAGCATTTTATTATGGATAGCACCTTCTGACAGACAGATATTCTTCCACCTGCTCTTAGCTTTGTTTTTGGAGTAGCCACAGAGGACCCTGTGACAAGGAGCAGGGTTCATCCCTCTCTTCCCCTCTGCACTATTCCATCAGCTCCTGTAATTTTTCTGCCAGTATTTGTTCTTCTACTCAATAGCCTGTGACTCTCCTCCAGATCTCAGGGGAGTTTCTCCTGCACCTTGAAGTCAGTATCCACCTGCAATTTATTGGTAGGAGATATATTTCAGGTTTTTTTCCCCTGTTTCAGATGAAGTCCAAGTACGAGGACCTCTGCACATAAAAAGTCTGCGATTCACTGTGAAACCCCCAGTGCCTACCACAAAGAGGAGGAGGAAATGCCACTTCTAATCAACCTGCTGAGGACACCGTACCTGCAGGGTGTAGCTGCTGTGGTGACTATTATTTTAAAGCTGTTTCACAGGGCTGGTTCATCCTCCCACTGCACTTGTGATCCAGCCTCCTGCCCAGCTCTTGAGAGCCTCCTGCAACGATTCTGTTCTTCTTACGGCCAAAGGTTTTAGCTTCCCAGGCTCTTTTTGTTCCTAGCTTCTCTGTTTTTCTTATACCCTTCTCTTCTGCCAGACATCATGGGCTACTGCTTGTCTCTTTCTGGAGGAGTAACATTTACCTTCTCCAGATGTTCCATTTCAGGCGATCTCTAAGGTAAAGTTATAATTGCTAGGCACAATTTTCAAAAGCCTTTCGCACATCTTTAGAAGACACCTGTCTGGTTCTTCTGTGTATCTTCTGCAGCAAGCACAACCGGCAGCATCATCTGAAGGCTGTAAGCTGTCCTGAGGCCACACTAGCATCCCTGCTTGGCACTAGCCTTTAGCTGGTCTCACCAGGCTTCATCAGTTCTGGTGGAGATTCTGTACAGACAGCTTATGCATCTTCACAGATCCCCGTTCTCTGGTGTGTGCCATGAGTCCTTGAATACTTTAAATACTTCACTTCTGCCACACAAACTATGAGTCCCAAAACTGGCATGTAGCTCCCATCAGCCTTCTGTCAAGCAGATGTTCAGCTCTAGGAGTGTTGCATGAGGCATTGTACTGAAGCTGGAACTAATTCCTCTTGCCTCCAAATCACAAAAGGAGGTGTTAAAACCTAAATAAACAAACACAGAAAATAACTACCAGTCAAGAGAGAGAAGGGATGGGGGGAGGAAATGTGCTTGTTAAAACTTCCAGGTGCCCTGGCAATTAGTCTCACCATGGCATAATCCTGATGATCTTTCACATCTCCTATTACATTTGGTACATAGTGTTTGTTAGAATTTTACACCATCTGCTTCTATACACTCAGCTGAAGGAGGATATTGTTACTCCAGTCATTAAATGTTGATGATCCCTTTTCTTGTGGTAGGTATCTGTAATGTTAACAGATAACTTTTCTTCCTCACTCTTGGAGGTGCCTTTCCCCCTAGCAGCACCCAGGCATTTGCTAATAATAAAATTACTTCACGTTTTATTAAGGTATTGACACCAGAATGACTTGCAAGTTCAGTAAAATACATTGGTTATTCTTCATTGCACTTTGCCTGAATGGAATAAATACATTTTTTTCCCTTGTATGATATTCAAAAGTTGAAATGCATTAACTTCTGGGATTTATTGATCAACTACCCCTCATTAGAAGGGATAGCTTTTATTTTTGGAGCAAATCTACTCTTATTCTTCTAAAAGGAAATTATATGCTTTCATTTTCCTTAAAGCCAGTCAGTAATAGATTTAAGTGGATAAATATATTTGACATTCTTTGCCTTTCCATTTCTCTTTTGCCAGCAATGCCAAACAGAAAAAGAGAATTAATTCATTATCCCAAGATATTCATGAAGTTCTTTAAGCTTCTGATTCTTGGACTGCAGGTCATTAGCAATCATTAATTTTTAAAGCTATGGATGATGTCCTCTGAAGCAGATATAATATGAAATAAACAGATCTAATAATGTGGTGGATGGATGAAGCTTGGGCAGATGTAAGTGTCCGGAAAAGCAGAATTTTAGCTATGCAAAGACATTTAGCGTGAACTGAGGCAGTGCTTGGCTTTAGGCGGCTGTACTACTGTATGCATTACACAGGGTATGAGCATCATCATTGTCAACTCTAAAGACCGACAAGGTGGTCTTCTGCATCCTTCTACTGCTGCACTCCAAGCAGCCACAAAGTGATAGTTACCTTTTATATAGCTTTTGTCTAGTCACATCATGGTCAGAGAAAGCTTGTAGCTGTCTGCAAGAGGTCCTGCAGACAGACAGGTTCATCATCTGAAATCCTTTTTTTGTTTGTTTTGTGTTTGAGTGTAGAACATTTTGTGGGTTTCCTTTTTCCTTTCTGACAAATACACACATCCCTCCCCATTTAAGAGTTAAATATGCCTGGACTACCCCAATAATGACTTCCCTTTTGATGTTTCCATGTAATGATTAACTCATATTAATATGTAGTTCTTCTATCCTGAGAAAGGAGAGCTCAGGACTGTTTGAATGCCGACTAGGATATCTGTGTTAATAGTCAAACCAATGTCCTCCTAGAAGTGCGATGTTGATTGTGACCTCAGAAGAAATCAGGCCTGCTTATGGCAAATATATGGAATTGATTAAATGAATAAATAACCCTATTATTTAGTTTTGCATAAAAATATGTGGGACCCAGGTCAAAGATAATCCCTAATTTTTCTATGCATAATAGATTCCAAAGGGTAAACATTACCAGTAGCATGAACCAGACTAGATGCTTTAAGTCAACAGTCAAAGGTGCGAGTGTAAACTCAGAAATATTGATAATGTTTGTGAATAACTTCAGACTAAATTATACTGGAGTTCCCAAGCTGATATGAGTGCCTCTGTTGTTTTAATACTGCAGTGTTTCAGGAGCTCAAAGACTGGCCACAGTTTTTGCATTAGCGGTTTCTCTGTAATATTTGGCATCTTTGCTTAATTTTAGAGCCTCATCTTCTGTGTCAGAAAAGCATAATTTTTGGAGGAAATGAAGTAATATTTTCCTTCAGCCCCTACCCAGGCATTCTGTATTTTCTGATCACCATCCTTCCCATGTTTGATTTTCTTTATTTCTTTTTGCTTTGGTGCAGAGATTCTGGACCATAAAGATTAGATCTGACCTTTCTTCCTCTGCACAACTCCGTGCTGGGCAGCATGTGAAGAGGAAGGTCCTGCTCATAAGAGTTCACAGAGGGAGGCTGGGGAGCAGCAGGGGTACAGAGGGTTAAAGCACCTTCCTAAAAACAACAGTCCAAATGACTGTCTTGTCTGAAAACCCAAGCCAGGCATAGTGACATACTGCTTGTTGTGGGTTGCACTGCGTGTGCTTGTATTCTGCTCCACATGCCACAGGCTAAATTATGAATAAACCATGAAACTTTGATTTTGCTATGATGCCACTAAGACATCTTCAATCAAATTCTCCTCAGATTAATTATGAGCATAATAGGTGTCAGACTAGCAGAGCACCCACAAATTATCCTGCTTGGAAGAATTTTGTTGTTCAGATGTACATGCTGCAAATGGCTTTCATCCCCGGACCCCACTGTGCTCTGCTGAATCTGAAACACAGATTCAAACTTCCCAGCTGTATAATGATCTCAGGCTCAGCCCTCACACTGCAGTGTTGTATTTGATGAAGTTCAGGTCTGAATTCTGAACGGAGCAGCTCTTCACAGTTGGGTCTTTTATCTGCTGAACGCACAGGGGTGAAAAGGGAGAGCAGTGCGTCTGGTAACGCACTCAGAGCAGACCTTACCTAATAACACACAGGCTCACAATTCACATGCACATCGAATGCAATCCAAAGTCCAGCCTCTGCGTTGACTTCCACTGACCATGAAGGCGGAATACAGGAGTTGGCAGAGGTCAAGGGCATCCTTCGTGCTGATAATAGAAGTAAGTCCAACTAATAGGCACAACACGATGTAAAACGATACCTAACTGGGTGAGAAGGGAATAAGAGCAGTGCCACCTCCCATCGAATTTGGATTTAAGAAATGTCAAGAAGTTTCTGCAGGTCAAACGCTCTTCCTAGCAAACGATGGAGTTGGAATTCAGTAATTTGGATTGGCTGAGGAATAGCTATCTTGGTGATTTAGCAGTTTCTTTAAATTCAGTGTTTAAATATGATTTCATTTCTGTCTCCCTCCAGCACAACTTCAGGCAAAATTTTTAAACTATAATTTAATGCAGGCAAATATAATAATTGTTTTCAGTAGACATTTGGGATGTTTTATTTTATGCAATTCTCTAATCGGCATAGTTGTCCTGCATTCTGTAGGTACCCACGGTTTAGCTTTTGCAGCATGTCCTAGAAAATGATGGTATGGTGTTTGGTCTGAAAAACTTTATGATTTGGATTATGTATTTACAATTCCACAAAATGTGCACTGTATGCTTTGCAAACAAAAAGAGAAGAAAAGAATCCAGGGTAACAGCTGAGAAATTCTTTTTGCTATCAGTGAAAATAAGCACTACTTTGATAAATTAATTCAGCCATTCCTCCGCCAAAGGTAGGACACATACTTACATGGTATCTACGTAAATACAATTTGTGCGTGTGAAATACAACCCAAAGTGCTGGTGAGATGGACCGGATCCCAAACCCACTGAAGGTAATGGCAGAATGTAATACACCAGATTTTATGCATACCCCATGTAAATAAGTGCTGTGCGGGTATAGAGGTGTGGGAGTGCAGTGTCCTACCTGTGCATCTTCATACGCATGCCCACATACACAGCTACACTACATCTTGCATTTTTGTATGCCCACGGCTGGCACGATGTCATTGCAGGATATTTAAGTTTTGTTTGGCTTTAACCTGCTGCTGGATGGATTTAGAGCCTGCTTCTCATGGTGCCTGGTGCAGAGAAGGAAATGTGGAAGGTGTTGATTTGCTGTTAGGTGATTTGTGCTCAGATGGGGAGAGGGGATCGATGATCCCAAGTGGAGCTGCTTAAAGTCCACCAGGAAAGGGGACACAGCAGGAAGTCACCATCTTGTTTGTTTTCCTTTTTTAGAAGTCAACAAGCCTGAAGCAATCACATTTTCTTGAAGCCAGTGCAGAGTCATGAAAAGCAGCTGAAAACATAACTTAGTCTCATGAGAGAGCTCCTGGCTGTGGAACTGACTGCAGTCTTTCCCTTCCTCAGACGAGGCTACTAAAAGCCCAGTAAGTGACCTCTTCAGCAAAGATTTGCATTGGAATCTCCTCTCCCTACGTATCACTTACACTACACACGTACTGTTGTTCCCACCACCTCTCGCCTGTGTCGTTGAACCTGCATTCTAACCTCTTATTTTAATTCTGCAAAGACTTTCACGGGGAAGTCAGCGTGCGGAGATGGTGTGAGTTTACAGCACGTTGGCCAGTTTGTGCTCAGTCCCCACATGGACACTTTCGGTGCATGGTAAAGCAGTTCGTAGGCAGCAGTTTCAAAGCTGAGTACGATGCCTTGCATGTCAGTGGGCACCCAGGAGTTTGGTGTAGACACGCTAGTCTGCACCCTAGGAGGGTAATTAATTACCTTTTTGCACAGAAGATAATCTCTCAGTAACATCACGTCAGTTAGCTACACAGAATTTATAACCTTGCCTCACTTACTTTTTTAAGCAGAAAGCCGAGGAAACAGGGATACAGATGGGGGGGGGGGGGGGGGCGTGTTCTTTATCATCAGTAAGTCATTGCTTGAAGCAAATTTTTTCTACATAGTTCCATGGCGTACCTGGGAGTTACCTGGGAGCTGCCCACGTATAACTCATCTGTTGCTCTCAACCTCAATAAATATATTTCAAATACAGCTGAGCAAATGGGTCAGGATTCCTGAAATCATATGAGTCTGGAAACTTCTGTTGCTTCTGGTTATTTATTTTTCGGTGGCGCTCTTTAACTTGAGAGCTAAATTACTGTCAGCTTATGATGCAAAGAGATAGTTTCTCCAAATGATTTTGCTATAAGGCAGTAAAAAGTCCTTGTTATAAATATGCTTTTCTAGGTGGGATGATGTAATATGCAGTTTAAGATATTTAAACACCACTGATTGCATTCTCTGTTGTGTTATCCTGCATATAAATCACCATTGCTTCGAACACAATGCGTGTGAAGTTAAGAACAATTCAAATCAATAATTTACTACATTCTTCATAGTTTTTGTAATGCGGACTTAATCCTTTGAAGTAATGTCTTTAAGACATTTGACAATACATACAGTATCCTGTCTAACAACCTGTCTGCACAGAGGATGAAAACCCACCGCTTAACCTTCATATCCTGTGCTCAGGTGCCAGACATCTCCGCTTAGAGAGCCCTGGAACTTCTGGAGATGATGAATGCTAGCAACCAGCCCCCGGCTCCCCTTCTGAGCACCTCAAGCCCTGCTGAACGGCTGCATGTTTTCTGTGGCATTTGGCCCCTTGCCACAGAGAAGGGTGAACATCCAGGCTACCCCTCTGTGAAGGCAAAGGAGGATGTTTGTTGCAAGGTAAATGAGATCTTGATGTCTCATTCGGGCTTATCTGTGTGCAGGTGTCTGGAGGAAGGAGTGTAAGTAGGGAGCTGTAGTTTATTTGACTGAGCTCCCGTTGTAGTGGGGGGTAGAAGGTGGCAGCACCAGCCAACACCGCCTCAGAGTTGCACTGTTTTCAATGTGTAATTATACCATCCCTGAAGGTAAACAGAAGGTTTGTTTGTGAGAAATATTTCTGTAAAATAGTTTGCAGCTGAAAAGATAACACTATTCCCTGCCTCCTACTTGGCTGTACAATTTTAATTATGTCAGGGAATCTCTCCTGTTTTATATTCCATATATATTTATGGAATAAGCTGTTGGCAAATAGGACATTATTTCAAATAATTTAATGTATTTATTAAAAGAGATTACAAATCTATCCAGGCTATAGTCATTGCACTTAGGGCAACCATTATGGCTATATTATTGTTCCATTTATTTCAAAATATCTTTGGCAAGGACTGCTCCTCCATGAATAGTGTAAGAACGAGGCTTTCTGTCTGATGACCTGCCCCTCTGTGTGGCAGAGAGCTCTGCTGCCCCTTTTCCCTTCCAACCCTCTTCAGATAACCATGCTCTGTAGATTCAGAGTAGGGCCAGGGAAGAAGAGCCTGGTACACCCTGGTTTGCTTATTTTATTTGTGCTACTCAATTCGAGTGAAACAGGGATACAGAGCCAGCCCCCAAGATGCAGTCAGGGAGAAGCGGCAGAGCTGCTGAGGGACACGGGAGTCTCTGTAGTTCCTTTGAGGTCTGATCCAAGGATGCCAAATCTGGTCCCTTCCGCAGTGCCAGCTTTCCTACCCTTGCACAACTAGGGGAGTCTTTTTCAGATGTCCCTTCACAGCAGAGGTACAATCCACCTCAAACATGATTGACTCGTGTCACTGGTGAGAAACTAGGTGATTATTTCACAGCATGATGGTGGTCGGAGATGTCACACTTTCATCTGCTTTACTCAGATCTTTGTTCCTTGGATGTGGGGGCCCTTGAACTCCCTTTGAATGATCTGGAGAAGATGATGAAGAAAGACCAGTCTTGTCAGTGGGTTTAACCTCACAGAAAAAGTCCAAATATTCATCTGAAGTACGTCTGGCTTTCCAAAGCAGTAAAGACAGAGAACTGCTGCACATGCATTGTTGCAAGAGCAGTGGAAGGAAAAAACCTCACTCTGGCACCACAGCCATGTGGGTGATGGATGAAGAGGCAGGAGCAAAATCCAGCGTGTTGTAGAATATGACCCAATACAATCCCACCTGATGGGGGTGTGTGGGGACACCTGGTTCTGCATGCAGTCACTCCTATGCAATCACACGCTTAGTATGGAGAGGCGGGAAGGGAACAGAGCCTTGCTCTAGCCCTGACTTTGTATCTCCCAGGGGAAGCAGTAATGGGCTACAAGGCCCGTTGCACTAACACACCCAAGAGCAAGATGAGAAAACATGAAATGAGCCTGTGTTTCCATCTACCCCAAATAGAAGGGCTGGTCTGCATTCATCATCATCATTATTGTTGTTATTATTGTTTATATTATTATTTCTGCAGCATTTTTACTCCGTTGGCAAAACCAGTTGTTATTCCTAATGTGCAGCCCCCACATAGCAACTGGCATGAACTGTTATAAAGTGGCTCATCTACCTAAGGGTACCTTTACGGGTGATATAAGCACGTTTACCTATGAGGGAGTAAGAGAGGGCGTATCCTTTGTTAAATGAGTGCAAAACATTGTTGGACCCTGAACTGTAACTGAGCTCTGTGTCTTCAGAAATGCAAGGATGAATGTGAGCACTGTCTGACACGTCTCTAGAGCAGCTCCGGAAGCATCCCATGCTGAGGTACGATTACTGCCAGTGACTAAGGTATCACCTGCTGCTGTTTAACCAGTATCTAGAGCTTTCTAGTATTTTTCACAGGTTTAACATGGTATGGTCAAATAAGTAACTGTATGCATTGTGTTTATATATATGCAATAGATTCTGGGTAACAAGCTCATCAATTGACACGTCTTAAGAACAGCATGGGTTAAGTAAACCCCACACATATGAGATTACCAATACACCCCGCTGTTATAAGCACTCGTGTGCCGTACTCCAGAGTCACTGTGCTCTGTAACCATCGCAGCCTCTCTGAAACCCTTCCTCTCTGTCAGGATACGGCCCCAGCCTGGCGAGCGCTTACAGACCCACTCACGTGCCCTGCACCTCCACTGGTTTCAGTGGACTAGTCAAGGTCATAAAATTAAACATCTTTATAACTGCCAGTAGGATTAGAGCGGTAATAATATTTGGGGTGCTTCCTACCTTCCTGAATTGCTGCCACTGCTTGCTTGTTTGACATAACGTAACCCGTAACATATTTTATAGGTTTCCAACCTTTGAGCACAATGGATTAGAACGAATATTAATTATGCATAGGATAGAAAGATTTATGTAAATATAAAACCAATATAATGCATTATTTACATACAGCCTGTACTTACTCTAAGTAACTTCTAGAGAAATCTTGGCTATCATGAATAGCTCTCACCTCCTTTCTCAATCTTGGTCCAGAAAAGAGTGGAGGATTGTGGCTACCTTAAACTGCTGCTAATATTTTCTAGACTAGAGCATATTTGTATAAGAACATAACTCAACATAACTCAACACAGATGGACAACAAACAGGATAAATCTCTATCATTTATTACATTTGCCTAGCGATCAAAGGTGTCTAACTAGACGTTTTTCCTCATTGGTTGTTTGCATTAGATATGCAAATCTTCTTTCTTGCCGAGCCATTTCCGAATATATTTGCAAGGCTATTGATGTCCATTACTTCACTTAAATATAGATCAGAAATACTGACAAATATTTTCATTCAAAGAGTTTGATCATTTTCAGATTACTCTCCATGCTAGTAATTAACCTCAGTCAACACCCTTCCATAGCACTTTCAAACACAGTTCCTAGCAAACATAAAGTTTCATAAATATGTACTAAATAACCTTAAAGCCCTTTATGAATAATTATGAGTTTTTAAGTTTTTGTGAATCTGCATATTAATTCAATTCCATAAATAATACATGAAGCAAAAATCCAGCTTGTTTGGTGTCTGGGGACAGAGGAAGAAAAGGAGGGGATAATTATCAGTTTAATGTGGGAAAATACTTAACCTAGAAGATTATCTTCAAAACTGATGACTCCATAGGTTTGTATATATGTGTGTATAAACATACATATTATATATAAATATATGTAAAGATGTGTATAGCTGCAAACACAGCTGAGACGTGCATCCATGCTGAAAGAATGCTTTCATTTGAAACATGTTATGCTTCTGTCTCTGCTGCACCATGCTGAGCTCTTTAAGTGAAAAGCAATATGTGATTAGCTTAGCCTCCACACAGTCCCTCTTTCTATAAATGTACCTTCCCCCAAAGGTAGAAAATTAATGAGACGGTGTTGACTAAAATTACTCCATTTTGCCTTCTGTGGGACATTATGGATTTAAAAGATAAGAGAGAGTGCAGCAGGTCCAAAAACAATTTCATTTCATTAATCCCTTAAGTGCCTCGGGATGAGCAGCCCATGTCCAGTAAAGGTGATGTTACACCAGCTTTCGCGTGTCTATTGCTCGTCACCCGAGCACGGTGCTTCAGTGCCTTGTGCGCTCTGCTTCTCGTCTCCGGGTGGAAGACATCCAATAAAAAGATGGAGTGGGAATGGTATATGGCTGAATGGTCTTAGACTGACGCTTCCTGGATGCACGCTGACAATCATGGGAAACGTACGGGGTTTGCAGAGCCAGCTCTCTGCTGATGCAGCACTTGGGTTTTTCACAGAGTTTACAGTAAAGGTAATTTTTGGTCAGCTGTTTTTTCCACATAACAAAATGGAAACAGTTTTAAAAACACAACCCAAGAAAATATTAAAAGTTTGCCTTTGTCACAGGACTGTGTATTTGGTAGAAGTGTATCGATTGCTGCATCTTTTGTAGCCATGATAGTTTAAGAATATAAACACAGCGAGATTTATCAGATAAAGTACAGCAGATATTGTTGGGAAATGCATACAGATTTTGGGGACTTGAAACAGAATTTGCAACACTGTCTGCACCCCATTTCGAAATGTCTTTTGAGAGAAAATTAACACATTTGAATTTTACATTTTTAAATAAAGAACTCCATTTGGTTTTTACATATCAATCCACCTATAAAATGAAAATAGATTTCATTTTTCATTTCAAGTCCTGTTCAGCAGCTGGTTTGAAGCATGAAAGGCAGTATTTAAACATTTTAACAAAAAAATAATTTGCCATTTTAACTAAGTAGCAAGCCTGTTCTCTTGGGATTAACACAGAGAGAAAAAGGAAAGCTAAACCTGTACAAGAAGTTTGAGAGATGCCAGTGCTCCATTGTTGCTATCGCTATCTTCTAGCACTGCAGCATCACTGGAGAAGTGCCTCATTTTGCAGTGCAGGTGGCAGAGAAGCTGGTCAGGAAGGTGCGTTGTACACAAGGTGGTGGGAGCTGGTAGCACGGGTGGTTAACAACAGCCTCAGGAGACGGGTACAAGCCTATCCCAGCTGAAGGGCTATCCTGGTCCACGGATGAGTCCTCCTATAACTCTCTGCACCTCCTTCCCCAAGCAGGAGTGTCCTCCAGGGAGCTTCGGGAGTGCCCTCGGCAGCTGGGTGACCGTGCTTGCTGAAATGGAGCAGTGCAAATGCTCCCTACCCCTCACTGTGGTGACCTGTGGTAACAAAGCTCTGCTGTTTAACCTGTTTAACACTCTTTAGCCAGCTTGACTCGTGCAGTTGGTAATAAAAGTGCTTAGGTGAGTGGCTGTACCACCATACCAGCAAGGCTGATCACCTCTGGCTGGAGAGTGGTGAGAAAGGGGAATTAAGCCCACCCTGCAGCCACAGCAGGGTGTGTACACGCAGAGGAAGTGTTGCACTCTTAAACCAGCCCTTGCTTTTGTGTGTGCATGGAAGAAGCAGAGGGAAAAGGACCCTACAGAAGTGGTTAAATCAAAAGCTCGACCTGAGACTACTCTAAAAGTTTCTGAGAGTGACTGAGAGACTTAAGGAAGTTTTGGTAGTACTACATCTCTTCACTGAAAGCCTGTTAATTATTCGTAAAGACCCAGCTGGAAATAGTCTCTGGAAAAATAAGTATGGAGCACCCCAAATTTGTTTTCTATTAGAAATGAGACACAGAGTTGAATGAACTATTTTAAAGGCCAGTATCACAGTTATTTGCTAATCTGTATCCCTTCTAAATTGAGAGATCATTGGGAATTTGTAAATTAACTGTTTTTATTACATAGGAAAAAAAAAACCCTACCCATAAAATATTTAATTCTTGTAGCTGTTTATCATGGAAGGCAAGACTTCTTGCCTCTGAAATGCTCTATGTGGATACAAACCTGTTGATGAGTGGTTTAAGCTAATTCTTATGTGTTCTGGACTCATAAATTCATAGACTTCAGTATGAACTCGGCTGCAGCCTATGTTATTGGTTAAACTGTTTTCATCTCAAACCCACTCTGAATCCCAACAAAAATAGTAGGCCAGATGCCCAGACTGCAGCTAGAGACCCTCATTAGGCATCATTTGCATCCTATTAACCACTGAGCTGTGGGTCATTCGCTGCCTGTCAACCATTCAAGTCATTCCTTTTGTGTTAATTAGTAGAGAAATAAGGAGTTAATGAAGATCTTATGATCTGTGATGATTCATCTTTGTTGTTTCAAACGAATCCCTGCTCTCTGAGCACTCCAATGAGCTCCTACACACCAAATAATAGAGAAATAGTCAGAGGGAGCTTACTGCGGCCTTTGGAGTGTTGTTCTCCAGGGACCTTTTGCATGGTGGGCTTTGTTAGCTAAAGATTAGAAGGAGTTAATTGCTTCAAGATTGCCAGCAGATTAGGTTACTGGGTGTGTTGTATCCTTGTAAGCGTCTATGTCAGGTCTAGTTAAAAGATAGAAGATGCTTATTTCAATAAAATTGTGAAAGAAAGAATTATTTTGTCATTATAGGGAGAATCTTATTTCTACTCTTAATTTGAGCACTTACAGGTAAATGCAGTGCCTGCTTTGCTCTTGCTTTTCTTCTCAAAATGGGAGCACACAGCTCTTTGCTGGACAGTGTGGCTCCCTAGGCAGGTCCCAGGCTTTTCCTGACTTTCCATCCCTGTTTGAGGAGGGTAGAGAAGGGCTGGGCTCACATCTCCTGCGGCTCCACTTTCTCTTGGTCTAAGGGGTTGAGGGCTCATGGGCTGACTGAGCGGTTTGTCAACCCTCCATCCTAGAAAAACTGGAATGCTGGAAAATCCCACAACCTGCATCCCAAACACTTGGGACCCAAAGCCTCACAACCCCACTCAAAATAGTATCGCTTCCATGGGGCGGGATTTGCTTCAGCTCCAACAAAGAGAAGCAGCTCCTGCAACCTGAGGTGCATGTTCAGGTTTGCTCTTTCTTTAGTGCCCACTGATCCCTGTCACCCCAGGGAGCCACTGGTGCAAGACCTTTCCCAGGCAGCACCAGTTAACAGATGCCATTGGTCCTAGAGATGGCTAGAAACTATTTTTTTCTCAGATTCTAACTTTTAAAAATAACAAACAAATGGAAACCTCACAGCCCTCTTCCCCAAAGTGATATTCTCAAGGCTTAAAGATGAAATTGTTCCTGTGTCCACACCAGCTCTGGTACTCAGGTGTATTTATTTTTACGACAGGCAAATATCCCAAGCACAAATGCAGGCTGGGCAAAGAGCAGGTTGAGAGCAGTCCTCAGGAGAAGGACTCGGAAGGGTGTTGGTTGATGAGAAGCTCAACATGACCCAGCAATGTGCACTCACAGCCCAGAAAGCCAACCATATCCTGGGCCGCATCAAAAGAAGCATAACCAGCAGGTCAAGGGAGGTGATTCTACCCCTCCGCTCTGGTAAGACCCCACCTGGAGTACTGCATCCAGCTCTGGGGCCCCCAACATAAGAAGGACATAGACCTGTGGGAGCAAGTCCAGAGGAGAGCCACGAAGATGCTGGAGCACCTCTCCTATGAAGACATGCTGAGAGTTGGGGTTATTCAGCCTCGGGAAGAGAAGGCTCTGGGGAGACCTTACAGCAGCCTTCCAGTACCTAAAGGGGGGCTACAGGAAAGCTGAAGAGTGACTTTTTACAAGGGCACGTAGTGATAAGATGAGGGGTAATGAGAGAGGGTAGATTTAGATTACATGTAAGGAAGGCATTCTTTACTGTGAGGGTGGTGAGACACTGGAACAGGTTGCCCAGAGAAGTTGTAGAAGTCCCCTCCCTGGCAGTGTTCAAGGCCAGGTTGGATGAGGCTTTGAGTGACCTGGTCTAGTGGAACTTTAAAGTCCCTTCCAACCCAAACCATGTTATGATTCTATGATTCTGTGATGAAATACAGTTGAAAGTTTTGTTTCTTCATTTCCTAGTTGATTCCTCTGGAGCTGAGACACTGCTTCAGGAACCAGGCTGGAAACATTAATGTCTCTTCTTCCCCCAGTGCTGTGCTGTGGGCTGCTGCTTCCAACAGCAGGAACCTTGGAACATGCACAGACTTTCGTCAGTTATGTCCTGGATATATACTAAAATAAATCCAAAATTTAATGTTCTGGGCTGTAAACCAAAGTAGGTCAATAAAGAACAGCTTCTTGGTGTGGAGGATAGATGCTGCTTTTCTTCCCATGGTGGCAATAACTCATGGAAAGAAGCTGAAGTGCTCAATAAATTGTGAGAGAAAGCTCTGCTGAACTTCTCAGCAGCTTTCTGAGTTTCCACAATGGGGGTGACATGGACCAAGAGCATCAGCAGCGGGTTCAGGACGAGAGATAATTGCTCCTCCTCTTCCTCCTTGCTCGATTCATGAATGGTACTTTAGTTCTTTTAGGAAACTAGTGTCTTCCTTCTATTTTTTTTTTTTAAAAAAAAAAAAAGCCCAGAAATGAAATTAATTATTTAGGTTTGCCAAATATTGTGAAAGCTTTTATTTAGACCTTTTTTTTTTTTCCTGTACATCTATCAGGTGGAAAATAAAATTAATTATTTGTTCAGTACTATATTAAAGTGTCTGTGAATGTTGAGTGCATTTTAGCAATCAGTAGTATCCTAAAAGAGCTCAGGATCTGTCTGAAAAACACACCGCTGACCCTTCTCCATTTTAGCTCTCACAAATAGTGCGTCACTTAGGAATCGCTATTTTCTTGTTTGTAAAGAAACACTGTGCAAATTGCAAAGATATATCTAGTGAACGCTCTTTTACATCCTGTTGTGAAAGTTGTGAAATTCATGTCTTCCTGGCTGTAGGAAAAAAAAAGAAAACCAACAACAAACCACGAGCTAGAAATTTGGTTCCTCTTAAATAGTATTTTCCTCATTGCATGGGTAAAGGCGTGGGGATAGGCTTGGTGAGGCAGGAGAGCAGCATAGGTTAGTCCCACCCCTATGGCTTCTAGAGGTCCTTTGCACTGCCCAGTGAGTCAGAGGGTGGACACAGGACCCAGCACCCTTGTGCGCTGCATGGACCGAGCCATGCCGCTGCTGGCACAGGGATCCCATCAGCACCTGGAAGTAGGAGATGTCCTGCGGTACTTCGCCTGGGCTAGGGCTGAGGCAGCAGCACTGGTGAGCCCAGCGACCTCAGCAGCAGCTGGTAAATAACTCCCTGGCTGCATCATTGTGTTAGAGTCCCTCTCAACTTTAATTGCTCTAAATGAAGGGTGGTTTCACGCCACTTAGATGTGAAAGGGAAAAAACCCTACCCTGCCCCTGCGCACACATGTACAAGAGGAGAAAAGGGATGCCAGTGCAAATGGTAAGGGAAAGGCAGCCGTGACTCTTGTGCGACTTCAGAGAGCTGGAGAAGATGGGAATGTAATTGGAGGCGGATCAAGCATCAGAGGAATCACAGAGAGCAGGCAGGGGATGGGGTGGGAGCGGGGACGCAGCCTGCAATGCACAGCTCAGCTTCTCTTCAAATAACCAAAGCTAAAGCCGAGCAAGTGAGGGGCCACTCCTTAAGCATCTCCTTAAGTCTAGCCCAGGTTTCACTGCCTGCACTAGCAGAGCAGCAGCTATAGATATTTTTTTTCTTCTCCTGCGACATCAGTCAGAAAGAGCCAGCTTTTGCATGGGGGTGGGAGAGGGGGAAGAGACAGAGAGAGAGAAGAGGGAAAAAAAATAAGCAGAAGTAATTTATTCGGGATCTTTGAGAGGATAATAGCCAATTATTTGTTTATAACACTGGTTAAATTTTCATTAGGCAGATTAATGGAATATCATGTACTGTCAACATTGGACTGAGGGGTGGTCTGTAAGAGATAAACGGGCAAACAGTCGATGTGTCTCCCTGAGTAAATTAGTTTTTGCTTTCCTGTTTTTCATATGAAAATGGAAAGGTGGACAGGGTGGTGCATTTTAAAACAGGTCTCAAGATGGGCCAAATCAGTTAAATATGAAAGCAATTCCAGTAATAAATACATTATAATAACTTAGCATCGTGCCTATCATTTTGATTTCATGAAAGTCTGGGATAATGTAGATTTTTAACCTGCTCTCTTAATACACATTCCCTCTTCCTGAACTTCAGCGTTTCTTGCTGTGAGGTGAAAGCATATTACTTTTTTTTGCCTGATTTTTCTGTGTAATCTGTTCAGTATTACAGCTGGTAAGTGCTAGAGGCTCACAGCTCTTTCTTGTGAATTCTGGTATTATCATACTGGATAGCATGAGCAGTCCCCTCTAAGTACTGTATTATCAGCATCAGAACCCCCGAGTGGTTATGGTTGCATATCCTCCTCTTTTGAAGTCAGAATATTTCTTAACGTATTAGCCTGGGATTTTCAGACAAGCCACGGAGAGGCAGACACCCAAATTTCAATGGGAGTCAGGCCTATAAGTCCACTTAACCTCTTTGAAAATCGTTACAGAAAAGCAAAGCCATGCAGAGGGTCTTGTCAGCCTCATCACCTTAATTTGACTTCACAGCTCTGCTGCTCTCAGCACCGCGTGGGCAGGTGGAGAAGAGAGGTCCTCTCCAGTGCACGCAGCTCTGGAGCACCCAGTAGGCTTGAAACAGCCCCAAGACATTTCATTCAGACTTCAGCACCAATAGTTACAGAGCACAAAAATGGCCTCTTGCTGTTAGGAAAGGCAAAATATTTATTTGTGATGACCTGTTGTTATGGCAGTGCCGCGTAGGTTTCCATTCACAGACAACACTTGGTGACATTTGCTCTTTTGGGTCACAAGTCTGCTTGACTTTGAGGCTGTAAAATGCTTCCAAGAATAATATTCGTTCCTATGCTTCTTACAGTTGCAATTTTAATATTTGTCTCTACAAAAATGATCTGATAATTTATTTACAAAATCCCCAAGGACTTACAGAACATGTTAATAAAAACTCTTAGACATGGTGAGGGCACAACTCATACTTCTAACATGTTAACCTGACCTCCTCAGAACATCTGTAATGGAAACAGAGATGAGAATTAACTAATGATGCATGGCACTGGTTGGAAACCCTATTCCTTGGGTTTGTTGTTGCAGCCTTCTTAAAAGTCTCCCTCTCATGTGGCCATAGGCCTCACTTTGGAAGCCAATTTTCTTTATTTTTATTAACCAGGAGGCTCACTGCGCTCTTCTTCTGCCACACAACCTTGCCACTTGTCAACAGGAGGAGCAGCAGTGGCAGCCCGGCTCCAGGCCACGCCAGTGTCTTCATACTGATCTCGAGGGATAAGAAAGTTCACTCCATTTTCTTAAATTCATTTATCTCTTAACTGTTGTACTGTGGGCTGGCATAATTTTTTGTATAGTACTGTATTGTATTGTATTGTGGACTGTTTTTTTATTTTTATAGGAAGGTGACTATGAAAAAACTATCAGCAAATGTTACTGAATCGTTGGGTGCACAGTGCTGAAGAACATGCACTAGTAAGAAGTGGGGGGTTTCTGACATGACCAGACCACTGTGATAACCCGCTCATTTCAACTGATTCTATTTCCCTTTGACCAGTTTAAGTCTTGCCTACTTCCAGGAAGAAGCCTTTAATTATACCCATATCTAAGAGGTGTAAATGAGATCAGAACAGATCCCTGACAGCAATGTGCTACAAACTACATCAAGAGTTGCTGTGAAGCGTATTTTCTAGTTTCCATTCTATTTTTGACTGAAAGTTGTTACTGTGATGCAGGCATCTTTAAGGAGTTATCGTGTTTGCTAGCAGAGCTATGAACGTCTGTAATGAATGGGATTATCTGTACTACTCATCAGTACAGAAAGAATAGCACTAATAATGCAAGTAAATTCTCGTCTTGCAGATGTTTTCCTGTTTCATCTTGGAAGTGAATCTGTTCACTCGTAAATCTTGCTCTGGTTAAAAACAAAACAAAACCAAGGAAGAATTAGTATTCTATCAAGTCCTTTCCACAGAATGACATTCATCATTTTCAATGTAAACGAAATGTTTCCAGAACTGATAGGCTCTATTTTTCTTGTCTGAATTTAAAAGATACGTGAATTTTGGAGAGGAAAAAATGAGAATTAGTAGTAATGCTATGACATATGAAGTCCATCCTGCAAACAGTTCCTAAGAGGGATGGTAGCAATGGTGTCACTACAAAGACGACAGCAGCTTTTCTTCCATTGAAGAAAAATATTTGCTAAGAAAGCAATTAATTCTCACCCTGTATCCATCCAGAGATTCCCCATTTGTGTGAATGGAAGATATGCGTGTGTATGTGGAGGTGTCTTTTTTCTAAACGAATAGTCCATATAATCTCACAAGGGTTTTGTGGAATATTTATATTTCCATTGTTTGCTGTGAGCCAAACTTCTCCCACAAGGGATATAATTAGCAAAAGCATCAAAGCAGACGTATTTTTAGGAAGCATCCTTCATTTTCAGAGCATTCCTCCAGAACCTCCCATTTTGGGGGAAAAAAAAAAAACCAAACTAAAAAATCCTACCCATAAGGATGAGGCAAAATGTGAGATTCAATTTGTGAATTGACACGGATATCTGCCGTTTCAGAGGATGGCAAGTTTCCACTTCCCTGAATGAACAGGTCTGCTTTCACTGAAGAACTAATGAAGTCTGACCCTCTACTAACTATAAAAGAAGCCTCAGTTTAGTTGGGTCTTTTTAATCATGTTAATGCAATTTATCTACCACATAGGGAGACTAATCTCCACATTTCAATACATTAGTTAAAATTAGGTGGTCTCTATTCCATTTTGGGATTAGTAAATCTACTAGAGACTTGCCTTTTTCCTGGGATGTAATTTTTTCTTTTCAGGCTATCATCATTAGTGCCCCTTACCTGCAGCACTCAAAATAACCGGCAGCAAACGGTATGCAAGCTGAGCCTTTTAAAGGAGACTAAATCTGTTAGGCTCCCAAATCCCATCAAAGGACAGTTGTGCTTGGTCCATCATCAATCCTAAATCCCTTTGGAAATCCCAACATTAATTCATGCTAAAGGATCAAATATGTCCTATAAAGCAAGGGGTTCAGTGGCTGCTCTGTTGGCAGAACAGAAAGAATAAAGTCATGCTCCGGTGACTCCCCAAAATACCTTCCTTTGGAAATGGCCTCGTGAGATCTCCTAGCATGCTCTCATATGTTAGTTTCATTTAAAACGACTGATAATATCCTGAGACTCACAGATACCGTCTATGCTTCCAGTTATATTCAAGCCTCTGATGGCAAAATTTGGCCAACTCAGTTTTAAATCAACACCTAGGATGTTAACAAAATATGTTTCACGTGGCTGGTAAAGTGGCTGCTTTTTATTTCAAAGCCATTGACTTCAAAGGCTGCTTGGATTGTGTGCGTGTGTGTTTTCTTTTAGAAATCTTCATACTGTTTCTGTCTTTTTTTCTCACTATCAAATAGATCATTACATTTTCAACACTTAAGGACAAAAATCCTTCTCTCAGATCTGCACGGCAGATCTTGACAGTAATATTCAGCTCTTCCCCACATGCAGGGAACTCCTGTTGACATCAAGGAGAGAAATGGAGAAGTGTGCAGGTAGGTCTAAGAAGAATGCCAGCACCGAGACCCTCCGGATAAAGTCTGGTGGGAAATCCAACGCCCATTTTCCAAATACCCCAGGGCCTTGGGGTTTTGGTGCCCAGTGTCCCCTACATTTTCAGCAGCTGACCTTGAGCAGCCATTGAACACCTGTTTTGTGATACCATCCGCACTCAGAATTTCAGCTACAGTGTTCGGGGCCGCACTGACGCTCCCTCACATTCATCTCCATGTTACTCCCTTGTGCCAGGGTTTTTCCTGATAAACAGCAGATTTGATTACCCCCATCACCCGGTTAGTCAGCTGAGCATTCCGGAACAACCGCCTACTTTTGCTTGCCTTTCTGAGCGCTAAATACTGCGCTCCGTGTTTGCCATGAAGCTTGGCATCGGGCAGTTAATGTTTGGGGTTGTGCTTATTCCTATCCCACAAACTCATTAATAACATGAACTCCATAGCAAGTGTCAGTCGATGGCCAAGAGAGGGGATGGTTATTTGTTTATTGGTTTTGTTTGGACTTTTGTGGGGGACTTCTCTTCATCTTTGTTAATATTAACAAAGTGTTTGTGAAACAGAAGGAGCTTGGACAGACAGCTGCTTATTAGAGTTCGAAATGCTGGGAGGCTGGTGCTGCTCTCCACTAACATGCAAGGTTTTGTTTCCTTTCTCTTTTGACTTTTACCATGGATGTAATCTCAGAACTTTTCTAAGCATCTTCTTTTCCCATCTCTTCCAACAATGCAAACAAATCCAATGCCAAAAAAAGGCCAGGTATGAAAAGGAATAGCTTGGCCATGTTAAAATATCTTCCCCAAAACCCCAGCTACCATGGAGAAGGATTAGCCATTTAAATGGGCACATTTGAAAAAAAAAGAAAACCATTAGGATAGATTTGTTCCTTCACTTGTCATTTCAGGCTTCCATTGTCTATGTTTAATGAATAGCACAAGGTGGGTGAATAAGTTAAATAAGGCAAATAAGACCATGGTTAACTTAACTAGTTATATGATTAATTCTTTGCTCTGGCTATTTTATGTGTGTGGGAATGTTTGTGTGTGTTATGAAATGTATATTCAAAATCCTTGGTTCAGTTATTTAAATTTGTAAGGTTTTTATTTATATAAATGTACACCTGTTGTCAAACAAAGCAGCTTAAAGAGATTCTTACAGTGAACAAAATTCAGACCAAGATCCAGAATGATGGAGAATAGGTCCTTAAATAACCAAAAGCTTTTAGAGTGCTCGTGCAAACATGTCTCAGACATACCCTAGCTGACCTCAGTAAAGGACTCTTGTGGAGACCATTGCCATCATCTCTCTTGCAGCCATCCGCTTGTGATGGGTTTGTCCATTGTCTCCTGTGCACGTTGAAGGGAGAACAGAGCAGAGCACACTCATGGGAAAGTTCATCAAAAGCTGTCCTCCAGGGAACGCAAAACCCTCTCTGAAGCTTTGCAAGAACCACTCCTGAGCAGCAGCTCCATGCCAGAGCCACTGTCCTGTCAACAGAAGTGTAAATCACAGAGTATGGGCTTCCATCACTCAGAGGACCCATGAAAGCAGACATATTCTTGTACTGCCTTTGCAATGCCCCAAGCCCACAGGCACACTAGAAGGGAATGAAGGAGTCCTGACACACAACCAATGCGGACTTTTCCCCACTATGTTCAGTGGCATAGTTGAAGTTTCTGTGTTAGATGTATAATTACGTGGATTTCTCCCTACAGTCAGCTACAGGGGCATATGGCAGGTGATTTTGATCTTCAGCCCACCAGAGAGTGACTGTGAAAGATCCTGGGACGATTTTATTTCTAGCTTAGGATACTAGTTTCTAAAGGGAGATAAATTTAAGCAATGCTCAAGAGGTACAACCGTTGTTAATCATGATGAAATATAGACAGGAGGGAGGGTGTGGTGTAAACAGTGATCCTTTAGGAGATTTGTCGTCCCTGCTGCTGCTGGCTGGTCTGGTTATCATCTACAGGAGCTTGTTTCAAAAACTCAAAATTCAGAGAATGCTTTTGGTGGCACACATACCATGGGCTCACGCTGTTGCCTCTTGGCAGAAGCAATGTTTTCACCACCAAGCCAGCCTTCAGTACCCATATCATGGGTTCCAGTTCTGACGGAATCTTTCTTAAACATTTGCACAAAACTCGCTGGTCTACAATAAAAAGAAAATGAGAGTGAGTACAAAGGTTGTGTGAGTAAATGTGCCTAAAGTTCAAATGACGACTCCATTGGCCATTTGTGTCATTCACTCTTGTCTAGCAGAACCCAGTGGCTGAACTGTCCTTTCACTCTGCCTTGCCAGTCTCTGCTGTTTCAAACCCCTGCTTAGATACCCTTTGCTCAGCTTTAAATACAGAAGCTGAATGGACACCAGCTGTCATGACTTCACGTGGGTCTTCCCAATTTTTGCCATAGCAGGCAGCAAAGTGATAGGAATAGGGTTCAATCTGTTTAACTGCTTTTGGCCCAGCTCAGGAAAAGAAAATCTATCACATTCGGTCAAATCCTTATATTAATATTTGCGTAAACAGAAGGAGGACACTCATGAGGTGTAATTCAACCACATAAGATGAAGGTGGTTTTCTGCATATTTGCTGGATAATGGGAAGATTCTTTATAACCTGTGACCTTCCAAAATTCTCTGAAGGGTATATCTGACCCTCCGCCAAGGAAGATTTTCACAAACTTGCCAAATTATGCACACAAAAGAAATATATTCCTGTGCTGCAAATCAATGTATGTCTTTCAACAGAGACTAGTTTGAATTCCAAATTTTTAACGATGCCTGATGATCTATTTACACAGAAACTTTAAAAACATCCGAAACAAAAAAAAAAACACCACCTTGTCCTGATGGTGTTTTCTTCCAAATTAGGAGAATTCTTGGAATGGTACCTCTATCTTCACCCGCATCCTGTTTTCTCTTCGGGCTCATGACAAGCTAACAAGGACCGTTGACATTTCCTTATATTTTAGAGCTGACATGAAAACTTATCCAAATTTTGCATCCTTAACCTTCAGAATAACAACACGAAGAATTATGTTGGATAAAAGCTGTTGAACTGTGCTGACACTCCCTGGTGTTTGTGCCCAGCTCTCCCCAGGTACAGGGGTACCACTGATGCTCGGGGGATATTTTGGGGACTGTGAATTGCCTGTGAATTTCAGATTGTCCTGCACAACAGTGAGGGAAGGGACTCCAGCGAAGCCGGGGCCGGCTTGGGATATGCTGCCTGGGGTTGCAGCCCACTGTCTGCATCGGGCATCCCATGGGGAGAAGGGATTTGGGGTTTGACCCAGCTGCCTTTGAAGTGTCCTTTCCCAACAAGGCCAAGATAGACTCTGCTTGGAAGAAGCAGCTCCACCTCCAATAAACTGTAGGTGTCCCTTCCCAGGGTGGGGATACGGGACTTTCAATCTCTGAGGTTATTTGTTTTATTTTAATTTTGGAGCTTGGTGTATGTTTTATTGTTACTCTTGCCTGTCACAATTTTTCAGAAATGCATACACACACACACACACACACACAGAGTTTTAGGATCAGATGGAAAACTGAAAAATCAACATTCTATTGATGGATTAAAACAATTTCCAGCAGAGTAATACCTCACGGTGCATCTATGGAGGAGGACTCTGTTATCCTTTTGGGCATCTTTTAGGTGTATGAATTAGTACCAGCTGTAACTGGTACCAGCTGTAACTGCTTCAGCTCTGAGAGCTGCTGAGGGGACACCCCCCACACCCCCACGCTATCATTCGCACAACCCCTCGGGGTGAATGTGATCTCCCTGATGGGTGTTAGGGATGCAGGAGGAGGACATGTGCTGGGATGATCAAACGCTCCACGTGACTGCAGACGGCGTGTGTGAGGTGGGATGTGGCTATAACCCCTTTCATGACATACACGCTATCACACCATATTATAGTAGACATTACCACTAAACGTAAGTGACATCATTTTCCATGTTAGTGTTTCAGGCATTTCATTTATAATTTAAAATGCTTATGAAAACTAGACTAATAATCAGTCAGAGTTTTTGAATTGTTCTTGAGCTGTTGCAAAAATAAAATATCACAGGTCTTGGTCAGATACCATCTTCCTTCGTACAGCTGGTACAGCCTTTTCATTCTGCAGCAAAGTGTCTGAGGTCAGGGAGTGCCTTCCTCTTTGTCTGGTCTCTATTAACTCTCTCTGGAAAAAGTTGTCCTCTAACAGATTTTTTCCCCCCAGCATGCCTTTGTGGGACTGATCCTTTCAATTTCACAGAAACAAGCTGCTGCATCTTTTGAATGAACTTGCTGCTATTTGCTCTCACCCTCTCCCTTTCCCAGCTGGTAAGTGTTAACTCACATTGCCTTTCCTTGCAGGTTTTCATTTCTTATTCCTGGGAAGTACATTTCCACATAGGGACAAAAAAAAAAAAACAACAACCAAACAAAAAACCCCAAAAAACCAACCCATAAGACCTAGAAAATCCATTTAAACACAGATGTAGCCATTTTACGGTTGTTGCTATGACAGTTTGGCAAAGGTTATACATACTGTGAAACCTATCTTCCAAGGAGAGAGAGATCCATATGGAGAGGAAGGTGGAAACCAGCCTCTTCCATGCTGATTGTTCGGTAAGGAAAGGAAAACATGGAAGGAAACTCTGCCCATCATGATAGCTCTTCCATTACACCCACCAGCATATAAATGGAGCTCAGGGTCAGTGAAATAATAGAATATTGGTCGTGGGAATGGGAAGATGAAAAGGAAATAATTTTTTTTCCTGGTTATTCAAGCAGAATTTATCCCAGACCAGTAGAGAAGAGGTGCAAGTGTACCAGAGAACATCTGTCTGAAAGTAATGTGTTTTAACTCATGTAATGCTGCACTGGTTCAGCCCTTAATGTAGACAGGAACATGGCATGTTTAAAAATATTTTTTGTATCTCATAGCACTGCTAACAAACCGTATTCATTGAGAGTAAAGGCATATTTAGTGTACTGTGAGGTAACCCCTGCTAGTTAATTCATTTCTAATATGATGTATTTCTCAGTGTAAATAAAGCCCAAGAGGAGTCAAAGGTCCCTTTCAGAATCACTAGGGAGGTATCATTAATACCTTAAGAAATCTTCACTGAAAATCAAAAGTTATATGCACGAATTTAAAAAAAAACAAAAAAATCAGTAAAAGAATCATAAAAGTAGGGTAGATCTGCTCCAAGCTCATTGCAATTAATGTATCTACCATGATTGCTTTGCTCCCTGTAGAACAAGTCTGTTAATTTTTTACTCTTAAAATAGATCTACATTAAACTTCATCCCAACATAAATTCTTAATTTTAGTTAAAAGTGGAAAAAATGTAAGCCAAAATAACAGCTACATTATGAGTCAGAACCAAATTAAATGTTTGGTTAATTTTTTTAAACTACCTTAGGGAATTGACACTGGATATAAAATAATGTGCGTATTATTTACAATATATATATAAAAAATAGAGAATAAATTTATGCTTCTTGTTTAAACCAAGTTATTCCTGGGGTGAATTTGGCCCAGCAAGATTTAAACTACTTTTAATACAATCAGAATATAAGAAGTCTTTTATTAGCACCATTTGTCTCATAAATGGAAAATTTTGATACTGTAGGATCTAGAATCAATTTGTACGTTTCATACATATAGCACAAAAGATCCAAATGCAGCATCTCCTTTGATAGCCTGTTATGCCTGACAGGAATTCCCTATCACATCTGGTCAGGGAAATTCATCTTATGTGGGAGATTTTCAAATTACATCTGCAAAATATACAAACACCAAATGAGTCTGTAACTTAAAAAATAAAGATAAACCAAGGAACACACTTTTAAAGACAATTACAATAATTTGGAACAGAATTTGACAGTATTTCAGGATATTTATTCTGGAATGAGTCCTTTCGCTGCAAGGATGGCATTGCTTTGCCCCGGCGCAAGAAATTCAGCTCCCTGCACTGAGGAGCACAGCACAGCCCTGAGGCAACGTGATGGATGCAGCGATCCTGTTTTAAAGTGTATTTAAAGTGGCATGAAAAATTGCGGGGCGAGGGAGGCACAACATCACCTTTACAGCTGCCACCCCTTGGTCAGCAGTTTCTTGTAGTCCTTCTAATCCCTGCACACACCTTTGTCCCTGTGCATCCTCCAGCATCCCTGGCCTGGGTGGCAAGCACAGCGGTAGCAGGACATCTTTATTCTCCTGCCTGGGAGGAACATTTTCAGCACCTCACACCCACCACCACCACTTGACCCTTTTCCCCACTCAGATGCATTGAGGAATGGGAAGGAATAGAGGAATCACCTGACTGCTGTCAAGAGAAGGGATGAAGTTACACAACTTTGATGGCACAACCAAATTCCCATGCTCCTCCAAAAGGCGCTTTGGAACTCTCAGGTCTAGGAAGGACCAGCAATACCTTAACTCAAGTCCTCTCTGATATAAATCTCACCCTGGTAAGAGTGAAGGTCAGAGTGAGATGGTGTGGCAAGCAGTGGTGGATCCTGCCACCTGCCACCTGCATCTCCAGCGTCCCCCTCCCTGCGCCGCCAGCAGTATTACTGCTTTCAAAGGCAGCGTAGCTCCAGGCAAATCTGCTCTGCAGATTGTTTCCATCCTGTGCTCCCCATGGTTCTGGCTCTGTCTGTGCCTTGTAGATATAGTAACTTTGCAGCTTGTAAAGATTTGTCTGCTCTCCCACTCCCTCCCCCCACTCACTCCTTAAATCAGTGATTGGGAGAACTCTGTTCGTGTTACAGGTATCAGGGAACGTAGTTACACGCCAAAGACTTAAGTATGCCAGGTTCTCCAGCAAGACTGAGTACAAGACCCTGTTGTCCCCGTGGCGAGCTCTAGCAACTAGTCCTTGCAAAGGACTCGGCCATGCAAAGTCATAGGGAAGTCCAGATGTCCAAAGGTTGCATGTTGCTGATGTTCAGTCACTGACGGGCTCAGATGTCATAAAGAGTGATGGAAAAGGGCAGTACCTGGCTGGCACCTCCAGACATAACCATTGCATAAATGTTTACTAACAATAAATAGTAATAATGAGATTTTATTACTTCCTGACTCCCAGTCTTACCTACAGCCCCCCAAGAAAAAAGCCATGCACCTTGGAAGAGCTCCAGTGGGAAACAGAGCGCAGCTGCTAAGCAGAGGGTCCCTTGGAGCCCATTACCTGCCATACCAACCTCTGCAGTGGCTGGCGCTAAGCACAGGCTTCAGTTTAATGCATCAATTTTCCAACTTCTCACGCTCCAGCTGTCTGAAAAGAAGCTAAAAAAAAAATCCCTTCTCCCTCTCCCACCACGCACTTGCACAGCAGCTGTATTTCCCTGTGGTCCCCATGCTTGGAGAGCACATTGCAGCAGAACCAGACCTACAGTCTGAAACTCCGTTTTGTGAGAAACCAGGCTGCTCCCCCCACTGTCAGCTCTCTGCAAAACTACTTTCTTCAGGTTTTCCTGCTTGATTTCTCCCACTTCTTTTCTCAAACACACAGTCCTTCAAAATGTGCATTTTTGTGTTACTACAAGCGATTTCTCATGTAGCCTGTGAAGGAATGAACACCAAAGGGTGGGTTTGGGCTTGGATTTTAGAAAAACGCCTCACACTTACATCCCCTGGTACCCAACTCCATGTGCTGTTCCCCAGGTTGCTCTTCACCAGGACTTCTGCAGACAGATAGAGATTTGGAACCACACTTTGGTCTGCTGTATCTGGCATCGTCAGATGCTCCACGCGTGCCGATGTTGGCTTTGCAGAATGAATTTCAGTGAACAGCTAGAAACAAGCAAACCAACCCTTTCTTCCTGCAGCAAAGGGAATGTTAAAGCTCAAGGGCTGCAGCTCTCGGGCTGATACCTTGTTATGCCAAGTTGGAGCACAGAGTAAATTTCTTACAGCCGAGTTATAAACCCCCTGAAAATAGGTTTTATTATGGAAATGCAAACACAACCATGGCTATAGCAACATGAAAGGCTCTGCTATAATAACACTTAGATCCAACTCTTTGTGCACAATTGGCATAGAAAAGTATTTGATTTTTTGTCATTTTTTTGCTGGTACCTGTCAGTGTCACTTCACAGTTGGACTCAGTTTTATAATAAAATGCATAAAAATTGTTAGTAATCCTCATTTATAGCTAGGGTCTGAGAAGCACCATCTCAGACATTACCGTGCCTATCAAACATGGCTAAAACAGCTATTGACATTTGGAACCGTTATTCCTGGAAAGAAAGATGTGATGTTCACAGTTAACTAAGCAGATGTCTATGGAGTTTAGACTCTCACATGCGGGAAAGCATCAGGCTCACTGACCGAGCTTTGATAATCAGTTTGTTTCAGATGAGAAGGAAAAAAAAAAAGACAGGAGAAGGGGAGGAAATCATGAAGACCCTCAGTCTGAGATACTCTGCTGTAAGTTTAAATGCTCTGCATATTTTCAGAATCCTGAGATTTCCCTAAAAATACCCTCATGTTTATATTTTCAGTTAAAAAGAAGAAGGAAAAAAAAAAGAGAGGGATTGTACTTCTACAGTTTCCCCCATTTAAAGAAAATCAGGCTCTCATGGAAAGCTGTGCTCTATTCTGATCTGTTCTGGGGGAACAATCCAAATTCTAATAAGAAATATCTTGCAAGTCAGAAGAAAAATGCTGTCCTCAAATTTTTTAACACATTGTGTTGAGTCACCCTGCCCTGAAATCTCCAAATGTAGCAATTTCCTTTCTATGGATGGAAAGTGCTTTTCAAGGGCCATGTTTTGCTTCAGTTACTCAAACGAGCAGCTCTGCACAGTTCAGTACACTGAGTCCCACTGTGAGAGTAAGCCACACGCCTTCACCTTGAAAGCAATCCCTCACCTGCTCCTCTCTAATTTCCTGAAGTATTTTTAATGATCAGAAGCACAAATCTCTATTTCACAGGGTCAGACACATCCCTGGCACTCAGCCATCCTTCTCCCCGTTTCTCTGTAGCAACACGAGCAGGTTTCTTTTGACTGCCATGCTCCTGGCTCCTCAATTCGCAAAGCATCAGCACTCCAAAACTGGTTAAGATAACAGAATACCTACAGATAGTTTTGTTTGTTTGTTCTTAATCTGAATATCCCTTCCGCTCAATAGTTTAATTAATGATTACGTGTAAATTAAGTAACTTTAAATACCCAGCTTACAGATGAGGTAGTTTGGTGTGGCACAGGAAAAGCGGAGCACATTCTGAAAAATGTAAATAATATCTTTCTTTTTGCCCCAAACCCCCATACACCTCAGGATGTATCTCCAGCTGGAGAGAGCCAGGCAAGTGCCATGTGTTTGTAATACACGTATAACTATATTGGCTCTTCTGCTGCTATTGTGGTGCTCTTGGAGATGCTCTGCATAAAGTATAAGCCTCTGTAAAGGAACATAAAGTTTAAATGCAAACTTTGTGGTGAGATCATATTGCCCAGGCCAATTTAGATTACCTTTTCATTTTGATGCTGCTTCCATAAGAGCTATCTAGGAACAACTACTAATTTTTATCTGGTTTTTAAAACTTCACATCATACTTACCGTATTATTACCTTTGTGTATATGCTGTTTGGACCAAGAGGTGTTAATGTCTTAGTCTCCTGATGGGAGAAAGAAAAGCTCAGGTCTCAGCTAAGGTCTCACATTTTCAGAGGGGAATAACCTTTACTGGGTATAAAATGCATAGCTATAGGGAAGTTAAAAATCAGGATTTGCCTCTGGTGGGCATCTGGCCCTCGACCAGCCTCACTCAAAGCTATTTATGGAGGCTTAGAGGAATTTCCAGCAGTCTTTTCACACATATAGTTTGTAATAGTTTGTTTTTTGGGATCCTGGATTGTGTATTCATCAGTTTCCAATGATTTGTTGTGACAATACTTAAAGGACTCATGAGTGATACTCTCCAGGCAACTGAATGAATAGCATATTGCTATAAGCAAAGGTATTTTTACTGTTCTTTTACTGACTTTTATGTTTACTCTGCAACTGTGTTATTTAATATGCAGATCCTTTCTCTCTCTCTTTTTTTTTTTAATTCGAATAACTGGTCATGTCAATTACTGAACCCTCCCAAAGGAAGGTGATAATGTGGAGCCTAATAGGAACAGTATTTTATTTGGTGTTGCAAGTTTTGTCTACTCGTCATCTACAGGGATTTGCCTATTGTGGACTTTTCCCTTTTTTTTTTTTTTCTTTTTTAACTTTCCATTATTGACTCATTTCAATGGTGAAGCAATTAATTCTTGTCTGAAAACTTTCCATCAGAATTATCCCTTTTTTTTCATTCCTAACATTTTCTAGACACTCAACCAGTCTGTTTCCTGATTTTTATAGTCTAGCTTATTACCATTTGCCTAAAAATCTGTCATTTTTTTCTGATGCTTATTGGTCACTGATCATTTTTAACTTATTGCCACTTCCTTGGTTTTTCATCCTATTTGTTACCGTAGCTATGGCTGGAGTTATACTCACACAATCAGTAACGCAGTTAGGGAATAATTTGTCTTTTGGCGAACCAAAAAAGTTCCTTCGGATGATTAATAGATGAAATGTAGAAAGTGCAGCATTTCAAAGTTGCCAAAACCTGTGGAATATTTTACATTTCAGTGGAGTCATCTGCTTAACAGCCCCTGTTTTATTTTGTGTATTACTAGCCTATACATATGCTTTTGGTTTTGAATCTTTATTGGTTTTGTCCTTTATTTCCACTCTTTCCTTAGTACAGAGACATAGGAAATCATAACTGAAATAATATTCATAGTTTGGTGTATGGTGTGAATAGAAGCAAATACTCTCTGTTTCCATCTGAGAAACAGACCAGGATTAAAAAAAAAAAATAATAATAATAAATTTCTATCAGCCCGGGTGCAGTGATGCTTAAAATGGAAGCAGGATCAAGTCTGTATCATTTTTAATAAAAGAGAAAGGTTTTCCTGGGAAGAAAAAACAAATACAACTAGCTGAAATATTCTTGTTGTGAATTATGATCAAATCCTTGAAGGTGTTTAGCCCGTTACATTGTCAGGTAAATCGCCCAATGGGATTTGAAAGTGTATTTATTTATTTATTTTGTTATTAAGAAATATATTTGAGAGTTTTAAAAGTATGGATCAAATTCTGTTTTATGCAGAGTATTAAATTTATACTGTTGGAACTGAAAGTAAAATATCGTCCATGGTTTGTAAACCCTAAAATGTTTTTGGCACTTTGGGAGGAAGCGAAGAACGACTGTTTAAAATCTATTTCCTTTTAGCCTCATCACTGTATGTCATCTGTTAGCAAAAATCCACTGGTGCTATTAATAGCTAAGAGAAATATATATTTTAAGACTTGGTTTCTAGAGGGGGTAAAAATCCACAAAAACAGTGCTTTCCGTGCTGATACAAACTATAGTTAGTGGTTCTGGGTTTTTAAATCCTATTTGAAGGGAAGAAATATATCCATGTAAAAATCTAATAATATGCATAAGAATTAGTTGCATCACCTGTACAGTGAGATGTCACTTGCCAGTGTACTGATACGGGTAATATCCTTAGCTGAACAATGAAACTGTTTAATTAGCTCCAAAACTCTCAAAGAGAGTTTGCCCTCGATAAGGTAACGAATGCTCATTACACCAACAACCATCAAGAAGAATGGAGGTGGTACCTGAGTGGTGAGATATTGGCTGAACTCCTCATCCCAGAAGGCTTATAAGTCCATTTGTAATTTTAAACATACAAGTAAGGGCCGGGAAGGAGACACTTACATGCTTAGCATGTGCTAAGATGCTTTGCTGACTCGGGGCCTTAAAACTTGCCTGTTCTGCTGCTTAAATCCTGGAGCATTTTTTAACTGATGACAGGAGTTCTACTGGCTGCTGGGACCGAGCGGGTATGCAAGAGAATCAGTTATACTGGGGAAAATACAATCCACCACCAACGCTGTCTTGTTTGGGAGCCAGGGTTCAAGGATCAGAGGGCTAGCAGGGAAAGGAGGAAAAGAGAAAGATTGCCTCATCCATACTCTCAGAGCAACTTTAACACTCACTGTCTAAGGGGGGAAGCCGTTACTTGGCTCTTGATAAGTTTAATTACGGTGTTTCACAGGTGTTTTTCTTGAATCCACAGCCCCTGGAGTTGTGATTATGGGAGACTTCCCAGTTTTATTGAAGTTTAGTTTTCTCTGCAACCAGCAGCACTAGAATTTTGGACATCAAAAGCCCCAAACACAGAGAAACAAAATAAAGATTCCTGAATTGGTTATTAAAAACAAAACAACACAACAACAAACCAAGGGCCTGACTTACAATGTTCATGGACCAAAGGAGAGAACTCTTCTTAAACACATTATATGCTTGTACTCAATGGACCCCAGAGAGCACAGTCACAACCCAGGTTTGTGAGCTGCAGCAGCCAAGAAATACCTACTGCAAAAGTATGCAACCCACCTTTGAAACATCTTCTCTCCCCTGTTGCCTCTTTTCATTCCACCTAGCAGTGGCTGAACATCTCTCCACCACAGCGGTCAAGTTCCTCTTCCACACTGAAAAGTTGAGATACGAAGAGCAAGACGGGTCCTTCGTTCATTTAAGATGACTGCGGTGAAATAAAGTTATCCAGGATTGATGACTTGCTTCTGGACCTCTCGATATCTCACTGAACATCATCAGTGAGATCATCATTCTCACTAAGACGAGCAACAGCTTTCTGACATGCGACCTAAAGCACACCAAACTGTCATGGTGTTCCTCTTCCCCCGTAATTCCTGTCTTCATCTTAGATTTCAAGCTCCTAGATGTGAGAAAAGCACCAAGCATTTTACAGATTTGGTATGGTAAATAAATCTAAATGAGGTGAAGTAAAGAAAGCTTAGTAAAGGTGAGGCTTTTTGACCTTATAAGCTTTGTTGCCAACAGTATATGCATGTTGCCCTTGCCTTTTTATACCACCACCACCCACACTTTTAAAAAAAATTCTTAACAGGAGATCTTATGTCAGCGAGCCTCAGCCAAAGCTCTGGGCATGGAATGAGACAGGATGGACCCTGAGCTTGTCAGTATTTGAAAGCAGGTGTGCATACTTCTGGCTGGCATTTTGGATTTGCTCCTCTCTAGGAAAAAAAAAAAACCCTATTAAATCCTTTTAAACGTTTCAAAGCAGCTGGGCAGATTTGACCATCTTTCCCCAAACCCCTGCTTTCATTTAAAAAAAAAAAAAAAAAAAAAAAGACTATCTGAACTCTCCCAAGCTCCCCAAGGAAATTAACTACAAAAAAACTATGCTAATGGAACATTAAAGTTGTAATGTAAAACCATAAAAGTCAGGAAATACAGCATTAGGGCTCCCACGGTACCTTTAAGTCTGTCACCTCATGCACATGCACTGCGATAGGACCCTCAGAAATAAGCAACTGGGGTAAATGTGAGGCTCTTGCTGTCCTCTCAGGTATTTTATTCATTCCTAAGGTTGTTTTCTTACTGGTAACCTTGCTCGGGCACTGCACTAATGCAAGCGGTGCTCAGCACAGGACCGCGACGACTGAGCGCTCGCAGAACAGCATCACCGCGCAGGCAGAGGCAGCCAGCGAATCAGGGTGCTTGTCTAAACTTAAAAGCAGCGGAGATGCATAGATTTGTATTTCTTTTATGGGTAACTTTAGCATAAGGTTAGTTAATCTCAAGCAGCGGCAGTTTTGTTCGGGCAGGAGATCAAGTTCTTCGCAAAACGATTTTAGAAGGAAAAAAAAAGAAGAAGAAAAAAGAGGAGGGTGAACTGGGCAGCTGTGCATGAGCGATGGCAGATACCTTATTCTGTGATTCTGTAAAAATAATATTGTAGCGATAGCATTTATGAGGGGGATTTATAGGACAATTTTGCAGCCCACATGTGTATGACAGTCACCAAAGCAATTCATATCGAGGAGAGAGGGCAACACATTTCAGCAAAGCAATTTTTAACAAATATCCTTCCTGATATGCAATATATATATATATATATTTATATAATCGAAGGTCTGCTCACAATAAACCAAGCAGATCGGTATCTTTCCCAAGTTTTGCCTTTTGACGTCCTCCTCGGCCCTAAGCACAGACAATGAGCCGCGACTCAGTAAGCACAACTGACCAGAAGAATCAAAACAATTCTTGGGGAAAAAATGAGGTTATCATTCATTAGCTCTCTATCATTTGGCCACCAGTAGGCTGCAGGATATGAGGGCCATTTAATTAGGCCCTGCACTACTCTCTGGTGTGAAAAAGGCTCTCAAAAGCTTTGATTCCCCACAGCTTCACAGCAGGAAGTTGTTGGCGATAATTGACACAGGATTTCCTTGTTAACCAGCAGCAGACATGCTGGATTAAAGCGACAGAGATCTAGAGAAGAAAGTGAAAAGAGATAAGAAGCTCGGAAAGACTTCTGCTTATTTTGCACTTGAGGATGATGAGCAAATAGCAATAACAAACTGGAGTGCTGCTCCCTGTGAGTAAGGGCTCCACTTATCAGACCCATTTCAGCTTGACTGATCAAAGATTGACTTTCCTTAAAATAACATAGGCCTGGGGTTTGTTAGTTTATTAAGCTGCAGGTTTTATGAATTATCACAGTTTTAAAGATGGATTGCAGTTTATGTGAAGGAGTCGAGGATTATCAGGTTTTCATCTAAACAATTATAAAATATCACAGCTGAAAGCTTGCTTGCAAATGACATAATTTTCTCCTGCAAACTAAACAGGTCATTGTACGCCTTCATGTAAGCATTTCCAGCAAGTGCACAAATACAGCAAAATTAACTCTGCAGCTGAGATGATAGCCCAGAAAAATACATACTTTAACTTCCAAAGCTCATGCAAACCCCACATTCCCTTTTGCTGTTCCAAAGGTAATTGTATTTAATTTCTGGCCGGGACCTTTTAGGTCTAGTTACGTTAACGAAAGGAAAGAGAGAAATGGCCTATTGAAATGTTTCTTAAAATGTGGTCATGATAAATGGTACTGAAACAGATCCACATGAGTATAGTTAAATGAAATGTCCACTTTAGAGCAGAGACAATTATTGGATATCACTTAATAACTTAACCTTACAACAGCACATGTGGCATTAATAAAGAACTGAGAGTAATAAAAGCTACTACTACTACTATGCTCGGTGCATGCAGGCAGACGTGTGTACGTGTGGGTAGGAGCCAAGGGAAAACCAGGGCACTCGGGGGGCAGAAGGAGGAGGGGAAGGACAGAGTACAAAGGCAGGAGCCAGGTAGGAGGTAATACGCTAGTGGTGGTGGTGAATGAGGTGGAAAGGGAGAGGCAGGTGCGGTCAGGGATGGGACACCGGCAGGCAGGGTCAGGACCTGTTATTCTGAGCCATATCTAAAACTCTTTGCTGCCTACTGGGTACCTGTTAACTGCCTCACCCCAGCAGAGCTCCATCTTCCTCTCTTTGAGGCAGCTCAGCAGGAACTGCACAGTCTTGGGTCACCAGGGTGGTTACCACAAAAACTAAATTAATTCCCAGGGCATATTCCCTCTTCTGGGAAAGGGAAGAGATTGTGTGAGTGCTGCTATGTCCAGGATCCTGCACCTAAGCTGCACAATCCCTGGAAATCTCTACAGAGTGGAGAGCTCCAGAAAAACATGTTCATATGTGTACATGCTACAACTAAACCATCAAGAGCCTTAGGTAGTTTGGGCTGGAAAGTAGCAGTTTGACTCTGGAAAAAGTGGAGGTATCAGTAATTATTTTTATTCCAGTGCAGAAACAGCAGTTAACAATTTTTAAAACAATAATAAAACACTTCCATTTCCCTGCCTCTGTTTTTAGGTCTTGAATAACTAATTTTGACCATTTTAATAGGTTCTGAGCCCAGAAACTTCTGTCCTTGCAACTGAAGCCGGGAGAACAGGAAAACAGACATGAAATCGGCCTCAACAACATGGGTTTTTTTAAAATCCGAGAAGCCAGTAATGTTCTCTGCAATGAATATTAACACATGCACCGTGCAGAACTGCTGTGCCTCATGGCAGTCTCAGCACCACTATGTTTACCTTCACGATTAACTTCAACTCATCTGTGTAATGTCACCATCCCAAAGTCACACCTGGAAATTCTCCTGGAAACCTTATCGTGATGTACTAGGCACTTTCATACAAAATCTCATAGCCTAATGGTTTTCTTAGGAGTACTTAAGAAGCATTAACCATGAATTATCATTTACTGTACAGCAGTTTCTCCTAGCATGACCAACTTGGCAAATCGTTTTTAAGGATTGCATCTTTGAGCCATTCTGCTCAAAGAAGCACTACAAAACCCGGGCAGCCAGCTAAGCACACTGGACACCACTGAAACTGCTCAGGCTACAATCAACCTCAGTGTCTTTTTCTTTGCGAAGTGGTGGGCTATTATGACGTGAACTCTACAATGTAAACCAATGACCTAAGGGCTGGTTATGTTAGACTTAGGTGAGTAGTCACCAGAGATTTCCTGGAACAAAAGAGCTGGTTATCAACAACATTATAATTCAGTGGGAGAGGCCAAAACCCAGACTCATACTTCTCATCTGCTTCAAATCTGTCATGGACCCTGTTAAAATTTTAGAACACCTTAGACTAGACTGAAAGGCCTCCTCCCTTACAGTTCAGTTTTAAGTTCAACAAATGAACTTAAAAAGCTGTATCTTAATTATGTGGTTTGTCATGTCCTTCCATTTATTTCCTTTCTGACATGCTTTATAATTCCCCCTGTCATGCTTACGTCTCCTCATTTTAATTCGGGTGCATATGAATTAATTATTATATTCTCCTCTGTAGTCCCAAGGACACCCAGCCAGTAAATTACCATGTGTTTTAAGCAGGACGATACAGCACTGATTCCAGAGGTACAGCAGACAACGAAGTTCATCGGCAGATCAAGGTCTCATATTTAATCCTGCAGTTCCATTGCATTTGCACTAAGGTAACTAATGTGCACACACAATATCTCACTTACTACTGCGTGATCAAAATAAATAATATTTGTTCTCATTTAAAATCCTTTCTACCTTACAGCAAAGCCTTCATCTTAAGCTACTTCCTAAGAGCTTGATAAAATTCTCGCTGCAACCTTTGACAGGCTTCACGGCAACTCAAGTGAGTCATGTGCCATATTGCTCTCTCCCATCACAAAAAAATATGGTCAACAGATGAAAATGAAGTTCTGCTTCAGTATTTCAGGGTGCTTGAGCAACCTCATCCTACTCTACAGAGATCAGGGAAAATTGTTAGCAAACACATGCCACCATCGCAGCATTGGACCCTTGTGAACAATTAGTACGATAATATGTCATGATGTTGGGAGTTACTTTTTGTTTTGAAATGTAGAATGCCATTGTATTTGAAAAAAAAAAAAATCAATTTCGCACATTTTGAGGAGAGAAATGCAGATCAGTGAGTTTCTTGCTATTTTCAGTATTTATTGCTATTGATAGTTCTTGCAGGTTTTGATGGTAAAGAACCGAATTAAATCACAGCTAAGCTTATTTGAGTTCCTTTAGTTTCAAGGTTTCCAATATTTTTTAAAATATTTTTTTATGTGTCCAATACATTTTTTTCAAAGCTAGGACTACTTCAGATGACATATAAACAAGAGAAGAACATTTCTTTTTACTGTAATATGAACAAAGACTCTATTCTATTTTAGTTTTGACACAGCAGATCGAGATTTGTGGTCAACTACTAACCAGTTTCAGGGACTGATCCATCTTAATGCTGCCAAAAGAGTTTGTTAGTTTTCCTGGGAAAGACGGTTCCTTTAATTCATGTATCTACATATGGTAGATATGATTCTTTCATTTACAATGGCATTTGATAAAATCCTGCTTTTATAAATGATGCATCTGCTTTTAATGTCTTAAATCCTGTGATTGAATAGACAAATCTTCCCCCTTGTCTTGTTTTTTTTTTAATATTTAAAAGGTCTTACTGCCTTAAAACATACATCAAGCAACATTGTAATAGAGAAATACACTTTTAAGACAAAGTGACAGATTTACATATCTGTGTGATGTGACTCTCTTGACAACCAATAAATGTATTATATTGATGAAGTGAATATGTCCCCTATCTGGTCATTTTCAACTGGAAACTAATAACCAGCATCGCCGTATCAGGCATGCAATAACCTGGGTTAAAACTAGGTTCATCAAATAAATCACTCAGGAATTTTTCTATTTCTTTCCCAAGACACGTTGCACATCTGCTTAGTGAAAGGAGGAAAGAAGCAATATTTCTTTGATCAAAGTCTTTTTTAATATCCTTGTATCTGTCCTTTGGGAATGCTATCTCTCGACTTAGGCCTGGGAGAGACGCTCAGCATCTCCTGAAAGGTGCTAAGCACCCTTTTACTGCCGTGAACTGTGGCAAGAATATGCTGTTCTGTGCAAGATAGGGCTCCTTCGAAACAGTTGCTGATGGTACATCACTTTCTAATGATCCAGGGAATGACATCAACTCAACATGTCTAAAAACGAAACACAAGGTGTTTTTAATGAGTCCCAGTTTATATCAACAGCTTTCGGGAGGGAAAAAAAAAATAAGATTCCTAGGTAGAAAGGTATACTGCATTAAATTTACCCCAAGCCTCTATCTCATAGACATGAAACACCTATGCATATGTAGAGATCTCTAAGAAACACTTTGAAAAGCTATGTTGTGCTTTTAACTTTTTATAAAGTCTTATTAATATCATTTAGAGTTGCCATGTGGCTGGCTTCCTGCCTGGCCTCTTTTACTATGGACTTGGCAGTTGTTATCCTGAGCACCGCACATGTGCGGATGAAGCCGAGCGTGGGTAGCAACCATTTGTCTGAGACGGCTGGGTTTTGTCATATTTCAAACTGGCAACCCTAATGCCTGTTCTTACGGGATACAAATCTGGTATGAAATTCCCGGAGTCGAGTCAAAGCTTGGCCTGGCACACACAAATCTGTTTTTTTCACGTGAGGATGGCTGCAGGAGCGTATGGATGGCGGGGGATCTTTTCATCTGCTTCCACTTCTGCCGGAGCCTTGGTGGAGCAACTGAGAGCTGGGGCAGGACTTGAGAATTTGCGGGATCGAGCTGTTAAAATGCAACCCCCTCTCACACTTCTGACTGTGGATATAGAGGTCTTCCTTGGTTAGGAGGTAGCAGACATAAGCGTGGCATCCGTAGCCCAGACTCACCCTGGTCTCAGGTCAGAAGCATCCTGAAAAGGTGGTGATAACACGTAGAAGGGAAAGCGGCAGCTACCTTGCTTGCTTTTGTCTGGAGCTGGTAAATGTGGCAGAGGAGGACCTGGAAGTGGCTCAGAGAGCTTTCAACAACCTGATGTCTCCTGGACACACAGCCCCCCAGGAGTCTGGACTCCCAGCCTCATCCCTCCATGCTGACACAAAAGGGGCAAAGCCCTGCAGGAAGCCCAGGACAAGTCTGCTGGAGACTCCTGGGTTTATACTATCTATTTTCTTTTTTATGGTGGGGCAGAACAACACAGACACAAACCAAACCAAATGTGGATAGGTGTTGGTTTCCCACTCTTGAGGCCAAATACTCAAATAACTTTTAAATTAGACAATGTGGGTTTGGTGTCACTTTTCTTGTCTGTTCCCTAAGTGCTGCCCAAGAATCAGCTCTGTCGTGAAAACCACAGTGAGATGTGTTACGGGCCCATTGCTGTATTTCTAGGCACAGCCTGTGGCCATAAAGTCACCCTGCACCTTTCATTATAAAGCATCATTTCATCAACTGCATGGGCAGGCTTTTCTCCATGTTGCGTGTCTTGCTTGGGCTTGGATTTTTGGGAAAGGCTACAGTAGAAAATACTCAACAGGGATTTCTTTCTATAGTGAGGGATGTGCCTCCTGCAATTTTGTGTAAATCCACATCCATTCAGCTTTGGCATGGCTGTAAACCTCTTTGCTCTCGCTCACCAGAGCCTTGTTAGGACTTCATTTTGCACCAACAATGCTCCCTTCCTGTACAACATCTCATTTGCAGCTGGATCATGTTATGAAATAAGAAGAGTACTGTAAGGAGGAGATGTTAGAGGATAAAGGCAGACAGATCTTTAACCATCTTTCTGCCAGATCTCGTCTTTATATGTAGGAATACACTTGCAGATCTACTCTGTTGGCAACAAATAGGTGGGAAACCCAAATGCTGATGTCTCAGCCCTCTCTAAAGGCTGCACCATACACAGGATAACAGTCTCTAGTGTTATTTCTTGTTCTAATCAGAGAATTGACAAAACATATAATCTAAAATAAAAGTAAATCCACTCAGTTTATATACTAATAATAATAAATAGGATACAAACAATACACAAGAAACAATACAATTAGAAAAAAATCCCAATAATCTATATTTGCACTTAAACAGTATTTAAATCGGAACATTTTGATGACAGTATAATTCCCCAAATACACTGTTAGACAACACATCCAAGGCAAAGCAGAAATGCACTTCTCTAAATGTGTGTATGACCATGACTCTTTTCTTGTCTTTCATTTGTCTATGTGTTTCATGCCTGTTCACCAGCATATGTACCACTTAAGGCACCAATACCCAAGCGTAAGTTGTTCGGGTGAGTTGGTTGGAATGATTTCTGATACCACATATATTTCCACAAAATGAAATTCAGCACGATGCTTACTATAAGATTTCCACCCCATCTAAGATCTGAAGTTAAATCCCAGTTCTACTGATTCCACAGGGCTTCTATCTTTACTCAGGAGATAAGTGGGATTGAAAAGCTCCTGACAACTTGACATGGGCCCAGCAGACTTGGATTAATTTCACTCAAAGATTTTTCCTTAACTGGATGTCAGACAACTTTTAAAAAGTCGTTTGCCACGAAGAAAGGTTTACAGGATTGCTGAACTAACATGACATTTAAAAGAAAAGGAGAAAAACCTACTTATTCTGACCTGGAAGCAAAAGCTGGTTGTTTTGGCACCATGGTGATAATATCTGCATGTATCTGCATAAGTAGAATTCTCTGCTCGGTGCTGTCTTTGAAGATAATGCACATCCCCAAACAGGTCTAGCATTTCCTTCTGCTACACTGAAGGTTTGTATCCTGTGAAACAGCAGTCCCAGGACTGCACTGCTCTGTTGTTTACATCGTCACCCGGTGTAGAATGGTTAAAAAGGCAGATGTGGACTAGCTGTCGCCCGGCAGGTGGGGGTGGATGCAGGCGTACAAAGGCAAAGTCACTGCAGGTCTGCCTATCTCGCTTCCTCCAGAACAGGAATTATGGGGAGGGAAGTTGAATTGATGGATGCCGGCTCAAGGTCCCCTTCCTCCAAACTTCCTCCAGTAGCAAGGAAGAAACAGCGATGGGTGGAAGACATCTCTGAGGAGCCAAGTCTCCAAAGGCAGTGGGGTGGATGGTGACTGTGCAGTTTGCACATGGCCCTGTGTTAGAGTTCCACCTGAAATTACAAATATTGCCTTACATACTGACACTACATTCTGACTGCGGTTATGTGAGGGGGGAAAAACGTGAATGTTTGCCTGTTTTTTGATAGCAGTATCTCATGACAGAAGCAGCTTTCTTCAGTGCTCCGAGCTTTGGTTCTCTTTATTAAAAACTAGTAGTTGTACTAGTAGCCTGCTTTGTTTTTTAACTCCTAAACATGAAAAGCAAATGTGAATCAGCCTCTTTAAATTAAATATGAGAAACAATTACATTTTGACAGTTTAATTGCATTCTTCCTCCAACGTGGCATTCTAAACAAGATACCACATGTGTTTAGCATGCTGATTATATTTTTAGATTGTTTTGCAATTAAGAAAGTATCCCTAAAAGAGATAAAATAATTGGTTGACTAAATCACTATTTCTTGAGGGAACAATATTAAGAAATGAATGTTGAATGGCTATATCCATAATAATTAGCTTTTAAATCACTGCTTAAAGGTTTTAGGTTTTTAGCCTTCAAAATTGTATCTGTCATTCAATTTGCTGCATATTATTCAAATTTGCTTATTAAAAAAAAATTAAAAAATCCAACCACTGCCAACAAAACTGTCTTCAGTGTAACTGACTAGATCTCATGATCTTCAATAGCGGAAAAAAAAGAAAAAAAGGTACCCAAAATATCTTTTGTGGGCAGTCCTAGTCCATGTCTCTGAGGGGCCCTGTGCTGTTGATATTGCAGAGAAAAAGGTACTAACTTACTTCAAAATCACTGAGTATTCAAGCACAGTCTAGTTTCCCAGGAGCTGGATGACCTTTACATCACTTTTATTATTTTACACAAAACCATTTCTTACTTTTCTTGAGAAAAAATAAAGACTAAATACCAAAACGAGTTTCTGTTATTTTCCCCAACAGGTGATTGAAATGGGATGGTGGGATCTGAGTTTGAAAAAGAACATGCCCGTTCTCCAGGTTAAAACCACCTCTGTGTGACAATCATCTGAAACTTTATTTAAAAAATTAAATAAATAAAAAGAATCTGTTTAAAATATGGGAGCTGGAATCAAACTTCCAATTCTGTTGAAAGAAAATAGTGATTTTAATTATCATTTCAATTCACACACATCTCCCAAACATTATTTTGTTGTTGTTTTGACAAAATATTTTCATTTGACTTTTCATATCAACAACAAACTAAAAAATTCTCAACTCGTTTTGGTGAAGTCAATGCAGGTTTTTATTCTGATCATTTTCTATGTAAATTTGTGCAATGCCAAGCCAGTATTCAGAGAAGAGACACAGTAGGCTTATGATTCACAACAAGACCAGATGGAATTTCCTGGAACTTGCTTTTAAGACACAAAATTGTGTTTAGAAGGAAGAAAGTGAGAGGCTGAACTGCAGCTGAGTCTGCTAAGACTTTTCATTAGGAATTTAAAGTTTGACCTGCTTGCAGTGCTCTTTAAGGTACGTTGATTTCATACATTTCCTACTGAGGTGCATATGAAAATTTGTGGGTAGAGATGCCAGTAGCTGACAGAGGAATGATTTGTAAGGGGAAAGGAAGGTTAGCCCAAGCATATTGGACAAAGTGGAGAAGACATGGTGGTGAGAACCAGTGTGCACAATGCTGACTGGGCTAATCATCTGAAAACCTTCCCCGGCCTCAGCAGCAGTGCTAGCGCAGAGAGGGCCTGGTTTCGCACGTTTAAGAACAGGACCAGATAGAGAACTGGGAATGAGCCGGAATAAGCACACAGACATTTCGATAGCAAGCGCTTTACCTACTCTTTTATAAACATCCTGAGAATGCATCAGCCACACTGGATGTTGAAATAAATGCCTTTTAATATTGTAGTGCGACATAGTTCTATAAAATAACCAGCAACTATAGGGTCGGAAGAGATCTACAGTTAGTGCATGGTCCCAAGTGCCAGGTCCCAGGGAAACAACAGGGTAACACGATGTACCTCATTATGTGCAGGAAATGGTTTCAGAATGATTTCCAATCTGGGGTTTGGAATGAAAGAATTAGTGGCAAGGTATAGTCACGAACTTTTTCCTGAACTGTGAAGATTGTGAAGAAAGTTGTGACAGAAACCTGAAGGAAGGCTGCATTCCTTGTAGAGGTTGCTGGTTTTTCAGAAGTAACTGTACTGCTAAAGGACAGAGCTTGCCATGCTCAAGATGATGCTTCTGTGTTTTACAGGCTGAGAGCTGACCCATCTCCCCTTGAAGCCAATGGCTGTCTCCTGACTGTAAGTTATTGAAAACAGCACCAATATCACAGTGGCTGGAGCCAGAATAGTTACAGCCAAATGAGCTTCTAGCTAACAGGTTTTGATAGCAGTTTATCAATAACTGATAGCTGATGTATTGGTAGAAAGGAGCTGAGCAAAGACAGCTTCTGACAAGCCAGCTGCTAGCGACAGCACAGACACCTAGTTCTCATGGAGCTATATGGCTAGCAAACCACAAAGTCATCTCATTTAGCAGTGGCTTAAGTATGCCTGCCAGTGAAGCAGCCAATGTCTCTGTTCACCAGCAGTGAACAGGGAAGTCTCATCTCTACCTTACCTGCTCCTGGCTCCAAGAAACTCCAAAGACCTTGTGCTGCTTCAGCCTTGCTGGTCTTTCTCCCAGGTTACCAGGTTGCATGAAGCCAGAAAAGGCCTGAAAAACCTTAGTGCAGGGGTGTGAAGACTCATGAGGTGGGCAGTGCAATGGAAGACAGAAGAGTAGGGAAGTAAGGGAGAGAGTGAGAATTCCCCATTTCAGCAACAGCAAAGTGTTAGATGAGCTCAGCAACCCCTACTTCATCCTGCATAAATTGTTTCTGCTGCAGCATGAACTCTTAAGTCAGAAGGCATTCTTTCTATCAAAAGACAGGAGTATAGATTGGAGTGCAGCAGGTTCAATTTATGTCAGTTCCTGAAAAGACTTCTATACATTTTTTGTATGAAGAACCGTTAGAACATTTTTGTAAAGACACAGTGGTCACTCCTTGCTTGTCACTTGCTAATGGCACATCCCTACCAAAAGCAGCAAGTTTGGCCCAATTATTTGTGAGCATATTTACTTGAGTTTGTCAGGGAAGGGAAGATCAGACATTGGTCACAAATACACCCGTATATATGGTAACTGCTGTGAGTCGTGCTCCTGAGAGCCTGCTAACCACGTCCAGACAGCAGAGCATCAGACAAAGCATTCAGCACGGTTCAGATGAGCTAGTTATGCCCAATGTGTAGAAGCAGTGACTGCAGAGCTGCTTAAAAGTTCCAACTGCTTCTGGGACTGCAGTCCAATAGGTTGATTGATGGACAGAAGTATTTCTTATGACAGCCCCTGTTCATAAAGCAGATCCCAGCATCTCCAGAGCTCCCTCACCAAGCTCTCTCTATAGAGTGGAGAGGGGGAGGCAGCTCAGTAAGATTTCTGTCTCTGTGCACTGCCTACAGGAACCAGGCTACCTGTTTCTTAATACAGGGGCTTAAGGGTCTAAAGCGAGAGGGAATGAGCCCAGTGGCCTCCCAGAGATGCGGGAACAGCAAGCTGATGCTTTCATAGACCTGCTCTTTCCTGCTGCAGTGATAAAACTGAATAAATTAGTGGATCTGTAGCATGTTGCTGAGATTCCTTCCCCAGCTGTCTTAATTCAACAGATCTGGTCCAACCTAAGTCCACTGATGATACTGGCTAAGAAAAAGTCATGGGGAACTTCTAGTTCAGAGTTTGACTTTGGACTTAAACGATAGCCAGGTTTTGGCACAGGGCAGAGACTGTAAATGAGCACAAATGGGTGAGCTACAGATTTAGAAAAGGGGAAAATGATTTAGATTCAGGCCAGACATTTTGGGGGAAACAGACCAAAAGTAATATGTATTCTAAGGAGAAATACTGATAGGATGTGGAATTATAGGCCAGGTCTTTCTTCTTTTTCCTTACAGTCTGGAATATGCCTTATAGCTCATCATATTTTTGGCTTCTGGCACATATTTTATTAACTTCCATTATATATAGAAACAAAACAGACCACTATTTTAAAAAAATGCTGCGAGTAAAAAAAGAAATGTAATGGCATATTCAAAGAGTAATTAAAGACTCTCTTATGAAAGTAGAAAGCCAAGAAGAGTTTGAGAGACTTTCACACACAAAATATTGCACAAAAATTACATGAACCCATTTTCATCCACATTTGTGAGCCATGTGACTTCCCCTGAGATTTAGTTTGGCTTCTCCATTTAAAGCATTACAGATACTGAAAACTGAGGACTAAAAATTTGGCTTGCTATCAAACCTAAGCCTCACTTTAGATGGTGCAAGAGAAACCAATAGAATTGGACCTCACTTAACTCATTCCAGTTTACTCAGTTACTGTCACCATTAGAAATGGCTTCGTATGCCAAAACCCATTAAGCCCGATGGAGCCTGATAAAGATGCTTGCAAAGCTGAAAAACTGTAAAACTATCAGCACACTGTGCACAGGCTGAATGACTGAAAGGACAAAAGATATCCAGGAACTCAGGTTTGTTTTTCTTTTCTGTTCTTGCTGTTCCAGAGATCTGGTCTTATCTTAGATACTTGTAAGTGGCATGAAGATCACAAAAAGCATTAGCATGAAATATGCTATCAACTGCTTTGTGATCATGGAGCTAGACTACAGGCAATGTAAACCCTGATAGCTGTTGGCATTGGTGTTGCTACTCCTGTTATTCTTTCACAGTGAGTATTTTGCTGCATGCACAAAGCCCTGTCGGCTCCACAGTTTAGGTGTAATAGAGGCTTAAGATATTCTGGAGAATATGCAAGAAAGCCCCCAGTAATTTTAGCCATGTCCTGTGGAAGAAATTTGCCCAAGGGAAAAAGCCTATTTTGAGATTGTAATTTTTTCCTGGAGATTAATGAAAAAGATGGAGAGTCTGCTCAGGAGTTTCCTCACTCCCCCGGGCACTGCAGGAATGGCCATCACAGTAACTCCAAAGATGACTTCTCTGCTGCAACAAATGTAGATCAACAGGAAAAAGCTACTGAAATTACAGGTAGTTATTTTCGCAGCTACCACAAAAGCCCCTTAAATTAGTTAGGTGGTGAAGAGGAGAGTGAATGCAGGCTAAATGGTTATTAATTTGACTTTCCCTGAAAAACACAGTTTATAATTACACCTGAATGAAACTTGCTGTCAAATCTGCAGCGACACTGAACTCACTTGGTAACCACTTTCACGATGTGTTCAGTTTCCAGGTCAAACTGTCAGCTGATGTAAACAGATGGAGTTTCCATGAAGTAAAGGGGCCTCTGGCAACTCATCCCTGATAAAGGTTGGGCTTAAGAGTTTTTTCAAAAATTATTGAATCTGCAGGTCTTTTAAATGAACATGCACCTTGTCCCAAACAAAATCTGACAGATTATAATTCAGCTGCAAGCTCACTGAAAACCTACCCCGTTTAACGTGATTTTCACCTGAAACCCTCAGTACCTTCCGTAATTTTTTTGATTGAGACTTGGGGCTCATTTGAATTTAAGATTCAAATTGTCAGCCTAAAAGGAGGATAAATCGCATGAACAGAAAACAAAATTCCAGGTATAACCGGGTGTGAGTCCAGATCATAACCTCAGACCAGCAGATGGTGAAATGTCAAGAGGCTGCTGACCCCGTGCCAGCAGCAGGACCCGCAGCACCCGAGCCCCCTGCCTCCGTACCAGCCGTGCCTTTGCATTGCTGGTGGCTTTTGGGTGTGTTGACTAACCCGCTTGGTTTTGTAAGATCTTCTCGCACGTTTGCCCTCTAACGCATAGCTACAGGCTGATGGGAAGCTATTAAAAAACGTGACACAAGACTTTATCTGGATGACGCGGTGAGAGGGTGACTGGTTTTCCTCCTGTCCCTCTCGAGTTCATTCCAGTGCACAAGATAAAGGAGGACTGGACCCACACCTGAAAGCGCATTACATAAATAAAGGCACAATATAATACCCCACAGAAATAAATTATCTTTTCATATAAAAATCTTCTAAAGCCCATTTCCAGAAGAGTAATAGAGCTGCCAGTCCAACACCTGCAGGGTTGGAAATAATTTACTTAGCCTCGCTGACTTTTAGGCAGGTTCTTCGTTTGATGAATGGCCCAATTAAACATCTGTTAATCACGATGTTATCTCGGGGTGAAATACCTACTTCTCCCATCCTATCTTCCTGCCAGACACATCGGGTAGCCCCCGATCCCGCCAGCGAGATGATTCTGAGGGCTCGAAGGAGCGGGCCGGGGCGCGGGGCCGGGGGCGGCCCGCCCTGAGGAAGCGGCTGGGAGGCCTGTGCCTTGCGCCGCCTTCCCTCCCTCCCCCTCCGCACAACCTCCCCGTAACCTCGGGCTCCTGAACCCTCGTGTACATTTTAGGCCTTGATAATAAAGCAACATCTGCAAACTTACAAGTGCTTTACTCGAGTTAATTGAGTAAATTGAAGCAAGATGCGGTGCAGGGGTGATCTATGATCCCAGGTTGCGGGCCTAGAAGGGAGACAACAGATTTACTGCGAAGACAGTGGGCGGCCTTTTGTTCAGGCCCTGGTTCACGGGAAGTTTGAGGTCAGGAGGGATTAAAATATCTTCAGAAACAAATGGAATAATTTGGCTGAAATATAAGGCACACTGTGCCAGCTCATGCCAGGAAACCCGGGGTGATTTATGCGCCTTCAATCCAACACATTTTTCTGATATCTGCCCCATTAGCTTGAATTTATAGATTATTGGGAGAATACGTATCCTCGCCTCTCCTTTTCTGACATGTTTGTGCTCTGGGGAGCACTTCCAAGCATTGCAAAATCAATAAAGCGGCCCGTTAGCTTGCATTCACAAGGGTGAACGCCTGCTCCGCTTAAATCTCAGGGGTAAAAAAGAGAAAAAAGAAGTACAAACCAAACCAAAGCCCTAACCTCCCATTTACTGCACTTGTTTGGGAATTACTTATTAAAAAAGACATTAAACAGGTAATGCTCTTTCTCCCGTAATCTGTACAAGTCATTAAGTTTAAGCACAATTCGCCACCTTGAAGCAATTGGATACATCGTAATTTGTTTTATGGTCTCGCAGATGCAAGGTATTTGCGGAGCTATAAATACATAAAAGTGGTTTATACGAGCAGCCCGGACCCCGCGCGAGCCAGGAAAGGAGAACGTCGCCCGCTTTCCCCGCTCGCATGCACACACACGCGTGCACGCTCATGCACTCTATCTGTTTATATTATTTTTTTAAAGCCTGGCTCACTTTTAGCGGGATATATTGTCCCTTTTGTAGTTTCTCTGCTGCTTTATTAAATCCCAAATTCCTTACAAAACTGTACAATTTTAATAACACAAATCCATGCAGGTCATAAAGCTGTCGAAATGTACATAGCACCAGCCGTGATCAGCTGCGGTGATATCATCAACCCTGATTAGCTAGAGCCCGTCACACGACAAGGTTTTATTACAAGTGTCATTTACATTTTTGACAGTTTTACAAGGCTTAATGGCTTTGTATTCAATACATTGTGTTTCAAGGAAACTGACAGTTCAGGGTATCTTGTAAATACGATGCTATGGCATTTCCTCAGAAGCAACGCTCAGGAAAAATCAAACATCCAGAATTCCTATTGTAAACAGGGACTTTTCCCTAAAAAAAAAAGAGGTCGCCCGAGCCAAAATTTAAGTCCAAGAATCAAAAAAAAAAACAAGAAAAAGTATTTTCTTCGGTCAGTTCTTTCTTTAATATCGAGCTACGTATGTCTTGTAACATACTGAAAGTTTTTGTAGCCAAAGCATTAACAGTCACTGAACAACCTGAGACACGTTCCCTGCAGAAATTAATGGGGAAATGCTCTTTGCAAAAGTTTCCTATGAAAACCTGATTTATTGTTTGCTTTTCTTACAAACAAAAAGCGCTGCCAGGGGGCATTAAAATATTTCTGAACTTCTTTACCAGGTTCGTACCTATTTTTAATCTCGTGAGAAAGCCTTGCCTAAACTGACCATTTCTCACATGGTTTTAATCAGAAATGAGGATGAAATTGGCAGTATTACCTGTTTCTACTTGGACTTGGGGGTTCATTCGGGCCCAAGACAGAGGTTTTCAGATGGAAACCTCCTAAGCTTTGAATGGCAGTAAGTCAAAATCCAGAGAGGAATCTGTCCTTATGGACATAGCCCAGTTATTTCAGAAATTAAAATGAATCTCCCAACCTGAAAACCACCTTGATGTGAAATACATAGGCATTTGCACCACAAAATCCAGAGCAGACTGACCATTTAAGCCCTCTGCATCAAATGTAAGTTTTCCCCAGCACAAAGTATCTCTTTACACATGTAATAGTTCTCCAACTGATTATATTTGTGCAACCTATTATTTACTATATAATAGTATATTTCTATTTCTTATTCACAGATGTATTTCATTCACTGCTGTTCCTGTGCCAATTTTGCTACAACATGGCACTAATATCCCTTATCATTTACACACACAGGTTTTATTATTTTGATTATATCACCATAATAAAAATGATTCGGCCTCTTTATGGTACGGCCTTTTCTTTATGAGGTGACCAGTATGAATTTACTCAAACCAGTAAAAGTTATACCATTACGAGTGGAAGGAAGGCTTTTGCTGATATGACTGAAGACACTCTACTTATTAACTATTTAGGATAAAACAATAACCAGTGGCAAAACAGTATTGCTGAATGAAATTGCAACACCAGCATAAAGAATTATTTTACTCTGGGCCTTAAAAGTTAAAAGGCTGATGTTGCTTCTTTCTCCAGCTTGATCTGAGTAAGACACTAGAGCTACCCCAATGCTTTTTGAGTGTATAGTTCCTTAAATTCTTAATTAATTAAGAAAAAATAATTCCATGTATGATAACTTACCGTCTTTGCTGATATCAGGGAGGAGTAAGGGAGGTGCTGTCTTGTTTTGCCACATACACACACGAGTTTAAAATTTAGACAGTTTCTAGAGATTATTCTGGCATATCTCTGCATTACCACGGCCTTTTCAATCACGGTACTGGTGACTTAAAAGCGGGCCAGTCATTTGATTCACCCTAATTCTACGTACATTATTTTCATGGTGTCCGTAGCCCATATGCAGGTGATCTGCTGAACTGGTAGTTCCCAAAGCAAAATTGCTACAGTGTCCATAGAAATTATCCCCAAATACTGTAAAAGTACAAGAGGGAGACGAGTATTTGGGATAAATCATGGTAGAGTACTTTCAGTAAAGTAGATCCGTCATCGCTTGCCCAGTGGAGCTTGCAGGCTGTTGCTCCTCCTGTTCCTTCCCTCCAGGCAGTGCTTTCTCCTAGAAGGAACTACAGAAAGGCTAAAGGTAATTTATGTTATTCTGGAAGGTTCCCCCCTTGCGTCACACACTCCATGGAGCCCACCGCCACTCATCCCCTTCCCAAAGTGACTCCTTCCTAACCAATGTCTGGCCAGCCACAAGACAGCTAAGGGATTTTCACCCTTCCAATCTGTCATTGAATCCTTTGTTGGTGCTGTAAAAAAGTCACTTTGACCCAATACAATGATTTTCTTGATGGAGACCTGCCAGCTGCCAGCTGTAGAGAAGTTACTGGCATAGATTCTTCCGGCCCAATGCCTATGGTAGCTCCATCACTTTTAGGTTGGTAAGAGGGAAGGGAGCAGCCAGACCCCAAACCTTGTTGGGTGTTATACGGGATGTGGAGGAGCCATTTGCAGGAGTGGGTTGCTCTTTTGCCCCCTCCTACCTCCTCTGCCGGCACGTTGCCATTGTGGCTAAAGGACCCCTTTCATGGGTTGCGCCCCAAGCAGACAGACCTTCCTCCTGCCCATGGCTGCGCAGCCCAGAGCCAGCGTCAACGGCCACCGCTGCCTCAGCAGCAGGTTGTGGATGGGCTGTTCTGTATTAAAGTTTAGAAATGAAAGTGAAAGCACATGTGAGACCTGCTGAACAGAACAGCAGAACCGGAGACTTAGCTGTATGCCAGAAGCCACAACCAGATAGAAATCACAGGTTAGTCAGGAAATTACTTGCATTTAATTTGGGGCCACGTCTCCTGGGAGGAGGCTGCCCTTTTCCTGTTGTGCAGCAATGTTGCCCCTGGGTATAATTTGCCTTTTTCATAAGCAAGGGTGCTATCTCCTCCCTCCTCAAAGAGACCTTTCAAAGCCAGCTGAGGAGAATCAAATGTAGCATATTAGCAACAGGACAGCGGCAAAGTCATTATAAATTGACTTCCTTACTGTGAGCTTCAGTAATCTGGATGTATTACTAGCATGATTCTGCAATAAAACTGAAGCACCTTGTTCCTCCACTTGAATTAAAAATGCCTTCTCCTTACCACTTCAGAGAGGTAAGGCGTGCTCCCATCTTGCGGGGTTGAGGTGAGGCGCCAAGTGCACATGTCTTCTTTGCCTTATGAATGTGCCCAAGGGAGCGATCCTTTCCAAGCAGGCGTTGATGTGGTCACAGCACGTAGACCACTCTGCAAGTCCCACAAGAAGAGCAGCAGACTCCATCTTACTTCCTTCCACTTCCAGGTCCGCGGTGGGTTGCAGCAAGTGATGGCACTACAACTGCCACATCGCTGCATTTCCCTCCTCCCAAAAGGAGACTGCCTCAGCAGCTAAAGAGGTCATGTCTGACAGCTGTAATTAAAAGCTGGAGCAAAAGTTGATGCGCTGCTGTGGCTCCCAAATTTCCCAAGCGCTGCAGCTTGAGGTCCTTGGTTGGACACATGTTGACTGCAGTCAGTGAGGTTGCTTGTGCCAGTGACTCCGTAGCAGAGCCAGGGCTGGGGAAGTCATCTTAAAAATGGCTGGGATGCTGTAAGGTAAAGCATCTGTCAGTTTTTCCCCTTGTTTTTTTTTCTCTCACTTTCCACACAAACAATGGCAACTTTTACAAGCATGTGTCTGCCATAAAATGAGGACTCACTGTAAAAATAATGTTTCATTCTGAGCAAATACGCTTTTAAAAGTGCATTTTTTTGCAGGGCACGGTTTTTTAACAGTTCTTGGCTCATGCTTCCAGAGATTTCATGTAAAATGTTACCCTGGATCAAATGCAAAAATTCTTAATAAAGTTATGAGTTTTCCTCCCTTCTTAGCTTAAATTTAAAAATTAATGGTTATGCTTAAGTATAATTGCTATTCCTATTCAAAATGCTTTGCTACCACATCTGAATTCTCTGTACAACTTGTTCTGACCAATTGTTCAGTGCCAGCAACTTCATATTTTTCAGCCTTTTGGCAATTAATGACTCTCACTCTCCCTGACTCCAAAATTAATGACTTGCATCACATCTGCAATGTTGATTTTTTTTTCTTAAGCTTTCTGGTATCACTGACTGTGGGCACCACCTCTTTCCATTTTGCACAACCTGAGCTATCCAGCAGCGCAGCCTCATGAACATGGCACGTCCACCCCAAAGAATCAGCGCTCCTCTGTTCCCAGAACTCATCAGAACATCTGTAAATAGCAAACTAATGAAATAAATGAAACAGAAGCAACCAAAACAAACCCACCAGTGCAGGAACTGCAGCCTGGCCTGCCTCGAAGGAGTTAATGAATTCCAGTTTGGTATAAGTTTGGATAACTAAGACTTTCCCATGGCAATAAAAGTTCATATTAAACTCAACTGGTCTTGGTTCCTCAGGCCTCACACACTCTCTTTTTCAAACAAAACTACGGGATGCTGGTGGGAGTTTTGCCACAGAGTCAGGGTAAGGAGAGCCCTTGATGGATGTGATCCCACCTCAGGTGACAGGGAGTGCTCTGCCAGAGCCAGCTGCGGGATCAAGCCTACTCTGTGTCTCTGGGACTGGGCTCAGGTAACATCAGCCAGATAGGTTGGGAAGAAACATGTAGCCCCTGTATTTCCTAAACTGTGTTTTTCACATATGCCTAAGAAAATCTACTTACAATATTAAAACAGTGTAGACCATAAAAAGTTAGTTGACTACCAGAAGATTTAAGCCCTCGCCTAATTGAAAATATCCTGTTAGCTGTGAATCTGTGGGGGACAATTTAAAATAATTCTGGAAAGTAGTGTTTCCTGGGGTTGTAATGTGGAGTTTTTCTTTTCTTCTTTTTTCCTTTACCATTACTTTTCTGTTTTGGCTTTTTTTTGTTTAAAGGGTGAATTAACGTCTGCAGGTTTCAGCAATGGCTTGTTTTTAATACCATATACTGTCACTTCTATTAAAATGAAGGAAAAAAAAAAAACAAGATTACAATTTTTATTTTCCCCCTTTGTCTACAATGTGTGTAAAGAAAAGTGACCGAAAGGCGAGGTTAAGAATAGTTCCTTTTTTCAAATCTATGTTGATTGAATTAAAATGTTTGAATTTTATTGAACAGGGAAAAAGAGATTTTTAAAAGCCTATCTGTAGCCCCCTATAAAAGCATTTTTTTAAATAAAACTTCTGTTTAAAAAGTATGTTATTAGCAGTATATCCTGTGCTGCATATTAATAAAACAATGGAATTTTGTATTTCTTTTTCTCATAAATTACATAATTCAAACCTTAAAACACCTTTAATGAACACTGACTCGGCATGTGGCACTTAATAAAACTGGGCTAAACTCGTTTTCTGCCTGACAGGCTACCAGTGGAGAATGTGCCCTACAAGTAAATGATTAAGAGGCAGAAATCTTTTCTGGACTACTATTAAACACTTCAAAGATTTTCAAAGTCAGATAAAATGAAAAGCAAATGTGTTTCACTGCCTCTCAAATACCTCAAATGTTTTAGCAGGTGCAAGCAATGAAACCTTCTGTAGTGACAGCACTTTAGGGTCTGCAAAGTGCACCCTACTGAATTATGGGAAAGCAGGGCTTACTTCGTAAAAATTCATGATTTTAGATGAGGAGAGATGCGTGTCCTTAATACCCATCTACATATGTAGCACAGAAGGAGAGTCCCATAGTGTCTCCCAGTGTCACAGGCTTGTCTTAACCCTTGCTGGTACTGAGGGACTGTTTAATGTTGGGTTTCACAGCCTTTAACCCTTGCAAGCTTTGTCTTTCTTTTAATGCATCAACAGAAGAGTGGGCAGATAGTCTCTGCTCTGCATTGTTTGTGCTCCAGCAGATGCAGCAGTCCAGGAAAGGAAAGTCCAACCAGCTGGGAAGAGTAGTCCCTGGGAACCAGGCTGACCTAGATGCTTGCCCTTACAGCAAGGCACAATTAACTCTTACCTAGCTTTAGCCACATTGTTCAGTCTCCTTACGCCTCAGTTTCCCCCATGCAAATGCTACTTGCCTCATGGGCTGTTACATGTACTTAATGGCATGAAGCTCGCAGGTATTAAGGAAATAGTGCTGATAGTCCGGCTGGATTTGTAAGTGGCACTTGCAGACTAAGATGACTGAAGAAATTTCTTTAATATTAATTTCTCCGGCATATAAAGAAAGGTCTACACATATTAAATAGTTGTAGCTGCTTTGAACTTTCTCTTCTAGGGAACTGTAAATGAAAGTAGGGCTTATAAAAGCAAAGATAGGTACCATCTGGGCGGGTGCTGGTAACTGCTCTCAGGCTCTGCCAATTTACCAGACCATATACCTCAATCTCGGGCTGTAACTACTTGAATTTGGATTCAGGAGGATTTTATCAGATGGTTGCATGGGTTTTGAGAGCCGGACTAATGGTCCCTTTCTTGTGCAAGTTTGTTATGTTCCCTTTGATCGTGCTTTATTTTAGCAATTAGCTGACAAGTAGTTTGTGAGGATTAGTAAATGACTAACACAAGCTAAACGTGCTATGGACCAGAATATTATGGGCTATATGTAATGAGATGAAAAGCAGGGTAGTTTTAATTAAACTACTGTTGAATTCTGCAATGATTCTGCATTTTTTTTAGAAGGTATATTTATACATTTCACTTTAAATGCAATGTAAATATGTTGATTTGACTTGCACCCTAAATGGGATTGTATGGCTGGAAAGACGGATCATTTTTTCCTGGGCTGCTGAGAGGATATTTCCGTGTCTGCATCTCCAGCCACCCCACACCAAGCCCGGCTGCACGGTGTCTGTCCTGCCCTGAACAAGTTCTCTGGAGGTGGCTGCTCACCTGCCTACCACATCCCAGGGGCTTAGCAATGAAAAATCTGAGTGTATTAACGAACCCCATAATAAACCCAAACTCTGTGCATTGTGCTTAGGAGGCAGAGCTATTGCAAGCACAATACTGCACAGAGAAGGGGACCTTCAGTAAGTGCCGTTACAAGAGGGGAAGATCACAGATTTAATAAAACCTCATCCCACTACTCAGCATCCGTGGAATCTATTTACCTTCATGTCAAAGTGCTGAAGGAAGTGTCCAGCATAAACTCCCTGATGGATAATAACATGCATGATTAACTTTAAACCCCCCCTAACATTACTACACAAAGATCTACACTTACCCGTAGTGTTATGGTGGAAACTTTTACATGATCAACAGCTTGACATCCAATGCTGTTTCCCACAGCAGCTGCAGCTTCACCCTTTATAACTTCTATGGAAGGATGGAGTGGCAGTAATTCCTCTGTTAGGACATCTCTGAGTGCGTGGATAGGAGGATGCACAGTGAAATCACATTACGAGCACAACTTTATTGAGTTGTGCAATAATAGAACCACACAAACAGTCCAACATTAAAATAAATTCACAGAGCCTGACATTATGGAAGCTGAGAACAAATGTTTAGCCATGTAATCCATAAAGAAAAATTAATATAATATATAAAATAATCCAGATCAACTGAAAATATTTATGGGCCAGCCATGCAGCTGGTGTAAATCAGCACAGCTCCACTGAAGTCAATGGAGCGCCACCAGTTTTAGGCATATGAAGATCTGGCACCCAAGTACTTGGGATTTTCAGCAAGAAAAACAGAGCTACTTCTCCTGTGGATTTGATGATTGAACCTCTGTTTAAAAGGTTGTGTTCTGAAATTCTGAATCAAGAAAACCGCATATTACATTTTGGGTTTCAAACAGCTTTTTTCTGGCTGTGGAAACGTTTAATTCATCACAGTTGGCACCGAGTATTATCTGAGATAGTGTAATGGAAACTTTTAAGGACTGATGAGGTTTTTAACTTTTTACATGTGTATTTACCCTTTCTGGCTTTTAATACACAGACAGGATTGTAGGGCATAGGACTCTGATCCATGTTCCATAACATTCAGGAACAGTCTTTTTGTTAGTATCCAAGAGCTCTGGGTCATACTCCTGGTCAGCCAGACACTTCCAAGCTGTACATATATGTATATCTCATGTACTGTCTATATTTATTTTGTGAGATGGGAAAAATTAACATGCCTACCATTTACTGAGATGTTTGCACATGAACATTACATCACACATTTAAATAAATACAGATGCATTTATTTTAGCATGTGGCTATCCAGACGTCTATGCTTGCCTGGCATACATCTGGATAACTGAAGCATACTATTTCCACTTGTTTATAACTCCTTTCTTTCTGAACCAATTTTTTTTCCAACTTATCCAAGCCCACATTTCTCACTGGAGACTACATGCCAAGATTGAGCTGTTTTCAGTTACCCTAGCACAAGTTTAACATCTGAAACAATTCTTTAAGCCTGCTCAAAACCAACCATATGGATTTTTACCAAACTTTCCAAAAGCTAGAAAAGTATCAGCCTAAAGGAGTAATTTTTTTTTTTTTTTCCTGGAAATTCATAAAGGGGCTTAGAAAGGAAGCACCTCTTTAAGTAGCAAGTAACAGTCAACTACCAGCAAATTATATTCAAGAAGGTCTAAAAGTGTATTTCTGGGCAAACGCATGTCCTGCTGTGTCCTCTTATGTCAGCCAGCTTGGGTAAATTCTGAGTTCAGTCTCAACACAGGTAAGATCCATAAGAGGGTCTTTTAACACTTACGTTGAAACTCTAAGTTAGAATTTGGTCTCAACTTTTGCCATGCTCTTAGAAAGGTCTTTCAACCTGGGACACCCTACCAGTAAGTCAGTGATGTGTCTGGTAATTCTCCTGAAGGAGCAAGGTTAGGACACATGGGTTTTCAATCTGGTTGAAATCTGGAATGAGAGATCAGCTCTGCCATGGCAGGAAACTTGGAGACTGGCTCTGAATTCCCTTCTCAGTGTTACAGGCTGGTACAGAAGCATGAAAAATGTAGTGTGTGTTCAGGCTCAGCTAACGGAAAGTGCAAACAGAGGAGCCTGAGCAGGCAAGTCTGTCAACCCAAGCCCATCCGCTGGCTCCTGAAAGAAGCAATGTAGATAATTTCCATATGGCATGTTCCTATTCTAACAGGCTTCAAGGGTTGAATTTTTGGAGCTCTCTTTTAAGATATGAGAGTCTTTTCTTAATCAAGCAGTAGAAATTAGGTTGTACCCCTCTTTATTCTGTGACAGCAGCAGATAGTGCAAAGTCATTAGGAAGCACTAGCAAAGAACAATTTACAGCCAATCAGGGCTCCACCACGGCTTCTGCCCAAACAGGTCTACACACCAAAAATCACTGAGGTTTGGGCTGCTGAGCATGACGAAGGATGACACACAGTCCCCCCTTGTTGAAGCATACGCTAAACTGGTGATGATCAAGCAAGGTAAGAGTATGTCAGGGCTCTGCTCTCACCACAGCTTTTGCTGGCTTTGCTTTTGTGAGCCTTAAGTTGTCGGTGTTCCCAAGAGAAACTTCACAAGCAGCAAATGTAACAGCAGGCGTAAGCGGTATTTTAAGGACATAGGTGACAGTGAAACACTATCCTGGCTTTCCTCCCCATTTAGTCATGCTTTTCATTCCACCCTTGCTTGCAGGTGACATGAATTTGATTATCCCAGCTACCCAACCACCCAACGAAAAACAGCAGTTCCCATCCAGAAACAAATCAGCATGAAATCAGACAGTTGACAGTGGTTTCTCAGCAACTCCCTTTAATGTTACACTGGGGACTGGGTTACCTATTCAAATCAAGCTGAACTGACACATCTGACCCAACTGAGCATCACTATGTTTGCATTCATCCCATCCAGTCCTTTCATGTTTTCAGATTATCGTGGCGGTGGGAGGGAAACTTGAGGTGTTTAACAAATACTATTATTTTATAAGCTTCTGTTAAATAGTTAGACAAATATTCTGTAATCCTTCAGGCTCATCTTAGGTCAACCACATAGTTAATGAACAATGATAACAAATGAATAAGTTGAAATAGAAGCTTTGGGGAAAATGCCCCATCCCTTCATCACACGCCTGTGTGCACATATGCACAGAGTCTGTTAAGCATTTACATTTTGGTTCAAACTTATTTGCCACACTCAAGAAAAATAAATTTACCGCTTTTAATAAGAGGATTGAAACCAAAGGGCATTTAATCTTTCATGATCAACAATAATATGTAAATGCTAGAATATATTAAATCTACTTATAGCAATCCCTCATTACATGGGCTGTGTTTTCTTCGCTAATGAATTGCAAGTTTAAAAATACATTGTTACAAAAATGTTTGTAAAAATCTGCTTTACTTTTCAAACGTTTCACAGTATAAACTGCTGGTGTTTCACATTTTTTTACAATTCAAGCTTTAAAATTATGCAAATATGTCTTAGCTGAAACACAGAATTCCTGCATTCGGAATTATAATACAATAGCAGAGCAGACCCTCTTTTTCTAAAACCATTGTTTTTCCCAGCAAAGGCAAAAATATATGGCAAAGTATGCAAACACAGTACTATGGAGACACCAAACAGTTTACATCTTAATGCACCGATTAAACAGAATACCTAGAAAATGTAAATGACTGCATTTCCATGCTAATATTGTAATGCTTAGTTCTCGTTTTATACTGTGCTCAGAAGAATGACAGGCATCATGCAGAAGAAGAAATACAAGCCTCTGTCATTAATATCTTACAAAAGCCCCGGCCATGCAGATGCAGGTCAAGATTGAGCAGCTTTATTCAGGTGAGTCCCTTCAGATGTTGCCTTCCTAAAAACCCTGCATGTAGATCGTGATGGCAGAAGCAAGAGAGAAACCTGCGAGGTCATCATTCAAGAAAGGGTTTTTTTTCTCTTCCTTTTAAATATTTCCCTCTTCATTTCTGCTTTTTGACTTGATATCCTTTTATGCAGATGGGGTCATTTTTTCCCAGAATTGTGTAGGATTTTAGGCACCTAAACTGTTGCCATCGTCCTGTCATCTTTTCATTGTCAAGAGACAAAACCCTGTGCAGCCCTGGAGAAATTTAAGGGAAGTATTTCTCAGCGAGGTCCTGATGCTGTAAGGTGCTTAGCATCAGATAGGACTGGGGCCTCAGACAGAACCTATTCTGGTTTTAAGTGGTCTGCAAAGGACACACTTTGCCTGAAATTTATTCCAGCCCAAGATTGTGAACATAGCATACAATAGATGGATTGGTGTAAAACTATCCCAGATAACTGCTCATACATCTTTCCTATGTCAGTGAAATTTGCCATGATGTGTTCAAAGCCAAGAGGCATTATTTGTGCTGTCCTGGATCTGTTAAGGAATGGCAGGGGGAGGACAGAGATACTTAGGGATTTAAAAGCAGAGAGAACTCTATGAAAGAGATAAAAGGAGTCAAATGAACAAACCCTATTTGAAGTCCTTAAAGCATAAGAAAAGAAAGTATTAGACTTACCACATAGGGAGAGCTGGAATTTGTGTAGCTCTGGCCCCTGTGAACTGTAGCTGCTATTTTAGGGGTGGTCTGAATGTTTGAAAAGCCAGCCTGAATTCACAAAACTTTTCCCTAGTACTTATAATGCTCTTTTTTTTTCTATAAAAGTTAGTTCTTTTTACTGTTACTGTTTTTATGAACTACATCCCAGCTGATGTATCTGTTGTCATGTTAGATATCAAGATGAGGAGAGAAGTCTATGGAAGCTGGGCAATAGAAATCAGTGAAATATATTTTATACAGTAACTGTCTGCATCTAGAACTATTTTCCTCCATCACACCAACACGCTGGGTCTTGGACAGCAGCGTTTGACTGATAATTCTCCCTGTGAGTATTTGCTACATCTTTACTACCTTCTCTCTCATATAATATACTTCTATTGTCAAAGCTTCTTTCTGCTCTTTTTCCCCCACTTTCTCTCCTAGGCAAAACCAAGCACAATATTGATTAAATCACTTTTCACAACCAATGAATTCCGGTGAGTTTGTACTTTAGTATCAAATGTTTCTCCTTTATTCAGTGTATCTAACTTTTAAAGGATCTTTTGGGATTTAATATCCACACTAAGGTCCTCACAACACTATTGTTCATTTCAGGTTGCCAGCATTGTAGATCAGGGAAGAGCTCAAAAGATATTGTTTGCTGAGCTGCCTTTCAGAGGCTTGTCTTAACCCTATTACTGTATAATAAGGCAAATCCAAATTACTCTGTTCCCTGCACTTTACAACATTTTGCTAGAAATCTGATTATACAATGCTGACCACGCAGATTCTGAGTGTTTCTTATCTCTCGTCAACTACAAACGCGTTGAGGAAAGACCTTCTATTTACAGTAGTTTGCCAATTGTACTGTGTGTCCCAGACCACAGTGTAGGAAAACCTGCAGAGGAGAAAATAAGAGAAAAGAGAGGGTTACTCAGATCTTTCAGACATCCCCTGTATTTCCAGCTCACTCAACCGGTTTCCCAGTTCCCTGCCACAAATGTATTAGAGGGTTGTACAAATGAGGGTGTCTCTAAGTGTCAGAAGGGTGGTGTGACCATCTTCTGAGTAGAAAAGTCAGCGTCTATGAACTTCAGGCCTTTCAGTGTTGCACAGAAAACAAGCCAAGTTCACAAGATTCACTTCCAACGCAGAACAATAGGCAGTTCCTGAGATAATTCACACTGGTAGCCTGTTCACAATCACATCTCACGTGCCTGTTTTTTATTAATACTATAAGCTTTGTGTATAATGTCGAGAGCAAGTATATTCCTGTGCTCCTGTATTGACCATGTGGGATTGAACTTCTGAGTGTTTGGCCTGCAGAGTTATTGTCTCAATGCTGCACACAACTTCTTCCCCAGGACTGGGAGTTTAGTATGTCCTTTGCCTCATCGGAAGATCTCCTCTGTAGACATACCTTAAAGAAAAATAGGAGGTGTCTTTCTTCCACTGCTGGGTATGGTGAATCTCTTCTAGGATGTAATATCTATGACTCACAGGTATTTTTAATATCATCCAAAGAACATGGCTATCCTTTGTGATTATGGTTACTATTGCTATTTCCACTATGCCACAGGGAAGCACTGATCCTATAAAGCCATGTTGTTTTGATGTTGGAGATATATATACGGTAATTCTTAACAGTGACAAAATTAAAAGCAAAATATTCTTTTGTAGTTTTTCTGGACTTTTTTTCTAAATGAAATGGGCACTGGGAGTACAACATCATTCCTCCACCAGTGCAAAAGCCTGCACGTGCTGAGGTGTGCCCTGCTATACAGGAGGTAGAGCAACATAATTAGTTGCACTTTTCATGACCTAGCATGCTGGCCCTTTCCTGAATCTCAGCCAATACCTATGTATGCGTATTTGTATATTAATAATCCAACAGCAGTATTTAAAAAAAAATGGGCATAGAAAGGTAGGCACATGTGATAAGTCTGCTCCTGGAAAGGAATTTTGGTACAGTGAAGGCAGTTTGTCATATTTGGGAGATGTAAAATTGCCTTCCAACATTTTTCCCAACTACCAGTATGCCCACCAGATGAGCTACTCAAGTGACATCTAAGCCCATCTTTTGCAGAAGTAAATCTTATTTTGGTAGCAATCCGGTTGGCTGAGTATTTGCCTAATGCACAGATGTCTCAATAATTCAAGTACAGTCAATACAAAAAAGAGTCAAGGTAAATCTTTAACTGCTTTCTTATAGCACAGAACTGAATGGATAGAAAGAACAGCGAAAGGGCAACACTACCAAAGAGTGTGCTGTGGGACTAGTGTTAGGAATATAGTTTTAGGACATACACCAGCAAAGCAGGTGCAGTAATCAGATCTTCATGACTGGGACTCCCATAACAAGACAAGTATCTTTCAGGAGAGATGGTCATCCAAAGAATGACAGTAGTCTCCTTGCAGACATATCATCTGAACGCTGCATCTGCATCTGCTGTGGCTCAGGACATGCATAACAGATAGCTGAGAGCTTTGTCAATGACTCCAAATGCTCATCTATCTGAACACATTGTGGCCTGAGGACTGCCCATGATCAGAGTAAGCTCTGCAACTCCTGTCCAGAACTATTTACAATTGCTGACATGTGCAGATACCTTCCTTTGGGAAGTCTTGTTGGTTTTGAGATACTGCTCGTGGAGCTCAGTGCTATCGATCTAATGCTGTTATAAGAGTCAGACCTGTATGTTCTTAGCACACCTTTAAAAAGTGACTTATTGGGTCATTTGAGCAACTGAACCACATGAATTTAAAAAAAAATCGAATAAAGAACAAGGCCTTTCTTCTTTAACACCTATTTTATACCTCTTAAGATATTTTTGTGTTGAAAATCCATCAGGGCCATAAACCCAGCTATATCCTTATGCAACCGCAGCAGGGAATAGTGTTGCCCTTGGGAGGACCAAACAAAACAGCAGTTGTCTATCAAGGTCACCACAAAGCAAGGGTACTAAAAAAGATACCACAAAGAAGATACCACCCTTAACTATCACCTGCTGGTCCTCAGTCAAAAGTCCCCCTGGCCCAGCTGCAGTGTCAGAGCTGCGCTGCTGGTTGCATGCAGTTCATTCAGGGATCCTGTTTAACGTGGCTAGGCAGGTAGATAACATGGGTTTGAAGGAGCTTCTCTTCAGTGCATAGTCAAACTAATAATAATGTTTCAACATGAAATTGGTGGATGAATACAAGCCTGCACTTAGAGAAGAAAATATTGTTTATTTTTCTGAGCCTTAGCACATCTGTACATGCTCAATTGTATCTCATTAGCTTCATTGACCACTATTATATTTCATCTAGGATTCATAGAAACTCTTTCTTAATGATTAATCCAAGATCAAGTAATTTTTAAAAGAGGGAAATAGTTAGGGGTTTTGTTTAATTTCCAAGAACGTGAGGTTTACAGAAAACTCTTGATTCTGAAACTCACAATTTCATTGAGTGATCACACTGGAATCCCATGTGTTCTCACCCGGTAGGTATTTGTCAAGAAGCATAGCTGTGGTCACAGATGTAATCAAGTAGGCTTCCTTACAGGCATACAGTTCAAGTTCCAGCTCCGTCTCCTTCGTTTACACAAGACAGTATAGTCTGCAAGTCAATGCACAGGAACAACTAGTGAATAAACACTATATCCAAGTAAATCTCGCACAGAAGCCTTTTGAAACTCAATCTCATAGTGTTTTTCTGATGTGAGTGCCACTCAACAAGCATCACAAGTCAAGCTCTAGTCTTTGCCCTTTTAGTTTCCATGAGCAGGCTCAATAAAAGGTTCTGCAAAACACTAGATTATAGGCTGAGTAGGCTGGATGCAGCCGCCAAAGAAAGAACCTGCCGCAGTGTAGAAAGCTGCAGATTTGCTCTGATGAATGGAGCTCATAGTAATTTTTTTTTTTCAGAGTGCGAATTGAAACATTATTGTACAACTATTAGTTTCCAGGAAAAAAATGTAATTGCTTCTAGATGCTGCTCGCTGTTTTCAAGAGCTCTTTAACCTTTAACTTTTTCAGTACAAAGGAAGCCTTGCTGCGCAATGAATCTAACAAGACCATCATTTATAGCTGGCAGAGTTCATTAGTCAGTCGTAACAGTTTAATTATTAGCATTTTAATGCATGAGTGTTTAACTAGACAGAACAACAGTCTTTTCGGTATGGCACGAGACTTCTTAAAAGAAAACTAATTAATTGGTGCTATTGTTTATACTGTGGCTCATTACTAAAATTAGACAACTAAAATTCAAGAAATTTTTGGTCAGATTTTGTCACCCATTAAATTAACATTATATTTGATGGCCTTTTCAGTGCATTTCAGCTTTAATGACAATATTTTCTATATAGAAATAAAAGAAATTTCTTGTTTTGAGTCTTAAAAAATAGTTGTGGTGAACAGGGCAAAGCCAATTTCTTCAGTTCAGTCCCCGTCTCAGAATCTGTTTTTGCTCTAAGTTGACTTCTCTCCAAGTTACCTCTGCTTCAGAACTGTCAGTCATGAGACAGGTTACTATGTATCTGAGGTAAATGAAGAGTCTGAAAATTAAAAAGCTGCATGCATTTGAAAGCCTAATATTTTACAAAGAATAGAATTTTTTTCATTAAAATGTTTTCATCAGTCCATTTTCCATTTTTTTTATAAAATGTTTGATGAAAACTTTCTCCTCTACAATTTAAAATAATTCTTATTTTCTAGAGTACACTCTCGACTTAATCCTTGTAGGAACTCTTTTTTTCCTTTTTTTATGGATTGCTGGAAATAGCAGTTGTGTGGGAGCTAGAGGTCTGAAGGGGGATCTTTAGGAACAGGTTGGATTGCTTGGGAGATCAAAGGAAAAGAATTAAAAAAATGCAGATGCTTATCAGAACAACACTTCCGGACCATCAAAAAATCTCATTTCTAACTGTGGACCAAAGAAAAATATGTGAATGTGGGTTATCTTCGTTATCTTGCATGGCAGGTTAATGGTGCTGGCAGAATATGTACTGAGAAATTCTATGGTCTTGTATCATCCCGTGGTGAGGCTGTCACTAAACAGTGTCCCTGACGCACTATTTTTATGGTTTTTATGATCTGCATATGTTGAAAGGTAACCTCTACTAGTCCTTTTCAACCTCTGCTGCACTGTGACCAACAAATGAGGTATGACACAGTTGCCTCCTTTCATCCACCCTCGTTCTGCTTTCCCTGTGATCCTTCCTTCCTCCTTCCTCTCCCTGCCCATCCATCCCTCTCTCCACTGGAGCATGATGTTCTTCATGGATTAAAGCAAGGCATTTTTAAAGCTGGAGGAGCACTGGTTTGCAGCATTTTGATGTGGAAAAGGGAAGTGTGCAGATAGAATGGCTAATTTTTTTCTTTTTTAATCCTAAGCACCAAACTGGTTTAGATTAGTGATCCTACAATTGCACACACCATGATTTGGCCCCTGATGCATCTGCCCATGATCCAACATTATGTCTTACCCCAAGGGCAGTGACTGGCTTCTGCAAATTATGGGGTGCCCTGCATACTGGTAAATAGGAGGATTTCAGGAGCTGACCCCTCAGTTAGTTACTTCTCCATAATCTGACAGGTGATGGTGCACAGCAAGAAAAGTTTTGCAGAGTCTTAATGGAACTGTGGGGCGATATTAGCGGCGAGGAAATTTTTTTAAGATTTCCATATAAACTCTCTGTCTCTCTGAGGCATTCCTGTTTTGTGGATGATGAAATGTGTTGCAACAAGATTTAAAGATCATTTAAAAACCGTCCCTTCTTACAATTTATTGCAGGCAGAAGTGTTACATCATATTTACAACGTTAAATTAGAAGCTCCAGGTTTTACAGAAGGAAGAAATACCTATTTGTTTCTAGCGTATAATGACACCTATCCAGTTTCACTGACATTTTAATAGTACTCAGTAATTTTAACAGGATATTTAAAATCAGAAATAAACATTTGCTGTGGAAATGCCTTTTTCTCAACATTTCCAGACACAATGTGTCTTTAGTCAGACAAAGGGTTTTTATTTTCAAGGAATGGTATTTCAGAGCTGGAAATGCCAGCTCCCTGGTGCTGAGGTGTAGTTTCTGGAAGTCTCTTCCAGATGTGAGGCTTTAAGGAATTAAGTTATATTGGGAAAATGGATTATCCCTAGCGGAGAGCATTTTATCACCTCATTAGCTTTAAGAAGCCCAGGTGAGAAAGAAGAGTGGAAGAAAGAGATGTTACTACAAAACGCTTCAAATCACAAAACAACAGGGAAAGACTGTGACAGATAATACACTGATACCACCGTACAGTCTATCTCCAAGTTACGTATGATTAATACATTATCATTTAATCAAGTGATCGTATGAAGAACAAAAAGACAGAGCAAGCCTGGATTGTCCCTCCAGTGCGCTGAGTAAAGCAATGGTAACGTTTTGATAGCAGAGTGACCTGTATAACCAGCCAGCTTGCTGACAAAGGAATGCCACCTGAGATCTGCGACGTGCATTTTTTATGCTATTTCTGCAGTTGTTTTTCTTGATTACTGCTTCCACTGTCCATCTGATTGTGCTTTGCCTCTGTGTGTGTGTGAGAGAGAGAGAGGAGAGTGTGTGTTTTGTCCACATCATCAGATTTGAGCTTGCCCTCTGGGGATATCAATGCCCTAATTAGCACATCAGTATTATGCAAAAGGTAGAAGCATTTCTGGTTCCCTTTAGACACAGAGGGCTTGCTTATCCTACACAGCCTTGTCTCAGAACAAGGCAATTTTGTTCCTGGTGTAGCTGGTTGGTGTCCCCTCCCTGTGAACGGGACACTCTTTCCTCTTGGGAATTCCTCTTGAGTTTTAAATAAAGTGTCAGCCTGTTTTTCTATAACCCTATTTACGTCTGTGCCATCGTTTGCTTGCTGCTGGAGTCAAGGCTACAGGCAACACAGGAAAAGAGACTCTGGCACACAAAGATCTGTAAAATACACTGCTCCTCCGTAGATTTTACCTGTATGCAAGGGAGAACTGAGGGCGCTTGCTTCCGTGCCGGAGCTCCAGATGTTAAAGCATGGTTAAAAGCTTGTTAGGGTTGTAAAGAAAAACACTGCGAAATCATAAAATGTCAGATGTAAGGCTCATTTTTAAATTTAGCCTTCTTTAAAATAATTATAACAGTGTAGGTAGCTTTTAATTACATAGCCATGATCTGTTTTTCCTAGATGTACGCGTGAGTGAGAGTAACTCTGTGCACATATACAGAGCTATGCAGTCTGGGAGAGCATATATTAAACCCCTTTTTCTTACCCATAAATAGAGATGATTCCAAACCAAAGCCCTAGCTTCAAGCTAGCTATGGACCTTAGGGAATTCAAAATCAGAATCTGGATTTGGATCTGAATTTAGCAGCTTAGGCCCATCTGCAATAAATACATACAGGATGAAATGTAGATAACTGAGATATAAGGCTATATAGACTTCAAAGTGGCTCTGATAAAATCATGATAACCACAAGAAAGAAGTGGCGTGTGATCTCAGATGAGATATCCCCGCGATGTCTATACAGCTTAATTTTCCCACATTGTGTCCTTTTATCTTCAATGGATAAAAGGTGAATTATTATTATTATAGGCAGTGGAGTAGTAATGCCTGTTATTCAGGTTGTCTAACACTTTCCATCGTTCCCCCTCTAGTCACCCGCTTATAACTTCTGCAGACTTTAACCTTTCGAGCTGAAGTTTCCCATACTTGGCGTTTGCCTCAGGTTGAATTTGATCGAGAATAGGTATTCTGCTTTCAAGACTGTAGCAACAGTGCCGGCAATAAATCATGTCAACATTTGCCTCTGCCTTTGTAAACTGTCATTTTAAGATAGCTGGAGAGAGGACAAGGGAGGGAGCAAACAGACGACTTTAAAAGTCTGCACCATCATACCCACCTTATCGAAAGAGCGATCATGTTAAATCTTGAACAACAGAAAGTCAGACAGCAGGTGGGTGGGAGATGAAGGAGAAAAATGGCATTTCTCACATGATGGCACCTGTGCTTCCCTTCTCAGAGGAGCAGCCCCCCTCCTCAATACAGTAATCCACCTGCTTTAATATCTGCAGGATTCAGCTTTCACATAGCAATGCAAAAAATAAAAGAGGTGGAAGCCTGAGAAATCTGCACAGCCTGAGAACTGTCCCACATTCCCCACCCAATCAGCAGATAGGAGCTTTGCTCAGCCAACCTGCCGTGGTAGCTGGTAATTATTGTTGTATTAATTGGTGCTGTCCAGACTAGACAGAATGTAAAAGATCCCACTGTGTCCAATAATTAATGTTTTTCCCTCACTGCAATGTCATTAATAAGGGGTTCCTCCACGAAACAAGTAATTGGATGGTTCAGCTTCATTAGGGTATTTTTAGATAAGGTTTGGTCTAGAGACATATAGGAAAGCTTATTATGTTTATTTAGACTGTATTATCTATCGCTAATATGTTATACTGATTTTGTATCTTCCGCATTCTCGGGGATTGTAATGATAAAAGGAATGCACAAATTATGATTTAAATGAACAGAAACGCTGCCTTTAATTTTATTCTATTAAAATGATGAAAAAAATGCCATCTCAAAATAAATATCACCAGTAGCCTATAAATCTCCCCTTTTCTCAGAGACACACAACGCTGTTGTCACAGGAAGACGAAAGTCAGATTTTACTAATTAGAGATGAGTGGAGCGGAGTGCTCTTGTTTTGGCAATTATCCGAGCAGCTTTTGAAACGGGAATGTGTAAACCTGGTTTTGGAAATAACTTTGAAAAGAAGACTAAGGGGCTTTTGCAGGGGTATCGTTTACACGGTCATGTATGACTTTATTATTCTGCAAAGATGCCTTGGGAATCTGACTCACATGAAAACTTGATATGCAAGTGAGCTATAGACCAGGATGTGGCGGATTTACACAGGAAACATATATGGCTAGTCAAAACAGCTCTGTTTTACCACAAAGGAGCTTTGCACATGCTTTGCAAGGATTTTATGTGGGAGCTTATTCTTGAACATAGCACATAGCCAGTTTTTCACAACCCAAAGTTACTCTAGTTAAATTTTTAGGGCAACTTAGCCAAACTGGTCCCATTCACAGCTGCATCCTTCTTAATCTCCTCACAAGTCACAGATCTCCCACTAGGACATGATAATCCACAGTTTAGTGTCTGTATTATACTTAGTGCAAACACAAGGGACCACATTCATCCCAAAGTAATTCTCTAAATATGAGAGATCTCGTTACAACAGGGACACACTTGGCCCACAGGGTGTCAGATGGTGAAGTGGACTCATCACGCAGTGCTAAATAAAAGCAAAGAAAAACATCATCAGGGAAAGTACTGAGAGACTTAGATGATTTTATTTGATCCGTATTAAGTTATTGTGTCGGTCAGCATTTTCAGGGAGTTCTAGCTGTAGAAGGGATACTGAGCCAGAATCCGATCCCAGGTATTTACAAGTGTAGAATCATCCCATTAACTCCTCACTGGGGGCAAATGAAAAAAAAAAAAATTCACCTTCTCCCTCCCTCCCAGAGAGATACTTCTTGGCCAAGAATCCTGCATATTGACAGGTCTATGCAAACAGTTACCATCAATAGTGTTTTAAAAACAAGAATTCTTATGAACACGCAGCACACATCCAGATAAATGTCTAGAGCTGCCACACTAAGTTCACCTCACACAGAAGTAAACACAGCTCCAGGAAAGTCAGCCGATCATAACTTTCTCTCGTAATAGAACATGATTTTAATGAACATATGTCATTATTATAAATGATCTTAAAAAGCACAGAATTTTGTTTCCTGTCCGTGTCCTACCCCCATGTCTCTGCGCCCCTGTCTGCTTTAGGATGGTACAGAGAAAATCACATGTAATTCTGCTGAAGGTAGGGGTGTTACACCAGCATAAATCATAGCACAATAATGTGCCTGGTGTCCTGGGTTCCTCAGTAAGACTCACAAAAGTTAATTCCATTAGTACGTGTAGAAATACCTCTTTCTCATAATGATATGACTACAAACTTTTGTATTTGAGAGTGGTAGCAGAGAGACCCCTCAAAAGCCAGATATTGATAGCTTGCTTTACGTTTAAAGATGTCAACAGAATACAATGGTTCTCAGCATCCCTATTAGTTATCTTTAGTAAGAGAGAAGAAGATTTAAAGTAAGGGAATGCGGTTTGCAATGTAACAAGATAAAGTCGTCTCCTGCAGCCTGGAGGATTTCTTTAATCTTATTTTTAGAGAAGAGCTGAGGAGCTTTTGCAAAACCAGCTTGTTTGGATTCAGTTTCTATTTTATCTCATCCACGAAAGTTTAGAGTTGAAGGGGGAAACAGATAAAAGTTTTGAGCAAACTGGGGTGGTTTTACATTGCTCTCATCAACCTTCTTAATCTGGGTTTGGTTTTGTAAAACCATTCTTAATCCAGATCTCTCCTTCTCCAGCCTACAAAAACACAAGGAATTCTTAAGAGACTTTTTATTTAAGTCATATTTTCTTCTAGTTTGTATGTCAATTATTTTTTTCGATCGACAATGCTGTGTGGCCATGACGAGGGTTTGACAGTTATAAGTAGGAATATTTCATTTAGATTTGTTAATGAGGAAACTTCTCCCAAAATTAACTTCGCCCAAGGAAAATCTGAGCATTAGACAAGGCCTTCTTTTTCTTTACAGGATTTTTTTAGTATTTCAGCCAATCTGAATACTTTTAATTCAAACAAGAAAGACAATTTTTGAGATTCAGGAGCGCATCTGCATTTTCTTTTTTCAGTCCCATGATTGTAATAGACAGAGAATTGTCTTTGTATCTGGAGTGAGTTTATGTATCACTAGGAAAAACAGGGAGGAGTGGGGATCAGAAATTAAATATCTTCCTTTTAATCATAGAGGATACAACCAGGATATGTTCTTTTTACTCTGTTTTTCCTTCTTCCAATGTAATAAAAGATTTTTCACCTAAGACCTCTGCTAGAAACATGTTCTTGCATGAGGAAATCAGTTGACTGCTCTATAATGTGCAGGAGTCCAATCAACAGGGAAAAAATCCACCTTGAGATAAAGTTTTTCTAAACTGACAGTTCCTGGCTACCATTGCGATGGTTCCTTGTGTACACGATTCCGGGGTCTCAGAGCTGTCAGAAACCCACCAAACCTCTCCATTTCTCATCAGCCATCCCCACAGCTACACAAAACATGGAAGTTTGTACATTTTACTGCGGTCATTCGCCATGGCCTTTGGACAGGTAAAACAACATCTTATTTCCCTTGTTTGTCCTCTCCTTCTCTTCAGGGAGAAACAGGTAAATCAACACTCATTTTTCTGGATTGCTTTGCAGTATCTGATTCATTCAATACTGCCAAATATTTTTGTCTTGTCTCCAAACAGCTTCTGGGGATAAACGTTAAAGTCCTGAAGGACCTCAGGCCTTTCCCTAAAGCCTGAGCATTCTTAGCATTTGTTCCTACAGCTCTAAAGTTCCTGCAGGCAAAGTTTTACAAGCACTGTCCTTTGCCTGATATTGCTCAACAAGGAGGCTGCTGGAAGAACAAGGCAGAGTGGTTTGAAATGCCAAGAGTGAGAAGATTATACCTACTTGTACATCTTCTTGCTATCGAATACAACATCTTACGGATTTGTCAGTGCTCAGCTGCAATGAACTTGTGGATTCATATTTACTGGAACCCACTGGCTGACAGTCAGAAGAGGGTGTGCTTGGTAAGGCTTTGTTCCTTTGTGGTCAAGGGACCTTGAACTGCAAAGTCACTCTTGGCATCTTTTCAATGTACTTGCACAGATACAGACTTGGCTTCTAGAGCCTAATATAGTGAAGATGACCAAAATCAGCTGTGTCTGTCTGCACCAGCCCCAAGGGGCACGATCCACTTTAATAGACTTGGATCTAGCCATAGCGATTCAGAAGCTGATAATATCCAGGCAATACTGCTATAATTTGTAAAGAGGAATAAAGCCACAGGTGCTGGTAAGAACCATAATTCAACAATCTGCTTAACCGGACAGGTCAGCACTCCACACCAGATGCACAGAGTGATCCCATTTAAGGTTGTGTCTTACTATTCAAAATTACCTGCCCTTAATTCTTCATGAAACTACTATCTTCTATCACAACTGACTCACCAGAAAGCAGCAATCAAGAAAAATAAAAAAACCCAAAATTTATTAAGTGGTTTATCACACAAAGGCTCTATTTCTATTCTTCTCCTTATATACTTGGGATGCTCTGTAGCACTACCCACAGGATCTGGATTCCTGGACCAGCAGTAATTCTACAGCCTCACTCATTAAGTGATCTAAAACAGAAAGCCTGTGTAAACAGCTTGTTCTTTTTTCTCTGCCATGTTGAGCTGCTCTGTTACCGTGAGGAAAATGCATTGGGATTAACAACAGAGTATATGATTAACCAGCATTTTTTATTGTTTGTTTGTTGCAGCTTAAACTGAAATGGGAGAGACAACCCTTCTACAGCTATCATACAACCAGACTGACTACTTTGAGAATGTGTTTAAAAACAAATCCTCGGTGCCTTGGGCAATCTGGACACCAACACCAACTCTTAGGAGAAAAGAGAGAAACTTAGGAGGGAATGTCTCCTTGTGCTCACTGCCAGCCCTTGAATTACTGGGAAGGCATTCCCAGAAAAAGGGCCTCCAGTCAAGTCGGTGAATGGAAGCGCTGCCTCCAGAAAAATCAATTCTGTGTGCTAAGAACCCAGTGCCTCTGTTCTGGAGGCCTTCCTTCTTTGAAGCCGAAAAATCAAATGAAGCTTCAAAACTTCATCTCAACTCTAAATTGTCATAAATCTTGTTTGTGCTATGAAAGGAAACAGAGTAGGCTGAACGGGTAATCAATCGGCTGATGTGCCCTGGAAGTCCTGCAGCTTCCAAGTACAAGGAAAATCCCTTCCCTTGTCTCCAGAGGTATTTGATTTTTCGCATTGCTCGGGGTGCTCCCAGTTTTGCACAAAGAGGGGAATATCACATGCTGACACTTGTGGAATCATTTTCATTTACACATGACTCGACTGGAAAACGAGCCAGTTTTATTTCAAGGGGATAGGCAACAGCAGGAGGAAAAAGAAAGCGGGGATAAAACCCACACTGATTGCAAATACAATAAATGACACACACGCACACACACAAAAAGGAAATTGAAGAATGGAATCTGACCCTCCTTGAAATGTAAACTGTGTACAGATTTACCTTTAAAAATGAACAGATGTTTCTGAGATTAGGGGAAACTACTGTATAAAACCTCTGCTGGGTGCCTAATATTTTAGATTCCATGGCTCACGGTTTCTTAAAGCTGAAGTTTCAAAACTCTCTACTTTCTAGTAAACTATGAAACAGTCCAAAAAATGCATAACTTCTGTAGCTTTCCAGTTCCTGACTTTATATTTAGTTCTCAGCATTATCAGAGATCGTTTACTGGCACAAGACTCAGAAATCTGTCATCTTGCTCTGTAACGTTGCATAACATTATTGTTGGCAGTCCTGGAAAGGAGACAAGTGTATTTGATAAACAACACACATTTTTCCTCCAGCAAAATATGCACGATTGAACCCTTCATGAGACATCAAACATGGTTGCAGCATACACATGTTGCTAGACTGATTTTTTTATATATATATTATCTGCAGTGGATAAAGAAACTGCAGAAGAGAAGATGCAAGATTTTGCTTTGCCACCAACTTTTTGAATGGCAGCAGGCTGGGAGCCTCAGCCTCAAAGTCCTTATTGAGTCGCAGGTGAAGAGGGCTTGTAATACATTTTACCCATTTCATACAAGTCCAGTGCCTGAGAGAGGCACTTCAGTGTAAATTTTACATCTGCTGCTCAATTCTCAAGTACCCACTCAGGGACATGAAAGCACTTGACAAATTTTGGGTTTTAAAGGGATATTTCCAAATAAAGAGTTATTATAGTACCTTTCAACTGCAATGTCTGTGTGAAAAGGTTTCAATTAGTAAAATATATGCTAGATTGGTGTGTCAAGGGACTTGGGAGATAGCTATTGGGATGTCTCCACCTTTGTGTTTATTCAATGCCTGATGATACACCAGTAAGGGTTCTATATTCCTGTTTCTAGTGATCGGAAGAGTCTTCTCCTCACGGGTTCATGCAGACTGTGTGCAATACAGAAATGTTATATTTTGGCGTAATGGGAGAGGTAAGACAAGTGCGTTCTGTCTTATGCCGTGATGTGAACCAATTGTTTTCAAAAGTATCAGAAATAGCAGAACATACTGGCCCTATCTTCCCAACATCCCTATCTTCAGAGAACTGCAGAATTCAGTCAGCCTTTTACAGCTTCCACGCTTAGCATCTTTCAAAGCAATGTAGAACACATGCTCATCCAGATGTGTGTATATATATACGTATACATACATATATATATTTATACACACATGCACACAAAAGAGGAGTCGTACTTTCTTTGTGAATTGGCTCACTCTTAAAATGGCTTTTTTAATTAAAAGCAAGTTAATTTGGGAGCTATCAAATGCAATTTAGAATTTTTCATACACCTCAGATGCGTAGTACTGACTCCAAAGAATATCAGCTATGCCTGGGAAATGTGTTTGTAATATTTATGCAACAACACTGGCTGCTGTTGTGGTGGCTAATGAAGAGATAAGCCATGAAATGCAATGCTCCTGCAAAAATTAAACTGAATCTGTGATGAGTCCAGAGTAGGCAAAAGAGATACTTCTCCATGCTTATATTGAACCGACTTTTTAAATAGTGCTTTTTTCTTTTTACACTAGCTGATTTCTGAAAAAAAGAACTGAGTTTTGCATCATATTTACAATACCGTTGAATGCAACTGTTATTTTTACCTACATTCTGTTTGACAGGATGATTCCCTGATTACAGGACACAGTTTTATGCATAATGTAAGTCTTTACTGATTTATATAGCTAAATAATTTCACTTACCTATATATTTGTATCTGAAAAAGAAATTTAGCTAGAATGACTATGCTGAAGCTGACACACCAGCTGAACACTGGGTGGTCCATAATGTGTAGAATTAATAGAGCTACACGTGTGAGCCAAAGACCACAGAATTATCTTCAAAACGCTTAAATTACTTCAAGGGGACTTGGATCAGCCCAGGAACGGATGTATAGAACTTCATCTCAAATTATATTAGATACTCTCTCTTATTCCCCCCTCCCTTTTTCTCTCCCAGGACTCTTTGAAATCAGTATTTAAAAAATAGAGCCAGAAAATGAAAAGGATGAACAAAAGGGTGTTTGGGGTATTTAGAAATAAAAACATTGGTCTAAAACATATATAAGAACAAAGAGCACCTGTTCACATCAACACTATAAGACAGGTAGCTAATGAAAATTATATTGTGTTGCTAATTTACTCTGAAGCTTCGTGTCTATTTATAGCCTTCAAAGTACTTCCACTCTGAAGATGAGAGGCACCACAGCCTGATTACCTTTCGACGTGGGTTACATATGCAGTGCAAAAGGATGTAATTGCTTGATTGCTCTTATCAGACTTTTACAATATATGTATTACGTATGTGGTACTATCCACAAATCTAACAGGCAAAACAATCGACGTTACAACCTTTATTTTAATTTGCAAATGGATCCAGAGCGAAGATGGTGCCAACAGCGCATATTGTGCCACAGTTTGATTTGCATTCTCCGTGCTGTGCCTGGTACATACAAGTAGGGGCAAAATGGCTGATGTTTGCAAATGCCCGAAAGGCTAATAAAGACCACCCTGCTCCCAGCATGCTCTCTGCTGCCAGAAACCAGCAATTATCTTAATAGGGTTCCCGAAATCCGGTAGGTCCAGGAGATGTGGCATGTGTTGACATTCTCCAGCTGATCTAAACAAGTTCCCATCACGGAGTAGCAGGATATGTTTGCTATTTGAATTATTTAGGAGCTTGTTATGTGAATTATAAAGCAGCACTTTGCAGTATTAAGTCTAATATTTTATGATCTTCAATTGATTAGGTAGGCTTTTGGGATTACCTATAAAGGTTAGGATAAAACAACACAGATTCTGGCAATTTGTGCGCAGAGCTGGAGCGCCAAGATATATGCAGTAAAAGGTGGGAAACAGAAGCTCTCTTCTCTTAGCTTTTCTTCTAAAAACACTAGGCTGCTCACTTTTTACGCACAAACTAACAGGTTTGTCTTGAGATGTACAAAGGCGACAGGGGAAATGACTCTGAACTTGAGCAGCATCAATATTTTTATGAGTTTTACAAGTATCTCTTCAGCGAGATGTTTGTGTGAGGAAGAGGATGGGAAAGCCTTGCATGTGGCAAGGACTAAGAGGAAAAAACAAAGAACATTGGATTTGCACAGGAGGAAACCATCAGGCCTGAGGTAGAGGCAAACAAAGGTAGTGGATGATAAAGAAGATGATGTGTAAGAAAACATAAAAGCAAGAGGGAAAGAAACACAAAGGGAGAAGAGACAAAGGAGCAAATCTACGACGAGGTGCAGAGGAAGGCTGAAACAGAAAATTTAAGAAAAGGAAAAAGCGAAGCAAGATTTTCAAAGGAATTTACAATAACCCACAAAGTCTCACAAAGCTTATATTTGGTCCTGCTTATTTCTTCTTTCTCACTGCTTCGCCAGCTCTGTGCTACTGGCCATGGCTTCCAAAAGAAGATGTAGGAATATCGGGTCACTCTAAACATAATTAGCAAAGTTAATGCTTCAGCCACTGCAGGGCAGTGCAAGAAATCTCTGATCTTTTCGGACAGGTTTTTTAGTGGAACACAGGAATAAAATCTGTCAGGCCTTCGTGTGTAGCTCCCATTAAAAGCCATGCTTGCATATTCAAAGATGAGACCCAGTCGGGCAGCGCTCTCTTGGACCTTCTGGTGGTTGCCATTTTGAGTTCATCGAACGGTATGTATTTCAAGATAACGCGAGAGTATATTTCCCTCTAGGAGGGAAACGAGCTGCTGGGTCCCAGCGAAGTCTAGTGAGTGGAAGTTGGGTAATAAAAAGGTATTACCTGACACAGCCAAATACATTTATTTGTGACTGATTTTTGTCTGTCAGCATTGAATAAGTTGGGCAAAGGAATAAAACTCCTCAACCTTGCCGAGCGGAGCTGTACAGAGCTGCAGAATCTGGTACCCTGGCCGCAGCACGAGTGCACAGGTTTCTTGGAGTTAAGCAGACAGCTTTCTGTTAGACCAGTACAAACTCTGTAAACCCTGCAAAGAAATCTGCCTGCTTTACCCCAAGCCAGGTTCAGCATCACTCCTGCACCCACAGCCCACTAAAGGCATCCTTCAAACAAATTCTCCTTTTAAACCTGGGAAGAGCCTCACATCGTGCTCCACAGTCAGCACAGGGTAAGCGAGCCAGCCAAGCGGTTATCTGGCTTATATCTCACCCCAAAAACCAGCAGTTTGCATTTACGCTGGCAGTGTGGTGTGCCAGGCAAGGCACTTGGGGCCAGCGCTCTCGATCCCCACGACAGTGGTGGCAGCTGCCCCTCTTCCGCCAAGAAGCTGAATCCCCTTTGGACTAGACGCATCAAGACTTTCTTCTTATTATCTTGCAGGGACAAAACCAAAAGGGTGGCAGGGACAGCCCTTGCCTACGTTGGAGCGTTGTGGTCATGTCGGAGGCCAGCCCCCAACTCCACCCTCGCCAGTCCCCTGCCGGGCTGGAAACCACACAAGACTCTTCTCACTGCAGGAAGAGGGAAGAACCAGACCCTCTTCCTGCTCTTGTTTTCCTGTGCACACCAAAACGCACCTGTCATAATTCCTGAAGAACGAAATTCTAAATGTCAGCGTCTTATCTTTGCTCAGCAAACAGTTTACTAAACGCAGCTCGTCGTGTTTACAGAGTGCGCTAATCTTGCGGCCAGCAACGGGAATCGAGGCACGCTGGACCTGGGAGCGGTGGCGTTGTAAAAGGGAGAGTAAAATAAGGCAGAATAGTACAGAACTAGAGTAATTTCTAACACTCACTGTATTACAACCAGCAGCCTTAGATTAACGTGATGGAAATTATTGCACGCTGCTCCTTTTGCCTATGCGTGGGTTTTTCCGGGCATTTATTTTTCACTGCTCCCCTCTGTTCTGAATGCAGTTATTGACAAGAAACAAGGTATGGATTGTTATTGCTTTTCTTGTCATAAATCCCTGTGGACAGTTACTTAGCATGAATTAAATCACAATCATGTGTCATTTATTTTGCATAAAATGAGACATAAGTAGTCTTAATCATATAGCTGCAGCAAGAACAACCACACCATTGTTTTCTATATTTGAACAATAATTCTATATTTAAACTTAAATATTATAATTAGAAGCTTTGTTTGCCTTGCTTAGAAGATAGGTAAGATTGACACCTCGCTTTTGACACCAGACATTAGACTTAATAAGCATAATTTTCATTTATTTGAGTCTAGACTGATTTTTTTATCAATGTATTTATTGTAGAAAGGAAATGTACATAAAGTAAGTTGGCACATTTATGAAGAAAGCTGAAATGACTTTTATGTGCTGCTTTGTCCAACTGATAAAATACCTACTGGCACGAAAATACCTATAACAAGAGCTGAAATCACACCAAACTGTAATTGACATGTGATTTTAAAAATGCTCAAAGTAATAATATACTATCTCCTAAGTAAAGATTCTTCTGTTCACTCTTTATCCATTTCCAGGAATCTTTTTGTCATGTAAATTTGCATTGATTAGTTTTTAATTTGAGTTTCTAAAAATGTGCTCTGAATACTTAATTCCAGCAAAAGTACATCTTTTTTTTTTTTTTTTTTGCTAGTATTAATAACAATAATTGCACTCCCCAAATGGAGAGCCCTGATGGATTTTTTTTAATGCACGTAAGCTTCAGCTGCTTCAACGATCTTTAGTTTTGCTGAAACCGTTATATCAGTTACCTATGCTGGTAAACTTAAATTTTAAGATAAAAAAGGAGCAAAGCTATTTAAGTTCCAGTCCTGAGCTGCTTACGCAAGCAAAACTGCTGGTTGTTAGGCCAAAACCTGCAGTGTGACACACAAGCAAAGGAGAATTTTGTCCAAAGTACGATCTGTGAGTACGAATTCACTACAGACCTGCTGACTGAAAGCCCTTCGCGGGCGCTGGGAACCTGCTCTGACCGAGGAAGGATCAGGACCTACATAAAGAAGGGCATTTCCTAAGAGTCAGGGGCCAAAAACTGATGGGGAGTAGCTCTTCCCCCAGCAAAAGCGAACCTGAAGGCAAGGTGAGCTTTGCTGCTGCGTCCTGGCAGTGTGACAGGAGCTTTGCCGCGGTGGTGGAGGTTGCCGGAGCCTAGAACTGCCCCACCAAAGGCGACGAGAGGAATGCCAACCCAGGGGGCGGTGGGGCAAAAGGGGGTGCTCAGCTGCAGATAAAATCAGCGGTGGCAGAGTGTGTTTCCAACACTAGCAATAAATTCTGAGGAGAGAAACTCTGTCACCAGGCAAGAGAGGTGAGCGGGAATAAAATAAATAAAAAGTGGTCAGCTTTGAGACTTGGCAAGGGGGAAAAAAGAGGTATAATTAATTAATCTTTTAGCTCAGTATAGAGATACAGGCATTTGTGCAAAGTTTGGGGATTTCTCCAAAAATACCTTAAAAATACAGACTTTTTTTTAATTTCTATTTAAGATGTTAGAAGATGCTTCACAAAGAATATTAGGTTTTGATGTATTTTTTTAAAATCAAAGTAGACAATTAATTTCCTCTTTCTAGATGTCCAAAACCTTATGTATTTTTTTTAATTACATTCATAGCTGTAATTTTTATTGTTCATACATTACTTTTGAAGCAAGCTTTTTATTTCTTTCCTCCTTTAAAGCAAAAACATATCAAATATTACAGTATAGGCATAAAAACAAATCATGCCTGAAACAATCTGAAGATTAAACTTTATTTTTCTTAGCTGATTGTATTATTTGAACAATAATATTTTCAAAAAAATTATTCATCTGACTGATGAAAGCAAGTACCTGATACATATTTTTATTCAAATATTACTCCCATGGAATATTGGCAACATTTTATGTTTCAGCCTAAGCTACAAATTCCTTCAGAACAAATCAAATGTCTTTAAAGAATATTTCTGTTTGAAAAGGAATTAAGCTTTCCTGAAAGAATTTTAAAGGTTGTGATATTCGCAGTCTGATAAAGCAGCACCTTTAATGAAATTCTAATTAGCAATTTCATGCACTTTGCTATTAGTCATATCAGATTAGTGCACATTTTCACAGCCTTCCTTTAATTAAGTGCACTTATTCCAAGTTTCAAACACTTTCCTTATAAGATGAAAACTGCTGAAATGTTATTTAGTAAACAGCAGACGTGTGAAAGTAAAGGTGCGTATCCGCGCGCTGATGGACATTTATAAACTGTCCACAGATGTATACATTTCTAGATGCTGCCAGCTGCTTTAGGCGCTTTGTTTCCTGCTATTTTTTTGGATGCATTTTGCACGTTCCTTTGAAAAATGCAGAGAGACGAGGTCCAGTTCTTCAAAAGGCTCCGAAGAAAGATACTCAAAAGTTTCAGTGGCTGACTTGTGCGCACATTTCACATCCAGACAATAAAAGCAAAATTTGTATTAAAAAAAAATTCACAGTCCAGCCTGAAGTAGCCACGTTTGCTTGCCTGGATGTCACCTTCCATCGCATCACCTCGCGCCATCTCAGCGGGGGCCCTTGGTGTAAATACTGCGTGTGGACCCACTGATTCACCCACCAAAATCATTCGGCAGGATTCCCACATACTGTGACGGGAATAGGTTAGCCCTTATCTCTCATATAAGGATATTACACTGTAAAGGCAAATACTTCTAAAATACTGTACATAACACTCATCCCTCCGCAAGCTGATTAACTTACGGTCAGCATTGTGAAAGGTGAGAGATTACAAACACTGCGTTAATTCACAGTACACCTTGTTTTGCATGATAGGAGCAACGCGGGGAGTGATTTAACATACATAATGATAAGCAAGCCTATTATGTGCCGGTAGATAAAGGATATAACATATTTCCTCCTCCTTCCACAATGCACAGCTCTAAAAACACCAACACATTTAATCATTTTTCATGTTTCATATATTTTTAAATATATAGAGATGAATATTTTCTCATTCTCGAGCAGAGAGTATTTGGGTTTGTGTTTAAATGCTCCTTCCCAGGTACCGCTCCTCAGGTCTGTCGTGTTCCAGGATTTGCATTTTATTGCATTAGCTAATTGCACATGTTTTTAAACACATGTTCTCTTGCTGATGTCATTCATTTGGACCGTAACATTTCTGACATATTTAGGTAGTCCCCCAGGCCTCATAGCGCTCTTAGCAGGGTCCTTTCAGTGAGGGGTGTTTGCTTTATGATTACTGACTGACATCTCAATAACTTGGAACATATTGAGGAGCGCATGTCTAGTGAGCAGATTTTTTAAATGCATGGTCCACTTTGTCAAGTCATGTGCGAGCCATAATTTAGGCTAATAATTACCAGACATGAATGCTATGGAACATTGATGTCTACACTTTTTTCCCCCACTAAGTACTGAATTTTAATACATTCAGAAAAGGTTTTCCTAAGGCCAAGATAAGCCCCCCAAAAAGCTCATATGGAAGCACTTTAAAAGTGATAAATGATTTGGAATCTACACTGTCTACTGATGTACGTCTCAGGAAAGAAAATTAGAGCTAACAGGTGTTAGATAGGGAATGGTGAAGCATTTTAATAGAATTGTCAGAATGTTGGTCCCAGATGCTGACATTAATGCATGCCACAAGGAATGTAATGCTGCACTGCCATTAAACTATTATTTGTTTAAATTTCAAGTCAATGGCAGGAAATCCTAACTTTGTCCACTAGTTCTCTGTACAGGCCATCCCTCCTGTGCTTTCCTCTGTGATTTGCATCAAAGTGTAATGGTTATATGGCTCACGTCTGCATGCTTTAAATAATCCATGCCTGTCAAATTTCATTTTTTCCTCTCAGATCAGAACCATCATAACCCCTTCTCCACCAGCCTTGAATTCACGACGAATATATTTGTACATTTGGGGGAAAATAATTCCAATACTGTGCGTTAAGGGATAATTAATCTTTGAAGTATTTTCTTACTTCAAATGTATTTCTGAAGTAGTCTGCATGAACTTGTAATCATTACGTATTTGTGAGGTATTTTCCATGTAATCACAAAGTAGTTACATGGCCATATGAATCCTGTAAATTATAAGGATACTGGGGGAAGGGGTATGAGGAGGGGAGCTTTCCTGCCTACGTTAAGAAGCTTTTCCAGAAATCTTTGGAATTCTCTTCAGTGAGGTAGCCTGAGAAGGCAGAAAAAGCACGTCCTTCAGAGATTGCTAGAATTTCTGCCAACAAAAGAGATCCAATATCCGTGTACAGTTCAGCTGGGTGAAGGGGGAGTGCAGATAGTGACATATTTTTTCATCTCTTGTTTTAACAGTAAATCAGTAATTTAAAATTTGCTGTTATTTTTCAGAGGAATTGTGGCAGTTACAGACTGCTGAAAGCTCAGCATCCATTCATGCTCCAAAGACAAAAGGGAGATTTCTCTCTCTAATCTTTGCAGAAGCCTAAATAGGCTGTAGCTTGTAGTCAGACCATCTCTGGCTGTAATCTTGTCAGCGCTCAGCACACATGCACAGGCGTGCTCGCACACACAGCACTGCAGCCACAGCATTAATAACGCCGTTTCTCCAGCACGGTTGGAAGCAAGCAAGCAAGCTGTCTGATTATTGCCATTTGAAAACGCAATACGACTGTAAACAGGTATCAGGACAAATGAACTGATTGGAAGTGAGCACTGGGGTGGGTCAGATCAGAAATGTGGATGAAAGAGCCTTGGATATGCTGTCACAGGGGGAAACCTCCTCAGCTAGGAGAGCAGGGTTGGTACGTCCCTAACTGGCATCTTCTGTCTCTCTAGAGCCCGTGGTTAAAAGCCAATGCCTTTTTGGAAGATTTTCCTTACGGATGAGATATAAAAGCAACGCCTGCCTAACCACTTACATACATTAATGATCCCACAGTGCTTTTCAAAAGAGGAAAATCTTAACCCAGGCTCCACAATAATATTCTGCTTGCTTATAACCCCCATACAATTTAAATTCAATCTGGTGTTATGTTATTTTTGACTTCCTGACCCAAATTGGTGTGCATGTAGCTCTGAGCTGTTAAGCAGATGATTGCTCCAGTCCAGCAGTAGATCCATCCCTCTGGTGCCTTGAAAGAGACTTCTTCGCCTGCGTTTCAGCGAGCCTTTCCTGGAAAACGTGCCATATGTAAAACCATTGGCTGAACACAACACAGCATCCACAGGGCCATTTTTACTGTACACACACATCCTTCGTTTCCTATGGCTACATCATTGCCAGAGACTGCAGATGGAGAAAGGCTCTCACATCCCTCTGTTGGTAAAAAGACGAAAATGCTCCAGAAAGATTTTCCTCTCCTTTTCTGTCTACCCACAGCTCCCTCAGACAGTGCTCAGCATATGTGCAATAGCAAAGTGCATTCCTGAGTGTCAGAGCCGGGAAATGCACTCTTATTTCACAAACGAGCACTTGGGAGCTGAAGGGACAGATGATCTCTTGGTTCCCATCCTGTCCAGACTTTTCTGGGAGAGCCCCTGTGCCTGGGGGACTGCCACCCCTGGCGCTGCACCATTGCGGACGGGGCTGCCCTCAGACCCTGCCTGCTCTGCACATTAGCAGAGACAAAGCAGATGCTGAAAATGGTCTGTGAAACAAAACAGACAGCTCGCTGGTGGCTGCAAAAACATCGCCCTGGACTCATCAGAGTGACAAGTGGGGCTCAGAGGTTGGGAATGGGATGGGGTGGGGAGTTATTCCTGTGGTGGCTGCTCTGGAGCAGCTGCAAAAAATACACTGGAAGGTAAAGTTACTGGAAGAGAGACTCTCTGACGTGCTTTCTGCACCTCTCTCTATGGCGGTGCCCCTAGAGCGTGTCATTGCCTTCCCTTGCTTGAAAACAAGGAAGTTCAGCCTGAGGCGGCCACCTGAGGATGGGGGACTTGGTGTACCCAGATCTCAGGGCAAAGGCTGAAGCTAATTTAGTTACTAGTCAGGTAAAACTTGTGCCACACTTGAACCAGCTCTCCTTGCTGTCATCAGCCTCCTGGCAGAGGGCTGCTCGTACAATTGCGTGCAAACATGCCACATGCTCTGCACCAGCTCTGCACATGCCCTTGTGAGGTGGCCGGTGTCGTCTAGAGTGCTGAACGAAACAGGAGGTATGCATGAGCCACTCCGTGTATCTGCTAGGGCATGAAGGAGATGTCTGCCTGTCATGTCCTCATCAGGGATTGCAACAGAGTCACCTCAGTGGGGAGTTCTGCTAAAAACATATGGCGTGAAGTATCTTGTCATCACTCCTTCAGAAAGTAACGCGGTCCTCCCCAGCCTGTGGTCCCAAAGCAGGTATAGGAGTCTGCTTGATGTCACATTATTGTGTGACATGAAACGAGCTCCAATTTCCTTTTACAATCAACTATACAGTGAAAGATTTCTTGATAACTATGTCCGCAAATTTCTGTTTCTGACTGTCCAAACAAGCAGCCATGAGATGTTTTAATTGCACGTATTTTACAGTACAATGCTGGGCTTGTACATTTTATTTCAGTATCATTAGTGCAGGTAGCTGATATCATTTTAGAAACTTTTTTTTTTTGGTGGTGGTAGTTTGCAGCCAATTATTTTTCCCATGTTATTTTTTCCCTCCTCTTTATCACACAAGTATAGCTCTTGGTGCAATTCACGTTAACTAGAAATGAGCCGAGACAGAGATCAGATTTCAGATCCTTCAAGACCATTGATATGAAGTTCCACAGTTGGCTCATTGTAGGAGAAATTTGGAGTCTGTATCCTCTCTTCTCAAAGTCCCTGGGGTTTTGTTCGGCGCCATTGCTAAAATTAACTCAAGCGGGTAGTATTTTTAGCGGCCCACTCACCTCTGCTGTCACAGCCCCTTTACCCAGCAAAGACCTATTCCTATCTGAATAACAAGCTCTACGTAATGAACCGTCAAATATCAAAGATGGGGCCATATGGGCACCTTGTCTAAGAAACACCAATGCAAGCTGGAAGAGAAGGGTTACTAAGATGATTCTCTGGTATGGAGCACATCTTATGGTAGAAGACGAAAATTTTCTCACCTGCCCATCTTTGGAAGAAATGAAGTTAAGGGTGCATCGCTGCTGCCTGAAGTACTGCAGGATGAGTTAGATGACAATGTTTAAAGATGAAGAAATTAGTATAAAACTAGTTATGAATTAATCAATGATGGCTTAGAATTGGAAGGTACCCAGCCCCAAAAGGAGCAAGGCTCTGTAGCAGACTTCCAATCAGTAGTTGCAAAGAGATGCAATCACTTTCAACACTGAGCTTTAATGCACTGGGAGGCAATGAAACACTTGATCCCTGGTATATAGGATGTGTTTTCCTGTAGAAAGTGATTTACAAAGGCCATATAGAAGTAAACAGTAGGAAAAATGGTTTGATGAGTACCCTGAGGTCCCATATGACCAGCACCAGAGGCAGACATCTCGGTTTGCATGCTCTCCCCTGAGCTGGCGTGGAGCACACATTGTGATTTATTTCCCCATCCTTGCAGTAAGGAAGAAACCCCCTCTCAGCCCTTTCTGGTAGGGGCAACTCTAGGATGACAGTGAGAAATCACCATGTCTCTGAAAGATCTGTCTCACTGGGACTGGGCAGGATAATCATGTCAGAGAACCACAAGATTATACTGCTAAGGAAGTAGAGGAAGCCTTGTTTTCATTTCTGCTCCAGAACCAATTCAAAAATTGGACATTTTCCACAAACGTGAAGGGAGAGGGAGAAATGAGTACACAGAGAGTAGAAGATTCAAACATTTTGATTAGTTCATCACATTTGGTAGAACTCTGCCCTTTTTTTTTTTTTAATTTGAATGCATAATAAACAGTGTTGAAGTAAATTGTCTTTTAGAAAATCAAAATACTTCTGAGCCCAAAAGACGTTCTAGGAATGCTCCAATCTGATATTTGACAGCAACTGTGTAAATCCCTTCTGTGAAGCTTTCACCTTCGAAGGAAACAGCCTACTGTGACAGAAAAATGTTACCTCGGACTGTCTCCCCACCACAGAATGCTCTAACAGGAGTGTGTTTCTACACACGATTGTCCTTGCTCCTGAGTGCCAGTATGGGGGATACTGGCTGGACCCTGATCACACCCTGCACCTCCCAGACCATGCTGTACTGAGGAAGCACAATTATTTGGCGCCCTCTCAAATTGTACTGGGAGCCAAGACAAATTTTCCTGATGAAGTAAAGAAAAACAAGGACAGGGAAAGACCACTTCCTCGCAGTCCATATTGCATTGTCCATCCACTGAGCATCCTCATCCAGGTAAAAACTCCACATCCTCCCATGATTAAAACTACAGCTCTGACATTCAGACTAAAGCTTGCAGGGAGAGTCATCAGCAGGACTAGGAGCAGGAGGAGCAGCAGCAGGAGCTAATCTCCACTGGAGTGGGAGCAGGGAGTATGCAGACCAGCTCTGTTTAGCTGATTGACCCACCAGTAATACCCCCACAGGCTTTCGCAGACGACTCGCCCCTCCATTAGCAAGCAACAATGGCTTGAGCTCGGGTTCAAAGGGCAGTTTTAGCACTGACAACAGCCTTGGTAATGAATTTCTTGTTAACTAGAGCCCACCTGATACAGTAACCCCTAAAGCTGTTGATGGGGTCAACAGGGAACATTTCTGAGGACCTGTCCTTCCCTGTGAATTGCTGAGGTGTGGGGGATTTGTTCACAGGGACATCTAAACACTGTTGGATGGGTGAAAGGAAAGGTGATTAAGTGTGGTAAGACATCCTTCTACAGACAAGGCAGATCATCGGGGGAAACTTGGTGACCTCAGAGGCCATGAGAATATATCAGAAGTGTCACCGCTTGCGTAGGAGAAGACATGGACCTGGGGCGGCCCTTCAGCAGATGCAAAAGGAGCTCTGGCAGTTTAATCGGCCGAGAAACGGAGTGTAGCAGCACTGCTGCTCCCTGCGTGGAGCTGAATAATCTTTCTCACAGCAACTCTCTTTTCCACCGTTATTGAAGCCTGCCCTGACCCCAAGATCGTTCCTGCACCAGCAGCGCAACCTTTCTCCGCTCAGCCAAGGAACGTGCAGACGAGCCTCGCATAAAAGAAGTATTTCACCTAGACAATATTTCTTGCTTAAAGTAGTCATTCTCCCCACAGCATTGCCACTTACCCAGTATGCAAATGCTTTTCATTAAATGTAAATAACATATTTCCTATCGACTCGAGCCTCTTTGTGCCATTCATCATTATGCATACCTAATATATTTTGCAAACCCCCAATTCTCCTGCTTTCTGCCTTTTGAGGCATTTCTGAAATCAAATAAAAATATTACACCCCTGTTTACTTTTAGACATGTATTTTTTTCAAAGCAAATGCATTCTGTGTTTTAAGTAAGATACCACCACGTATTTATGGGAGTTTAATAAGTTCTTCCATTAATAACATAGACAAACTAATTTACCAGAACGTGTCTGTTTTAAACTTTGGGAACAAAGAGTGGGAGTATGAAAATCAATCTTTCCTTTGTACTTGAGCCACTGACCCATTAAAGCTTTGAAGATCATTTCTTTAAGAAATTGTGAGGAGTTATTTAACTACAAACAGCAGCTACCTTCCCATTCCAGCTGCGTAATCAAGCGTAATAAATTAGAGGAAAAAAATAAAGGTTCACTCCTTTTTTTTTTTTTTTTATAACTGAATATTCTTAATAGCAGTTTGACAAATCGGCCCACAGCGGAAAGAAACCGGCATTCTTCCTGAGACTGCTGTTTAGCACAAATTAAAACATTGCTTAAAAGGTATTTTTTTGTCTTTAATGATGGTTCAAAAATGTTCTTGGTTGCCCAGGCTTAATTATTTAACTCAAATTAATTGTAAAAGTTACCCATCACTGGAAAAAGTTAGCGAACCTGTGAACTACGACATCGTTAATGGCTGCATGCATGAAAACCTACGGCAATTCCTTTCTGCTTGAGAAATGAACTCTTGATGCCATTACTTGGTGTTAGTCATCATTAATAACTATTTCAGAGTTTAATGCTGATAATATACTCAATTATGAAAAAGTGGAAATTTAAAATAATCTTCATCTTAAACTGCTTGAGCAATCTACAGGCTAAACAATTATAATGATGTTCTAGTTATCAGAAACTCAAATGGAAAAAATCTGTACAGGACGTCACTAAAACCTGCCAGCAAAAGGCAGAAAACTGACAGCCTTTTAAAAAGATCTAACATATGGGTAGTGTAAAGATGATTTTTTAAAAACACATCTGTTGATTGAATGTTGACTCTCCTTATGGTAAATACACAACTGTTTCCAAAGGCTTCCGAAAGCCTGAAATAGCATTAGTGTCTTGCTGAACAGAAGCTGATGAGGAACAGGGTATGGTGCTCTGTGATGGAGCATGGGAGGTTAACCCTGCTGCAGTTCCCACTCCCAAGGCTGGAAGGACAACATGAAAGGAAGAAAACTCAGATAATTATTTTTTCCCCCCCTCCTTATCTAAAGTTTTTTTGCAAAATCTAGAGGAGTTGACACCTTTTCCAAACAAGGGCATCAGAAGTCTCTTTCCTTGCCCACACAAAACACACTGTGAGAGGAGAGCTTAATAAATATTTTGCAGTTTTATAATGTAGGACATAGTGTAGTTCACATTTTCAGAGACGGATACAAGAGGCTTTGGCACAAAACCTAAGTGCAGTTTGTAGCTGGGAGTTCAGCCAGTGTGCCAGACACAGTCACTGCCCACACAGCACCTGGACTGGTACATCACTGCTTATTCATCTGCTCAAGATTATGGGCAGTTCTTGGCAAACTTGCAGTCATTCGCTGCCTTTTTTTTTTTTTCTCTCAAAATGCCCAAACATTAAGATTTTATTAGTGTATTAAGTAATGTTTTGCACTTACATACTCCAGCCAGTTTTATTTCAAATATAATTGCCTCTTGTTTTCTATATTTTTACATATATATATTTCAGCACATTCGTATTTGCTCATCGAAAATGTTTATTGGTCTGAGAGATACTTAGACCAGCTGCAGCAGCTTGCAAGTCCTTAGGAGGTTGTTCTTCATAGAATTATCCAAAAAAGCATATCCTGAGCAGGTGTTAACACATCATGTGGATCAAGGGCCAAGTTCCAAGGTCCAGTTCCTCGGGGATGTTTAGGGAAGTATACTTTATTGATTGAAGGATTAAGTTGCTTTGAGGATTTGAGCTGAAATCCTCCACTTCACACATTTCAGAGAAATTATGCTATTTATTACTGCTATGGGTCAAGTTCTTGCCTCCAGGGCCAGTTTTGACCAACTCAGTCTTCCCCTTCTAGGTTGCTCTAAAACTGCCCCAATTATGTAAACCTTTTCACTAAGGCCAACCACACCTGGAATTGTCATGAGAACAGCTTCTCCCAAAGCATTTCACTGATTCCTTCTATTGGAGATGGTTGAACATATCTGCTTGAATCTTATTATTAATTTTTTTTTACTGCTTTTGGTTAAACGAGCATCTTGAACTTGGTAAAAGAGTCTGGGCACATAACTTTCAGACAGCAGATTGCTTGTGAACTCTTCATTTTCAACTATTTGCTAATCATTATTGATGACATACACATTAGTCACCCTGGAGCTCATGTCCATCCTGCGGGTAAGGAGCACCAACTTCATCAGGAGCTCGGTGGAATTTGGAGAAATTTGTCTTCCAAGCAAGGAAATCCCCTGCAGAGCCAATAACTCCACAGGGTGTCAGCTGTGAAGAATATACACAAGAAATTGAGCACCAAAGGTCTGTTGGGGACCATTGCATGAACGGAGGGCAATAGCAGGAGCTGGGAGAAGGATGCCACAACAAGGAGCACTGACCAGTGTACTACAGCTTCTGCTTCTTGACCAACCCTGCAGATCACCATTCAGTAACATGTTTAAGCACATGCTTGATTCCTTCTCACAGCAAAGAGCGTACGTACTGTGGGCTGATTGTCTTTTTAACAGCTGAGTTAACAGCAGACAAAGACAAACCCACATTCATTCTTCCAACAAAATAATTATTCTATTTATAGTTAATGAAACTTGGGGATTTCCAGTTTTGCTGAAAACAAGTGTCCTGATTACCCAGTTTTTAGACACAGCTCATTCTAGTTCTTTTTATCTTAAAAATGTGCGCTTTCTTTTTTTTTTTTTTTTAATCTATTTTGTTCTGGTTTCTCAAAAGACAAGAAAGGGGAGGGGGCAAATCCTCATAGAGAAATTTTATTTGAGTCAAATGCTGAAAAAGGGGAAAAGTTCATTAAGCAAAGTTCAGAACTTCAGAATTACACCTGGAGTGGTTCTTCCCTCCCTCAGTACAAGAAATGAGAAAGTGCCAGGAACAGCATAAAATACGGTGGACAGGAGTTTCAAGAGCATCCGAGTCACTAAGAAGCTCATGCTCCCTGGGCATTCAACCCTGAATCCTTAAGATGCTTCTCAATAAAGGCCCACGGTAGAAATACCTTCGTTCTCCTTGTTTCCATTGCTGATGTATTAATCACATGCTAAAAAATTACATTTAGAGTCCTTTTTTTCTTTCAAAAGAGCGTTATTTCTCTTACAGTGTCCTTCTGATTTAGGTGGGACTCAGTTCATAACATCATTAGAACAACACGTTTTTGTGTCAATTATTAATGTACTGCAAGGTTTGCCCCAGCAACTATGTCAACATATTCTTCACCAATGGAGATCATGAAATACAGACGGCAATAGTGTTAAAAAACAGGCTTTTAGATCCATTTTACTTTGTTGCAACACTGCTTTGCAGATACTGAATTAGAGCCCATTTAAACCATTCAAGCATATAATCAAATTTCAGTAATGAGTTATTAATTAAGCAGGGGCATCCAATTCTGTGCTAACTGCCTCATAAACAATCGACAGGAGATTTGTGAATTTTGACTTCCTGACACTATTAAACAAATCAATATTAGGTTTCAGACACAGCAATTCAGACAGTTTTCCCTGTTATTTGGCAATCGTCTGCCTGGAATACTAATGAAAGAATTAAGAGCTGTAGATTTTGCATGTGTTCCATCAAAAAGATCCTTATCTGTGGGGAATTGGGGCCTGATTTGCATGGCAGAAGACTTTGCTTTTGTAGGTACAATTTTTCTCAATATGTCACTCATTAGTATTTATAAACTACAGAGCAGTGAAGCCTTCAGCCCCTATTCATAATGAACAGACATATCCCTGCTGGAGATACAAGTGAACAAAGCCGTTTATTTATTTATTTAGCCGTCCTCTCCATTTATAGCTAACCTAACCTGCAGGAAACTTGCGTCTAAGGAGATCTCCGAGCAACTTGTCTTTGACTTATTTTTGGGAAGGAAATATATATATATCTGTGCGTGCATGTACCTACACATATATACACAATTAGTTGATCGGCGATTAGCTGTATAAGCAAAGTGTTCATTTACATGCAGCAATTCAGAGCCTAACGATTACTTCTGAAAAACCCCATTATCTTTCGGATATTTATTTTTACTTTCACTCTCCCTCCTTTCAAAATGAATTCAGGCTCCAGTTCAGCCCACCTTTGGAGTTAAACTGGGGGTTTGGTGTTCTGCTGAATTAGGGATTAGTGCTGTGGAAAGTGCTGGGTTAACAGTACCTCAGGATGAAGTCCGGAGAGCAAGTGCAATAGCGATGCCTCCTCCACCGGCCGCCCTTTGCCTTCGTAGCCAAGTTGAACTTCACCTAGAGATAAGTGAGTGTTTAGTTTTCATAATCACATAGTCTTTGGCCCCTTGACGAAGAAGACAGCAGGGGCTACCAGCACCTGTTGAGGTAGGGGTTTTTGTAAGGAGGATTATCTGTCTGCTGAGAACTGGGCTGAGACAGCACGTGTCCTGGTCTCAGGGTGCTCAGGATATGCTTACCCCAGTGTTTTGGAAGGTTTTGCTGGAAATTTCTGGCTGCTTTCTCCAGAACCGGTTGAAGCAAAACTCTGACCCAAACCCCTGCCCTAAGTTTTCTCCTCCACCTGTATCTGTGATTGAATATTTTGCTCAAAATGTGGCTTAGAGACTTCACAGGAGATGGTTTTCTCATGTCAGTTTGTTATTTCCCAGGCTGTAAATACAATTTTTTCTTAATTTCAGTATCTCCATCTCAGTCCTAGCTGCAAGAAAAATGCAGAAATTTATATTAGACTTAAAATGTAGTTAATGTTTCTATTACATACACCTCAGCTTCTAACACAAAAACAGCCTCTTGCCAACAAAAACACAGATTCTTGTTTGGTTAGCAAAATTTGTGCTGTATTTACATAAACAAGTATCCAACAATTTAAAGGATAAAAGCCTCACTAGCACAGAAATCAGTGTGAAAATAGGTCAGAGACCAGTCTTTTAAAAACAACAGTGGTGAGGAGGGATAAAAGTACAGTAGAGTGATCAGTTCCAAAGTGGGTCAGGTTTTCATCTGCAGGAACAAGTCTCCAGCAAAATTTCTCCTGTAGAGTACTAATGGACAAGCTTTACCCCAGCACTCCCTTGTTCTGCACACAGAGGAAAAAACAGTCTATCTGCCCCAAATAGCTCATGGTCACAAGCACTAGTAAATGACAATGGTTGCACGTGGCCGGGAAATGTAGTCAAAGGACAATACAAGAGATTAAGCTGCCTACTAAATGGCAGGGGGAAGGTGGAACTGAATGCATCCTAGGTCTGAGTTTTGTTTTATTTAGCTGTTCTACCAGCCTCTCTCTCCCTTTATTTCCTTCTCTCTAGGATCTTAAGACATCTAACTCATTAAAAATCTTCTTTTTAATTATCTGCCAGGAAAAGAAATTAGCATAATTAAGGACATTTAAATTTAGATTAACAACCAACCTAATTCATGGCACTGCTTCCAAGAAGAGAATATTTCTTTTAAATGGCCATAGACTACCCAAAGATTTCGCTTAGGTTCCTGTCTAGATTTCTCTTCAATACAGCACTGAGAACATATTTCACTACACTGAGCATATCACTTGATCTGTTCAGCAGCATGCTCTCATTTTCGTGCTGTGTTCAGCCCCTCTTTAAAACCCTGGCCTAAACACTGTTCCCCATGCTGGGACCCATTTTGAAAAGGATGACTTCAGCATGACCTGTGAAAAATCTGCAGTTTGTGAAACTGGTGGATGTAATGTTCCCTTAAATATTAATACTTAAACCTATGTAATAAATCTAGTTTCCAAAAAAACTTTAAAGTAGGTTCATTCATGACAGTTGACTTTCCCAGTATGTAAACAATGGGGGACAGCAGGATTGTTTGGTTTTTCCTTTTTTTCTTCCCCTGTTATGGGCATGAGAAAGAACCCAAGCAGATGGAGCTCCACGTTTGATCTGAGACATGGACAGAGACCTCCATCTGCTTGGGTCCTCACTGCGGTGGTTAATAGTGAGTGATATTGAACATCAGCACGACTATTCATGGTGACTCTCCATAAATCATAAAATCATAGAATCATAGAATGATTTGGGTTGGAAAGGACCTTAAAGAGCATCTAGTTCCAACACCCCTGCTATAGGCAGGCACACCTTCCACTAGACCAGGTTGCTCAAAACCCTGTCCAACCTGGCCTGGAACACTGCCAAGGAGGGGCATCCACAGCTTCTCTGGGAAACCTGAATAAAACTCAAAAGGAGTAGCATCCCATCTAATGCCTGCAAGAATAGAATCTTAATGACCTGAGGCAAAGGTGAGGGTTCACCCGCTTACAAAGGGCACTGAATCCCAGTGCTGCTGGTAGGATACTGGACTTCAAAGGCTCCCTGTATAATCAGTGCTGAAATGACTGGATTTCAGGTGTTTAACTAGGCAATGTGAGTACCTCAAAGTGCTATGGAACGTATAAAATAAAGAAATCTTGCATAAATAAGGTAGGAAAACATGTTTCCTTATCTCAGTCATAAAACTAAAGAGGTATGTTCTTAGTTTGGCTTACACACACAAAACTGATTTCCTGAGCTCTGCGTCTTCCCTTCTTGCTTCTCTTTCAATGATCCCTTGGAAATGTTGAAGTCACTAGTCAGCTCAAGCCCACCAGTCAGCAGAGCAGAAGTGACGTGTAAAGTATGTCCTGGTAGCTAAGGGATCAGAGGATGCAGACTGCACAGGGTGGGATGCAGGCTATCCTGAGCACCCGCACTGTGCTTGGTGGAGGAACGTGTTGGTAGGGCTCCCCTCTTGCTATGTAGGAAATACCAGAAAAACTCATGGGATGAGCACCACCAGGGACTGGCTGGGGGTTCTTGTGGTGCTTTTGCATCCAGTAAAACAGACCTGTTCTGCTGTGACACACTTCTGCCCGTTTCAGTGCGTCAAATGCCCTGAAAATCCAGTGAGTCCCTGCATCCCCAGCAGTCCAGACCTGTGTGTATCTGATCTGCACCCGTTCAGCAAGGTCTGGCATTTCTAGATGTCCAGAAACCCTCAACAAATACAATTCCCCAAGCAGCAGAGCCAAAACACCCTTAGCACTGTCTCAGTAAATCCCTGTGCCACTGTCAGCGCCCTATGCCAGGGAAGGCTGCAGCAGGTGTACGCTCCCCACAGATGCTCCATGACCCACAGGGCTGATCTCAGCCTACAGGCACAAATCTTAGAGGAAACCAGGTTTCATCAGCTCCACCACTCACTGAGCTGCTTTGCTCTTAAAGTGAGAATATCCCTTCAGTGTGGAAGAATATGAAGCCTGAATAAATTAAAAACGGGAGCTATGTTACACGTTACTGTCATTTAATTAACATCTCATAATGTGTTGCTTAAGGAATCAAGGCTCTATCAGGATGAAGACTATAAGCATTTTTCCTGTTTAATCAAAAATGTAGATCACATCACATTTCATTTCTTTAAAAAAATTACACACTTATTGAAAAAGCTGTGATTAAATTTTATATTAAGTGCCATTTTGCTGAATTTGTTCTCTGTCTAAAAATCCAGTGTCAAAGAAGAAGGTGGACATTAGTGTATAAAATTTGGAAATCTGCAAGGATAGATGGATGGATTCATTTGACTTTATTACATTTCGTTCATTGTACACTGATAATGGCTTGACAGTATTAATCCCTAAGACACTATATATGTGCATATTATGACATTGTAGTTTTGGGCTCACCACCTCTTGTTTAGACAACCTCGTAAATCCTAATGCAAGAAACTCTTTTTTAGGTTTGCTATCTTTTTTTTTTTTTTTTTTTTTTAACTTCGGTGTATTTGAACTATTGAACTGAAATAGTGTGTGCTGTGTGCCTGGTTCTAGATAATAACTTAATTATTTCAGCCACCACCATTCAATTCAGAGGGAGGGCAAGGATGCTCTCATAGGTATGGAGCACAGCATAAAATTAAGATAAACGAAGGGGAAGACAGCAAAGCATCTTTTACTGTCCTTGAGAAAAGACATGCTATGTCCCCATTTGGGACAATATCAAGCCTTCAAAAAGTCACAGTCACTGCAGATTTAGATTTTAACAGCTACACAAGGTGTTTTCCATCCCACCACTGAGCAGAACATCCCCTTGCATGTTAAATCTGAGGTCAAATAAGTTGGGTCCCAGTGCTGGAGACCAGACCAGAGAGTCAGTTCTTCCACATGCTTCACCATTGAGTGCTTGGCCCAGGCACAGTGAAATTCAAGAAATAACATTCAGAGCCACGAAGAAAAGGAGAAAGAGGTGGGAGGGAGACAGACAGTTTGGAAGGGACAGACAGTTTGGAAAAGCTGTCAAGGATGAGAGCATAGTCATTAAAATAAAGAGGACTGAGGAAGAGACATGGATTTGACAATTTCTGGAGGTTTTTTTCTCTTTTAACCTTAATAGAAAATGAGAAACTGCATGCCAGGAAGCTCTGTTGGAATACGAAGTCAATGTAAGCTTTCTAATGTTGAGAAATGTCAGGATTAAAGTTGCCTGGGAGGTGTAATGTCAAGTGCGTAGACAGAACAATACAATCTAACTGAGTGATGTTATTTTTTCCTCAAGACCCCTACACTTACTCACAGACTTACTCAGAAGACAAACTGGGACTGTTTCCTGATAGAAGGAGCAATGTGCCTGGTTACAGAGCAAGGAATGAGGTAGGAAGAGGAGCAATGGTCTTAGACTTAACGCAAATGCAGTACCCGGGAAAATGGTACTCTCTCACCTTGCGGTCCTCCACAGCATTCCCATCAGATACTAGAAAACTGAGCTGTAATTGTCCAAGGTGGTCGCTGTGTGTGATTCTTTATTTTCTGGGTGCCCAACACGGGAACAAGCCCAACCTTCAAAATCACTGAGCACACTTATTTGGAGCTGGCATAAAGAGGAGCTGTGCTTCGGGTACCAAACTTGTCATGTAATTCTGGTGCCTTCTGAAAACTCAGACCTTTTGGACTAGTAACCCCAATTAGTGGACTTCGACACTTCAGTTCATATTTGTGAAACACCCTCTCCTCTCATAGGCATGCTCTGCAAATAAATTCACTGATGTTTGCGAAGCAATTACTCACCAGAGCGATCGTGAATGCCACAGACTCGCCTCCAAGGGCATTCATCAGTAACTTCTCAGAGGATAATTTGAATGGGGTACAGTAAATTAGGTATGGAACCCACGTTCAATAAGGAAAATATAGTACTTAATAACTACTTAACAGGTGCCCTGAATAAGGCCAGAGGCTTATGAAAAATAATAGGGTGTGACTGTAATTATAGGCTGTACCACCATGGGGAAGCTCATGGGGCTGAAATACACTTCTGAGCACTTGATTATAACGCTGCTATCGCCCTTTCACGTGTAGAAGGAGTTGGCGTGAGACATGGGCAACAACCTTCCTGCTGTTGTAAAGCAGGGTTTGAAGGGTCAGGACGATGTGCTGGTGATGCCGGAGTTCGTGGTTTCTGATGCTGTCTTTTCCCCATATGGCCGCACTGTTTCACCAGGGAAAGTAATGCAAGTAGCTTTTGTTACCCTGTTCACTGAAAGGAAAGGACAAGTTGGCCTGAAACACACAGTAGAAGGCTAGGCTGATTGTTTTTTAAGGGCTTAATTAAGTTACACTATTCTGAATTTATATGGAGTTGTGACTGACCTCATTAAATCATTAAGTGTCATGAAACTGCATTAAACCTTTGCCCTCTACCTGGCCAGACAGTGCAGAACACGAATTATCTCACAATAGCTCTACATACGTACTGTTGATTACAGATGTCTAATATATAATAGAAGTAATAATAAGGATAAAGAATGCCTCCAGTTTAAAAAAAAAAATCCTTGCTTTAGCTGTTATATTTTATTCAGAATAAATCAGCCAATAAATCTGGGCTTGATTTTGAGCATCATGTCAGCTTTTCTTGAAACCCAGCCCAAGAAGAAGTAAGAGGCTTGAAACCTGAATTATAGGGAAACTGCAGTTCTCTTGGGTAGAAAATAATCAACCTTCTCAGTGTTAACACCTCCTCTCAAGGCACACTGGCATTCCCTCTGAACTGTGCGGTGTGCCTAGTTGCGTAAGAAAAGGTATGGTTATAGGTAGGTATTAACACCTGGAGCTAGAGGAACAGGCATCTCATTTGCGAGCTCCCCCAGAAGCAGACTGTGAGGGGCCTGGTGGCTACAGTGGTCCTTGCCTGGACATTGATGGTGGAGAGTCTTCTCCAACAAGCTTCCTGAGACTTCTCCTTGTAGCTCCTGGCAGATCCCTCAAATCTACCTATGCCTCTGGCCACTGCCTTTGATGTAGGAATATTGGTATTTGCCTGTCTGGGGCTAATCTCACATAGATGTGTTCATGCGTGTCTGAAACGGACTCAGTCATCCCAACTTTAGAAAAAAAAGGAGACCAAACAGGCATTTCTCTGGCAGGCATTCTCATCTTAACTGATGCATGTAATGACATTGCTGTGATCGTCATTTCGTGCATACAAATAAGAAAAATTACCTTTCCCTATTTCAGTACAGTTATTTTACTCCAGCGGTCGCTCTTCAGTAGCTGCCACCTCGGTGTCTTTGGTAGAACATCTTGTAGTCCACCAAGACAGCTGCTGGCCTATGCTCTTGATTTGATTCCCGCCAACACCCATGCGTGCAGATCACCATGCAGTCCTGGAGACATCCTGCTGAGCAGGACCAGCAGGTTTCTCTGAAGGTTCAGCTGAGTTTTAGGAACTCAGCAGAATTACTGCTGGGCTGAGGCTAACCATAAACAGTTCTGAGCTCGGAAGTCAGAGGCCAGAGAAATTTAAATAAAATATACAGCATGGAGTTACTGCAACAGTACCAAAATTCACCATGGATAAATATCTGGTTAAATAGAATCAATCAAATCAGGAAAAAATATAGAAAATGTCCCATGAATTACCTTAGCCTGCACAGTGCCTTTACTGTTGTGTGTTTCATACCTGTTTTTAGATGCCTGTGGACTGAGGTCTAGGAAGAAAAGAAGTGAGAAGGAGAATCCTACATTCCATGAGGCTAAGGAAATAAAGTTTATAAACAATGGTAATAGTTACGTGCAATGCAGGTACACCTAGAAAGCTTGAAAAGCTCTCATTTCGTAATCACTCGTATCAGAGCCCAATAGGCATCGTTGCAATGAAAATTTTCAAGCCCCTCTTAAATCATTAGTTATTACTGTATCCAGGAAAAGGCATCGGAGACAAGGTCCCCATAACTATAATTTTATTTTAGAAGTTACTGCCTGTATCAGGTGAAGAAAATTAATCAGTTTGGTGATCGCATCTGACAGAATGACAAAGGTCGCTCAATATCTTCCGAGCTTTTTATGCTTTTGCTATCATATCTCATTTTCAGCATGAATGGAAATCTCAATTGATTTAAATAAAACTGTGCTTTAATTTACAGCAGACGAAGCTTAGATCATCAGATACCCACATTTCCAGCAATCATTAAAATCGTATATTTGGTGGCCCCCTTTCTAGACATTGGCAGACTCAGCATGTAAACACATGGGGAGTGCAGATTTCTGAGTGCTTAACCATTAATTTAATTCCAAATCATGGGCTTGGCTGCCTGCATGGAGGGGGACAGCGTTCAGGTAGAGTGGGATATAAACTTTGGTTTTATGTTCCAATCTTTGCATGCCCACCCACAAACATCTCAGAAGAAGTAATATGGAGCTAAACCCTGTGAATGGAAAGAGTAACCTTACACAGCTTTTGGTAAGGTGCTCCATTTCAGCACTGTACCCTGTTTCCCTATAAAGGAGCAGCTGCTGATTTTCAGCATGTAATACACAATTTAATAGCAACTTGGGTATACCTGTGGGTACTCACAGCTATTTTGGACATCTGGGGACCATAATGATTTCTATTTAAATATTCCATACCATGAAATGGCAAATCCAAGGCAAGTATGGCTGCCACACTTTAAACAAGATCTGGACATAAAGAATGACCCCTAAAAGCAACTTTTCATTGTTCCAACAGTGACAAACCTTCTCCTGGCTGAATCAGAGAATTGTTTGTCCTGATTTCCACCATTTATCTTTCAAAATACTTCCCATGCCTTTTTCGTTCATTCCAACGTACAGGTCCTTCCTCTGCATGCAGCTGCCCCTCTCCCAGTTTTACCCCTCAAGCTTTTCTTCATCATAACAGAGCATCCTCACATAGTGCCTCACTCTGTCCCTATGCCAGTTCATGATTTACAGCTGAGGAACTGCAAAGTAACACCCGGGAAAACCATGGGAAAGCCACTTAGCACCCTGAGCTCAGAGACTCCTAGAACAGACCACTGTCCCGGGTCTGAGGCACGATTTGAAGACATCTCTGTGTCTATTGCTTCCACCAAACATTAATGTTGGTAACAATATTCTGGGTCAGCATATCACGGAACTGGGAGAACCAGAGAATCCCTGATGCGAGTATTTTTGAACTGGAAGTTTGGTAGTTAATGGTGGGACAGGCATCAGTATGTCAAGAAAGTCACAAAATTCCAATATACCTCGCATAAACTGCTTAAATTACATATGGACTATTGCAGTTTTATGCGGTTCGAAGTCCTTTCCCCTTGCTTTCACGTACTAATAGGAAGAACTAGTGTCCTCTGTGAAAACACTTAATCGTACCCCAAAAAATCCAACACTAAAATTGTCCTGTGCCTCAAAGGCCAAGCAAAGCCCAAGGATTTTCTTGGGTACCTGAAAAGGGAAAGAAGTTCTGAAGTTCTCTAAGTTCCTCACATCTTCTAGGTTAGTCTTCATTTTTCTTCTTGTTATGAGGGAAGAAATAGACAGCTCTGTGCAGCTGATCTCTGCTTACTGTGATGATTGAGTAGGTGCCACTACTACACAATCAAGGATCACACAATCAAGAAGTGGACTAGGTCATATCTGTCTGGTTTATGCAGAAGCAGCCTAAGTCCAGCACAGAATTGTCCTAACCACATATACACCTGTTTCAAAGTCTCACATTGGATGCATTCTTCACTTTCTGACTTTCATTCTTGGCCATAAGTCTTCCCGCGTCATGTAAAATATCTAGTCACTACGGGAAGGATTCTTAAAACCTGTTTTTTGAAAACAAAAGATTACCGAAGTGGAAAGATTTGTAATATGGCCTCCAGAGCAGTCCCATTCTGGATTTGTATAATTCCCTTTTGAACATTGTACCGACGCTGGGCCGCAGGTCCTCCTTTGTTCATTACTTTGTTTTCCTGTGTTCTGCAAATTCTCCTCATAAAATGGCTTTGAAAGCTGAGAGAGAGAGACATTCTAGAAGCAGTCAGATATCTCAAGAGGTTAGTCTTAAAATTTAAGCTGCTTTATATCTGATTCTTTGGTTTAAGCCTCAGACTTCGGTTACAGGGTTATGCTTGTTATACTGTTATTTACATAGCAATACAAATGTGGGCAAGGTTTTACAGATGACTAAAGATAAATTCCTTAGGGAAGAGGTGGTTATAATATAAGCAAAAAGCAATATAAATTCACCCTTTCTATAGCTAATGACAGATTTTAAATGAGTACCTCATTTGCAAACAGGATGACGGTAAACCACACTAGTTATTGAATTTTGCTGATAGCATTCTCCTTGACTAATAAACATACGTCACACACCGGAGGAGTGTGCACATGCATTAAAATGTTGGGAATATTCTGGTTTACCCAGTTCTGACACAGCATTCGACTCGCTAGGATTGTTATGCTTTGCATGAGAAAGGCGCATCTTTTGTGGAGCTTCAGATATTGCCTTGTTTTAACAACATTTGCAGAAACAAATCACGATAACGATCACGCCTTATTGTGCATGAATAACTGCACTTTTCACGCTTTCACGGGAGTCTGGGAAAGGAATAGGATGATCATAGCTGAATGAGAGAGGCATCCGCCCATGTGTTCTGCAGGAATTGGGAGCATCAGCCACAGGGCTTATGTGTTCACAGCAGCACCTAGGTAAAACAGAGACAGCACAAATCCAAAACTGTTATTAGAAAGACGACTTATCCAGTGCCTGCCGAATACTGGAAGTACCTGAACTCTCAAGATGCCTTGCAATTGAACTCAGCCCTTACACGCTTTGGGCTGTAGCTCTGTGCAGCCCCAGACCTGCCCCACAGACTCTTTAGCCCAGGCTGAAACCAGATATGGCTGAAAATAATGTTATGACCTCTTGTATTTACAATGGCTGCATCTGCTGCCTCCTCACACCAGCTTTTTGTACAATAGCCTCACAGTTAGAGAGGGCAGGAGAGGGAAGACTCCTAGGTTCTGCTCCCAGGATTTTGTATAGATCACACTCAGTAAGACCTTACCATAAATCACAGAGGCTGAGGGTAGAACCAAAGTGTCTGTCCTTCCTAGAAGATATGTTCTCAGCACTAGTCCAGCTAATCACACTCTCTCTGCCTCATCCCAATGAAATTGCTTTGGCACATTGTTCTGCATGGTTCTGCCCTGGCAGCCCCAGCTCAACCTATAAGCTGGACAGGGAGAGCACTTTTGAGACTGGATGGATGTTAATTCCCACTCCTGAGGAGAACACATCGAACAGCACTGATGTGTGGCAGCCATCGCCTAAACACTGTTTAGACCACTCCAAAAAAAATAAACGTCCTTTCACTTCTGGTAAAGTCTGCTTGAAAATTGAGACCTTTTAGACTATGATAATATAGCTGACGGTGTGCCCCGAGATACTAATTTAGGAGGAGATTTTCAAAGGAGAGGAGTTAGCCTCTCAGTAGCATTTAACTTTCCATAGGACATGAGCGCTGACTTCTAACACTCCTTGGAATAGCCTCCTCTTTGGTATTGTTTATTTGACTCATGCCCCTTTCAAGAAGAAGGAAAACAATTCTGATCATTTAGAAAAACATAATTCTATGTGGATTCTGAAGCTTTGCTAAGCATCAGACTTTAATAGAAAAATCATATTACTTTACAATATTTCTCGAGACTATATCAATTCCAGACTCCTTGCCATTGTGCCATAGCTCTGGAAAACCATTCACAAATGTTAAAATAATCTAACAGAAACAAGCGAAGTAAGGATGAAAATGAGTAGTGTTGGACTGGAGGGGGCTTCTGCCACAGGTCCCGTCTCCCTCTTGCTGTCATATGCGACTCATGATTGGCATTTGGCTGTGTGATTTGTTAGTATTTTCAGCGCAGCAGTAGAGTGAGCATTAATGGGGCTAATTATTGTAAGCTATAATTTAACTCAGTAATCAAACTCATAAACCAAGCATTATTAAATTTATAAACTCAGCATGCTCAAGTGTCCTCAGCAATAATGAACTTGCTGAGTCAGATTATTCAGTTGTGATTGTTGATAATGTCAGAAATAGATTTGGACTGTCTGTATTTAGTATTTTCCACTGCTGTCTTACAAGGACCTGAAAAATTGGCAATACTTGAGAAGAAAATCCTCAATGTGCTTAATTTTTCTAACATAAAGCAGAAACCGCTTCGTTTTTTATTTGCTTGCTTTAACTCTGCAAGGCAAGGTTGTTATAATTTTTACGCCAATGTCAGTGAAACCTTTCACTGCATTGCGTACCTCAGTCCCTTCCTCATAATTTTCTTTGGGTGAGACAAACAAGTATCTGGCATCTACAAAACTTCATTTCTACAGATTCAGAGAATTTTGGCCTCTTTACATAGGTCAAATGTTGTGCCAACAGAAGCAGGGCTGACTTCCTAACATTGTTGTATTAACATACCTCAATTTTAGCCTGGGGGAGAGGGAAATGATGTTGTTTGGAATGAGATGGTAATTTACTTTCCATGCTTTCTCAGTCCTAAGGCATCTTTTCAGGATGAGACAGCCAGCTGTGTAAATTGAAATTGGTGAACAATTGTCCACTGGAGGCTCTAACATCTGAAAAGCAGAGTTATACGCTCCTCTCTGTCCATGTAGAATCTGGTGTTTTCATTTTACAGGGATAAGGGATTTACTGCTAAATTAATGGACGTTTCAAACTGCAGTGGCAACACATGTTACCGCCCACATTACTGGGAAATAACTTGCATCTGTGCAAGTTATCACTTGGATAGAAAAGCTTCCGGTTAATGTGTGATGGCACGAGAAAATAACACTTTCTACCCATGTGCCAGGGGAAATCAGGTCACAGGCTCTCGCCACATGCTTTGCAAGTGGATATCTCATGTACAAGTTCGGACAGGCATTAAATTGGTTATGCTTCAACTTCTGATTTTTATTTTCATTAACATCTGCACTCTTACGTGGCCTGGAGCATTTTGTCCTTTTTATAGCCTTCCTCAGTAAAGCCGAGGAAAGCTGATCTCAAATTCACATTAATGGTCTTGGATTTTCAGGTCATTCCTTACAGTAAAGACTCCGTTCTGCTGCTTTTCTCATGGTATTACACCTATGCCCCATGGATATCCTCGCCTTCACAGACTATCATCACATCAGTGGTTTTAATTGTACTTGGCTAAGTCATGAGATCTGTCTCCGAAGTAACTTAGACCTAAGTCCTTCTTGACCAAAAGGATCAGAAAGCTCCCAAACTGCAAGCCACACAGCTCTATGGATTATTGGGAACTTACCCTACACACCACAAAAAGCTGACATCTACATACACTTTTCAAGGTTTATGTGTGATTGTACACTCTGATCCCTGAGCTTATTCCCTTTCTTCCTGAGCTGAGAACAGGATAAATAATGAGTTTGCAGCAACACAGTGTAATTTGAAGAGAGAAACCATAGTGGTTATGTATATAGCTAAGGAAAAGTTTCAAAAAAAAAAAAAAAAAGAAAGAAGGCCTTGCTTCAAGTGTCAACCTGCATGGTGAGACAACCCAGTAGAAGTCACAGCGGTGCTACCACCAATGCAGCTGTATATTTGCAGCTTGGAAGGAAAAAATTGTATGGAATGTAGATGAAAAATACGGGAAAATAATTGTGAGGCCAAATAACTCAGGGTCTTCATTCATTATTAGAAATCGCACAGATGTGACGGTGAGTCAGCTCCTCTTTCCCTGCAGAGAAGGAGTGGTGTCCTCTTTTCTGCACGCAGCAAAGCCGAGGGGTGCATTCCTGCAAGCCAGGCTAGAAAGAAATTTTGCTATGAACCAAACTTTCCTATAAAAGGATTTCTTTTAATGTCCATTGATATCACTGAAGCAATTCAGAACTTCTGCTCCAGCTCTGCGTAAGCAAACACTGCTCTAGAAGCATGTTCACTACAACTCATTTTAACCTCAGCAAAATTGTTTATTTTTCCCTCCTCTTTCTTTTTTTGTCTTTCTGGGTTTAAGAAAAGACCATGTGGTAACATTGATACCTTGTCAATCAGATGACAGGCTGTCTTTTTCTGTTTAGGCATGGTAGTAGGTCATACTGAGGAGTAAAAGATAGGTTATGTCTCCGAAACCTGGCAAAGCATTGAAAAATAGTACCCATACATTGGAAGATTCTTCTAAGAATCACTAAAAATGACAAATCCTAATTTTCTCAGGCCTAATCCTGTGTATATTTTGTACAATTACCCACCAAGGTCAAAGGAAGATGAAAGACCTGGAAAATACCCTAAGTCCATTGCACACATCATTGTTTATTCCTTCTTTAATAAAGGCGTTTCAAGAAGCAAAAACATATCATTATGACTTAACTGATGCTCCTATAATAACTGCTTTTGATTTAGGAGATAAAATTAAATTAACAGATAAGCTCTTTTATTTCTGCTCAGCCACTAGAGTACTCGAATAGGGTGTAACTTGTCCCTTTAAAAAGAACAGTAACAAAAACAAACTGGGAGGCAGGCATGTATTAATCTATGTTTTTGTATAGCTATCTGGAAACTCTGCTTTGCCGTCATTATTTAAAGCTCATAAACAAGACGCACTGTCAGTGATTCCTGAGACTGGAATTCATGGGAATTGTCTAAACAAAACGTATTCACTCCTCTTGTGTGTAACCAAACGCATAAATGTTGTTGTCTTTTTATTCTTTACAGATGGTTTGTATCTCCAGAGATTTATAGAAGAATTCATAAATTGGCATCACTGGTATGTAAGAAATGTGAAGCAGCCTCTGCTCCCATTGTTCCCTGACTGTGAACCTGCCACTGGCTCAAAGAGTTTGCTTAAAATATCAAACGCGCAGCACAGCTCCGGTGCGATTATGAAGCTGACCCTCCCCTGTTCGGGGGACTCCCCAGGACTAAACATACAGCTTGATAAATATGAATTGTCATCTCTTTGGGTCATGAGTTCTACATCCTTTCATTCTCCTGCCCTGGCACTGCAGCCTGAGCAGACAGGAGATACTGATTAAGTATCTCAAAGGAAATGATTGTAACCAAATGCTCTGCTGAGTGAACCCTCCAAGAGCTCCAAAATCACAAATGAGTTGGTGCACTTGTTGTCAGGAGCAGCATATTCATCCAACAGCGACCTGTCAAATTGACTTGTTAGCATGGCTGATAAGACTCCCGCATTTTCACTGCAAGAGAAGAGCAGGGAACGTCACATATGCTTTTGAGTATCTTACGAAGAGCATCAGAACCAAAAAAAAAAAAAAAAAAAGGCATTATTCGTACTTTCACTGAAGATTTGTGGAAAGGCTGGGAATTGAATCCAGATTGTCTGATTGCTTATGCAGGGCCTTGTGCAGCAGACCAGCCCCTCTTTTGAAGCCTGACGTTCTGGTCTTTCTCTCTTTGACAATCCTTTCCCTTGTTCTCATTTGTCTTTTGGATGCGCTGCGTTGCTCGTGTGAAGATTGCTAAAATCACAGCACACAATATTTGGCCAGATACGAATTTTTAAAACCTGTGTTTCATATATGTCGTATCACACAGGTACGAGGTAAATACATACCCTGTTTCAGGAGTGGATTAGTATGAGACTGCCCGTAGGAAACTCCCTTGTGGAAGAAGAGCAGCTCACTCAGGATATTTCCAAGCAAGACCAAAAGAGGGCTAGTTCCGAGAATTCCTAAGATATGTATTATACACTGCTGTGGTATCATAGTACTTTCCCTGCAGAATCAATAACTACATCTTTCATACATTTCCTGTTCCTTGAACAAGTACAGCAGTGACGTGGAGAAAGGGAGGTAAACTCAGTTTTTATTGGAAGAATTAGAGGGAAATTCAGTACTGTGCCAGCCAAACATCTTCTGAAGGAAGCAAGTTCTGAAATATTTTCAAAAAAACATTTAAAATTTGGATTTGTCTGATGAGTTTGATGAAATTTAATGAATTTGCCCCATAAAATTTGGCATTTCAGAAAGCACAGTCCCCAGATCTCAGGTGCTTCATGATTTCTTTTGTTTCCAAAGGGACACATTTGTCAAAATGATTCCTAGATGTGTGTTCACCTTACACTGTGCCCGGTTGTAGGATGATTTGCTAAGACCTCAAGGAGATTCGAACTACGGCCTAAAACTGGAAACCACTGGACAGTGACCTTGTACTTGTGAAGGAGCATTGGGATCATAGACTAGAACATTTCATGCACGCAGCCAAAGACCATAATCCAGCCTGGATGCAAAAGATACTCGGATTCCTGTGGCCAGGGGGATGGACCGTCATTCTGTCATACTGCAATGGTGAAACAGCACTTCTTTTGGAGTGAAGTGAAGCTACCTGGCCATCCAAGTTTAGAGAGAAGTCAAGGCAGGTCCAAAGTCTTCACTCCACTTTGATCTTACACATGCCCAAAAGGAGACAGAAACTGCCCTTCATTTTTCCCTTTTTGTTCGGCACTACTGAGGCTTGAAGACTTTTTCATGGGGAATTCACTAATTCCCCACAGATACTCCGATGTTTTAGTGACGGCAACACTTAACAACAGTCAAGAATCCTCTTTAATTGAGCACCTCCAAGAATTAAGAGAAGTCTGAGCAACTGTGAGTGAGTCCATGGGACCAGGAAAGAGCCAAATCCCAGTTTCATCTATGAAATTCCAGGGAGCGGGGATGTAGCTTGATTTACGGGGAGACGCAAACTCTCCACAGGAGAATGCAGAAGGAAGAGCCTCAGGGAAACCTTTGATGAGAGAAAACAATCTAGACATAAATAAAGACTTCAACGGATTTGTCCCTTCATCATTTTGGAGCCTGATCCAAAGCCCCATTAAGTCAATAGAACTCCAGCTGGGGTTTAGGTGAAGAACTGAGGGTGCAATTTACACACAACTCATGTCGCTGGGGAACATTTCTGTATTGGAGGGAAATACGCTTGTTAAAGTACTGAGCTGACACTGAGAAGCATTCAGCCATTACAGGATATTCTTTCATTGAGTTATTTGTTGCTGTCCAATAAAATAAAATATAGGAAACCCTTTAGTGTTTCATCAAATTCTTGCTCATTTCAAAGAGTCCCAGTATTTCTGTGTCTGGCTCACATATTAAAAAGTTTGCCTGCATATTAAGTTTCTTTTTTTTTTGTCATAGGCTTAGCTTCAGATCTTTCTATGACTTTTACTAGGGGCTATTTTTGAAGGATTCAAGTCTGTTTTGCCAGTATAACCTTCAGTTTCTAATGAGTGTTATTTCAAAAGAGACTTTTCCATTGGTAGGTAAGAGAAAATAAAATTACCTTGAAATTTAATCGGCGTTATTTACGCTGTATCTACTAATAAATCCCATCATATATCCTGCTTTCTAAAATGCTGGAGGTTATGATCTCTTCCTATTTGGCACCCAGAAGTTAAAGAAATGTTTAATTGTTTCACTTGGGGGAATTGTAGACTTTTCTTTTTCTTCCTTTTGATTTTTCATTTGTATGGCCAGGTGACACTGTTGCTATCACCAATTTTAAGAGAGTTTTTAAAAACATACTGTATTTTTTCTTCCTTTCCTAACATTCTTCTTTCAGTATTATGGTGATATAATCATATTTTAATCACAACATACAGATGTTTCATTCACTCTTCCCATTTCTTCAAGGCCTAGTACAAACTGAGCTGCAATTATCGCGACGGCTTTCCTCAGACATTAGTAGATTTTAGATAAGGAACAAACACGCCCTAAATTCACATACATACACGGTGTCTGTGTGTATGTAAGTCTATACAACCACTTGTGAACAATGTTAGGTTTCTTGGTAAATGTACACTATGTTAATGATACGTTCCTTTTAACAATATATGTGTTTATACATACATCTGCAGCAGCCCATTCACAGCAAGAGGCTCTTTGAAATCAATAACAGATATAAATCTGTATCTTTAGCTCCAGTGACCCAAATAACTTGTTGTCACCCATATTGTGGAGGGAGTGTGTTGCATCATATTATAACAGACCTTCTGAGTTGTGTTTTTCACATTCAAATATGTTATAATAATTGCCCTGCAATACCTGGGAGACAGTTGAAATGAAATGAGCACATGGAGTTCTGTGGCATGGAATATTTCTCCCCTTGAACTGCAGGGATCCTTCTAGAGCTCTTTTATACATACATAAATACATAAGCAGCTTTGTCAGTTTAAGGAAATTATTTTTATTTTGAATCATGCAAATTGGGTATCTTCAGGGAGGTTCTGAAAATGTGTTTGAAGAACTAATTAAAAGGCTGTTATGAACAATAATAACCAGTATTGGCCAAATTATTTTCCACCCGTTAATGCAACTTAAATTATTTTTATTTGCTTAAAAATGGAAAAAATGTGTATCAGCCCAAAGTTTCTTCTTCCCCCTTACATAAATAGATATTAATATATTATGCACATAAAAATGTAAACATCAACATGCCAAACCTTTCTCTTTTAATAATTTTAAATTTTGCTATTAATACTTTATTTTTCCTCCCCCTGTGTGTGTGTGTACATGCGTATGAGTGCATGCATGTGCCTCTGATCTGGCTTATACACTGTACTAAATTGTTCAGTAAATACACTGCAGCAGGATAAGGTCTAACTGGAAGAAAATTGTTGTGAGTTACAGGAAATTAAAAAATTCCTGCAATACCAACCCACTACTCAAAGTCAATCTGTGGTATCCCACAATCCACCCGGCTCTGAAGTCAAGCCAGAATGATTTTTGAAGAGTAATTTCAAGCCTTATAAAGGGTCACATCATGTATTAAAGCCATATTTGCTTCTGTGTTTTGTAAATTTTGAACTCATTACTAAACCTTTGTCTCTTATACTGTACGTCTGGCTCTGAACTCTCCTTCATCAATCTAATCCTTAAAACTCCAACAAAAACATGCAACACATTTTGCGTGTGAAAAAGCGGTAAAACATAAATAGTTACAATCTCAAGGTGCCAGCATTTAAGGAAGGCTCTAAGAAGCTTGCTTTTTTTTTTTTTTTTTTTTTTTTGCCTTAGGAAAATCTCAAGCAAGACATTGCCCAAAACTGCTATTTTCTGACCACCTTTGGCAAGTGCTGAGTGCCCTCAACTCCTATTGACTTCAGAAGAGATTAAGAGAGCTCAGCACCTCCCAGTATCAGTCCCAAGGACATATATCTATATCTATTCACACAAACATACATACATATCTAATGAACTGCTAACAAATAGTGGATCATCTCCTCTTTTCCTTGGCCAAATTCTTTGTGAAAGGATCAGACTCAAGGTTAGAGGTAAAACCATATGCAATTTGCAATAAGCAAAACGTGTCTATAAACAAAATGCAATTGGAAATCTGGGAATCATTTACATAGAGAGTGCTGGCAAAGTGCAGGCATATGTGTACAAAATAGTGCAGCACCTCTACAGACTTCAACAGTTCCATTTCTGAAGGTGCTAAACTAAGCCTTTATCATAACTTGGGACTGAGAAACAACACATTGTTAGTTAAAGACAAGGGCTTTACCCCCACAACATGTTCAGGACTGGGGTAAGGCTGCAAAGCTCTGTGTACATCTTGGGCTTTGATTCTTCTAAGCTCTTTTCTCCTGGAGAATACCATCATTGGTCTGCTCTCACTCAAGGATACCCACAGTATTTCATTACATGCCTAGATCACATATTTGCACTGACTGGTCTAAATTCGTGCTGTTTTCCCTGAATACTTTTTTTTTTTTCTCATTATAATAGTCCTGGAGTGAATCAGCCAGAAGAATCTGGAACAATCCATACAGGCATTCAAGGAAGATATCCAGGAAAGTGGTTGCGAAATTAGGATGAGATGCAGCTTGGTCAGGAACTGCAGCCCACAGCAGTATGCACAATGAACCACATGGGAAAACACCCCATCATGTGGGTTTTCCTCTCTCTAGCACATGGATGGTCCAGCCAGATCTGACGTGGGTGAGAATCAAGGAGAAGGACGTGTTTTGGCCCTGCTTTCTGCTCTGTGGAGCACATTGATACAGTCAGAGTTGACCAGGTAGTCAGTAGAGGACCCATTCCTAGAAGTCATGTAGAATTTCTTGAGCTGTGAGGATGTGCTAGGATAGCTACCCAGACATCAGGTCAGCTCTAGATGAAGCTCCAGGCTCTACTCATGCTCCAACATCCCTAGGCCAGTAGATACACATGTGTATTCCTCATGCCTGTGCTGCCCTTTCTCTAGAGCTGCAAGCTCCAAGAGACTCCGGAGACTTGATCCAGTGGAAACACACTATCAAGGCAAGCAGGTAAAGACAAACTGGCCAGAAGAACAAGAGGAGAAGATTGTTTTAGCATCCTAGAAGTCACTAAGCTGGAGGGAAGAATAATCAATCACTGTATTTCAACATCAGGAACTATTTACACTGTGTGAAGAGTTGGTGCAACAGCTATGATACCACCCTGAAACTTGGGGGTCCTTGATTCAATTCCTTTTTCTGCCATGGATGCCTTATGAGGCCCTAGACAGTTCATTTTATCTACATTCTCACTGAAGAGACACCACTACTTGTGGGACAACGGCTTGGCTGCTCAGTGGCTCTCAGGCTGCCATGGATGATGGCAGTATGTATTGAGCAATGCTGTCTCAAATCTTCTGACACACTGGACAACTGAAGTTAGAAGTCCCTCTGCAAATATCTGAGTTTTCAGTGTTTAGTATAAACACAGGCATTCCATCTCGGTAACCCCTATTCAGCCTGTAGCCATCTTAGGCATCTATCTTGGCTCAAGACAGCAATGGGGTATTTAGACTAAACAGTCTCCAGTACTGTCAAATTCTAATTCTCTCAGTGGAAAGTAGCCTCGATGCTTATTTTAGCAACTTCAATAGGAAGCTTAAATACAACTTTAGTTTCCCACCTGTAAAACTGGGACAATGGTACTCATTAGAGTAAGTAACATTCTATAGGTGTGGAGAGGAGAAATATTTTGAGAAAGATTATGGGATTATCTCGTGCTATTATGATGTGGCATATTTTCATGACAAAAATCAAGAGAACTGAGACTAAACAAGAACTGGACAAAATTAAAGGATTATGGAGGCTGCAGAGGAATTCCGCTGTGACTTGTGAGATGCTAACTTTCCTCTGAGACAGATGAGACACAAATTCTTGCGTCTGATAATACAAGTGAGTGATGTATGCGATCTCCATGAATCACTGGCCATCTGAGGTGCGAAATGGTACAATATTACCGAGTTTTCTACCTGAAGAGAGAAATGATTACAAGGCATTAGAGGTGAAAGAACAGCTGGTAAAAAACATATGAAATATATTTCAGTGAATATTGGGATGGTGAAATCTGGTCCGATATGGGGGGCGGGGGGGGGGGGGTGGGGGGTGGGGCGGAAACTCTAGAAAAGGAGAAGCAAAGTGAAAGCTTATTTTATTTTTTGTATTTTTTTCAAGGAAACTGTGTTGTGTAGAAAAGAGCGTGTTGGTGGTATAGCACTTAAAGGATTTGAACAGATTAATTGTTGATCTACATTTCTTAACATACAAATATGCTCAAAGAATATTACGTATCATCCATCTCTTCCCTAATTATCAGAATAGTTCTGCTTCTAATGGAACACAGAATTCTCTACATCCCAATAAGCTGTAGGCTAAATGACATAAAACAGTTAACGCAGCTCCACCTATGTCGTGATTATACATGTGGTTGCTATAAAATGACATGGATAAATTTCTCTAAAACTGTACAACTCACATTTGGGGGTTTGATTTGAGGTAACGAGCATCAGAACCACAAAACGAAGGAAGAGGCATGCTTCGAAGTTCTGTGGGTCTAATTTAGAAATGTATTCAGCCGAAAGACATCTCCTTGGAGGCTGATAGAGAGAGGTTCTGCAAATTTCCTCTTCAGGAGCATATACACATGTTCAGAAAGGCATCACTCCAGTATGACCGTTATAACCCCTTGAGCACTCCATGTTAATTTGATGGCAGCGCAGGTGACTCCACCCACATACGGGAATTACGTTCCTTAGTGTAACTTTAAATTCCCGGTTTTAACAAACACAGCATCCCAGTGAAGTTGGTTCAAATGGCTGGGAGGATTCTAAAGATGTCTTGAAGATGTCTTAAATACAGTCATTTGGATCAAAAATCAGACCTTCAGCCTGCTATCCACAGGAAAATAAGGGTCTCCAAATCTTCCACAAACTACACATTTGTTTCTGTACGCACATCCTTCTGTCTCACCTTTCCTGAAAAAAAACAGGGAAACCAAATGTGATAGAATATAATTATTACATTCTCCCTGTACATTGTATAACATCAGTTCAGAAGGCAGCAATAGCTAACTCACAGGAGCAGTTTTAGGGTATTTTATATTGGCACCCAATGCTTATTATGGAGATGGGCCCTGCAGGAAACCCAAGCTAAATTGATGGAAAGAAACTTAGCTTATTGAAATATTTGCACAATTGATGCAGATGTGATTTTCTCCAATGAATACAGGGTGCAAAAAGAGAACCAAAATTAACATGGAAAAAAATGGCAGTTTGTAATGGGACAGTGGCAGCTCTACCATAACTGTGGTTAGGATTGTTTCCATTATCAATCCAGGCTTCCACTCCCACTGCTACAAATCACAATAAAATATTATCAGTTTCAAATATGGCATATATAGCCCCTAGCCAGGAAATTGTTTGGGCAAATTTTAGGTCATATGCCAGACATCAAGTATTTTTTTTGAAAGTGAGTCATAGTTTGTGCGTTTCGATTCTCACTATTTACTCACACCTTAAACAGCTGCTGTACTGCGTGGCTCATCCAGAAAACATAAACCAAGGCTAGTTAATAGTATATTCCTGCACCTAAGATCAAGTCTGAGATGTTATAAGCATGTCAACATTTTTAAAAATTCCTCTTATGACAAATTCAGAAATACATGATTGGTTAATGTATAAGTCTTTGAGATTTACAGCAAACTGGAAGTTTGCCATGCTGGTGAGATATATGAAGATCAGTTTTATGAAAAATATCAGTCGATGGATCAGTGATATCACTGTAATCTGTGTTTGTCTCAGGACTGAATGAGAGGGGACTGTCTTTGGATAACTATTTGAAAGAGCAAGAGACAATGAGAGTCACATCTTTAAAACAGTAATTCCCTCCATGTAAACTACTGCATTAGTGTTGGCAAAAAGGTAGTTTGGTTCTCCTTTGGGGAGCATATATAGAAATGTTTGTCCTTCTCAGTCAGATCTAGTGGAAGAATATTGAATTACATTAATCGACAGCCTTAAGTCGAATGATCACATGGCCTTGGAGGCTGGATCTGTTGCGGTAGTTTTAAGAGTGTCTAGTTCAAAAAAAGTGATTCTTGGACAAAATCCTGGCCTCCATTGGAGTTAATGAGAATGTTACCACTGAATCCATTCAACACAGCATTTATCACCTTCCAGTTTGGTTGTGCCTACAGTATATGGTTGTGTCCACGCTCTGCAGCCTGGACCCACTGTTGTACACTGTGTCTGTTCATCTGCTCACTGCATGGCAAAGAAGTCTTGGGCTGTGCCTTTTTTTTTTTTTTTTTTGAGAAGTTTATGCACAGGAACAGAGGGAGCTTCAGCAAATTCCAGTGGAAGTTCTGGATCAGGACAACTGGGAGGCCAGCACTGGATGTAGCTCCGGGATGTCCAGGACAGGACATTTAAGGTTTCCAGTTTCCATTCTACGTTGAGCGCGTTTCCTCTTTCTTACGAAACCAAACTGTAGAGGGGACTGGATTTATATAAATCCTATCTCTGCCACATTTTATAAACCTGTGTATCATAGCTTTTTTCTTTAGAAGAATTCCTCTTTTTAATATGCCTACAGGTCAATGTGTAATTCAGTGTGCTTTAAGCATGACCATGCAGAAGTATTCATGACCAAAGCTACATTTTTCTTCACAATGGAACATATGCATATCATCATGAGGAATTTGGGCATTGCTATAGTGTTTGTGGTACTGCTCCTCCAGGAATCTGATTCCTAGCAATATAAGATCAGGTTCATTTGATGTGTATATTGAATCTTGCCATTTGTTTTGCCATAATTGAGCTGCTTTTGATAATCCGTTAAACAGTTTCTGGAAAGTATTCAAGTGCTAAAATATCTTTTTATTAAGATAATGAAAATCACTAGCCTGATATAAAGAGATGCAATTATGAAATCCACCCTGGAATAGCTTAGCATCTTTTATTTCATCCTGGAAAATCACAGAGCAACCGTACCTTTAAATAGGAGCCATCCTTTTAAAGGGTTATGACTGAATGTTTTAGGTTAGTGGTAAATTTTGGTAATACCTTAGGGAGGTTCCAAATGCAAACTGATACTTGATACAAAAGTACAAAGCCTCCAAAGAATCATTAAAAGTTCCTTCCAAAAAAATACCAACCAAGTTAATATATAGAAAAATGATGACATTTCTATATGAAATACGAAGACACACAAATGGTCAATCTCCATTTTTCAAAAGCCGTTATAAAAATTCTCTGCTTTTGTCTTGCTGAAGGTAATATAGTTCAGGTCTAGCCTGGAAGTCTGTACTATGAGGCAAGTTTGACAACCAACGAAGATGCATTCTTTTTCACTTGTCTTTTTTAAATAGCCATTTATAGGACCTTCACACTCCGTTTCATTTAAATCACGGCTTACAGGTTTTGATGCCAAATGCTGCAAATTAGTTCAGCTAAAGATTATCAAAATTTCCATTGACTTAGGGAGCCAGGAATTTAGTCCCAGGCTCCACCACCACTAGAATGAAAGATGTTAGAAACATATGCTGAGATCCAAATGCCAAAAGCAGTCCGTACTCCACTTTTAATGATGCAGAATGTACACTATTGACCCACCGATTGGAGCATAACCTAAACTCTTGTCATCTGATTCCTTCATTCTTCGACGTTTTGGGTAACTGACATAATCCAATATCTGAAGCCAAATAAACTCACATACTCAAGCAACACATCTCTCTAACCTCTATATCAAGTAAATGGAGAAGGCTTTCTAACGGGAAGTTATTTATCTAATTACCTGATGCACTTCTATGGCCACTGTCTCTACATCGTGACTGAAGCTTGAACAGGCTCATAGGGCAAAGCTGGACCTCCAGGTGAGAGCTGCTATCTACACAATGCTGTGCTTATTTGCTGGATTTACATGAGCCTGAATTCACCACGATGATTATCTGGCCACTTTCTGAAAGCTTTGGCCAAAGCACATACATGTCAGCGAAAGCATCCCTAGTAATTCCAGTAGTGTTTGGCTTAGGCCCCAACCTTTTATATTTTAAACCTTGATGGGCAGGGGCTTGCGCTGCCCCAACAAGTGCATGACAACACATGAAACTCAAGGGAGAGGGCTTCAAGCCTTTGCAGCCCCAGGGCTCTAAGCTGCCCAGTGCACAGACTGGTATAGATCAGACCACCTCTGTGCACTATCTTCTAAGTCACTGGGGTTTTGCTAGCATCTCCTGCCTGTCCCTGGCAGACTCTCCATCTCTTTTCCACATGCCCTGCCTTGTCAACCAAGACACCAAGCCCTGGAATGGAGCACAGGGAGTCTGCCTGTCCCCTGTGTACTAATAAAGCCAAAATAAATTAGGTTTTCTGAAGCCTTGCTTTATTGTTCAAGGTAAAGAGGAAGGGATAGAGACAACTAAAAATTTTGTCCTCTTTCGACAAAGTCTTCCTGTAAAAAAATATATTTGAAAAAGCCAAAATCATTGTAATATCTTCCAAAATGACAGTCTGGATTTTTTTTCTGCTTGAATCCATTTTTAATTGCAAAATTTTCTTCAGTTTTATTGAAAAATAAGTGTTGAAATTCAGATGAAAAGCCTTATGTGCATCCAGAATAATTGTGTTCCATCTGGCCAAGTGAAATACTTTTATCCATAAAGAGTTTGTTTTTTCAGTCTCTCAGACATTTAGAAAAATAAAAACCTCAGAATATCCCTTTATTTACACAGATATTAAACGATGACTTTGGCTTGTTTGTTTTGGAGTTGCCAGCAAGCCAAGAAGTCAGTCTCGTTCTTGGTGATCTCCCCACTGCTAGAAGGCAGTATGAGAGGGAAACTGCCGTTGTGCGGTGTGAGATGAGAAAACAGGGAGCAAGACTGGGAAATAAAAGGCAAGGGATCAGAAACTGGAGAGAGAAAGGAGTGAGGGTAGAGGTGAGAAACAGGGAGAGAGAGATTATTTCTTTCATGCTCTGGACTTCTGCCTCTTGCTGCCCTGGTAGGGCACATCCAAGGAGTCCCCCAGTGTGGAGGATAATGCAACTAGCTAAGAACCCAGAGCAAATCAGTAAACAGTAGTACAAAGCCCTCAGCGACAATTCTAACTGACAGCACGTCATTTTTAAACAGGTTTCGTGTCTGGAGAGTGGAGAGATGTTCATTTTTTCAACAAGTCAAAATTCCATGGTGAGCAGGTATTGCTGGGGGCAGAGGAGGGGGAGAAGTTAAAGGGACATCATTCAACCAAATAAAGCTGTCTGTCAAAAAAAAGCTTTGTTGGAAAATATTCAATCAATCTTGTTTAGGGCATATTCTTAAACCTGAGACCATGCACGTTTGTTAATTCTTTGCATTCCCTTCTCCCTGTTTAATGTAAATCTTGAAGCTCAGTTAGACCTGTATTCCTTTAAATTATAAGCGTGTTCTTAGAGTAGGAAGAAGTGGTTTTAACATGAAAGTTAGAGCTGGAGTTCAGTATGAAAGGAGGTAGAGTGTGTGAAAGGGTTATATCAGCTATAATGGACAACACCAAGAACATTGACAGACTATATACATGCCTATATTTGAATATGTTCACAGAATAAAATTATCATTCAATAAATCATAAATAAATACATAAATACTGCTTTCCTTCTTACACAGTTTTTTAGCCTGTAAGCAGTGGGTTTATTTGCACAGAAATATCTTCTACCTGTACATTTAAAGAGAATTAAGCAGCCAGACAATGCCTCTTCTGCACTTGAATTTTAGATGCAAGTTCATGGTGCAATAAGTTAGCACAGGCTAATTTGGGGGGTGTGAGAATTGTCTATTTCACAGCTGGTGTGGTCACCTTCCAACTGACACTTCAGAATGTTTCGCCTCCTGACAGAGCTAAGTGGTCTCCTGATGTGTGCATTGTCTAGGACCTTACTAACTGGATCATTGAAACCTTTTCTGAAAGCTGGGAAGCTGACAAGATCAGGTCATTTTTAATTGCAAACTCTGGAATTAAGTCTCCTTGTCCAATAGCTCTACAACACTAAAGCCAGGCATTATTCTTCTCTCCAGATCTCTGCACTGGTTTTGGACCTCCTTGCTGTTTGAGTGTAGGTAGAGCATCCCAGAGATGCTCATCAAGAGCTGTTGGCTATAAACAAGCCACTTAGCAAAGCCACATCCTTCCACACTATGAGAATCGGGATTGGGCTTTGACTTCTAGCACCAGTTCAGAGCCTAGTTTTGTTGAGGAGGGCACAGAGAGCAGTAAAGATGTGACTAATCTCAGTATCAGTAACTTTGACAATTTCTCTTGGAAGCCAAGATCTCTTCTCAGCACAAATGGGAGACACGAGCTGCAGAAATACCAGCATGAATTTATAGCCTCACAGCTGTGGGGTTCTGAGCTGTTATCTGTGTCTGCATTGCAAGTGGGGTAAACTGCTACAAGACATGGGAAGGTTTTTATTTGGAACTGACCGATTCAGTCTTCTCAGGTAGAAGCAAATTGGTAGTTGGTCTGAGTTCTCCACAGCCCATCTCTTCAGATTCATCACGTAGCACTGATATGCCACAGTTTAAATTCGGTTCCTGCCTGACTTCTCTTCACCACTGCCCATTCTATCCAGGCCAACTCTTCCCTGTGAGGATCTCCCCTTCAGTGGTATAGACTCAATTGCTAAAAGCTTATGTGAAATCTAAGTATCTCCCAAACGCATTTGCCTTGCAGTTTGAGCAGAGCCCTCTTTGAGCACGCAGGTTGCAGGACAGTCAGTGAAGAACATCTCACAGCCTGGGGTCTCTGCTCCATAGCTGGTGTATTGTTTCACAGAGTTTCATCGCAGCAATACGACAGGTGCATTTCATAGCTTTCTGTCAAGAAATTTTATCTAATGCAAAGAATAACATCTTGGCAATAGGCAAAACTCTTGCTGAGGAATATTTTATAGCGTGGAAATTCCATATAGATGGAAAGGCATCAAGAGAGTAAACAACAATTAGGGAAAAGGCTAAGAACACTGTTAACCCCTAAGGTTCCAAGTAATCATCACCAAAGCATATTTATTCAACCGTGGAATTTGTGTACAACCACAGGGGATATAAAATGGAATTGAAATCCCAGTAAAGGGCTTGACTATGACTCCAACATAACAAGGCAGAGCTACTTTGTTCATTCTAGCAAACGTATTGGTGCCCCATGGATCACACAGCGTAGCAGCATTTCAGTGCATGATACTACCGAGTGTCTTGCTAGATTTCTCTTTGCCTTTTTAAATTAACTCACAGTAAACTCTGTGTGCTGAACCTGCTCGCAGAACAATGTCACATCCTCAGAAATAAGGGCTGTCTGAAGAGGAGAGATGTGGAGCTTGTAACCTGCCTCTGCAAACATGGGCAACTGAGAACCGGCGGTAGATCTCTAATCCTTCACCATCCCTCAGAAAGCCCTGGGAGAGTGCACAGATAGACGCGTTGACCAGGAAGGGCAAAACGAGAAAGTGTACAGTCTTCTCACTCTGGCAATGCCAGCTACAGTGAGGACATCTCACGCTTGAGGAGAGAAAACACCTTGTCTTTTAAGCAAAGAAAAGTGAGCAAAGACTATCAGTGCCTTGCTGGTGACCCCTCTAGAGCCTCTGTACCCCAACTGATAAGACTTCAGAGCTGCGATATGCACCAGCCTCCCCCTGTCTGGCGAATGGGAGAGGAAACAGGGGATGCTTTGCAGGGCTCCCACCACAGTAGACTGCAGCTCCTTCCCCATGCAGCAGCCTCAGACATGTCAAATGGCAGCTTCTGCAGGGCCCATGTTTATCCCTTACTCAGCCAGCGCTGGGACACAGGCAAGCCATGGCTGTGCTCAGGCCATGGAAAGGGGTGAGTCTTGCCAGAGCTGGTAGAGCCCAGAGCTACGGTCCAGCAGCTGCACAGCAGGTTAGCTGCACGTTGTTTCCCCTGTCTTGCTCATCAGGGGTGCTAGGAAAGGGCAGACTATTAGTTTGGGGACAGCGTCATGCCAGCATTGCTGCAGAGCTCTAAGATCAGATATCTGCCACCTCTGGCAGAGGACACTGACTGTCTGTAAACAACCCAGAGCTGTAAACAAGTGCCAGCATTTGCATAGCATCAAAATATGGACACTCTTGACTCCTGTTGATTTTGTTTTTACACCACCTTACTCATTTTAAGCTTCTGAATTTTTTAATGGCTACTGTTGATTCTAAAGTGTGCGTACCTTCTGTATCCGTTCCAGTGTTGATGTCTACACTTTTCGGGTCTCTATTTTTTCCTAATATATTCTATTAGAATAAAGTTTTTAACGAAAATTTGAAAACAAAAATTCCATGAAAGCACACTTCCTAACCATGTACACACATTCCTCAACCACAAAGACGTGTATGATGTGCGGAAACTTTAAAGTAATATTCCCTGGATATCTTGGGGTTTGGGCTTACTTATGCAATATTATAAAACATTAAATATCACAAGTTCAATCTGAATGCAATTTTCCTCCAAAATCACTAACCTTCAATTCTGTCCATACGTTATTTCCTTATGCAATGTTTTATGACCTATTTCTTGAAAATACATTGGGATACCAAGTTGTATTCCTGAATTATTTACCCATGAACGTTCCTCTATTTTCAAGAAATATTCTTATTTCTAGTTTATTTTTCTCTGAAGAATCAGTAACATGAAAGCAAGTGTAACTCAACCTTATTGGAAACAATACATTTTCAGATCTGCATCTATCTCTACATATATGCTGAGCCGCAAACCCATCTCTAAATTCATTAACTTCTGCCCCAGCATTTCATTTGATCTGGAGAGGGACAGAGAGAAGATGAAGCAGTTTGTGGGCTGTGAAGTGTTAACCAGTGACATCATTGCTAACAGCTGAGGACTGCTGTTAGCAGAATCAGCTGCTTCGAAATTGGTGTGCTTAAAAAGCCAGTTTACAGGCTGCCCCGTAGCTCTTGGGGAAGGTGAAGGGGGGAAGAAATAAGAGGTTTTATAGTGCTTCAGCTGCCTTTGATCCTGTGGTTTAGGGTGTGTTTGCTAAAGAAATCAATTTCTTTTGATTTAAAACAAAAAGTAGGGTTAAACTCATGCCTGATGTAACTCTTATGGAGTTACACTAGTGATTAATATTTTAGGTGCTGTGTTTTCTTTCAAGCACCTTTGAATGCATATATGAAATTCAAGGGTACCATAAACTAAACAATATTAGGAGTTGTAAATACAGTCTGTGAAAACAGCACAAGAATCTAGTAATACAAAAAAGGTGTTTTAGTCAGGATCGAATCTCACAGAGTTCAGGACAGAAAGATGTCACCATTGCTGAGAAGGTCCTTTTTCATAAGGATAACAGGAAAAAAATTAGAAAAGGCACAGATGATGAGATGCCATTTTTATGACTCTGGAAAACATCCAGGACCTGAGTTGAGGAATATGTTGAGCTTTCTTTTTTGCATAGATGGATCCCTGTGAAGCGTAACCTATAACCTTGCTGCTTTGTGCACAATGGATTTCCAAGGGGACTCTCCTGAAAGCGCATGAGGTTATTTTCTGGAATCAGAGCAGTTGAATCGCCTCCAGTTTGTGAGGTGTCTAAATGAGACATGGGGGAAGCACTCCTAAACTGGATGCTCTTCCGATATTAAAGAAATACCTTTCAAACAGTCCGCCTTTCCTCTAGTACTAATCTTTTACCTCTCCAATACTAATCTTTTACCCCTCCAATATTCAGACCAGCATGTCCTAGACACTATTGCTCTTTTTACAAAGCATTTTATCATATTTCCTTGAGGTTTAATAGGCGAAGCTGTTACAGGTTGTGTGATGCACTGCACCTGAAGGATATTATAAAGCCAAATCACATCTTTTCTTATCTCCTTACTGTATCAAATTAGACAACCAAAAAGATTCCTCCTTCCATGAGTATTAAAAATGGGATGTTTGGTGTTCTGATGGTATAACTTTTAAGAAATGCAATTTTGTAAAATGCATATAATTAGAACCAGCAGTATTCTTTTGGAAGAGAAATAGGTCTGGGTAGAGTTCTTTAGAAAAATCAATCTGCATTCACCAGCAATTCCAAAGAATTTTTTCAGTCTAGCAACTTTTTCAAGCAATAAATCACCATTACTTTATATTCCTTTACATAGAGAGATAACTTATACTCTGGCTGATCGACAACTTTCTTTTTCAGCCTTTGACATCAATTATCTATTATCTATTCTTCTGTCAATATCTGCTGTCTAAATCTCATGCAAAAGAATTACACCTTTAGAAAGGAAAAAGTGCCTTTACTAACTACCCAACATTTGAATGTCTGCATTTATTCACCGTTCCATAGGACTGGGCAAGTAATTTAATCAACACAAAGCCACCCCGAATTTCTTGGAGTTAATGAGTTTTTTCAAGTCAAAACTTGAACATCTTTGCTATTCCCTTGGGAAACAGGGTCCCTGGGCAGGAACATTTCCAACATGCATCTCCTCTCAGGCTGCTATGCAGGCAGAGGAAATCACTGGGATATGGATGTCCTCATGGACACTGGATAGGTTGGGCAAAGGGGGAGTTGAGCATGCACAGCCTGTTGCCACAGCTGTACACAGGTCACCCCACACACAACCTGAGTGCCTGCAGCGCCCAGATGTGCTGAGAGACCTCCAAATCTCACCAGGTTCAGATGCTCTCATTGCACCAGTTACCCTGGGCTGGACCAGAGGTTCGGTCTGTTCTTTGCTCTGAGTTTGCACGGACCGTTAGAAATGGCAATGGGACAGTTGGACTCGATGATCTTAAAGGTCTCTTCCAACCAGATGACAGCCTAAGATGAGTTACCGTATAGCGGGATTGCAGCTTTTTATACACAGTTTCTGATTTCCAGAAGCAGATATAGTTCAACAAAATAATCAAGGAAAACCATTTCACTAACAGAAAAGCACGCACACAAGTAAGGCAATTGTGGGCTGAGCTGGAGTGACACTACGGGAGCAGTTCTGGTCTACTGGGCACATAATATGCATTTAAGAGGACCAACTAATTGCATCCCTTCCTAACCTTCCAAAGAGTTTCCCACTCTTCGGAATATTAGTAATGTTGCACAGTGAAAGAGGACACACATTTAAGGTGGAGATGAAGCTTGTACTCAACTCAAATTTTCTAACATCTTTTTTTCTGAAAGACTGTTCTGTAAAAAATCAATGGCTTTTTTGGTTGAAAAATTGAAAGTATCAATTTCTCTAGTCCACGTCTTAAACATCCACAGACCTGGCTGAGACGCTTCGGGTGCTCAGCATCAGGTTTACGTTTGTTGGGGAAACAAAAAACTGCCAGCAAAATGTCAGTTAAAGCAGCCACCACTCCTCATGGTTTTTTCTTTAGGCTGACGCTAGCTCAGGTCAGAGTGTCCCAGCTTTGTCACTGTGTGTTTTAAAGCATAAGTCAATCATAATTTTCCCTAGTGTCATTGTTTCCCTTCTATTTTCCAGCATTCTTAGTTGAACACAGTGACATGCTTCCATAAATCTGTAAGGACAGAAATTGGCAACTTGGATCTTGCATGAATGTCTTATAAAATAACAAAGGAAAAGGTGAAAGTAATCGAATGCCCAGGCACACACCACAGCAAATGTTCAAACAAGATACATTAGGATTTCTTGGCAGCCATTTAAAGAAGGGCTCTTGTGATTTTTAGCAAGACAGGTCTATCCTTCAAAATTATTTTGGTTCTCACCAGGAGTGTCCAAATGGCTGTGATGCAGACTGGGAGCTCCATTCTTGGTGACTTTGTCCTTCATGCAGCAGAGCAGGAAGGTGCTTCTGAGCTACTTTTCCATTGTGTCCCACTGTGACCACTGAGTCCAACCAAAAAGCTGCCGAGGTGGAAAACGGTAAGAACAAGTTCACCTGGGTGCTGGGCATTTGTTACGCACCCCATCTGCAGTGGCTGGGGGCACTAAGCACCGTGCATCCTCCTGCCCTGCATCCTGCCACTCCAGGCAAAATCTTGTCTGTGCCCAATTTTGCATGTCTTTCTGAGGCAGCCCCTGCCAGAAGATAGGGTTTTCCCTGGTTTATGCATGAAGCTGATGTAGCCTTTGCATTTGCCAAGATGCTAGTGAAGATGGCATTAATGCTAATAAAGGACCATTGGGAGTTCTTTCCCCATAGTATGGATAAACACCTGCTTTCAAATCTTGTTTCACAAGGGCCACAGCAACTTTTCACTGATGACCAGCCTCACATTCAGACCGTATATTAACCAACATCTTAAATTGGCCTGTTGTCTGTGTATTAGACATATTTATATGAAGAGAAAATACAAAGTTTTCTAGGAAAGAACTATTCCTTGTCTACAGTATCTATGAGCTGGTGCCCCAGTCTTCACTGAGTCCTTCAGGTGCTAATGAGTAAAAATATTAACATATAATAGCTAAAGCTCAAATATTATCAGAATTGTTGCAAGTAACTCCCTTCACAATGCTTGCCAGAATTATTGAAAGAGCCTCCCTCCCCTCCAGCCTTTACAACGTCCTGACTTTGAGACAGGAAACCCCACTGATTGCTGTGCAAATATCCAGGGTCACGTTCTGGCTCCTGTATCTCCCATGGCAGGTTAGACCTAAATGTCATGTTGCTGTCAAACGTTCTGAAGTTTTCTGGAGGCACTTGATCCGCAGCTTTGGATAATTTTTAATATTGATTTTTGCTAAATTTAATACAGAATATTTACTAAGACAGTGTCATAATCTCTCTACTATTTTGTTTGACAGTACATTCAGTTTAGAATGCACAATATGAGCATTTTCAAGCCTCAGTATGTTAGTGTGTTGTCTTTAGTCATCACAGCTCGAAATGGTCAGAAGAGCCGGTGCTGGACTGGTTTCTACTCCTTGTGCATTGCTCAGTTAGAAGCTGAGATTCCGAGTGCGAATTAGCAGGAGGGTGAGTTTCATCGCAAATGCTGCAATCACAGAATACAGACGCAGACCATCGTATCCATCGTATCCGAGTGGTTTGCCTCTTAAAAACTCCTGGTAACCATGAGCAGAAGAGCCCATCCTTGAGCCTGAACTCTGTCCTGTTTTCACAAAAGCAGCCAGATCCTGAAATGAATAGCTGGGACTTAAAGCTCTTTCAGAAAATGAAAAACCCTGTCAATTCTAATATTCGCTACCAGCTCAGGAAGAGCGCTCTGTAATATTTTTTCAGCGCTTTTAGCTCCCAGTCCTTCAAGGACGGTTTGTGTTTCACAAAGACAAAGACGCTCTCTAAAAGGGAAAGAGTTCCTCACAAAGCAAGCCGGTTTGTGGTTTGATGGGTGATGGCATCATTTCTTTCACATTTTTTCTTCTAAATATTGGCCTGACCGTAATATCCAAGTCAAGAAAAGGCAAAAATAATCTCGGGCCCTGGGAATAAGATTAGTGGATGTTTACCTGTGAGTTTTCTTCTAAAGCCTCATTGTTCAAAGGCAGATAAATACAAACCCATATGCCGTAGACATTAGGAGAGTATATGTATCTATGTACTATACAAAACTCTGCCATTAGCTAATAATAGCATTAACAGTTCAGAAGTAAAAAAAAAAAAGTCTCTAATACTTAGTCTTAGCAGCTGATAATGTAAAATAGGGTGGCATTTGGAAGCATAGGATGATGCCAGTCCCTGGGGAGAGAAAGGTGTTAACTTCTAATAGCTTTTCAGTAATAGCCAAGCATCTGCAGTCCCCCATAAAAAAGGGTTTTTAAAAATTAATAGAGCTGAATGTGCTTCACACTGAGGAGAATGCCAGATTAATAAGCGCATTAAGGACCGCTTTGGATTGGAAATAATTATGGAAGATGACAAGGAGCAGAGGTGGCATTGGTGGTGCTTTCAGGAATGCATTTTAAAAAGCAGTTTAAAGAGCCTTCAGATGTTGGTATTATCCTGCGTGACCAAATTAAGAGCAAATGAGAAAAGTTTATCTGGCATTTTGGAGTATTGAAAGGGCTTAGTGTTATAAATTATACAGTATGAGGATAGGCAGTGGTGAGTAAATTCATGTTAAACATTATTGGCAGTTTAAATAGCAACTGCTTTATAAAGCACTAAATATTTTAATTTGGAAGTAAAAGTATATTCGCTCCCCTTCCAAAAAATTCATGTTTGACTTATTTATTTGCCAGCACAATCATTAGACATTTTCTCGGTGATGAATTGGTGTGTATTGTTCCCAATTGGCTGTTGTAAATGTAGAATAATAGGGATGGGTTATAGCTTTAGAATTGATTTAGAGCTTTCCTGATGAAAAGGTTGAAAGCCACAATGACAACTCAATCTCTAGCTGCAGGCTAGGCTGTACGCGTTCAAGGCTGTTTCCAAACTGGTCTAGAGTTTATCAATGTTTAATCGCCTTGTCTCAGCTCCTTCTTTACTACTTGCTCTTCCAGCCCTTACAGGACAGAGATCTTCACACCATGATTCTCGATGTTATTGATACAAACCAAGTCAGGCTTGGTTTTTTGATGATGTTAATAAGAACCAAATTGAGTTTGGTGTCTTGATGATGTTAATACAAACCAATGCTTCCAAGTTTTAGTGCCTATATGACTCTGACACAACAAGGACTTTGAGCATACGTTAGAGCTGCTGCAGTCCTATCTGATGGGCGTTGGTATCCACAAGCCACACCAGGCAGGCCACAGTGCTTCCATAGCAAATAAAGCAACAGCAAAGTGCTATTTCATCTCTGTGTAATGATCAGTTTCCCTAAACTCCAAAATATTAATGAATAAAAAAGAAAAGCTTTTACATGAAGACAGTAGTCTATGCAGACTTCCGAATCTTTTTCCTTAGTCTAAACATGTGTTGTTTTTTTCTTTTACCCGATTAAGTATTTGCAGGAAGTTACAAAAAAGAATGCCACTAATATACAATTTTCTAATAACTACTTGCAGAAAAAGCAAAACTAATATTGAAATACCTTCTAGGTGAGTGATACTTGTGAAGAGGCAAACCCCACAATTATAGCAGCATCTTCCATTAAACAGTTCTAAGTACCATATATGCAACATGCTGGAGACTCATTATTTCAAATCCAACTTCTCAAAGATTTATTTTTCTTTTGAAACAATTTCTGACAGCTTTTGATCTTCTAAACTGAAAAAAATCAAAGAAATCTGTTTCTCTGGCATATTAATAGCAAAGGAATTTCTGGATGCTGCAAAGTAGGAACTGAATATAATAGCATCTCAGTTTTATTCATCTTCAAAGAAAACCAAATATATTTTTGAGACTAAAAAAATAGGATACCCTACAGATTTTGAAGGGATGGGATAAACCTCTTTTCACAAGAAAAGATGACAAGAAATTCATCTTGAAGGACGTTCACTATGCCTCTGTCCATTTAATACATTTACAAGCCAGCTGCCATGAGTTAATCTGGCTTTTACATCTGAAGCAAAATTATTTTATAATTTGGGACTCATATGCCTAAGAGATTTTTTTCTTTTTCCCAAATTCTTTGGATATTGTAGATCAGCCTGCCAACAGATGTGGCACGAGTGTACGTTGTTGCCTAAAATTTATGCAAGTGGTTCATTAAGAATCCTTTTGTGGAAGTTAGATATAGGAATCTTAAAATCTTTCATTCATGCCTTCATCCAACTCGTTGCAGGTGTAAAAATAAAATAGTAACAATTGATTAGGCAATTACCAGGATGTGTGTGTTGTATGTGCACATGTATACCTATATTATTACAATAAAACTAACACACATTCCAGACCTTAAGAAAGAAATACTTTAAAACCAACATTCTAAAAAGATTCCTAAATTTTGGTAATCTTGTAGAGTTTTTCTTGTACAGCTGACTGGTCAAAATATTATCTTTCCTTAATACCATTTTGCTAGCTGAGTAGGTCCAAAACATCACACACAGTCATGAGCTTAGCTATGGCTGCCATAGGAAGTTGCAATCCTGTGAGTGTTGCGTGAGTTACAGTGCCAGGTTTGCCAAGAGGAGGTCAAAGCGATATCTCAAAGAAATGGCTGGCCATTAAAAATCAGGAGAGCATGCGAATTTCCAGAGATAAATTATACCCAAAAAAAAGATAATTTAGACTGTAGACAGTGGAGGGAAATTAGACAATGCAATGTGATAGGGCTGAAAAACTCTTGCTATGGAAACTGCTTGATTACATGTCCCAGGAAATGTAATGAAAATCATAACACGTGCATGTCGTTAGCATCCCAAAAAGAACAATATAAGGAAGTATACACATTGATGTACATGAAACGAGGTGTAAAACCTGCAGCCACCCTGCCAGACCAGAAGGCTTTATGTGTATTAACCAATTGAACAGCATATCTGCCTATGTTTAGTAGAGGCAATTCACGGATGGCAGAAACACCTCCTTTCAAAACACCTTGTCTTTGTATATATAAAGAAAAGACTGATAATTTTGATTTTATCTTAAATAACAGAGAGAATCTTTTCAAAACACCTTGTCTTTACAGATATAAAAAAAAGACTGATAGTTTTGATTTTATCTTAAATAACAGAGAGAATCAGACCAGCTAGCATAAACTGCCATTGTTTAGTTATCTATGGCAAATGATGCCAGGTGAGATTCAAAGGATTCCAAAGATGTCAGTGCTCTCTGCTTCATTAGGCTTGAAGTCACAGTCTATCACAGTAAAACGGTGACATTTGAAAGGCCATGTTTTAGGAAAAAATAAAGAAAAACAGGCATTTTAAAAATCATATTTAGGGTGAATAAAAAAAAAGACTTAAAATTTGACTCTGCATGAAATAGATTCCAAATTCACACGAATCACTACCAGTTACAGGTTCTTATGTCTTAATTTTCCCCAGAAAGTTTCTTTCTAAACATCATTGTTACAAAAAACCCCACAGTATCTTATGGCAGCCACCTGTACTGTACTATAACCATTAAATCAGACACTTCTACAAGAGTCGTTCTAACACTTGTTTGCTGAGTTTCATTCTAGAAAGAAATGTTACTTCTTATAAACTATGAAGCAAATAAATATGGGATGGTATAAGAACATTGCTACCTTCAATCCAAAGATTGGAGATGCTGAAATTTATATTGGAAATTAAAGAAAGATTATAGAAATTCATATGAGAATATATATCAGCCACGGTTGTTGTAGAATAAATCTAAACTTCCATTAATCACCCAGCATGATTAAAATAAGGAGGAACTAAAGTATCAAGTCTTGACCTAGATGCAGATGCTTTGAAATAATCCAAAGCTGCAGTTTTTGTCAGGCAGCTGCAGAAAATAGAATTCAACTTTACTCCAAGTTTAGAGCCGGGATTTCTGTTTCGAGCTTCTGGCATCATCACAAATTATCACTCTATGTAGGATGAGTAACAAGCATTGCTAAATAAATAAGTTCCTTGAAAGTTCACACCATTTTAAAGCTATAAAATGCCTCCAAAAATTGGCTTAAAGAAATAGATACCCAAAAGTGAGATCTAGTCTACCAAGAGTTTGAATATGGTCTGCCACAAGATTTTTGGTAGATTCCTCAGCAACAAGCTATTCACTCAATAGTCTTCATTGTCTAATTCATCTGGAAGAATTATTCTTTGTACTGACACAGCTTATTAACTGGAATTCTAGGATTAGAAGAATGTGGCAGTGAAGACTCCCCTAAGAATCAACAATGCTTTAAAAATGCAGCAGCAGATTATGAAGTCTAGAAAGTCGCTATATGATGTCTGCTTTTTATAAAAAGCCAGGAAAGTTGGAGATTTATGGACTATTATAGCTCACCTCATATCAGGAAAAACTGGTAAATAACCTGCTTTGAAGTGGAATAAATCAGCAGCTGTATACATGCAATCTATGGGGAACCAGCAAACTTTTACAAGGTATAGAAACTCGGTCAAAATAATTTCACACAATTATTTGTAAATGCTAACACAAAGAATCTATTTTTCTTGACTCTACCTTGAAATTAGTTTATTTGTAAATTCTATGGAGCAGAACTCTCTGCTCTTCTGTCTTTGAGAAATGCCTAAAATGTGATTTTTATTTGGTTTGCAGTCATAACCACAATGTTAACAAGAATAAAAAATTTCAAAACTCCTGTAATAATATTCTATAAAAGTATTAGCAAAGGTGGCACCAGATTCAAGATATATATCTCAGTCAAAAATAAGCATCTCCACATTTCCAGTGTGTTTGACTGTAAGGTGTAGCTTAAAGCCCATTCTTGACATAATGGGAAATAAGGAGGTAGTAATAGTTATTGTTAAATTTTAAATAACTGGCCAGAAATTTGACTGTTGGTAGTCCACAGCTATTGTTCAGAGTTACAGAGTTTAAAAATAAGTGTCCCAACTTTTCAAGTCATAACAGCCTTAGACACTGACTTCAAAAGAAGATAGATGGGTGTTCTTTTCATATAATAATTCAAATTATTAACTCCATGCTAGAAAGAAATTCCAGGGGTTTTTAACTCTACTTGAGGAAGTAAACATTCTTGTAAAATCATTGTTCATAACTCTGAAAACCTCTATACCACCTAAAATATGTTGAGAGACAAGTGAACGTGTTCTCTTTAACAATCATATAGAAGCAAATAGACAAAAAAGAGGGAGAAAGATAATGAAGTTATGTCTGTGACTACTTAATCTGTTCAGATTTGTAGTTGTACATCAATAATATCTGTATTTAGGATATGAAAAAGTTCACTCACTGAATAAACTTCAGTTTAGACTTCAAAATCTACGGATTAGAAGTTTTGTCTTAATATTCCACAAAAGTACTTTGTGTGGTTTTGCTTTATATAGAGTATAGAATAGTATTCATAGTATTTTTAAAATACATTGAAAATAAAAAATTAGCTTTTCTCCTTTTTTTTTTTTTTTTGCGACAGAGTAGTTTCCACAAAGAATGTGCATAACTGCCTGAAGGGAGATGAGAAGAGTTTGAGAATCGTGACTTTTTCTTTTAGTTTTCAGCTGGCGTCTGTCTACAGTAAAATTGACAGCTCCATCTGAACGATCTACACTGAAATGGAAAATTATCTGGTTTTAATACTGTTCTTTTAAATTTTATGAAATTACTGTTGGGTAAATAGCTGCCACTTAAAAAACCTCTTATGGGATCTTGCTAACATGAACTAAAGTGAGGTAGTTTCTGGCAAAATTAAATCTCTCCCACCTTTGGGCCAACATTCTCATCCAAATCGGATACACCAGTGTGTTAAATGAATGCAAATGTTCATTGACAGATGGACTGAAATAAGGGGAAACTTTGCTATATCTTTAGGGATGAGAACAATGTTACAAGTTGTCCAAGAAGTAATTAGGGGTAGGACCATATTTCTGAAAGCAGCAAAGAAAATGAAGAGCAGCTGTGTGTGCATATATCTGTGTGCGTGTTGCTCTGCGTGTGTGTTCTGGACCTAGAGTCCAAGTTAAAAATACCCAAAAGGGGACAACACCAGAGGCAATCACAACTTCTGCTGACTCTGAGTCCCTCAACTCCTGAGCCGGCTCTAGCCCCCCAACAGTCTGAGCCAGCACTGAGATCCCAAAACCCTCAGCCCAGGAAAAAACCCAGTGTTTTTCAATTCTCCCTGAGCCCTAAAGCACACCATTTTAGGTGGTGCCTTTCTCCTCAGTAATGCACCCTTTTAACCAATCCCCTTAAATGTATAAAACCTTAGGTTCTTTCTAAATTGACACTCCCCTGACCAGAAATGTACTAGGTAAAGCTCTAAAGGTAAGAAAGGAAAATGTATCCAGGAACAGGACAGGGAAAATTGTAAAGTAGTTAAATCCAGTCAGTGTCTTCTCTCTGCTGTCACTCTTGCCAATATCATGAGCCATGTTAGTAATACTATAACACCGGGCGATGGAAATGAAATTTCTGGATGAGTGCCTTGTCCACAGAAAGCCCAGAAGCAGGTTTAGTACTGTGTGACTGCAGTGTGGGAAGCAACTACGCAGGATGCACCTAAGTATTCCTGTGTTCGCCTTTGGGAAAATCTTCAATCAGGTTCCACCAGCTCCCTGCTAATAGAGGAGTTCTCAGGAGATTGCAGGGAGGAAAACAGCATGATCTACAGATAGAAGCATGAAAGGGATTGGTGGGTCAGTACCAACAGAGATGTCCTCTACAATTTTTCCATTCTTCACAACTGCAACTCCTTCAGCCCTGTAAACAAGAAAGCCTCACGGTTAGATCCAAAGGGATCTACCTAAAACTACAGTGATTCCACATGGATAACGAGGATCTGTGCTCAACGGCTTTTCATCTGTGATCGCTAAGAGCTGAAGGGACTACTGCCGAGGGGTGAGAGAAAGGTGACTAAGAAACATACTTTCCATAGAGACAGCTCAGGATGGAATGGTCCAAAAGACTCCATATCTAAATAAACATTATGGCACTGGCAAGCTCCGAAGCTGCTCAGAAATCTTTGCCTGAAAGCTTCCAAATATTTCCAAAAGCTGCATCAAATTCTCAGCTGGGTGGGGAGCCAAGCAAAGCAAGGCCAGATGCGAGTGCATTAGCAGCTTCCTGCTTCTGTTGCTGTCCTTTCATTTCCAGGCTCAGATGCATATGGAGCATCTGGGTGCTGGTAACACTTAAATTCTATTAATTCTGGCCATTTGCAGTGTTTTCAGGATGGTACCAATGTGGCGTGGGGAAGAACAGAGTATTCCCCCTGCACCGATGCTGTATTGGCCACTAATAATAATATTTTACAATAGCATTACCAGTTTTCCACCAGTTTACATGTTTCCTCTTCCAGACTGACTGCTGTTTCGGGCATGGCAGTAGGTCTGCAACTTTAGGCAGAAAGTGCGAAGCCTACGCTAAAACACAATTTCAAAGCAAAAAAACCCAAAAACTTCAGTATCATTTGATAACGATAAATTGCCAACACATACTGAATATAGTTAGGCAGGTGATATCTGTACAACTCACTCTCCCAGAAGGAAACTAAATGCAAATGTGAAGCAGACCTGGAAAAGACACAGGGTAAATACAGGCCAAGTTCAGATGACGTTAGTTCAGATTAAGCTGTTGATGATTTTGTGCCTCTTGTTACAAAGTCTTCCTATAATCTGATGATCAACTTCAGTAGCTTGAATGATTTAGAGGGAAAGGAGCATTAAATCAGCAAGCTGACGATGGAAATAGGATTTGGCCACTTAAGTCAATGCTGTAAAGTCTCTTCTCATTTGAGCTACCATATTGCTGAAGCCAGAAAACTTGCTTTGTCACAGAAGACTTGTTTGCACCTGCAACGAAAAAAAAGACTGTCAGCAAAGCTGAATGAAAGTCAAACAAGAAACCTGATTTAATACATCCTCAGACAATGTCACTCTCACTGGATTCAGAAAATAGATCAAGATCTTCAAAATAAGCTTCTACCCTGCAGTGAGACAGGTCTGCTGTCTCTGTTGCTGTCACCAACTCACCTGTATGTGTGATAAACACTTCAAAGTGAGGTGCTGGAAGGTGTTTTGTTTTGTCGCTACTTACCAAGCTGGCAGTGATCAGAGCACATGTTAATGCACTTGAAGTTACAAGAAAATTCCATGAGGTGTGGGAAGTACATCAAGGTTTACATACACAGTGCACATTCGATGTCCAGAAGTTTGCTTACTTGATAGGACACCTCTCCACAGCAGCTCATAATGACCACTGGAAACATCATAGTAGTCACTTGGAAGTTCTGTCAGCCAACATGAAAAGGATCCTGGATGGTTTTATCAGAGCTTTACCAGTAAAGTCACGTCTATTTTCAGATCCGTGTAATGAAATGATTGGCAAACTTGTGAGTAATGGTTGTCAAGAGCAAAATACTTGCTTAGTGCTTTGAACTCTGAAAACTTCTTTCATGATGATCCATTTGAACATCATCTTGAAATCTATACACAGCTTTGCTGGATTGTTTTCTTTCTGGTTGTTTCCATGGCTTAACGATTTCATCTTACATTTGCAAGTAAAGAGACTAATGGCTTTGAATATGCATGCTAAAACTGAGATCTCCTTAAAAAAATTCAGTTTTAAATGTAAATAACTTTCCCTTCATTTTTTGGCTCATAGTGAAGCAGAGAAGCACTTCTTAGTGTCCAAGTGTCATTTTCTCTAATACATGCTTGAAGTGAGCAGAATGATTAGATAAGAAATGGCAGTTCTGCTGTCATTGCAACCTGGCTGCTACACAGAAACAACAAACTACTCAAATCACCCAGCAAAGGTGACCTGGTGGTTGGATTCAAGCAAGACCCTCTTACCTGATCACAGTAAAAAAGGAAGAAAGGGAACCCTGACTTGCAGAGAGGACATTGTGTTCTTGGTGCCATTCCCAGCTGTAGACTTTTGTGAAGCTGGTTTTCAGTATAGTGTTAGCGAAAATAGCATCATTATAAAAGAGATGTCAAAAGAAATCTCTCTTTAAAACTGCCACCCACCCTAACAAACCTTCGCTTCCTCTCTGCCAAAAAGCAATCTCAACCATCTCAAATTATAAGGACACAGAAGTGTATCAGCTTCTCCTTTGTTTTAACAAGCAGTTTAAGCATTTCTAGTTAAGATAGTTCAGTACAGGTACATTACGAATCAATTTGCATAAATAACACTTCTCCGGATTCCGTATGTCTAAGAAATGACACAACAGTGAAGGTTCTGAAAAGCTTTTGTCAGATGTAGAACTTATCCTGGAAAAGGTCCACTTGTGAGGAGGACTTCTGATTAGCATCAAGGCTTACAAAGGTTCTGTGATACAACTGGAGATGAAGACATCGGCCTTAGTATATCCATCTGAGAAGAGGATCTAGTTAGTCTCATCTCTACATGTTGTTACATTTTATTCATGTTTGAAAAGCTCACCAACACCTTCGTGTATAAAGCACCAGGGAAGGAGATGCTGCAAGAGGCAAAACAAACAGGGAGCTGAAACAAAACCCGAAACTTTGTGAATTTTCCAGCCTGGAGCAGGATCTCACAATTCTTATTCCTTTCATTTGTTGCCCCCATTTTTTTTTACTTTCGGACTCCTAACCCATGAAAATATGAAGAAATACTTCCCAAAGATTTAATTAAAAACTTTTACACTCCAGTCACTTAGACTCTCATTTAATTCATATTAACTCTAATTTTGAGGCAAAACATTTTCCTTCATATTTAGAAGTTTAATAAGCCGGGTAACGATGGAAATATTCTGTCTCCTGTTTTAAACAAATTGTTAAGAAACAATGTTATCCTGAAACCTGAACACTCATGTTAAAGGGGAGAGCTAATTTCATTACGTGATCCATCTATTTATTTTAATCTGCTCATTCTTTGAAAAAATGAATGAGAATTTAAACACACACAGCAGTTTTACAAGGAGCAATTTTTTTATAATTATGTATTCTTTACTTATTAATCAGTACTACAATTTCCTGTGACATTTAACACAGACACAAGTTATTTTCATTCCGAAAGTGAGCAGTTCGCTATATCGCTACACACATGGCACAAGCATTGCAAATGTAAATAAATGTGGGCGTCTGAGTTTTAACCACTGCTCTCAGAGAAACGTCTTTTTTAATGTGGTATAACTTGCAATCACACTGAATGTCATCACAGCTTTTGAGAGTGGGCAAGCCTTCATGCAAACTTAATTTTTCACAGGAAAAAAAATCCTGGCATTTGTGCAAAAATAATGAAGCCCATGAAAGAGGAAGGAGAGGAATGTAGCTAATAATCCTATTTATGTTCTTATGCACTACATTTCATTTACAAGAAATAGCATGACTAAATTCTAATAAATAAATATACTAATTGGTCATTGGAAATGCAAATTTCGACAACAATCTTTAATGCAGTATAATAAAACCCATTACAAGCACCAGCTTTGTAGATGCTTTGATTGTAAATAAGAGATTAGTTTTAAATTCAGACGTGCTGAACAGGTTGGCATAATTTCAGGTAGCAGTGGATTTAGGCTGCTTGCCAATCTGTGGGAAGAGCTGATATATTAATACCTGCACTGTTTCTACTCTCATATATTCAGTCTGAGCATTTTCTACGTGCTACAGTAAATTACATTGGGTGGTAGACGTAAATATGGTTTTTGTCTTCCAGTTTCTTGCAGATCACTTGTCTTAGTAGATTCCACGGGGCCGTATGGTCTCAGAGCTTGTTTCACTTTTCCATCGTGTCCAGATAGCCTGTCTTGATGACCACTGGATAAGACATCTTCTCTCTGAAAGTTAAAAAATAAAGTGTCATTTCCCTTGCATCTGGGATTTTGCAAACATGTGCCTTCACCATCCTCCACTTTCTGTGATATTGTCCATCCCAATTCCCATGAAATCAATGAGTAAATTTCTCTCTTGGCAAATCTGCAGATGGTCTCAACTATTCTAGCTCCATGCTAGTTTACATTGGCCAAAGGTCTATTCCTTTCCTGACATGAGAAATTACCACAGAGAAAGAATATGTGTGTGACATCACTTGAGTAGACGAATACCTTGCTCCTACACCACGCAAGACAGTAGAAGTTTTGGGCCCTGTGCCAGAGGGAGAAAATAAAACACTTAATTTTGGATAAGGTCACAACAGTGTGATTTACAGTAATGTTCCTCACTAAGCTTTACTGGTTCCAAAACTTTCGTCCTTCTAGGCTGTATTTCCATGGCTCCAAACTTCTACCAAGCGTCCATGGGAGAAGAGTATCTTACAGAGCTGTTAAGAAAAAGCATTTTATTAGCCTGGACAGTGCTGCCCTGCTGACAGTTGACAGTTTATCTGATGGTACCACAGTTTGCTGAATTGTCCCAGCCGCAGCACCTGTCCTCCTAAGATGAAGAATTTAGCTGACACTTGAGTAAACATAATTGGTGAGTTTTGTAAGCCACACCTTTCAGATTTTTAAAGCACATGACAGCCTAGGCTCCAAATCATGATTCTGTCTATTTTATTTGTTCATGTCTCAGCAATAGAAAAAAGAATTTGCAGTTGACTCTAAACCACTAGGCTGTGCGGAGCTAATCAATGAAACCACATGTTGTTACTACTGGTTTCCTTTCCAATCCCCTCACCTTAATTATTGTCTCACATACCCACTTGTTGTATCCTGCCTTAGATTAATTGTAAATTCTTTGGTACTGGGAGTGTTTCCAGTCCTGCTTTAGCACACCCCCAAGCACAGCAGTCTGAGTAGGACCTGAGGGACTTCTGTAATAACAATAATTAGTAGTGAAATCGGGATTCTTTGGCCTGAAGGGGAAAAACCACAACAGGGAAATTGACTGAGGTGTTTAAAATGAAGTCTGTTTCCCTAAAAAAAAAAAAAAAAAAAAAAAAAAAAAAGGCTGGGGTGGCATTTCTGAGTGATGATATAACACAGTGACAGATCTTTTTGATATACCAAGTAAGCACTGTACCTGAGGTAGACAACTTTGACATGTGCTGCAAACACTTGGGGGCAAGCCATCCCTTTTTCTCTTCTGTATCTTCAATTCTCCCTCACATTCCTTGATGACATACCAGTTACCTGAGGAATTTTCATGGCCAAGTCCCAGCAAAAGTCTGGGCACTTTGAGAAAATCCCAGTCAGAGCATGCGGTATTTTTCCTCTCTCTGCCTCACAAGGACACTAGACCTTCCACAGCTACCTAGGTTGTGTAAGAAACACCCTTCTAGCAATACTTTGAGAATATGAGGGTTGTTTTTTCATAGAAAGGAATGGTCAAGTTTTTGGTAAATTTGGTACCCGTGGGAATCAAAGGACAGGCTCCAGTTTTACATTTGGACATTTGTGTTTAATGCTTTTATCGTAACCCATTGCAGACTGATCAACACTCCTGCATTTTAAATAAACTGAATACTGTGTGAACTGGTTGTATAGTTTGGTTAATCATCTAGATCTCCCCGAGGGGCATTTTTCATTCTGCAGCATTGTCTTTAGCAATCCAAAGATCTTTATACAAATTTATCAATTATTTATGAAAAGAGTACTTAACCATAGTACAACCATAGATCCGGAGACCAAAACCTCCTCACTCATGAAAGTAAGCCAAGCTGTACGTACTTTCGTGCAGACCTGCCTCCTTACGCTACCGCTGCGTTTGACTGCCAGCCTTGGATATGCTGAACTGTTATTAATAAATTATCTTAATGATTGTTTTTAGCTAAAACAATAATTTGCAAATTTCCTGAATACACGCACATGCAAAATTGCCACAAGGTTTTACATTTTGATCTTTTATTTCTCATATCCTGTTGAATGCCCTACATAAATTATTCATTTTCAGCCTTGCTATGTCCCTTTCTCTTAGTTATGACTCACTGATGCCAAAGAATAAAATAGATTCAGCCCTTCGGTGCATGGAGAGGGCCCACGGGGGCTGGCTTTAGTCCACGCCCTGTCATTGCAACCTGCTGGTTTTGCGCAAATAATTTAGCTTTGGGGCTAAAACAGCTTAGACTAGGTATTTCCAAGGTAGTACAATATTAATGATCATAAACCGCACTTCCCGACTCTGTCCCGAGAGACCATATCAAAGTTGTTTTATGAAAGACTAGGGAGATCTATTAATGAGTGAAGTAATTGTTACCTGTGGGCACAGATTTAGAACAACTTCATGCTTCAGATTCCAAAAGCATAAATGTCTTTGTTAAGACCATGTTGTCTGCAGCAAACAAAGGGATGCTCACAGAATCAGAGATATGGATGTTAGGCTGCACAATACATACTTTTTTTTACATTCAGAAAAAAAATCACTCAGATAAACAGATTTGGTATCATAAGCTCTTGTAACCAAAAAAAAAAAAAATCAAAACAATAAATGGAGTAATTTTCCATAAAATGAGCACGATGAAATCTACAACATGTTGTTTATTTACAAGCATACACGAAATTAAACTACATTTCCTGTTTAATTCACACTATTAAACAAAGGCACAATATCAGATCTTGATACCACTGTGCTAATTCAGGATGTGCTCAAGTTTTGTTTTATTTTCAGTATTTAGTTCTTAATGTAATCTTGCGTGCTAATCTCATGTATATATATTGTTACACGTGTATTCATGAGAGGATATTATATAATTACAGTATAATCTATTTCAACGTAGCCTTTTTGCACAAGGCCAGCCGCATACAAGAGACTCGAGAACTGAAATGGCCACACAGCCATCTCGCACGATGAGCTTTGAATTCTTTGGGATTCCTTGAAGAGTTCAGTAGTGCCCCTGCTCCATCTCTGAGCAGGCTGGAGGACAGGGACAGGTAGCAGAGCTGTGGATAGCACGGCTTGTACTGTTTGTATTCTCTATTTTCCACAGTCTTTAGAGGGCAACAGTTCTTGCTTTTCTTCTTAGCTTTTCTCTGTGTTTGGGGGGATTTACTGAAGAGATGTGACTATCATGAAATTATGTGACACAAAAAGCATATGTATGCACATGCATGCAAAAAGTTTCTTTCCGGATTCCTCCCTTATGAGTGTAAAAATGTGACATCTCTCATTGCCTGTGAGAAGCAGTATCACCACTGCACCCAAACTTCTCCACAGTCCTTCAAAGACCCATGGAGTCATTTTCTCCATCTCTTCACTCACTCCTTCAGTTCAGCTGAACTTCTTGCTCTCCAACAACTCATTCCTGAAGAACCTCAGTATGAAGCACCTCAACTGCATATGAAGTTTTGCTCAAAATCAGGCTGTTCCTTTGTATCACCTCTTACCCTATCTCACTGGCACTGCACTTTAATACCTGAAAGTTCTGTCCATCAGCAACTATGCCACACCATATTAGCTGGGAACAGACTTAACATCTACAGGAAACTTGCTGTCTTCTCTACAAGTGTGTATTGTTTCTGTCTCCCAGTTGTAAGCAGGTACCATTTTACAACATTTTCTTTCATGACATTATTGGGCCAACACAACAGTTAAACACGAGCAATATGGTCAAGGCACTGGATTCACAGCAAAAGAGAAGATTCAGAGAGTGAATAAGAATGACAGAGACCTCCTTTACTGGGTCCTGAAGAGGGCCACGAAGATGGTCAGGAGGCTGGAGCACCTCCCCTATGAAGACAGGCTGAGAGAGTTGGGGTTGTTCAGCCTGGAGAAGAGAAGGCTCTGGGGAGACCTTATAGCGACCTTCCTGTACCTAAAGGTGGCCTACAGGAAAGGTGGGGAGGGGCTCTCTATCAGGGGTTGTAGTAGTAGTACGAGAGGTAACAGTTTTGAACTGAAAGAGGGTAGATTTAGCTTAGGTATTAGAAATAAATTCTTTACTGTGAGGGTGGTGAGGCACTGGAATGGGTTGCTGAGAGAGTTGTGGATGCCCCATCCCTGGAAGTATTCAAGGCCAGTTTGGATGGGACTTGGGCAACCTAATCTAGTGTGGAAGGTGTCCCTGCCCATGGCAGGGGTGTTAGAGCTAGATGATCTTTAAGGTCCCTTCCCACCCAAACCATTCTACAATTCTATGAATTCTTTCAAAGATGTAACAAATGCTATGTTTTCTCCTCTGCCTCCACTTCCCCAAACTCTCCAATAGCCATGAGATGACGAAGGAAGGAAGAGGAAGCACCTGGCATTATGTAGCCCATGTTGTCTCCCTCAGGAGTAGTTTTTGGGGCCTCTGCTGTGCTCCTTTAGAGAAGAAACTCAGGTATCAGCTTTTCTAGCAAGTGGAGGCCCTTGCACAGGCGGGCAGACAGAGTCGAGAAAACTGAGTGGGGAAATGACTATTTGAAGAGCAGAAAAACAGGTTTTTGCAAGTAATTCTTTCTATTCCCTTTTGTTTTCACTTCAGCTGCTTGTGGGTCTGTAATTGTTCCTCCTCAACAGTCAGTTTTATCTCCTGGTAGTTTGAAAAGTTTAGTCATCATTCAAAAGCCATTACAATGGGTTTCATCACCTTTAGGCACACACGGCCATTACACTCCTTCGGGGGTACCCAGTGGGCAGAACCGAAGGAGATGAGTCAGGAAGGAAAAGCTCTTATTTCAGTCTAAACACCTTCAGAAGTTAGTGACGATGGTCTACAAAGGTTTAAAAAATAACTGCAGGTGTCACGGCTTAGGGATCACTATAGGAATGTTTAAAGGTCTGAAGAGCTCTGGGTACCTGCTTAGAAGTACTCAGCGGTTACAGTAGGCAAGACAGGTCAGGAGGTCATTTGAAGCATGGCCTAATGCAACCAAAAAGGAAAAAGATTTAAATCACAAAGGGAAGATGACTAAAATAACACCCAGAATACTGATACAATGGATATCAAAATCTCACCCAAAGCAGCAACTAAGGTAATTAACAGATTCATGTCATACGGGAAACACTTGGTCTAAATTTTGCTTTTTGATAGAGCTCAACTCTTCTGTGAGATTCTACCCCAACAGTTGTGTTTTGCTGCTTTGTGGATTTCGGATGAGCAAGACAAAGTCAGGGCTGGATTATGGCCAGGCGTGCAACAAACAGTAAAGATTTTCTCAATGTTCTTGAATACAAAATACATGATCAATAAATGCATTCTTGGTGTAAAGCCACTGAAATCAGGAATTGTGCAATAAATCAATTTTATTTTACAATCTACTGTTGTGCAACTGATATTCCAGTGCCCTAAACTGGATCTCATCTAACTAGATTTCTAGAAGATTTTCCTTCCTCAAACACTATTTCTTACTTTTGTTGTGGAGTTTGCATTTTCTACCAAAAAAAAAAAAAACCAAACCATGTGATGATATACCCCAGACCCAGCTGGGCCCCATATATCTTTTTATTGAAAACATTAAATTATGCAAACCTTGATAAAACTGCTCCTGTGGTTGTGTTTTGGAGTCTTCAGAAATGCAGAACACAGCGAGCACTTGGACAAGGTTTGCAATCCTTTTAAAGGAGAAGCACCACCTGTACTGTGAGACCATTTTTTAAGCATTTTCTTTCCTAAAGTCACAGATTATCACTTTTATGTGCTTTTGTGAACCCTCTTACATATTTAGCTGCAGCTTGAGTACCTAAATTGGATAAAAATACAACTTTGCCTCTTCCATCTTTTTATTTTATATTCCTTGGTTTGATTTGTATCATAACCACTTGTCTCAAATAGGAATTAAACTTTTTTTTTTGTTCTGCTGAAAGGTATGAATTCCTGAATGGCAATTTAGCATGTACACTTCAGGGAAACACTGCGTGACTTTTCATATGATTTACATTAACCTTTCATTAAAAATGAACGTGATTTGGATCCTAGAGCATAAGAGCAGAAGTAAGTGATAGTCTCCAGAAATTGGAGCCTTTTTTATCTAACTGGAGAGACTGAGAATTGCATTATTATTTGAAATTTTCTCCCTCCTTTTCACATGTTAGGAATACGAAGGTAGCTGTTGGGAATAATAGGAAAAAGCTGGGGATCTGTATCAGTTTGGGGAGGTGGAGTCATGGAGAGCGAGCTGGTCAGGGGCCCCCTCTGCTCATATCTAATAAAATATCCAAGATTCTAGTGGGAGAAGGTTTACCTTTTAGAGCTGATTCATTTGAATGAGTTTGCCCATTAGCCTACATACAACCAGGAGTACGGGGCTAGAAGATATGTTCTTGCCTGTTGGACTCAACACCAGCATCACTGGCTAAAATCCACAATATTCTCACACAGAAATCCAGAGTAAATAGGTATATTGGTCCCTGCTGGCCTTAAAACCTATGAATATATGTCCAACATAGCCACTTTCTAATGAAGATCATCTACCATGTGATTTTCAGAGAGATTGGAGCCATGGCAAGGGTGGGACAAGAATAGCATCAAATAAAGGCAAATATTCCTGAAATCTGCATGCTATTATTTCTGCCCAGAAAAGGGGTCTGCAGGTCCAGGATGGTGGTAGTGGGAAAGAACATCTGGCAGCTGGAAGGTAACCAGAAATAAGGAACATATGGAAAAGGGGCTACGGAGAGGAGGGGATGGGGTTGTTTCCAATACCCTGTGTCATAATGCCTAACCCCACATTTAGTAGGGGCCACTGAGCGGGTTTGTGTGGTTGCCAGTGCTTTGTGTAGCATTATTGTTGCTTTGTTTTGTTTCTAAGGAGAATTACAATCTGTTACTATATTAAATACGGGTTTTGTACGTGTGTAGAGATGCGTGTGTTTCTCTTCTGCTTTGAGGCATGGTTTTCAGCTTCAGAAATGATTTTCAAATTCAGAAAGGGTGGAAGAGCCAAGGAAATGTGAATTGTTTGTCTACATTATCTGGGAACTACATGACTTGCTGTTTCCTAGGGAAAGCTCTATAATTTGATTGCAGATCTATATTTAAATGTGGGTGTCTAAAGGGGATCTGACACCTCCACTGTAAAAACTCAGATAACACAGACTTCAGGAGTTTAGAGTTCAAGGTATTTACATATTGATGTTTTCCAGCATTGGTGCAAGCAATCTAACAGCACAGGATTTGCTACCAAATGACTGTTTGGTTTGGGGGTTTTTCAACTCTCATTTAAGTGCGAATTCCTAGATATCTGAACTTGCAAAGGCAGGTCCACTGGATTTCCATTTGCATATTTTTGGCAGCAGTCCACCTCATTAATGCAGGAGAGAATCAGCCAATATTATAAGAAAAACACATATGACACTCAAGGGAATTAAAAATATATTGTTAATTTGATGGAGTGTTAATAGGCCCCCTAATGTCACCAGTTTTTCCTAGCAGTTGTCTGCAATGTTTATTTCTTGTTGGACCAACAAAATCCTGGTTCATATTATAGACGTGAGCTCTGCCGTGATGGAGGCTCTTTAAGAGAAATGTGTTCTGCAGCAGGTTTTCAGCATTTAGTACTACTCTTCATTTTAATCAAAGAAAAGTCTCTAAGTCAAAGGAGGGAGGAAATCAAACTCTAACTTAAATCTCCCATGTAGAAGTAGATATTATTTTTGAATGATGCCTCCTGAGAAACTTTTCATTGACCTCTAAAGCAGAAGGGCCGCAATGAAGCAGTTATCAGGTTTAACTTCTGTGACCCACAGCTGAAATCATTGTAGACTAGTGGCTAGAGGGAGATTAAATTCAAAATGTCCTGTAAGCTGAAAGAAATATGAATCTAAGCAGTGCTCTTTAAGAAGCATTAAAGAGTGTGTATAGAAACTTAAAATTCCTCTGTGTTAAGTTAGTTGGTATTCCTTTGCCATTCCTCAGAGATCTATAAAGGACTACACCATTATTTTCGACCTTTTACTGCTAAAGGCCAGGAGGTTGCAAGTTTTGCTCTAGTAATTACCTATCAGTCTAACAAAGTAACCTTAATTAGTGGGATTTTTTCATATCATATATAGGAATGGGGCATGGTGTGAACACATGTTATTATGATTTAACACCTTGCTCAGATCTCATGTATATCCTTTGTCTTCTGCTGTCACCACTGTAATTAGGTGGCAGAGGTGCAATATATTCAGATTTTTGTCAATACCTGCCCAAAGCTCTAAATGCACGCGTGATAGCAATGAAAGCTAATATGCAAAGAAAAGCTATAATGACCACTGGAGACAACGGAGCCCCGTTTAGCTCGCTGCAGTGAGTCTGCTCTAGTGCGTGTGCTCCCTTCATGTGATCGCTCTGGTTTCATCAAGATGGATTATTGCTTAGGAAGAACGGGCTTTATTCTCTCTCATTTTAGCACAGATCTGTTTTATCTTCCCTCAACCTGCCTTTTTATTAGAACAGGTTCAGGAGTGCTGCAGGAAACACTAGTATCTCATCGTCTGTGGGTTTTCAATTCAGTTTGCACTGACTAATCATCTTCATTATGTATAAATCCCAAACAGGCAATCTCACGCATCTCTACACCGTGCTTCCCTCCCTCCCTTTCTCCTCCTGTGCACCAGGACTTGAGAAAATATCTTCTTTCTGAATACCAGGGAGAATGTTTTCCATCTTTCCCTGTCCTTGCACACCGGTTTCACATACACCCAGTTTTTTCGCGTGAAGGTCACAGGAAAAAATGAAATTAATCTGTGCAACTAAGTATTGCTAGAAATAAACATTAGATAATAGAGTGGTTGGCACACAGTTTCCTAAAATGTTTCAGTTTCTTCTCATTCGTTTCCTGTCTGGCAATGACATCTCAGTCCCCAGAGTTTCTCCTCCTGATCCCAAGAGCAAAATTTATTCGCTTGGGGATTAAAAACTATGTTGTATGATATAGGTGACTAATCACAAGCAATCGCTTAACTCAGACATTGACTATCAAATAACTTCAGTGAAATCTTTTCACCAAAAACAGAAAGCGACACAAAAGCTCTTATGAAGGAAATGGGATTTTTTTTTTTAAGTCTGCCAAGAGACAGTCAGAAAACAGGAGAAAAGCAATTCGCTGAATAAGTTATTTATTGTAAATAACATGGTGTCACCTGCTTTCTTCATCAAACATACGTTGTTCAGCAGACAGCACAAGCAGTATCCTTATTGTATGAGCAACCTGCTTTTATTATCATTTGCACTTTTCCCTCAGTGTGTTACTTGGAACTACCAACAACACTTTACAGTTGCCACAGCAGTAAGTAACTTATTTCTAAGGACCCCCATGGCATTTTTTTGTGACCAAATAGTACTCGTGCCCAGTGAAAGCTGTGAACTACCAGTTTCTAAAAGATCTTTTCTTATCTTTTACTTTTTTTCACAACCTCATGGGAAATCTTCCTCCAAGCCACCTTAGGATACAGTTCATTAAAGCTGTGTACATGATGAAGAGCCATCTGGGAGGGAAGGGATGAAGCTACAACTCAGAGCGGGAGAATGGATGCAGAATACACAGGATGTGTATGGTGGGGGAGGGATGGAAAAAAATGAAAGTGGCATATGGGAATGCAATCTAAGGACTGGAAAAATATACATTATTACAAAGGCATACATTAGGCTTTAAGTTAAGTTGAACAATTCCTCCCATTAAAGGCCATGGGACTTCTTGAAAGTAAAGTAGTAATTAGTATGAACATACTTATTTTGCAAATAAGCCAAGAAATCACATAAAGTCGGCACTTAAAAGTAGACATCTATATTCAAGTCAAGTGTCTAACTTCATAATTAAGAGGAAAAAAAGGCACTGCAAGGGCAATTCATCCTATCACAGAAATCCAAAACAACCAGAGCACTTGCACCCTATTCTTCAGTGCTGACTATGGTAGTCACATAGGAGTCCAGATCCATCCAGCCAAATAGCTCAGATGAAGAAAGCTGTATTGCAAGCAGCTAAAACTAGGTGATAGGAACTTTAGCCCATGTACGTGCATGTGCCATCAGAGGAGAAATAAGCAACAGAGGGAGTAAACAAAATTTTGTGTTAACAAAAGACACATCCTCATATAACTCTCTGTAGTTTTCCTTTTTGTGATATAATAGTTATGCTGCTCAGTAGTTGACCGAAAAGTGAAATATCTTGATACTGTGAATTGTCCTTTAATTTAATTAAAAATTATAATTGTTAACAAAGTTTCAGTATTTATTAAATGCTTCTTCAGTTACGTCTTTCTGTTATAACATGCAACATAAAAATAGTAAAAGCCATCTATCCCAGAGGCATGTGTCATCCTTTACTAGATGCATGAGTCAGTGTTCAGTAAATATCTACTTTACACATTTTTGTCTAATGAAGACAGAGTGAGAATCTCTCATTAGATTAATGTGTCAATATATCCACTTTACATCATCAAGATTGTTAACAAAATAAATGTATCCACATTTTTATTTACACCTTTTATTTAAAACACAAAGCTAATAAAAGAAATACTGGAGTTAACAAATCCAAGACAATAATCCATCTCTGAAGGTAAATCTGCAAGATTATTTCTTTTTTTCTGCTGGTTACTGCACAAGTGGCATGTATTTATTTTCCCCAATAGGCTTTCTTGCCAGAAAGGAAGACACATGGCTAAAAAAATTGCATAGGAGGTAAAGTTCTCACAGCTTTAGTCCTTTACAAGTCACCCCTATGTAACAGAGCTTTAAAAATATTTTCATGTCCATTTCCGTAGTATCCACCAACACAAACTAACTGTGCACAAACTAATGTACGCCCAGGCATGCCTCAATTCTTACTCTGATTTCTACTAGTGCAACATTGACTTCAATGCACTCATTTCAGATTTTCACTAAAGAAATTGAAGTTGAAGGCAGACTTCTCTTTGAGCAGCACTCGGCATTATGCAGTTCGGCAGAATTTACTCAGTTTCTATTAGCACTTATTCAAAGTTGGCCACAAGTGTCAAATGAAGCTCTCATTTACAGAAATCAAGGTACTTAATTAAAATCTTACCAATAAAAAAGGGATTTTTCCATTGTGTAATTGGAAGTCTAGATACTTAATCCTACTTAAAAATAACAAGTACTCACACTTTTAAATAAAGATGGGCCCTTTTTATTTTACTTTCAATACCCTGTGAACAGTAAGCTCCCTATGGTTTTAACAACTGAATTCTTATAATTTAAACGTTTTTGAACTTCCTGTAAATGTTCATATTTGTTTCTGACTTTGAATTTTATTATGCCATTTTTTGCTGTGAAGTTCCCTAGAGCGTTGTCAAGATAGGGGAGTTTCCTTCAGAAATCAAGTTTTCACCAGGATTAATAAAAGAAAGTAGGTTGTATTTTTTTAACTAGTGTTGAGGAATATCTATTATGCCAAGTCACTAGAACCAGCAGTTCAAGGTCAAATCCAAAGGATTTGATACTGCTTTTCTACCTGACCATGCAAGGCAAATGGGGAGATAGAGGACGTGTAATAAGGATTTGGAGTCTGTGTAACAGCATTACGGAGATCTCCTCTCCAGACTTCACGGGTTTACAACGGGAATGTACATCCCATGTCCTAGTTTGACAGATGGAGAAACTAAGATATGGAGGACTGGGTAAGGAGTATCTCAGGTGATCCAGCAGGACAGTGGCAGGTCTCTGTGAAGCTGCCAGTGCTACCTACAGCAAGTCAGGCTGCCTGAAAAATAAATTATCAGGGCCTTGGACTCCACAGCTCCCTTTCAGGAAGCAGACAAAATACTGAAAATCAATTCTGAATGTGGAAGACATTTTGAATCAACACACCTTTTTGACCAGCAGGAGCTCCAAATGCAAAAAGAGCCGCACAACACTATGCTGTAACAATTATACGATTCATTTCCAAACTCACATCCATGAGCATGCTCACTGAGTTTCTTGAGGTGCAAGAGCAACTTATGAAATGATTGGGCAAGTGTTTATTTAGACATTGCTTAAACAAGACTGTCTGGAAATTCTTTTTAATGTAAGCAGAAACTAATAGAGAACTTACCTGTTTGGAGGGACACTGTTCAGGGACCAGTGTGTGGTTACATGTTCAGATTAAATCTCCTCTTTTCTTGTTCTGTATACTAGGCAAGATATGAATCACTGTCTTTGAATAATTTTGCCTATAATCTGAGATCATTGTGCTGTACTGGATTACCATGGACAAAGTATTTCTAATCATTGCTGAAGCAGGGGTGGAGCAGCAGAAGGCGGCTCAGGAGCCTTGTAACATCTGCATTCTTGCATCTGAAGGCAAAACAAAACTGTGAAGTTCCTCTTTGTGGAGAACATCCTCCTCTCCAGAAGTCACCATAGGTTTTGGGAGAATTACGTGCCATTTGGCAGGCTTTGTGAGGGCTCGAGAATTGCCAAGCCTTCATTTGCCAGGAGGAGAAAACTGATCCAAAGTTTAAAGGAGTTGGTTGAGAGTGTTCCCATGGATTCAAAGAGCTTTAGAGCAGCCTAGGTCAGAGATGACGCATCTTAACAAAGCATTTCTAAGCAACGAGCATGACTTCATACCTGCTACACATCATAGAAGCCAGTTTGGTTACATTTGCTTAGATTCAAAAGACTGGCAGGGATCACTGAGGTATCCTGGCTTTTCTCTCTCTGGGGTGTTTCGGGTTTTAGGATCATCTGGGCATTTCATCTGACATGGGAACTGGAACACACAACTGAGTGCAGTTCATAAAATCATAGAATTGTTTAGATTGGAATAGTCCTTCAAGATCATTGAGTCCAACCGTTAACCCAGCACTGCCAAGTCCATCGCTAAATCATGTCCCTCAGCACCACAGCTACATGTTTTTTAAATCCCTTCAGGAATGGGGACTCAACCACTTCCCCGGGCAGTCTGTTCCAGGGCTTCACAACCCTTTCAGGGAAGAAAATTTTCCTAATATCCAACCTAAACCTCCTCTCATGCAACTTGAGGCCATTTCCGCCTGTCCTATCACTTGTTACATGGGAGAAAAGACCACCTTGCTACAACCTCCTTTCCGGTAGTTGTAGAGAGCAAGAAGCTCTCCCCTGAGCCTTCTTTTCTCCAGGCTAAACAATCCCAGTTCCCTCAGCCTCTCCTCATCAGACTTGTGCTCTAGACCCTTCACCAGCTTTGTTGCCTTTCTCTGGTCACGCTCCTGCCCCTCGTTTTCTTTCTCGTAGTGAGGGGTCCAGAGCTGAACACAGTATTTGAGGTGCATTCTCACCACAAGCGCCAAGTACAGAGGGACAATGACTTCCCTAGTCCTGCTGGCCACACTATTTCTAATACAAGCCAGGACACTATTAGTCTTGTTGTTGGGACCTTAGATATTTTTGCAGTCCTTGATATCACCTGCTGTCTTTCTGGGACACAGAATAATGAAAAGCTAAAGCTACAGCTAATGGGGTCCTCTGAAGAATGCTGGGAACCAGGGTGGGCTGGCTACACAGGGATTCATGCACTGGATGTTCTGCAGATCTGTCTGGATTGGACCCATATGACCATGTACTGCATGTTGTCTGCAACAGACAGCACTGATCTCTGTGACTCATGTAAGCTCTTCTAGACCTGTTTATTCTTCTACCAATACACAGACCCATTCAAAATGGACACTGAGCTATCTCTGTCCTGGTGAACTCTGGTATTTATCTGAGCAGGGAAGATGTACCGTACAACATCCTCCAAAGCCTGATCAACAGCATAGTTTAACCAAAAGTATGATGTGTCTTTCAGAGAAACAAACTTCTAGAGATATGATTTAAGGGCCTTGAAAATGTCTAGTCCCATTTACCACTGAGATATTTGTTCAATTTTTAGTTATTCTCTTGACTAGAGCAGTTAACGTACTACAGCTCAGAACATTGTTCAACTCCATACTTCCTTTGCCAAGCTTGACAATAAGCTAGAGACTTAACTAAAACAAAAACCATGAGAGTCCTTGTCAACTATCCAGAACACAGGCACCTAGACACAGTGCCTATTTTCAGGTTCCTTTGAAATGGATGACCAGATACTCACGGACATCACTGAACTCCTGTAACGTGTCGAGTCTTGTAAAGCTGCTTAACTTACCTGAAATTAGGCAGCATTGAACCCATGAGTCAAAGATAAAATCACTTTCATTTCCTATCCATAAGCTGCCATAAGAATTCTGTGTGCAGAACCCTTAGCCTAGAAGCTTACTTCAAGAGGAGTCTGTGTACGACACAGATAACACTAACCATAACTACCATTTAGTTGATAGGATTAAAACTGCAAATATCAGAATATCTGTTGTGCTCTTATTCTAATTATTATCCAGTTTCTCTAGTTTTCTCCAGAGATTTCAGACTTGTTTGTTGCAGCAGACATATCTATTATTAATCTTTAGGTAGTTAGTAGAATAATTTGCAACATTCATTAACAAGTATCACCTTCTGGATTACTAAAAAGCATCAATGCTTTTGCTAATGAGCCCCAGCAGTGCAATACTTTACATATTTTATAGCAAGGCAATTATGTGATGCCTTGCTTTTATACTCAATCTGAAAATAAATTGTCTTGGACATAAAGATAGATAGCTAACGTGAGAGTAGTTAGCACTGGGAAATCTTGCCTCCTGAGCAGTTGAGTTATCACTGTGAAGAGATGATACATTTCCAAAGCATTCTTGTATTATTTCTAAAATGCTGCAGCCCACAGAAAATGTCTGTTATTCACACATAGGATAAATCATCATAAATGCAAAGAAAAAGGAGCCAGGGAGTTACAGAACTAAACTGTTCCTCTGCGGAATGTTTTGTTATTTTGATTTTAAACAGGTTCAGTCTAAAAATATGACAAATATTTAACACTTGCCTGTTTAAGGTGATAATACAATCTGCATTATATCACTGAGTAGCTGGTGAAATCATTCAGCTCTCAAAACATGGAAGCATCTAGTATTAAGTGTTCATTCACATGAACTGGTTACCTCCATGAAGACATTCACCAATTTACATAAGTGAAGAATCCACCCATTTTGCTTCACATTCATCCAGGAAAAAATATTTGCTTCAATCCCAAGGTGTCCTTGAGAAACAACATGCTGTTCTTTTACTTCCCCTGTTATTCTAGGTTTCTCATTTCTCCCTTTTGTCTTTGTTCTCTTTAAAAATACCAGTAAAGAAAATCCATCACAAGTGGTGGCAGTTCAGGCATCGAGGGCTGGCCTGCCTGTGTGTCTCAGCACAGCTCTGGAGGGACCACCTTGAGGCATATGGGAATAATTCACTCTCAATGCCCATTAAATCTTTAGCATCCCCTTTGAGACTGCGACAAGGGTGCCAATTAATGTCAATTGTCATGGTGGTTTACGGGACTGGGACACCTGCCCACGAGCTTGAACAGAGATGACCAGCTGAGACGGCACAGCACTTGTCTGTGATGCTCCGGTATATAAATAATTTCACAGATGGTGAAGCAGTGTTGACTCCACAAATTTCATTCATTACTGACACGAGTGGGACGGAAGCTGGAGTCCGACCTGTGGGGAAGGATCTGAAACACGGCTCGGTTCTGCTGCGGTATTTTCCTCTTTCCACAGCTTCTCTTGCAGTGGGGCTGACATTATCTATTTTCTTCTTTGCAAGCTGACAAGAATCAGTGCTTCATTGCTTCATTCCAACAGGTATAGACCCAGCCTGTGAAAAAGAAGAAGAAAAAGGAAAAAAAGTACTGCTATTCTGTGTAAAACTAGCTAAAAAACAAGTTCTGAAAGAAGAGAAACATCTGGCTTTTTGCCTTAAGCTTCCTAGGCTTTCATGATGACAAGGTCAAATGATTTAGACTGAAACATCCTTTAAAAATACTTTACTGCCCACCACCACTCCATATTGCAAGGAGTAAGTGAGGCTTTTCCCATCCCCATAGATTAGCTTTTCGATGCGCTGCAAGATTACATTTTTTATCAAAAAAAGCCCCCCAAGTGATCAAGGGAAGCCTACTTCCGTGGCAGGTTCTCAAAACCCTGCAGCAGCTCCACAGCAGGCTGGTAGTTAACACCATCCACAATGCCTCGAGGAGCAACATGCTGAGCCTTTTCTGCTCAACCTGCTGGAAGCTCCAGCTGATGGAGAGATACTGGTGTGGGGCAGCACCAGAGTTCTATTTGCAATGGGAGGGGAGAAAAAAGAAATCATTTGAATTTTTTAATTAAGGTGGTGCAACACTTCAGAGATGCACAAGGCATTTACAAAGTTCTCAGGATCCTTGGTCCAGCAACTAGATTGCCTACCCAGATATCATCTACTCTGGCAGGACAATGGAAAGGAAAAATAAACAGGCTTTCCTAGAATATCCGCTTCTTTTTGTCCCTTCCTGACCTTCTGGGGGCTGTACTGGTAGACTGAGTCCACAAGTGCTAAAACTATAGATCAGATTAAAAAATGAATCACCGTGTATTTTAAGGACAGTAGTATATTTAAACTGGCTTTTGATAAGTGTGTAATGGTGCGGGGGTTTTTTTCCATCAGGACACATTTCTGAGGTCTGAAGTGGGTAGCCATGTCTGTAAGACAAGTCTCAATATCAACAATGTCACCGACACGTCTCTCAGCATACCAGGTTCCCTAGCTGGGCACTCCAAATCCCACAGCGGAATAGCACCAGGCGGGGCTGACGTCTGTCTTCAGAGCAGAGGCTCTTCTCCTCACCTTGGTCTCCACTTGCTTGCATACTGGCCGGGTAGAGTCACAGTGGTTAGATAAAAAACTGTGAGACCAAGTCCTACCTTTGATTACATTAATGAAACTGGCACTCCCCGAGTGAAGGAGTGTGTGCATCTCACAGGATCCTCAGACTGTGGGTCAAACCCAAAGATGGGATTGTCAGCGAGATCCACATTTCCATGGGGTGTAAGGGATGGAGTTTCACAATTCCATTTCCTGCCCAGTATTTTTTTTTTTATCTGTTTGCATGGCCTATAAAAAATGCTCCAGTATTTCCTACGGAAGATAGGTACCAGTTCCAATGTCACAGTCTCATTCTGACCTCAGAAAACGAATCGATCTTAGGAAAAGTTCTACCTTCATAACTACCCTGAACGTTCTGTCCTTAGACATCACATAGCAGTGCTGTAGGAGGTTACATCTGCAGAAATCATCTCAGCCCAAAGCCAGGTGAATTTCAGCAGTGAAGAAAACAGTCTCATAACTGCACAGATTAAGGTGCTTTGGAACCCCTTGACCAGAAGCCGTCAGCCACTAATCAAATCTAACGCTGTGTAAAGAAGGCATGTGTTCACTAGTCTGCACCCTGTTTCCAAATACCTCCACTTTTGAATTGTCTGAATTTGAAGTTTTTTTTACAAAGTTCTCACTATTTATCTTTTTTTTCTATTAAAATATTCCCTTTTTCTATGAAAAATGTGTTTTTCGTGATTGGCAATAGAATTTTTTCCCCCTTTATTAGCTTTTTCTTTTTTCAGTGTTCATGTGGCCATTTTTTTTCATACTGTAACCAAAAAATATTTTTAGAAGAAATGAGCAAAGGAAAAAGAAGAGAGAAGGGAATTAACTATTTAATTAAAAATGTAAAATGTCTGTGGGAAATCTCACTCAGGCTTTCAGAAAAAAAAAAATTTTATCAGCTCTGGTATCAACAGATAATACATGCTTATGTATGAACGTATGTGTTTGTATAACTTTTGAGGTGGCAACTTCTTTGAGAAGTGAATTCACAAATGAAATACAACTCCTGTCAATTTCTCTTCAAATCTCACGTCTTTATGGAATAACTCGTGCCAGATGCAAGTTATTTAAGTAGTGTTTGCTCCACGAAAGCGAGCTAGGCATATTCTAGGAGTTATCAATTATTGCAATTTACCATTCTTCAAACGTTTCTCAGCTTATTAAAAAGCGAGTGGAGCGTTAATCAGAAAACATCTCCAGTAAGCTTCTACTCTCCGCAGCTCCCCACGTTGTATCACTAACCGTACCCTGTGGTGACTGGGAGTAACTGCCCATGTCTTACCCTTGGGTTTCTAAATCCATCTTTTGGCAGTGGGCAGTTAATTTTGAGAGTGTATATGGCAAAATAAACTAGTTGGTTTATGAGTGGACTAACGAACCTTGAGCTTTCCCCAGCCAGGTTTGTGCACCCTGCCCTGCCTACAGACCACACTGAAGGTTCTATTTCTGCCTCATATGTTTATATATTTCCCCTTTCTTTTTCCCAGATGTAATCATTCACTGATTTTCACTGGAATAATATTTGGTCTCTTTCCTTGATTTTCAGTGGAGCCTCTGTTAAAATTAATTAGTCCCCCAGGACTAACAACATTTGTCGATATCGCCAATAACCTGTAACACACAGAAGCGGGTTCTGCCTACCCAGGGGAATAATTAGGGGGAAAATTCAGCAAGGAAAACTTCATGGAGGTGTTTTCACTCTTTTCCTCACTGGCAGGGGCTTTTCTAGGAAATTGTCTTATAGTCCTGATGTACTGATGAACTGACTCTTATGACTGAACGGCTGTCACCATGTATTTGAACACAGTGCCAGCGAACACAGTGAGATCTTCTATTGTGCCGCAGTATGAGATGGACAACTTTCTCCTTTTCTTCCAATACGTCCAGCTATTCCTCAGTTATATTCTGTTTTTAAACTGTCCCCATCACCCCGGAATCTGAATCACCCATCTGCCAGTAAGCTATGAAAACTGCAGAGAGGTAACGCCACCCTGCAATTAGTTGCACAATGTAATTAGTGTATTTTCCAGGATTTCTGAGTCATGTCTTTCCAACATTCTACAGTGAGAATTATAAAGCTGTTTCGGGCTTACGTGTCCATGGGAATGAGATTTCTTTTGTGAGAAGCTCCTGAAAACATTAAAGACTGTTCACAATATACTAAATTATAGTAAGATATTATTATGCTGGATTTGAGAACTGATGCTGGATTGCACACATACAGACACTGAAATAAAAAAGAGTAAAAAGAAACTTCTGAATATTAAACTTTTATTGTAAGTATGTCAGGGCAACCTCTTTATCTTCTTACAAATCTAGATGTCATTGAAACCCTTAAAAAGAGTGGAATAAATATTAAAAATCAGACATTTCAAGTCTCCCATCCCTCCAGATCTTTCCCATGCATAGTGCAAGGTTAAGGGTTGAGCCCAGGCACTACGCATGTGCATCCCTTCTTTGACAACCAGGAGAATTTCCCAGCAATCAGAAAACCACAGGCAACATGAAGAAGTTTTTATCCGAGCTTCCATTTTCTCATCCCTTTGACGTCAGACTCACAGTAAATGAAAATGACCATCCAAACATTCACTTCTACTTGATAGGGATGTTCAGTAGCCGCCCCAGCAGCCAAACGCAGATGGATCCCACCGAGCTGTGCGAGGGGTAGCAGAGACATACACTCATGTTTATTCTGTACCAAGCGGGGTGTGATCATCTGAGTGCTGAACGCTGCTCATTTACTGATGCATAACCAGAGTTTTTCTCATTTAGCCAATTGCCCTGCACTCTGGCTGTGGGTGGGTAATTTGCATAATCATTGCCCAGGTACAGAGCAGTGTCTGCTTCCCCCTGCTCTGGCAATCAGCCACCGCTCACCCAATCAGGGATTTGCATAATCCCTTTGCAGCTCTTTTCCAGCAGCTTCACTCTGGATATGCAAATCCGTCCATTCTCGTTGGCTGCTGCAATTCCCCTGTGCCAATTGGTTTCTCCGCTGCTTCATTTTTCAGATGTTTTCCAGCAATAAAGACATCTCTTTTGCTCCTGATGCCCTTTCCCATTAAAAAAAGAGAGAAATGGTACTGAAATTTCCACACAGATTGGTCTCTCCAGAAACTTCCTCTTCCATTCCCTTTTGATCTTCCCTGTCCCACCATCCCACCCAGGGCGAGGCTCCCAGATGATCTGTCCTGGTTGTGGTTCCACCAGGAGACCCACATCCCAATTTCCACTCGAGTTTTGCAAGATGACAGGTACAGCCAGGCCAGGTCCTTTGGGAAGGAGAAGGGGAAAGAAGAGGAAGCAGGGGGAAACACAGGATGACTTACAAATGGAGAAATCACCTCCAGAAATACAGGTCCCTATTACCTTACTGTGCTTAATCTATGGAATTTCCGCTGCTGTTTCTTGCCTTTCTGATCTTGGACCATTGATTCTAAAGTGTTTTCAGGGGAACGCAATATATAAAAGTAGCTAATGTGAGCTCCGCAGTACCAGTGTCCCTCATGAGACCCTTTTCATACCACTGTGCATTATACAGCTAGGAAGTCTAGAGGTAAAATCCCAACTTCAGCAAGGTCAGTGAATAGGAGAAGCACATTTCATGAAAGCAGAAGATGACTGTGGCTGATTTTCCTTTCAAATAATTTTAAATTAGTATATGTAACTCCATTTGCTTTTAATGTGTTGTACCAAGTCACAAAATCACATATAATGAGTGCATGATGAATCATCAATCTCAGAAATAAGGCTGATTACCAACACCAACACTATCATAATGTTGAGGTCACGGCTTCAATCTGGAAAAAGTGTTTTAAACCTCAAGATAATTACTTCATTTTGAAAAAAACAAATGGTACTAACTTCAGCTGCTAATGGAGTAAAAGCTGCTTCTGCTCTGACTTCTGAGGTCATAGGCCATTTGTGATATATGCCACCTTTTCCAAGACCTTTCAAGGAAATAACCCTAGGAATGATGTACGGCACAGTCTAATAGTCTAAGAAGAGTCTTTTGCTGACCAGTCAAACAGTCGTGCACTCAGATTCCCCACATTTTATGATGTCACAGCATACCATTATCCATAAATCTTCGGTAAATACCCACTTATCTCTAAAGCACCTATACACATTGTTGACAATGCTTTTGTAGAACTGTAAATTCTTAAGAGTTACAGGTATTTTAATGTTTCTGCAGCTCAGATATTTACTGATGTGCCTGAGGAAGAAATACTCTTAAGGCAAAATTTTTACTTTATTGCTGTCTGTAATAGGCAGATATTTTTCTTGCAAGGGATTTCCTGCAATAAATACCATTGTCATTCTTAGAACTGAAGTTGTTGCCTTGAAACACCTTGTCCTGAAATACTGCCTTTCCAAGCCATTATTGTATAATTACCACAGCTTTTGACCTAGTTACACAAAACATACAGGATGCTGTTCTTTTCTTTGCAGTATTCCCAAGGAAAGCACAAAGAAGAAATAATTCTTTTTCAGGTGAAAAATGGTTAACTTAGAATTACCGGGAGACAGATAGAAAACTCCTTTGAGTTGTGTCTGAGGCTGTATGTACTTTGTAGCCTCAGTGAACCCCCATGGTAGCAATGGATTGTGAAAAATACAGTGGAAGTTATCCAATTACCAGTGAACCTGTCAGACCACGGGGCTGACAAAGGAATTGCTTGAAGTGGTACCGGGGTGTCACAGACTGACGAGACACTTTATACTACCTGTGAGCTCTGGTGTCAAACATGTAACAGAGGTGGGCTGAGAGCCGGGGCTCAAGACCACTGCCTTTCATTCTCAGCTGGTATATGGTACTGAAGGGGCAGAAGCAGAACTAATCACCAGAGTAGATCTTTTCTGCCCAAAACAGTGACCACACTCAGCCACTTCTATGTATGCCCAGGGCAGTACATTGAGTCCACGTATGGATGCTGAGGATAAATGATTGTCGTCCCCATCTTGTCTTCACAGAGTTATCCAAATCCCAGAACTTAAAATGCTTCTTCATAGAGGACTGTGTTTGACATCAACACAAGGAGGCCTGAAATAACCTCCCTCAGTCAAATAGAGGCATGTAGTTGAAAAATTACTTTAATTTCTCCTTGCAGAACACCAAAAATTTGTTGTGAAGAGAGCAAGAGTGGCAGATGAAACACATTCTTTGACCAGACTGAACTGTTGTTCTCTTTCCCCATTGCAGATTTGCCACAATACCAGTTATAGAATTTTATTACCATACTTGAGAATATTGCATTTTTATTATGCAAAATGCAAAAATGTTTTATTAGAGTCCCAGATCTCGCTGCAGTCATCTCATTTAATTTGTTTTCAAAAAAAATCTTTTTTTTACCCTCTGAAATATAATCTCACTTTACAGGCAATGAAATGTTTGCTTTCTTACTGGAGTGCTGCAGCTTCCTGTGTGCAAGTACTAGAACCCATGCTCTTTAAACTGCAGTTGTTATTAATGGAGGTCTCAATGACTGACAAGCCCCTACTTCATACCTCTTTATTTTACCCATGGGAGATTAGCTAAGCTGTATTGTTTGATTTGTATACATTGATGTTCTGATAGCACTGGCCACTTCTATTTCAGTTGGAGTGGATATACATTCCTTGTTGGCTCCTTATTAAACATTTGCAATTTTTACGTCCACTCAGAATCTCTTATTTTCTAGCTACTTAAACACTGCTCTGATTTTTTGTTGTTTTTTTAATCTCCTGTAGTCCTCTGAGTGCATGAAGAAAAAATAACTCCCTTATTTATGTCTGATTCTCCCTTAACTTGCCCACTTCTTCCAAAAATGTCTCTATATAATTACCGTGCTGTTAAACCATCTATCCAGAATTCCTTAGAAATTTGCTTCTTATCTCTCTTGGAAGTAAATCACAGTTTAATCACCTGCCAAAGCTGGTATTAAGTGTCCAATTAAAAAACAAACCTTTGCAGTTTATCACTTTATGCTTTAAGGAACAGGTGCGGTTTTAGGGGAGTCCTGGGCCAATTTCTATTGAATTATCTAGTAGGACTCCCACTGGCTTCAGAGGGTATGGAATGAGGCAGGTGGTGGAGGATTTGTTTGGGGTAAGAACCTGATGGATGTCTTCTGAGCCTGGATAACTCCCCCAAGGCTGATTGAAGGCTGCAGGTCCAAAGTTCCTGAGGATCTGGCCCTATTACGTTCCACAGCCATACAGCTGTGATTTTGCACAATAAGCAGAACTGGAAAGAAACATCATTAGGAAAAGATGCTGGAATAGCTGGGGAGTCACGTAGGGGCACATCTTAATCAAACATCTTAGTCATTGGCCCAGGCTTCCTAGCCCTGTTCTGAGATGGTGAACAGCCATCACTGCAGCACTCTGAGATGATGATACTGCCATCGCCTGACTGATGAATTTGGCATGAAGTTTGTCCTGGTTGAACCATTATGGCTGTCCCATTATTCATGAGTACAAAGGCAGTACAATTTTGTGCAAATTACATCAAGAAAGCATTCAGCCCATGTTGTTGGGCATTTGGGTGGGTTTATGCTGGAAAGCTGCTGATGTCTCCCATAGCTCCACGGGAAATTTCAATGACTGTGCAGGAAAGCAAAGGGAAATTAACACAACAGCAATGTCTCAGCTCAAGTTATAGCTTACCTGGAGTGCTGTGCCAGGAAAAAAAGGGGCAGCAGCCATTTGCTTTGCCCTTACCTGCCCATACTTTAAATCTAATCCCTACCTGGCACAGTAGAGCTGCACCAGTTCTTTTTCTGGGAACCTCTGTATCTAGGGCAGTAATCAGCTGGATTTGCTCTTTATTGAACTGTAAATATTCCATCACCGTGCACAGAGAGACACTATTTACCTTACACTTGTGCTGTCCTATTTGTGTGTCAGTGATAAATTCACATGCAAAAAGATGTGCAGTACGTATTAAGTGCAGCATCTCTTGTAAGTCTTTCCCAGCCATAAACACTATTCCAGCCAGCTTCAGCATCATGTCTCAATTGCTCTTGGTGATACCAACAATCAAGGTAATCTCCAGAGACTCTCCTCTTTTCCTGCACACTGTATTTCTGTGGTGCTAAATAATGCACTGCACACTCTCTTGTTTTCAGATATCTCGTTCTTTTATCCTTTAGGTGATCTTTACACATGATGTGTGATAAAAGGTAGTTTTTCCTTATCCATAAATGGTGTCATTCCATAAACACTCCATTTGGTCATAAGATAGGGCAAAAGATATTCGTACTCACTTAGTAAACGTCCTAAAGGTGTGTCAAAGCACAGAAGACTGTGACTGAACGGAAACTTAAATTGTCTGGTACACTCTGCTATTACAAAGTACAAAACATTTTCTGGTGGATGTTGCTGCAAATGGATATGTCTGGGTCAGATCTTGAAGACCCTGCCTAAGGAAAACTCCTGCTGAACTCAAGCCCTGGGTGAGAAGTAAAGTCAGACCCTTGAAGACTGTTCAAATAAATCAGGGCTGATTATCAGTGAGTGATGAAATCGCCGTTTTTGCGCAATGATATGTACACATTTGGTTGTTCGAGTTTTTTGTAGTTACATTCATTTCAGTCATCCTGTTAAATGAAAAACAGATGCCACCATCAAGTATTAAAGCTCACAAAGATGGATTTTCACTTTTCTTTTAGTGAGTGTTTTTATCTATAGTACACATGAAAAGGGCCTGGGAAGTTTTATTACATTAATTTAGCCACCATAAATCAGCACAGAATAAAAAACTCATTTAAATTACCACCTTAGGGCCGACATAGGAATGATGAAGTGTTATGTTCCAACCCTTACCATGGATTTGGTGACAATCCTCTTTTAAAACATTGGTGAAGTGATCATGAGGGGGATAAGAATGACGGACTTTGTGAAGGTTTTGTTCTGCTCATTCAGAGAAGACAGGAAAGCAAAGGCAGACCTGGTGCAAGAGTATCTCAGTGGTGAGGATGTGTTTTCGGTCCCTGCCAGGGCCAGGGCAGAGGAGAGTAGCTGTGACTGCTGCACCCTTGACAGTGTTTGCTCAGCCTTAGTGCAACTTATGTTTTTGCCTGGGAAAGACAGCAGTTTCCAAGCTGGTGTGTCATCCTCTGGAGGAGTCATCATGCAAAAGGGATTTGAACTGCTTGGGTCAAGCCAGCAGGAAAGACATAACCCACGGGTGAGCGTGCGTCACCAGTCCTTCCCACAACAGTGCATCTCCAGGCAGGTTAGGAACTGCCACAGCCCCTGGCTACAAGGGTAAGACCCTTGGTTCACGCAATAGTCACTGGCGCTTTTAGCTCTAAAGCACTGACAACCCTCGTTCAATCCCTGCTCTGTTAGCCAAGTTAGCAGCGGCCACAGATGCTTGCCTAATCCAAGCACAGCTTGCACCCCGCACCTCAGCCTTGCTTTACAGGAATCCCATTTGGCTGTATAATTGCTGCCATCCTCAGACAATTGTATAATTTCCTTTTGTGAATTAATAATAATAAATAATATTAACTATTGTTGGAATATTTTACTTTTATTACTTGCTTGCTCCATCAGTCCTTTGGCCTTCCTATGGAAATGGCCAACAATGCCAAGCAGAAAGTTGTTGGTTTTTTTGAATACTGCCTTATGTCTCCTAAAGCTGTTACTGAGACCACCAGTTCATTCTAGAGAGGACATGTTCAATAACTATCAGATGATCATGACTAACTGGCCTATGGAGTCAAGTTAGTGGCCTAGAAGTGAAAGGATTTTTTTTGTTTGTTTGCTTTTTTAATTTCAATACCAATCCTCAGAGCCAGAGCTATCCTATTTTTGTCTCTCCATCAAGTTGTGGTTATACTGATTCATCAAGATAGTTAGAAATTCTTTTCCCTGGTCCTTTGAGACCAGAGGCTTCTTTGTTCTTTAATATTTCCCTCTCCTCAGTACTTATTAGGACTGTTCTCTAACCCTGCCTTGTTAAACCTAATTGGATGGGACCTTAATTGAGGCGACTACATTAAATGTCATGTTTTCCTCTTCTCTGACCAGTACTGTACCCACTTCCAGGAGCTATTCTTTTGGAGAAACTGTTTCTTAGGAAGTATAAATGTTTGGAAAACAAATTAGCTCCAAATGTGACTAGCCACTCACCCGTAAGTCAGGATTTGCCTATTTTCCCATGCTTTGTTTCTTGTACCAGTCAAAGGAAATCTCAAAACAAAATAGATTAAATGTTTTCGCAACATAGCATCAAAGGCTATAATTTTGTCCTTTCCCATAATTTAAACAAGATCAGACTGAGTCCTTGGAAGGGACCCATTCTAAACTCACAGGAAATCTAAGTATTTCAGGAACTGATGGTGTCTGTGCAAGATAGACAGTTAGTGCTGAAGCAATACCACAGTGTGGTTTTGAGACAAAATTGTGAAAAATTAATCTGTTTTAATAGATCTGGTCAAAATGAGGGAACATTTTGTACACCAGATTTATGGTTTTGGCTAGAAGAAGTGGGATTCATTGACTACAATGTACCTTTTCAAAGCACTTTGAAGTGGGGATGTGGTGCTTTCCAATGACTGAATGTTGTTCATTTTTTTTCTACTGGCTCTTCTTTTGACAGCAGTACAGAGCTAGTTTCTTGATCCCATGATATTTTTCAAAGTATTATCTATAACTACCTGAATGGAGGTGGCAGCGAGGTGGGAGTCGGTCTCTTCCCCAACGTAGCAAGTGATAGGACAAGACAAAACGGCCTCAAGTTGTACCAGTGGAGGTTTAGCTTGGATATTAGGAAAAATTTCTTTACAGAAAGGGTGGTCAAGCATTGGAACAGGCTGCTCAGTGAGGTGATGGAGTCTCCATCCCTGGAAGTGTTCAAAAGATGTGCAGATGTGGCACTGAGGGACATGGTTAGGGACCCTGGCAGTGCAAGGTGAACAGCTGAAGTCAATGACCTGAAAGGTCTCTTCCAACCAAATGGTTCTGTGATTCTGTGATTAAGTACAGAGCCAAAAAAATATGAACCATGAACTAATCAACCAATGAAAACAAGCCTATTTTTCTGATTGAGAATTGTGTCAGCAGAATGTGACTTCTACAAATGTGGAAGCTTACAAATCCTAAGACTTTGCTCATTTACAATGCTAATGAGGAAAGACAAGAATCTTTGATTTAAAGGAAGAATAACTCTGGAGCTGAGGGCTTCCCCAGATGTTTCTGATGATGCTCAAAGCCCGCAGTGATACTCTGTCCACCCTCTGTGCTGAGGACAGTACCAAAGGAAGCAGGTCTTCTCCATGGCTGCCTAAGCTCAGTAAGCCTTGTCAGGCCACGGGGCTGTGTTCAATTAGTGTGGGAGCAAGACACAGAGACAACTGTAAGCTCCTTCTCGTGTCCAACAGGCTCATCAAATCAAGTATGTTGCATCCGTTGGGCTGGAGTCCTGGCGGGCTGTTACGTCATCCGGAAGGAAAAGCATTCACATTTGGACCATCCAGATGCAAACCCAGGAGCTTATTAGTGCAATTGTGTTTGAAGACACTGAATCACATTCAGTTACGTCTTCTAATAGTTGCTCGATTGCATATCATACAACTTCAGCCTTGAGGTACTCCACTTAAATGCCTTTGCATCGCTTCTGAAAACATCAATTGCTCTGTAAAGGCTAAATAAATACATAATTGCTTTTCAGTAATATATTTTTCTCCAAAACTGTTCTTAAAAACACTCGCAGATAAAAACATTGCCATTTAAACTGTGTATAAAACATGAGTTTTTATTCAGGGTGAAATTCTGGCCCCAATGAAATCAATGGGAGTTTTGCCATTGACTTCAGTGGGGCCAAGATTTCTCCCTTGATGCATATGATATATTTTCCCTGACATTTAGTATGATGAAACAGCCCTGGTTCTGATTAACCCAGCATATAAATAGTATCAGTCAACTAGAGCAACATTCAGATCAAACCTCAGGCATCTTTGCTGATGCCGCTTTGTTTCAGAGTGCTGTCTTCTAGCGAAGAGACCCAAATGGCTATTTGGAGGCGAGGACTTCATCTGAATCACTTTCTGTGAATGTGCATTTAACCATAAATCAACGCACGGGAAGCAAAGGGTTAGTAATCATGGAGGCATCTATTCATCTGTCTTGTGACATACATTTTTCCAGCGTGAATTCTTCATTAAAAAACCCTTGATGTCTCACAGCTTGTTTCCAAATTGGGCCTTGACTCTCAATATAACTTAGATATGTTTAAAATATGCTTCTCAGAAAAGCTGCCACCACATTTATGAAAACTATATACAATAATATTAGGAAGAAATCTGCCACTTGTTTTGACAAGGTTTATTTTTTAATATCTCATGAACGAGCGTGTGAGCATATTTGAACCTGTTGCTTTAGGTTTGAATCAGCAGTACTTCAGGAGGAGACCAACGTAACTTGTCTTCTGAGACCACACAATAAATGGCTTGCACATTGCAGAGCAGAGGAAAAAAAATCCTGATTTCCCCAAAATTTTGATTCTTTTTTTTCTCATAAAAGGAGAAGAAAATGGCCTGGTGTAATCAGAAAGAGAAACTAATGGAGAGACAGTGGCAGAGGTGAATAGATTTTAAACCTAAAGGGAACCATTGCAGTGATTCTGTCATTTACTTTACAGAGTTAATCCACAGTTTCTAGGGCCTAATTGTGTAGTTTCCCTGGCCCACACGATGCTGTCCGTAGAGCATCTTCTAGACAGCTCCAGCATGGATAGGTACTCTCCAGCCAGAGGGAGAGCAGCCCCCCAGCAGTAGGGAGGCAGAGGCACTGCCCCGCCACACTGCTCACCTCCCCGACTCCCTCTTATCACCCCCGCTCCATTTTCTGCCTCTGCAGCGCATGTGGGGCTGCGATATTTCATGAGACAGGATAGAGAATAAGGACCTGTTCTTTGCCTGCTATTCAGGCAAAACTCCCACTGGCATCTCTGAGCCCTTAAATAGTACAGTATGTTGCAAGTGGAATTGTTTATTGTGTTCAGTCAGAGCTGGCTACAGCCAGCTCGCACTACTGACTCAACTACACGAAAACTCGCCCTCCTGTCATCCCACCCTGCAATGTTCACTGGGCTCAGTTCTGTTTCCACTTAAGCGCTGGAATAAATGGAGTCAACAGCTCCACCATCTCCTTCTTCTGAATCCTGGCGCCCTTGAAAAGCAATGAGAGCGCCTGGGAAAGGGATACACACCGCGTTGGTGTGAGAGACACTGTGATTCACACAGGTCCGTGAGCAAGGGGTGACCTCAGTACCTGGGACCTGCTTTTACAGCAGGTCACCCCTCTAAAAACAGCACCTCAAAACCATGGAGTAACTCGAGGTGAATACTGGCAGCAAGATTCGGCCTCTAGCGGACCAAAGAGATAAACTGTCCCCCGCTCTCCTGCTTTGTGATCTAGAGGCATCCAGGTACAGCCCCTCGCTGTAGAATTCTCCTCAGACATCCGCAAACATCTAACAGTGCCTGGAATTAGGACTTACAGGTATTGTTGCAATTTACTTGGCTTTATAAATTCCCCTTGCAGCCTTATTCACACATATCACTTGGGAATGCCACGTGCAGCAGGTTGTATTCTCGTTTTAGCAGTGTTAAAATTCATCTGGCATCTCTTTCTTGCTAAGTGCAGGTAGATACACACTCTTGAGTGAATAGGATATGCTCCACTTGTGAAGTGTAGAAGCAGGTCAATAGACAACTTTCAAAAGGAACCATTTAGGATAATTAAGCAGCACATACACACCAGCAAGAGTTTATTTTGTATTGGAAGGCATGTGGTTAGGGAAACAATAGCAGTTTTTTCCCTGGAGAATGTTAATTAAATTGAACACCCTGGAAAACTGAACTATTCTTACCACAAATCTATAAATCAAACTGTTCTGTTTGCTTAATATAATGCTTTGCTATTCTAGTCACACTGAAGTGGGCCAGCCACACAACGCCAAGATATTTCCATGATGAGCACATTAGAAACACTGATTGACTATAGATCTTATGGATGTAAGGCCAAACCCGTATCTCGTTTACTCCAGAATAATTAAGATCAAAATCTGGCCCATGCTGTTCAGATTAGTACATAAATAACATGAGAGGTTTGTGAGCTCTGTAGCAGATGCATTATGTACTTGTTATTTGTACCGTAGAAGTCCCTGGCAGCTCCAGTAACGGTCCGGGACTCCACTGTGCTTGGTGCTGTACAAATACAGAGCAAAAGGATTCATCTTTCTGGTTTGCCAAACTAGCTTGAAAACACCTGTGAGCAGATATTCATCTCCCCTACTTATCTTACTTGAATAAGAGAGAAACACTCTCTGCCAGGGGTACTGGAGGACAGGTGTTAGCAGGGTGGTCTATTTGGTCCCCTCTTCTCAGAGGTTAAAGGGGCTCTTTTCATTGAGGCATGTTCTAATTTTGAGGCTCATATTCTTGGTTTTTGTAACCTGGAGTTAAATTTTTATCTGGCATAAACCAAACTTCCCAACCAGACTGAGGGTGGCATTTGGGGCTTTGGCCAGACCAGCTCAGTAGCGGTCCCTGAGAGCATCACCCCCAGTGGGGCTCAGTGCCGTGATGGGATTCAGCTGCCACTCCCATCTGTATCGCAGGCCACATTCAAAATACATGGCTTACATAGAGGCCAGTGCTCATGTTCTCCTCCTTACAATACTCTGGGTTGATCCAGAACCTGCTGAAATATTTTTTGATTTCTTGAGTGGGCTGTGACTGAGGTTCCTATGGAAAATCATTTCCTTCCCTGTTACACCCAGTTGTTACTCATTGGAAGAAAGGTCATCTTAGTTCCATCCTGGCAGCTTGCTATCTACGTCTCACTTAGATGCTGGAGTTTAAGGAAAAGATCATAATGAATTTCAGGTTCTGGAAGGAGTGTTGCATGTGATGGGGAAATGAGTTTAATATCAGGCTGTGTGTTCTGCAAAGAAGTGCACATGAGTGAGTGTGTGTCCCTGAGAGAGTGGAAAGCTTTGGGAATGGTCTTGTACAGAGAAACGAAAGAGCCACACCAACCCTCACATGAGTAAATTGCTGGCTGTACAAATCAGCAGTGGATCAGTATCTCTGGAAGAGGTTCTCCTTAAATGGAAATGGTCCAAGAGATGCATAATTGGTAACGGTCTTTGTGGCATACAGAAGATTTTCTGGGCCATGTATGGATCACAGAATCTGTATCAGTCAGCAGCACAAAAATAAAGAGACCTAAGGTCAAACAGCCATAGGAATGTAGAATCAGGAGGACATACTTGTAACCTGAGCACCTTAAACTCACCAGTGGCATGTCTGCTGTGTCCTTAGCAGTAAGGGCTCTCACTATAAGGTCACCTGCATGGCATCCCAGCCATGAATGTAAAGACTCCTGGCACCAGCCGTGACACCAGGCAGCCTCATTTATGACAATGTATAATTCCTGTTCATTTAAAAATAAAAAAGGCAACTTCTTCCACCAGTCTCAGCACGACAGCTAACAATTTTGCACAAATTTCTGTCTGCTTTTCCTTTAAACCATACCTCATTCCTGGGCCAGAAGTAGAAATGTTTCCAATGTTTGACCAACGTTGACGGCTCCATTCAGAAGAGCAATCTTGAATTAATAACTCTGTGGTGACAATGGGTAGGCAGGAAAAAAACAGATATTTTATGTCACCCTAAATCTAAGGAAAATTACCAGTGTGGAACGACGGCTATAAATATGTGTTCAGCTCTGTCACAATTTACTGGTATTCATTTGCAAGATAAAATGTAAAGCCTTTATTTCAGAGCATGTAGATTTACTGGTCCTTAATGTATAGCCCAAATATGCCACATACACCCACTGGAACAGTTTAGCTGCTACTGGATTGCAGTTATTTCTTGTAAAAGAAGACAGTTCTTCAGCATTAAAATAGTGTCATGAGATGCACATAGCTGGAACTTTCCAAAACATGTAATTTAGTCTCTTTACGGGAGTTATTTTTAATGCTGTCATGGATTAATGTTTTGGGCTTTCTCACAGGATTCACAGAAGTATGTTACATCAAGGGAAAGGTCTGGTATAAATCACAGTCATTCAACCAGCCATCAGTCACATCACAGGAAAAAATGACCACTTCTTTCACTCTCGTGTTTGACCCTTCCAACATTGTATTGTCCCTATTAATGAGCTGAACATTTTTGCTGATTTGTTATATGTAGCAAATACAGAAGCAATGAAACCCATCTGTGTAATTTGATTTGGGCTTGAATCTAAGCATGTTCCAAATAGCTCTTTTTTGTGTACATGTGCGAGAGAAAGAAAGAGAACAGCTCATTCACAATGAAAAAGTCTTAAACTTACCTGGTTGAAATATTTATGAATAATGGAAAATACCCTGAATCTACTTGTGTGCAATCCAGTAGCCATTTCAGAAATGGTTTACTGTTAAGTAAGGGCCACTGGTCTCAGCCCCATATTTGTGGTAAGGTCACAAGATCATTTTTTAGGAGGTGTCCTGACAATCCTTTCTGTTAAAAAAAAAAAAACAAGGAAGGCTGGAAAACTGCAATGAAGTAAAGCAAACTCAAACACACTTCTTGTCCCCCTCCTAGTGCTGAAAGAACACATCATGATGGTAGTTCTGTGTGTCCCATCTGATTGCCACTGTCTGTAAAACATCTTTAATTTGGGGGGGTTAGTGGTTTCTACCCTGAGCTCTTCAAAACACCACAGATTCGGAGCCAACTGTTAAAAACCTCTTTTCCTTTAAGCCACCCAAGCGTCTATCTCTTCTTTCAGACGCAACGTAACCTTGTGAAGGAATTGTTTTTAAACAGTTGTTTTCAGCCTGTTTAAGTTTCTTCTTTACACCTCCAGCCACTGTGGATGTTTGGTCCAGGATCCAAGGGCTGTACAAAGCATTCCACCCAAACAGTCCCGCCTGTGCAAGCGGGACAGCAACTCCTTCCCCGCTTTATTATGAATGAAGGAGGGATGTTTACATGAGCCAAGTTTCGGGAGGGGTGAAGGCCTGCTTGTACCTCTCAAACTTTCTGATCACGCAGCTGCTTTCTGGCCGGGAAGTGCAAAGAGCTGCTGAGAGGAGCTCCCTGCTCTGCAGAGACCCTCCAGTTCATACTTCCAACAATCTGGTGCCAAACCTTATGTGATCCAAAGGAAGGAAAGGAAGAGAAAAATAAATAAAAAATGGGAGAACAAACTAAACCGTGGATGATATATTACACTTAGCAAATGAAGTAACGGCCTGATTGAGCCCCCAGAAACCGTTCTTTCTTGATGAGTTGAACATTAACAAGCTGACCAGATCCGAGATAAGTCAAAGACTTTTTCTCCATTGGGCAGCTTTTTCTTTTCTTTTTTCCTGGCTGAGTGCTGGTGGCAACAGATTAACAGGTCACCGGACTGGGTCTGAGAATTGCTGCCAATTACCTCGTCTCTGCTTGTTGCACTACAGTCTAATGGCATCATTTAACATGCACTTCTCTCCCAACACCCCAGCTGGCGACACCCAATAAAAAGCGTGATTGATAGATAAGTCTGCCTGTGTACATCCAGGGGGGAGCGGGGCTCATCATTTAGGGGGAAAATGTCCTTCCCCTTCCTTTTAGCTTCTTCCCCATCCAGACAGCGTGACCAGGAGCCTGCACAGACTGTTTGTTGCGGGGGGGTCAGGCCCTCCGGCCGTCCAGCCTGCTCAGCCGGCTCGCCGGGACGAGAGGGGAGAAGCGAGGCCGAGCCCGGCCGGGGAAAACGGCCCCGACCCGGCGCCTCCCCCCCGATCCTGCTGCCAGTCGGAGGGTTTGAGCCTCTGCTCTTCCCCCTCAGACAGCAATTACGGCGAGAAACATCTGAATCAACACAGCATCATTTACTTAAAGAATTGACAGCCCTTCCACTTGAACTGGTTTAAATTAGTCGATGCCACATTCTTTTCCTCCTGTGTTTTTGTTTTCTGCACTTTTTTTTCCCCCTTTTTAAATAGAAATATATAATTGCAGTAATTCACCCAGCTGAATGCGAAACAGCTCAGTGGGGTAAGAGAAAGAAGCCGAGGGCACAGCTCGAAGGGCTGAGCGAGGAAGCCGCGCACCGAGTGAGCCGCAGCCGAGCGTTCCCCACCTGCCGCGGGAGGCCGCGGAGGGCTCCGCAGGTGCGGAGAGTGCAATCCCCCACCGGCACGGGGCGATCGCCGTGAGGCTTCCGTCCAGCCCGCGCATTCCCCGCGGGAGAGCCGTGGGTGCGGCCGGGTCCCGGTTCCCCCCGCACCGGAGCACCCCCAGCCGGGCGGCAGCTGGGAAGGCGGCCGGGACCTGGCCGGGATGGGCAGTGTTTCCTAGCCCTGGCTTCCTCACGGGAACTTACCTTCCGGATGTGCAGATGGAAAAGCGGGGACATTAAAATCAAATTACATACATGTATAAAGCCAGAGCCCTTCGTTGGCAGCAGGAATGATTAAATGGAGCAGCTCGGGAAACCTCCTGTATGAATATTTAATGTGAAATGATGCGATGACCCCGAAGGTACAAGAACCCTCCTTAATTAAACTGGTGTAAACGTTGCTTTTTACTTCTTTTTCATTTAAGCCACGGGGACGAGCGGGGAAATTGCTCGAGTTTTCCCCTTATACCCGAAAAAGGAGCGTCCCAGTCCCGCGGGAGGGGGGACCCGTCTGAGGCTGCCGGTCCCTTGGGGTCAGGCGCAGGGACAGGTAACCCAGGGAGATGCGGGAGCCGATGGCCGGGACGGGCGAAGCTCCCGGGAGTGCGGAGGACAGGGACCAGCTCTGCCCCGGCATCTGCCGGCTCCGCGTCTTGCCGCCCCGCATCTCCATCCTTTTCCCCAGCGAGAGAGGGTGGGCGAGAGAGGGTGGGCGAGAGAGGGTTGGATGCCGGTGTCCCTCCCCCGTTTGCTCTCGCCCAGCTCAGACCCACCCCCTGACCATCTTTTACTCCCGTCCCCGGAGTGGAAAAGGCACCAGACTGGCTCTTGCCGGCAGAGCTGCCCCCAATCTGCGCTTCTGCCCACCGAGGCCAGGAACGTTTGTTTCGGGGGGCTGAACCCCTCTCCCGGCAGCTGCGGGGGCGGCTGGCGTGTCCCTGACGGGGCACCCGGGGCTGAGCCGCCGGGAAACTTTGATCTGCAGCTGCAGCAGTTTCCATGGCAATGCGCGGGGTGGCAGCGGAAGGGTGGTCCCCGCCGCCGAGGACATGGATGCCCACAGTGGGCAGCCCCTCGTCTCCTTTCCTGGCCTCCCGAGTCCAGGACTGGGCCCCTGGGCAAGAGAAACACCCACCGGGTTGAGGAAAGAGGCCTCCCCGAAGTGGGACCATCGTGCCAGCCTCGCCCGGCCTGCCCGCCCTGCCCGCCGACGGTGCTCGGCGCTGCACAGGCGAAACCGCTCCGGCCGCCCGGCCAGGGCACTCCGCTTTGCCAAGCGGGCGTCTTCGGGGGTCGCTTTGATTTGCCAGGGAAAACTGATAGAACAGCCCGACCCCAGCCTCGCAGGACCTTGCCACAACGGTGGAAAGGAAAAGGATTTCCGAAAGCCCTTGACTCTCCCAAAGACAAATTGGCGTGAATTTCCCAGCTGATCCGACGCTGAACTTACAACCCTTCCCCATCCTCCCCCTGCCAATGTCACTGCCACACACACATGACATTTCCCTTCCTTCCTTCCTTCCTTCCTTCCTTCCTGTTTTTTCTTTCTTCTTTCTTCCTTCCTTCCTTTTCTTTTTCTTTCTTTTTCTTTCTTTCTTTCTTTTCCTTCTTTCTTTCTTTTTTCCTTATTTCTTTCCTTCTTTCTTTCTTCTCTCCCATCTCTCTCTTTCTCATTCCTTCACACTTACTTCTTTTTCTCTTTCTTTTCCTCTATTTTTCTTCCTTAGCGATTTTAGTCGGTGCTTTAGCGAGGATCTGGCTTCCTATTATCTTGCATTCCCCGGGAATTAAAATGAAATAACGTTATTCTTATGAAAAGACCTTTTCAGGTTTTATTTAAACAGCCGTTACTCTTCCAAATCCCGTCTTCCTCCTCCGTCCCTTTTTCATGACCCTGAGCAGTGACATTTGGCAGCCCAAGGGGGACAGGTAGGGCTCGGGATTACAGACAGCTTCAAAAACGCAACGTGTCTGCCGGGACAAGGAGGGTGACACAGGAGATAACTCTCCGAAAAAGGCTGTATAATCATATTTGGATCCTAAACATCGCACCACGGCAAACGTCTGCCCTCGACATACACATGCCAAATAAAATAGCCGTGATCGTGTGGATTATAAATGAGATCACAGAAGAGTTTATCTGGGAATATCTCGCTCTCGCAGCCCACAAGAATGCACTTTCTTCTCTGCCTCTGATACCAACTCGCTGATCTAAAGATAAAATGAGAGCCGTGGCTGTATTCTCCGGCCTTCTGGGGAAAGTCGGGACTTTGCGCTTTCTGTGAACACAGCAAAACCGCAAAAAGGTTGTTCAAATGCTGATAGAGCTATGAGCGAAACCCACAAAAACACGGGAATTCAGCAACTTCTTACTACGTAGCGGCTTGGATCAGCTGCTGCTTCCAGACATTCGGGGCTTGACAGATGAGTTTCCACATCTTATCTGAGTTTGTTTAGGGCCGGGTCACCAACACTCCTTCAGTCAACACTTTCACTCGACGACTGAAATTGCTTTGAATTCCTCTTGCGCTTTTTTTAAAAAAACTTTTAAAATAAAAACCTCGATTATATAGGGGGAAAATTAACAGTAAAAAGCCGGTGAAGCCGAGCACCGCTGCTCTCTGGGGTTGTTTCTTTCCTGCCTGGGAATCGTTGAGGATTTCCAGAGCTCCGTGTGTCAGACGGGGAAAGGGGAGCTTGGAAAGAGGGGGCTGCCAGCGTACCCTCTCCTTTCCAGGCAAAGAGCCCCGCTTGTAAAAAGGCAGTCCCGAGCAAAAGGCTGGCTAAGAGCGTGGTTTCCTGGTTGGGCTGTAGGGCAGCGTTCTGCTCCCCTTCAAGTTCCCAGAGAATGTTTCCAGGAGGCAGGAGATGCTCCGCTCCCACTTTATGGCCGGCTTGTAAACGCCTCGCGGAGGTTTACTCACACTCGGATGCTTAATTAAGAAAACATTAAGGGTCCAGCTTAAACCAACAAAAGCCAGGCAGCTCAGAGCCGGGTTCCTGCTTGCACTCGGCGGCTGCCAGACCCCCTCCCCGCCCCTCCATCCCCTCCTGATGCTGGGACCGCCCGAGAGCCTGACCTCCGCCTGCGAGCCCTTCTCATCCTCCTCTCCTCTCACAGGGCTGCTGCTCTTCTCCCTCTCTCCCAGGGGGAATCGGCACCCAGTGTCCAAAGCCTTCCCCGCTCCCTCCCTCACATCCGCCCCGGACCAAATTCAGCCGGGACTCGATGGGGTTTTTTTGAGCACCCTCCCCAGAACGGCAAAGAAAACAGCCACCCGCGGGAGGGTGACATCGATCTGAGTGCAGAGCACCGCGGGGTGGAGCGGAGCGGAGCGGGGTGATGTCCCCGCCGCTGCCCGGCCGGTCCCCACCACCCCCAGAGGAGGACCAGGGCGCTTCTACCTGTCCGGGAAAACGGGCCGGGTTTCTTCCCATCCCCCAGGGATGGTGCAACCCTGTGGCGAGGGAACTGTGTACCTGCGAGCACCTTTGCTTTTCCCAGCTCCTACCTCTGCCTGCTCCTCGTTATTTAATCGTCCGAGAGAAAAAATCGGTCAGTTTTTCTGTCTGTCCAGCCTTGGGGAAAGAAGAAGGATTACCACGGGGGAGGTGACGTGCGAAGCATTGGTGGAAAAGCGTGGACTTTGTTTTAAGACATCAAAAAGGAAAGACAGGAAAGGATGGACACTGCTTTCCAACACACTTAACTTCGCTGGTGACAAAAACTCCGGGCGTGCACTGAATGCATAATTACCCCCAACTGAAAATTCCCTATCTAATTTGATATTTGGTGCTCAGCAGAAGCTAGCCTTCGTAAATAATATACAAAGTAAGAAACCTAATCCAGCAGGCTAGAATGTTTAATTCATCATTATGCGAGCTAATTGGAAGGTGATTATATGGTAATTGCTCATTAGTGGTGTATATTTATCGCTGTACCTTATGTCAAGGCCATGGGAATTGTGTAGAGTCTGTTCTCTCATTTCAAGGATCAGTTTCAGAAGCAGGAGCAAAGCGGGCGAGATCAAGTTCTTCCTGACGTCAGGTCCAGCCGTGGGCGATGGAGAGCGGGTCTATAAATGCTCGCCCGGAGCCCCCCGCAGCATCCCGGGCTCCAGCCGAGCCGTGCGGAGGAGCAGGGGCTCCCGAGGCAGCAAGGCCGAGCGTCCCCACGGCGGGGAGGCGGAGGAGGAGGGAGGCAGACTCCGCTTTGCCTGCTCCCGGGCCTGGGAAGCCACCTGCGAGGCCCCGGCTCCCAGGGCCTCCCGCTCCGCGCCTTGCGGGGGTTCCCACAGAGCTGGGGCGGCCACGGCCCCGCCTGGGAGAGAGGGGGCCCAGGGGGCTACCGGCGGGGCTCGCCCGCAGCCGACGGGTCTCCTTCCCTGCAACAGGCGCTAATTGCGAAAGGCCAATCGAAAGCAAGCGAGGGAAGGTGATGAATGGCCCTTTCGCTTTCAAGCGTGGACCACGGCCCGGGCTTCCCCGGCTGAGCGTGTCCCACCAGGAGAAGGGATGGAGAGGAGAGAGGTTACGGCTCGGGGTCAGGAGGTTCTCTAAACTCCCGCGTCCCCCTCGCAGCGGGACCCTTCGGAGGAGTAAATCAATCGCTGTGTTAGCTCCGAGCAGTTACGGACCTCTGATGGACACGAGAGCAGGGCCTGGGAGAACCCCGTTTATCAGGGAATCCGGCCCGGCCGGGGCTGCTTTGCCTCTTTCCTGCGAGGCAGGCAGACAGGTTGGGCGCTAATTAGGGGGGACCGCTAATTTCCGCCAAGTCCTGATAAGTAACAGCGCGATCCATCAAATGGTGAGGAGGTAAATAAACAGCATTTCGAAATGCAACAAAGCGAGGGGTCCAAAAGGCCCCCGGCCTCACCCTGGTCGAGTGGCAGAGAGAGCGGGGCGTGGGGGTGCAAATCGCTCTGTGGGAAGCGCCCACGTAGGGGCTGGGAGCCGCCGCCTTTGTTCGAAGGGAAAGGGTTAAAAATCCAAGGCCGAAGGGGCCAGATCCTGGACTCGGGGCAGAGCCGGGAAGGCGCTGCGGGGAGCCGGCAGATCAGGATTCGGTCCCCTCCACCCCGTCGGCGGGGTACGGGGCGGCCGGGCGGGGGGACTCTCTGTGGGAACTCTCGGTCCTGGGGACCGCTGCTCGGCGGTGACACCTCTGAGAAGGGCCGGGAGGAGGCGAGACGGGGCGGGAGGCAGGTTGCGCCGCCCTTGGTCCATCGACAGGGTAAAGGGATGGAGGATGCAGACGGCGCAAAACCAGCCGTGCCGATTTGCGGTCACTTGCCCCGGCCCGTGACGTGGGACCCCGCACCACTCCGCGCCCGCGCAGCGCTACCTGCGGGCAGGGCCGGGGGCGGCCCCGAGCGGGTGAGGTGGGGTCGGGTGGTGGTGGGAGGGGTCATTCGCTCAGCCTGCAGCCCCCTGCCCAGCCCGTGGGTCCACCTGGCCAAATCCTCGGCGAGGTGCGGAGAACAGCGGGCTTTCCGCGGGTCCGGCAGTCCTCGGCGCTGGGGTGGGGGGGTGGGGGGGGAAGCAACAGTCCTTCGCCACCGGCACCGAGATTTCCTTCGAAAGAGAAGTAAAAACCCGCCCGAGCCTGCCATTCGCCACCTGAAATACACCCTCCCTCCCCCACCCCTCCCAGTTATTTAATATAAAATGTATTTTTAAACACCCGCTCGGATAGCATCTCGCCAATATTTATATTTCCACGTTGCCTGGCATCCACTGTCCCACATTAGACTCTGCCTCTCTCTCCCTCTCTCTAATCCTGCCACTTTAAATAGATGAATTAATAAAGCAAATGAGGGTCTAATAAGCTGACTGTCCTGCCTATTGAGGCAGGGGGAGAGAGACTAGAAAGTGCGCCAAATTTGTTTGCAGTGGATCAAGGCTAGCCGCCTTTGCTTCACTTTCTTTATCTTAATTCCGACTTGAAAAGATATAATTATCTAGTTTGAACAGAGCTGCTATCAAATCCTTCTCTAGGCAAGGCAGGGGAGAGCTGGAGTGGATTGCAGTGTTCTGAGCCGCTTGGTGCAGCCGGAGATAGGGAGTAATGAAGTTGTGGAGTCCTGAGATACAAAGGGCATTAACCTCATTAGCATGAAACCTTTTCTTCTAACCATTGTGGGACCCTTTCAGACTCCTAATCCCCCCTATTTTCAAAGCTTGGTTTGTAATAAAGCTTTTAGGGTTTTTTTTCAAAGCTAATGGCATTCTCTGAAGATTTTATTGCTGTTACGCTACATAGGACGCTTAATTTTTTTCCCCTCTCTCCCTCTCTTTCCTCACGGTTTAGAGAAAAAAAAAAGAGAAGGGGAAAAAAATATATGGTTCCTGCAGAAATAAGCCTTTTATCAAGATGGGAAACAATTTCTAGAAAGGCCCAAGTCTGCCGTTCAGCCGCGATCCGTTTAATGTTTGCCCATTTGCATGGGTTTGAAGTGGAGCGCAAGCCAACTTGGGCGAGTTAAGGTGAAATCTGCGCCCCGCTTGGTTTCACGATCTGCACCATCAGCTGTTCGAGGAGGGGGGAAACGCAAGGAGAAGTTTACCTTGGGAATAGCTCTACTAAATAATTAGCCGAGGTTTAAACGGAAAGGACTGCATTGCGACATGCGTCCTAACCCTGCCTGGGCCTCTCTCATATTTGTAGCACCGGTGAATGGAAAGTCACCGGGATGGTATAAGAAGCAATGTTAAAAAAAATAAAATCTTTTTTTTTTTTTAAATAAATTTACATAGTACCCAATAGAGCCAACACGTGCACAGAATGTCTAATCTTAACTTTCCAAGGCAGGATGTTTAACAAAGCTCGTATTTTCGCAATGCATTGTAACTTCGCCTTATCACAGTGTAAAGGGTAGTCAGATTGTCCTAAATTATGTCCAACTAGCCCCCCTGGATCCACGGATTAAGAGATTAAAGGAGACCACTGGGCAATGCCTCCTCTTTCCCCTTCATATTCCTGGTATGATAATTGCCTAAACTGATTTGCACTTTCACAAAAGCTTGCAGGATTCTTTGTAGCTCGAACAGAGCAGACGAGGTTTCTCTATCAATGGAAATAAAACTGATTAATGCAGTCTATCAGGCTAAGGAGCAAATGAAGCATGAAAAAACAACTGTGTACCCCCAGAAAACCAGCTAGTTTCCTCAAGGACCCAGAGCAACTTTTTTTTTTTTCTTTTTTTTTTTTTTCCCCTCTCCACGTCTTTAATGTCAGAGTTTCACCCTGTGCCCAGGATCGCTCCCCAACAGCAGCGGGGAGAGCAGCGACTGGGGCGCAGGACCTGCTCCTCACCGCAACGACCTGGCGAGGGAATGTAAAAGACGAGGAAAAAGAAGGGGAAAAAAATAACAAAAAAATCCTCTCCCGCTAAATAAAGTACCTGTTTTGCCAAGGCAAACCCCACTCCTCTCAGCGGAGCGCGGACCAGTTTCACCCTCCCATAATGAGCCGGTTCGCACTTCAGGTTCTAACCAGAGAAGGGTTTGAGGAGTGTTGTTGTTATTATTATTTTTTAAAGGTATTTATTTACAGCAAGTGGGTCTCTGCGGGTTATTTTTAGAGGTCTATTCACCAGGCAGTGAATTCATTAAGGAAACGCGGGCATGGCCGCAGGAATGCGCGGCGCGTCCCGGGAGCGCAGGCTCCCAGCGCGGGGGCTAAAAACGAGGCGGGGGGGGGAAACCACCGGTTTCCGAGAAATCGGGGGGGGGGGGGGTGGGGGGGTGGGAAATATAGTGCTTAAAAAATTAGGGCATATTGATAAATCTTTATTGACAAAATATTGACAATGACATACTTCTTGGAAGTATATAGTGTGTTAGAATTCTAACAAATTAAACACAAAACACAAAAATATTTACATTCTGGTATAGGAGACATGAAGGAAACAGTTGTCACTTTTTTTTAGTAGCTCTATGATCTCGGAATATTATAAGGTCAGTGCTTGAAAATTGCCCCAAAGAAAATGGCCATTAGGAAAAAAAAGATATTAAAAAAAAAAATCAATCCGCGATTTTAAGTCCCTTTTCTCTGGATCCTCCCAGTCTGGGAGATGTCCCCACCGCCAAACCTGGTCGCTGGGTTTGCGCTCTTTTAATCTTAAAAAATAATCATCATCCGGTTTTGCAATGGGGATACAGTTGGGGCGGGGGGGGGGGGGATGTGTGTAATAATTTGATTTTAATTTTCTTTTTTTTGGCAGCAAAAGTTATGACCAGCCCCAACCTCCCCCCCACCCTCCTTTTCCCTCCCTTCCCTCCCCTGCCCCACCGTGTTTGTCCATCCGGAAGGAACACTATGCTTTGTTACTGCTACTTCATTTAGCTTTCACAAACACTTTGACTCCAGAAGTTATCATAAAATGTTTACAGACTGCACATTTCTCGTAAAATAAAATTAAAAAGCACACAGAACCTGTCTTAAAGGGGAAAAAATTACAATTCATTTCTGTCTTTAGGAACCGGGGTAATTTTTTCCCTTTTTTTTCTTTTTTTTTCTTTTTCTTTCTTTTTCTTTTTTTTTTTTTCAGCCCAGACGGCTTTACACATGCAATTCAAGTTTCTGAAACAGGTGTGGGTTTTGGCTGCTTATGGAAATTTCTCTTTCAAAGACGGAAAAAACTGTGAAGTGCAAAATGTCCTGTAAGGTGGTCATTTTTCTGGTTTGGTTGGGGGGTTATTTGTTTCTTTTGTTTTGGTTTTTTCTCTTTTTAAGATTTTTTTCAATATTTTGTAAATTTTTTTTTTTTTTACTTTATGCTTTTAAAAGTGGACTGCGAGAAACGGAATACCTGTCAATCACCTCGTCCCGGTGTTTTGGCTTTGATTGACAGATCCCCCCTTGCCAGAGCGGTGCCGGCAGTGCCACAGTCCGGACCTCTCGCCCTCCCTCGCTCCCAGCTGCCTTCCCAGGCGGGAATCGCGCTTGTGATGAAGATCTCCGTGTCCCTTCCCCGCACCGCCACGCCGGGGGGGGCGGGATATGAGCCTCTAACACTTTCTGTTGGTGGGGTGCCTGGCTTTGAAAAGTCCAAAAGTGCCAGTTTTTAATCGTCCGACGTGACGTCGATTTCCTCTGGACTGGCTTGTTTGGTGGCGATTCTCCACCGGTTAATGTGATGAGTCCCTTTTTTCTTCTGTTGTGAATCTGAACCTTCCTCCTCCAACTTTTGACGCTTGAACTTTGTCCGTCTGTTCTGAAACCATACTTTTACCTGCGGGAGGAAAAGCACCGGGCGTTAGTCCCACACCGGTGCTGCCCGCCACCCCGCTGCCCTGCCGAGGGGCTCTGCCTGCTCCGTTCCCTGCCTGCTCCACGTCTTGCCTGCTCTATGTGCTGCGTGCATTGCCTGCCCGCTGTCCTACCTGCCCGCTGTCCTGCCTGCTCCGTGCCCTGCCTGCACCGCTACCCAGCCGGGAGGGGAGTGAGGGGCGCCGGGGCCCTTGCGTCACCTAAACATCTCCGCGGAAGGCACACGCTGCCCCACGCCCACCAGGCACCTCCAGAAGACCCACGCGTGCAGGCGTGGGCAGCCGCACCGCTGCGTGTGCGCGGCTCCGCTCCCCGCGGCCGCGCCGCAGGCGGGAGACACCGCGGGCGCACCTGGCGCAGGATTGCGGATTTTCCGCGCAGGAGTAAGCCTCGCGCAAGCCCCCCACGCGGGGAAAACAAAGCGTGGCGGCGCGGCGGTGGGCTGTCAGCACGCCGGCCCCGCCGTCGGGGCAGCCGCCGGGGCGGCTCTTGTTACCGAGGCGTCCCCGCGGCCTCCAACATCGGGAAAGCGAACTGGGGCTGCGGCGGGGGAGGCCGGGCCGGCTGCGAGGCGGCTACCGGCAACCCCGGAGCCCGGCCCGGCCCGGCCCGGCCGGAGGGGGAAAGCCTCCTCACGGGACGGTGAGATGGGGACGGGGACCGGCGGGAGGAGATGTTTTCCTCTTGGAAAAGCGAATAAAATGAAAGAAAAAGCACCGAAAAGAAAAACGTCCGGCGCTCCCCGCAACGTCTCCCCTGGACGGCGCGTCCAGGAGCGATCGTAGTGAGGCGAAGCCTCTAAGTGCCATCGTAAATATCCCTCTGAATTTGTTCAGCGTCGAATAAATCTGACTTAACCATCCGGCAGCTGACTTCAGTGCTTTAATTACAGATAGTATTGATCTGGGAGCTATCTCCTGGGCTGGCCACACTCCTTGTAGCGGCCAAAGGTAAACATTTTTTTTTAAAAGCAGTTTAAACTCTGGTTCTGTCTGAAAGTGCCTGATAAAGGCCCCAGCAAGGGGGGAAAAAAGGAACTGGAGCATTTTAATAAGCTGGTTTAACCCGCTTCGCTGCCTCTTCAGAACAGAGACCTGCCTGGCCGGACACATATCTCTGCTGCATTTTCATATTCTCCAGAAGTCCCCCATTAAAAAGCTGAGCGGGGAACAAGGGGTGAGTTTAATTTGCTTTTAGTTTGCTAATTGAAGGGGAGGACGGTTCATTTCTGCACGCTGATCTCCCAAAAGGGAGCTCATTTGTAGGGGACTGGGGGTTTGACATCCGGACAAAAGACCCCAACCAGCTTCGGAATCAAGCAGCACAAAGACCACCTTAAATACAGCTTTCCAGTGGAAATAAGCCTGTGACCGGTCCCTTGTTCGGAGAACCTCATAAAAGTGGCGATCCCTTTTTATTGTTTTGTTAGGGAGACATTTTAAAACAAAAGCTCCAACCTCTTTATTGCTTCCCCCACGAAAAGGAGTTAAAAAAAAAAAAAAAAAGTGTTACAACTTAATCCTCCCAGAGAACGCTGTGTTTACTGGGAACTTTGAACTAGGCTGCGGCTGGGTATTTTGGCTTTTTTTTTTTTTTTTTTTAAGTACAGTGCCACATACTGTAGCAGAGACAATCCTCATCTGAGCCCTCTCCCCACGAGTCTCCTGGAAGGTCACAAAACAAAAGCCCGACACAACAACAACAAACAACCCCCCCAAACCCCAGCCTTTCTTCCGGCGAGGAGAAAACCGCGTGAAAAACGCCCTCGCAGCGGGCCCGCCGGCCGTGGGCCCCCGCCGCCGGGGGGAAGCCTGCGCTCACCCCCGCTCCCCCGCCGGCCCACGGGGTGTCCAGCCTCGATACGCGCCGAGACCCTCGCCCTGGGGCAACCGGAGCAGAAACGTCGCTAATCGTCCCTAGAGATAGACGACAGAAAGAGTCTCCGGTGCGGTTCTGGCCCGCAGCCAGCGCAGCGGGAGGGGGGGGGGTGGGGGGGTGGGGGCAGGAGGGGGGATTCCTTGTAGTTAATAATTTCTCTGCTTTTATTTTTCATCTTTAAGCCCTCCTGAACCGGCTCCTCATATTCCCGCTGCCGACGCGGGGCTAGAAACGAGTGAAAAATCATCCGAGAAACTATTTGTGCCGTAGGGTCCAAAGTGGGGTTCTCCCCTCCGCCTTTTGTTTTGGGGGCTTTTTCATTTACATTCAACTACTTCTTGAGGGTCACAACAGTCCCGCAGAAAAATGACCGCCTTTCATTTGCAGATCGCAGATCTCGCCGCCCCGCTTCCAGCTCGGGCCGGGGCTCGGGCCGGGGCTCTCCGGGCGAGCCCCAAACCGTGCCCCGAGCCCCGCGCCTTCTCACGCCCGCGACCCCCGGCACAGGCGATGACTCTCACCGAGGGGAGAGGGGTTTATAACACCCAAGAGAGAAGGAACCCCTCACCCCGCTCCACCAGCTCCGGGTTGGAGGCCTAAATACCCCCGGAATTTGTCCGCACCTCCGGGCCGGCCGGGTGGGTTTTCCCGAGGAGATCCCAGTACTTTCGCTTTCCCAGCTGCCCGCTCCCTGCTTCCCCCTTACCTGAGTTTCCGTGAGGCTGAGGCTGTGTGCCAGCTGTTTTCTCTCTGCTCCTACTACATAATGGTTCTTCTCAAAGGCATGTTCCAATCGCAGTAATTGGGATGGGGAGAAAGCTGTACGGATCCGTTTGGGTTTCCTGGCCAGTGCATTGTGCAATAGGAAGCTCTCCGGGCTGGTTTCATTCCCTGGGCAACAGGGTAGAACAGAGATTAGCAAAACACCTTCCCCAAACGCAGTCGAATGGACTTTCTAAGCGGGAGAATTTTCGTTTCCCACCACTACCCGCAGGAGAAACCTGATTATAATTTCTTTTTTATTTTCAGCGCCTTTTGTGTATTAAATTTTCCTTCGATAAATATGTGGAGGGAACGAGCAGGGGAAGTGGAGGACTGGGAGAAATTCAAATACTAAAACACAACCAAAGGACAGGAAAAAAAAGAAAAAAAGCAAAAGAATTGGCCAGAGCCTGGCTGCGGTGTCTGCGGCTTCACCCCACAGCTGCCCCCCTTTCCCTCGCCCGTCGGGAGCCTCACATCTTTCCATGTTTGTTTGTCATTTACACCCGCCCGGTGCGGCCCGCGGGGCAGCGGCTCTCGGTGCGACCCCGGCCGAGGCCCCCCCACCGCACCCCCCCTCCCTGGCCGGCCGCTGCGCTCCGGGAGCCGACAGCCCGCTCCCCCGCCCTCAACCCGCTTCCCTCGCCCAAAACTCCGGCTGGGGCCTTTCCAGCCCTGCTCCCTTTCGTTTTGCCAGTGTGGTCACCGGACACCGCCGTGGCCCTGCCCGCTGCCCGCTGCCTGCTGCGGGAACGGGCGGGGGAAATACGGAAACAAACTTCGGGGAGGCCACGGGACCATCCCAGCCAGCCTGCTGCGGAGCTGGGAGGGTGTCAGCCGCGGCTTTTTGGTGGGTCTGCCCTCCCAGGTTGGCCCTGTGCCGCTTCACCGGGTCGGTCCTTCCAAGGTGGCAAAGCCACCGAGGTTCTCTCTCCGTCAGTGCATTAAAAATCGTTGGAGGAGGAGGGTGTGTTTGAAATCAGGCTGTGGCTCAACACCAGGACATTTCCGCCTTTCATCTACCGCTCTTTACCAATCGCCTGATGACTGTGACAAATAATTTGGTGAGCGAAACCTGTAATTTTATTCTGAGAGGCTGATAATCCATTTTGTATCTCAGCCCGCCTGGCTTCGGAGAGACCGACTTCTTTTCCAACCCGGGTGCAACGGCTCGACTGCAGAAGGCCGGGGAACTAGATATTGCGGGTGGTTGGTTTTAGTTCGGAATTAATAAATAAAAATACCGGGGGGAAAAAAAAAAAAAAGGCAGATGGATCCCTCCAAGGGGAGGCTGATTTTTTTTTTTTTTTTTTTTAATAACGAAAACGGCAGAAGCTGGACCCATTACGGGAGAAATCGGCTCACCCTTCGAAGAGGAAGCTGCCAGTTGCAAAGTTAAAGCATAAGGGGATTTTATTGATTATGCTCCATTGGATTTGGTTATTTTTCTCCAGCTTGGCAGGCGGGAGCCCTTCCCTGCCCGTACGGAGGGAATCGCCCTCTCCGCTCCAGCCCTGGCTCTCCTGCGCAGCCCCATCTCCCCGTGCTGCTCCGGCACTGGGATTGTTTCTTATTTCCCCTTCTCCTTTCTCCGGGGTTCGTTTCATTTCCGCCCCGTCCCCGCTAACAAGGTGAGCGGCCGGATTTGGGGCGGCGGAGGTGGCTCCCGCGGCCCCGGCAGCCCGGCCCCGGCAGCCCGGCGGGCACCGCCGCCTTCCCGGCGGAACCTAAACCTCGCGACCCTCCACTCCCCTCTCTGCGGGGTGGCTTCCTCCGTAGCTTTTAACCCACCGGAACAAAAAGTATCCACCTTTTTCCCCCCTGCTTTTAATCGGGGCAAGAAAGCCGCACAAGTCCCAGCCGGCCTTGCCTTCCCGCCTGCCCCCCTCCTCCCACGGAAACCAAAACAAACCGGGAAAAGAAGCAAAGCAACACCGAGACCGAGCTCCTCGGCTCTGACAGCAGCTCAAGTTTGGAGCGGGGGGAAGGCAGACACAAAAGACCCTCGGCCCAGCCGAGCAGAGCCCGCGGCTCAGGGCAGCGGCCGCTCGCCCGCGTTTCCCCCTCATCCGCGCCGCGGGGACCGGCCGGGGGCCGCCGGAGGATGGAGGGGTGGATCGGAGGGAGAAGAAAAGTTGCACGTACCTTGGAACCTGTGGCCCAGATACCGGTAGCGGTGTATTAGCCAGGGGTAGAAGGTGGAGGGGTCCCTTTGCTGCGAGGCGAAGAGCGGGTGCGTGGAGTGCGAAGCGGGCAGCGGGTGGGCGGCCAGGGCGTGGGGAGGAGGCACGGGATGGACCGGTACGGCCGGGTTAGGCGGGTGGGAGACGGCCTCTGCAAAGACCAAGTCCGGGTTGGAGTAGACCCCCCTGCCAGTGGAGTGGAAGCCGTTGAGAAAAGGGTTCATCGGGCTGGAATTGGCATAGCTGAGCGCCGCCGGCCGGATAGGATTCTCGGAGCGAGACGCGGGCAAGGGGCTGTCTTTGGCCACCAGCGACTCGATGGTGAAACACCGCTTGGGTGTGGGCTGAAACATGCTGCCGCGGCGAGAGTCCCCGACCAAATCTCTGCCTGGCTCTCTCTGGTGCGCGGGAGACGATCCGGGGAAGTTTGCAGCAGGGAGTGACTTGAGGAGGGATAGATACACACATAAATAGACAGGGGCTGGAGGAAAAGGAGGCAGCGGCAGCCAGCGGTACCCAAAAGGGAGACACACACACACGCACCACGCACACACACACAGAAAAAAAAAAAAAAAAAGTTGCCGGGAGAAGTTTCCCTCCTGCAAGGAAAAGGCGGTCGCCCCCCCACCCCCCCCCCCCGCCTCCCTCCCTAAGTCCAAAGACAATCCATGGATGTGATCGGCCCCTTCACAAGTTGTGCAAACGATTTGTTAGTTCATGAGCCTAATTAGTGCTGGGATCACATAAACAGCTTCCTCTGAAGCCTGGTAAATGGCTTGATGATTGGTCGCTATTACTCGCCTTGAGGTTGAAGGGGGAGACTCTTTAAAGTGCGTCAGAGAGGAGGCGAGCGCCGGGCAGCGCCATCGGGAGGGATGGAGCGGCGGCGCGGCGCGGATCGGAGTGCGGCGAGAGCGCGCCCGCCAGCGCGGGGGGAGCGCGCCGCCCCGCGCAGCCTCGCCCCCGTCACCGCCGCCCCCGCTCCGCTCCGCTCCGCCGCGCTGCCCGCCCTCCCTTCCTCCCTCCCCTGGCCCGGCGACCAAGGTAGGGGGTGCGGGGGCACGGGGTGGGGGGGTCGGGGGGGGACTCAGCGGGGGTGCGCAGGTCGCGGCACTTCCTCTCGGGGATTGGGGGAGATCTAGGGCCGCTCCGCCAGTGTGACACCCCTCTCCCTGCCACCTCTCGGGTGCTCTCTGCCCGGCGAGGTTACCTTGATCAGCCCCGGGGCGGACGGGAGAGATGCCCCGCTTGGGAAAGGTTTCGTCCCGGAGAAAGAACGGGTCGCCCTCCTCCTCCTCCTCCTCTGAACTTATTTATTCCCCCTTCGCTCCCTCGCACTCCCCGCACCGCGCGGTGCGGAAAACAAAGCGGAGGGCAGCTGCATTATGCAAAGCTGGGGCACGCCGGGCTCTCGCAGACGGGACAGGGGAGAAAGTCTCCGGTTCCAGCCTTGTCCGTATTTTCGCGATTACCTTTGGGTCCGGGGGATGATTTTAGGGCTGAGTTCTTCTCCTCCCATTGGCTGGGGCTGCAGAATAATTATGATCACATCCTAATACTCTTGGCTGGTGCTTACTGTTTATTGGTAGTTAAGGATCTATTATCTATTCATCAGCCTCCCATTTTTGCCAATTACATTCTTCTAAAGTGAAGTACCAGCAGGTATTTTGCACATTTACAATTAATGATAAAAAAATCTGGCGTACTTTAAATCTATTACGCCGCTGTGTAATTTATCTTAAAGATGCGGAATTGCTAATGTAAATTAATGTTTCTGTTGAACCAAGGCATGGGGGGAGTCTTAAAACCCGCCTAGCGTTTCTTTCCTTCGTTCCCGGACTTTGTTTTCTATTTTCTTTCCACTTTACACACAAAGAATCCGTTACTCCGCTGCATTAAAATACGCTAAAAAATCGCTGTCTAAACGGTCCTCGCTTCTTTCCAGCAAAGGGCGAGCTGAACTCTCTTCGCCTTCCCCGCTCTCTCCTGTTCGCAACTAGCCGATGTTTTTAACACAACACCCAAACGGCGCACTGAATATAAGCGAGGGAGGAGTGTTGGGCACGCAAGGATGCCGGTGTTTGTGCGCCTTTGTTTGGGGACGTGTTTTCCTTTGTGTACCCCGCGCTGTGAGCACTTTGTGGGGGGAGAAGTTCACTTTCCGTCTGAAATGTAAATCTGTTCTCCAGGCGCGGGGCGGCTGTCCGTGCAGACATCCAGCTCCACACGTGCATATGATTGCAGAGACAAAGTGAGCGAGAGGTTTGTACGGCGTGGCTCGAGTCTTCTGACAGATTTTGCAGCGAGGTGCCCTTCTCCCAGGTCTCACACGTTTAGGAAAACCTGTCCTGCCCGAAGATACCCGGCAGACACGGGCGCAGGGCTCCGGCCCCGCTGTGCTGAGTTTGCTGCGGAGAGGAGAGACATTTGCCTCCTGTCCCACTCGTGTCCCTCGTGAATGGATAGCATTTTAACATTTTAAGTCCCCTCGCCCCTTTTCCGTGCCACTTTTTTCCCCTCAATCGGCCGTAAGGCTCTTCTCGCAGAGATCTAGGATTATTGACCTAAGCGAGGCCGAGAAAGTGCCCTAAATACGACGGGTGTTTGATGTGCTGATTTCGACTGGGGTCTTGGTTCCTGAGCACCGAAAAGGAGAAAAAAAAAAAAAAGAAGAAGAAGAGAATCTTCTCCGTGTCCTAGGAAGAGCCGTGTCCTGCATCTGCGTATTTGCACTTCTCCGGGACTGCAGTATGAATCTGAACTGGAAAAACTTCAACTCCCTTTCCCCCCAGCCCCCCACCCTTTTCTTTTTTTCCCCAGACATCCCGACATAATCACAGGGCTCCTTTAAAAACTGCATCAAGTAATTTAGCAGTTGGGGAGGGGGGAATTATATCCGTGTGAAAAAGCCGTCACACATGCAGAGCCCTCCAAAACCCTCCAAAGCGCTCGATAAATTTCCCTTAACCCTTTTTACCGCCGAGGAAATATCCTCTCGCCTAAAATCCCTTCCTGAAGGGGGGTCCCGTTGCTCTGGAGCTCAGCGGAGGAGGCTGCAGCTGCAGCGGGGAGCTCTCCCCTGTCAAGTCCGATTTCGCCTGGCAAAGCGGGTGAGCTCGGCCGCAGCAACCCCGCGCCGCACCGAGCCCTGCTCGCTCTCCGTGCTACGTGCATACAGATACATATGTGTGTATATATGTGTGTGTGCGTGGATACATACATGAAGGGAAACCGCAAGTAGAGCCTTGGGGAGCGCCAGGTCTTTCTGGCAGAGAAAACAGGCCAGGGACAGGCAAAACAAAACCCAAGGGGGCTCTGGATGGGATTTCCCAGGATTTTCCGCTTCCCCCTAAATTTCTGTATCACTCTCCCACTCGTCGCCGTGGCCGTCTCTCATGGGCGCCTCCCGCGCAGTCCATGGCCCGTGCGGACCCGGTATCCGGCGCTGTCTCGGCCGGGGCCGCTGCTCTCCAGCCTGGGCTGCCCCAGGAGCATCTCCCGAAGTTCCTCTCTTGAACTTTTCCTACCCAGCCTCTTGACAGGCTGCTCTCGCTGTCCTCTTGGCGTCTACAAGGAGAAAATCTGGCAGGGGCTCCCTTCCCAGCAATCCCCGACCTGCTCCAAGCACACTTAGAGGCAGCCTCTCTCAGAGGGAGGGGTGCGCTACATTCGCAGTCAAATTACATGGCTGGCCTCGAAGGCACTAGCTTCGGATTTCCAAACTAATACTCATCTTTTAAAAGCCGAGCCAAGAAGAAAACGCGAGGAAGGCCTCAGATGCTGGAGACCACGGGGTAAGACGGTTGTTTACGGGCTGATCCAGGCTGAACATTCGCGGGTGGGGGGATGGCGGTGAGGGAAGTTTCAGCCTCCCTTCAACTTTCTTTTCTAGGCGCGATCCGTCCGTCCCTTCTCTCTCCGGTCCCAGGGATCCGTGCTCACAGGCTGGGGAGAGGTGGCCCAGGGCTGGTCGTGTCTGGAAGGGGGTCTGCGTGAATTAAAGGAGCGAGTCAAACGCCTAATTTATTTCGTTTCTAGACATTCTAAATCCCAGTCAGTATGTCTAAGCGTGCGGCGAGCCCTTCACAAAAGCGCAATACGTGGCAGGAGAGATGGGAGCCCGGACGGCGAAGCGCAGCCCGGCGCGGAGGAGCTGAGCCGAGTCGGGCTACCCGGAGCCGGGACGAGCTGCGGGGCTCCGGAAGAGCCCGGGGTCCTGACGCGCCGGGGCACCCCAGGGGCCTCCGCCGAGCAGGTGGATTTCGTCCGAAGGGGTGTCAGTGCCGGCCGCGGCCCCCTCCGATCACCCCGTGCCCCCCTTGAGCAGGCCCTCGTTCTCCACGCACGCAGGGTTCCCCAGCGGGGCTGACACACGGCTTGCTTTCCACGGGCCTCCCTATCGAGGAGACCAGCCTGGAAAGCCTCACACCCGTATTTCGGCCCTGCAAAGCTGGGCCAGCGCTGGCGCCACCGGGGGCCGGTCTCACCGGCGGGAGGGGGCGGCAGCGGCCGCGGAGGACCGAGGAACGGCCTCGCTGCCCGGGTTCCCTCCCATCGGCCCCGGGGAGCAGCAATCCGGGACCGTCGCTTTAGTTTTTTCTTTTCGACGCTAATTCAGAGCATCCTCCCCACTCGCTCTCGAAACCTCCAGCTGGCCGCGCACCCGCGGCCGGCGGCGGGGGGCTGCTTGCGCTCGGCGTTGCACAAGCCCGGCCCGGCGCTCGCCAGCCCCGGGCAGCCCCGGCTTTGTTTCTCACATCTATTTTCGTCTCGGAAAGGTCAGACTTGTGGTTCTGAAATGACGTTAGAAACGCGGGACACCAAGAAAAAGAGCAAATCCACGGGTTTACACGCGAAACCGTAATCCGCACCCATCCGTGCCAGACTCTGGCTCATTTTAAATGTCAACATATGCGGAGGAAGCGGGAGAAAATACCGGGGAGCTGCGTGCGGGCGCAGTGAGCAGCGCGGTAACGAGAGCGCATCTCGCCGGGACGGACCGCTCGGCCCCGACGCGCAGCCCCGCACACATCTCTTGCCCGATCCCTCCTCGACCACTGCCCGTTCTCCGCCCGTTCTCTGGCCGACCCCTGCCCGCTCCCTGCCCGGCCCGTCCCCCTCCCCCGCTGCGCGGGGCGCGGTGGCGGCAGCCGCGGGCGCGGGCCCCGGCCCGGATCCGCGGGGCGGCAGCGCCTCCTGCTGGCCATCGATCAGTATATCCCACACACACCCCCCGCCGCCCCCCGCCCCGCGGCTAAGCTGGCAGCGGTTTCGAGCAGGGCCCGGGCAGCTGCCCCGGGACGTGCAGTCAGCTGCCCGGGAGGGACCTGCGTAGGGAAAAGCCACACGGAGCCTTAGGGCCGCTTTATATATATACATATATTAAGTCTATAAGGCTTTCGGGTTTGATAGCAGGACGCAGAGAGTGCACACACTCACCTACACGCACCCATGCGTGTATATGTACACACGTCCACGCACGCGCACTTTAAATCCTCCCAAGTGAGGTACTCGTTGGCTTATTTTAAACCCTGGGTTTTAAATACCATTTTTAAAAAATATCCCCCAACAGACCAGTTGACGTCTAAAAACGGTAACTGCGGGGAAGCCAGCGGCACAGCTTCCCAACGCGGGATCCAGCCCCTGCGCTTATTTTCACACCTCGTTCAAAATCGTGGATCGCTGCACGCCTCGTATGACAACTTCTCGCTGTCGTGTCTGTCGCGATATGGGCGAGAGTAGTTTTCGAAACGAGCCTGCCTGCCCTGCCCGCCCGGCGGGTTGACCTGCCCGCTTCGTCCCGAACAAACGGGTTCGTCTCCCAGGGACTCCCGTGGTCTCGGAAGCGCTCGGGGTGTCGGTGGTAGCGGGGAGTCCCAGCAGCCCGTTCCCAGCAGCCGGGTGCTGAGCGCGCAGGTACCAGCTACCCGGGGAGCCCCTGAAACTACAGGTTTATGGTCATCTCCTCTGTAAAAGCTCGTGTGTGCCACGAGGGCTCTCCCTGGATGAAAACTCGCCAGAGTAAAAAAAAAACCAAACAAAAAACAAAACAAAAACCCAAAACCTAACAAAAAACAAAACCCCAAACCAAACCTACACCAGAGGCAGAGCTGCAGGTCAGGCAGGGGCTGCAGGTGTCCGGGCTCCGGGCATCCCACGGGAAACCGCTCGTCTTCTCGTGTGAGAGCGAAAAGGTGCCCGAGCCTCCACCGATGGGGCCGAGGTTGCGGTTGCGTGGGAAGAGCGTGCGGGGGAAGCTCTTGCACTTGGAGCTTGTTTTTCTTGGTGGAAGACGATATATCCCAAAACAGAAACTCGCTGTCTACTAGATAACCCCCCCACTCTTCACCTGGGCGGGACACTAACTGCCCCGAGTGGGGCGGGGGACACACACACGCACACACAAGTGGACTCCGGGGGTGCGCAGCGTGCCTCACCTCACCGGCTCTGCGCTCCTCGCTCTCCCCCTACCCCGACCCCTAGTTAGTGCTCCCCATCAGTGCAGCTCCTGTGCCGTCTATCCTGCAACTGGCAGGAAGGCGCGGAGCTGCCGCCCTCCCTGCCCGGGTGCTGGCAGGTCCCACACCGGAGCCCCGGAGGTCCCACATCGGAGCCCCGACAGATCCCACACGAAGCCCTCGGCCGGAGCGGCCTGAGGTGGCAGTGGGATTTCCCGGCGGGAGGGAGAACGCCCGAGGAAGGGGCTGCAGTTAGAAACTTTCCTAAACTTTCCTCCGGACTGAGCGCACCGCAGTCGGTACTGGGAGGGGAAAGCAGAGTCAAACGTTTCTTCAAAAGCTTTGTTTCTAAGGAAAAATAGAAAATCACACCGTGATTTACCACTAGCTCTGTTCGGCACTTTTTGTTACTACTGGAGAACTTTTAATTTCTCATTCAGACGGTGAATTTTCTTCATTATCCCTTTCAATATTCTCCTAGAGGGCCCGATCCTGCGGTCCCTCCAGTACACGTTTGCTTTTCATTGCACGAAGCGTTTTAATGGGCAACAGGGAGGATTGTCGCTATATTCTATAGGATCGAGGACTTTTTATGCCATGTGATGAAGTCCAGTGCTGGCGTTCCGCAGCTGGAAGCCCCTGCCTGGCCCTACCGGGCGGAGTCACCGGGAAACCGCAAACACCACGGGGCGGCCGGTGCTTCCTTCCCTGGCAGCTTCGGATACAGCCGCTGGGTCAAGCCTGGAGGAAAGTTGATTCTGCTGGGATTCAGCTCTCTCTCCGTCCTTTGCTCAGTGGTCGGATCGTTGGTTTGGGTTTTGTTTTGTTGTTGTTGGCTTTGGGTGTATTTTTGTTGTTGTTGGCTTTGGGTGTTTTTTTGTTGTTGTTATTGGGTTTTTCTTTGAGGGGTGTGTGTGTTCACTCTCGCCCATCGTTTTGGGGCAATTCGAGCTTGCAAGGAACAGAGGGTTTTTCAGAGGAATTCACTTTGCACACACCCCCGCCCCCATCCACCCGAGACATCTATCTCCCGGTGACCCAGATGAAGGAGACTGCGCTGAAAGAGATGGAACAATCTCAAATAATTCTTCAAGCTTCTAAAATATTGCCATTCCATATTAGCACATTAAAGTGACATTTAGGATACTAATTAATACGTATTTCATTTTAAATCATGCATTTTTCCGAAGACTCGAAGTACGGAATTGCTTGCATCTTGAAATAGAAACATAAGTATCCCTCTTTGACACGCATAACCTCGCCGAATTCCTTCCCTAGCTGATGTGTGTTCCCAAATATTCAGGCTCGCAAGGATGTGTGCGCTGTGGAAGGCGTACTGAGTGTAATAAAACAGAGCTACTAAAGCGAAATCAGAGGAGTTCATGGCTATTTCAGTCCCGGGGTGGTTTTTTCTGCAGTTATAATGTATGTCAAATTTAAACTGGGGGACTTTTGCTTAAACTGTGTGTGTGATTCCATCGGGTTACCACTCCATTACGTTGTGTTGGATGCTCCCATTCAACAACCGTATTCGGCCCCAGAATAGTTTCGAATTAAAGGCGCTTTTACAGTCTCTTATTTTCTCTTTCCTCGGGAAAAAAAAAAAAAGATTGTGTGCGTGCGTGTGTGTGTGTGTGTGTGAAAGCTCATTTCGGAATTTTAGAAAGCTTCACCTCGGTGCAGTGCACAAACGAGGAAATACCTGGGGCAGAGGTCCCTGCCTTTCCCCAGGTCTCTTCGCTGGCCATTCTCCTCGGGGGAAGCAGCTAGCTCACTGCTGCTCCGGCTCTTTTCGCTACAGGAGCCACGGGGAAGGTCAGTTCGCTGCGGGGAGTCACGGCAGAAGCGCGGCGCCCGCATCTCTCCGCGCACTCTGCTCCGCGGGCGAGCACCGGGCTGCGAGGGGACATTGGCCGTGCTGCTCGGCCGACCCATTCAGAGCCGCCAGACCTCTCTGCAAGCACCTAGACACACCGCCGGGGTGGCAGGGCCGGTGTCAGGGTACGAGCGGAGCGGGACGGCGGCACCGAGCGCCGGCAAAGCCTGTCCGGGCAGAGCTCTGCCCCCGAGCCGATGCGCTCAGCCGGGCACGGTGCGGGGCTGCCGGCTCCGGCGCAGGGGACTGCACGGTTCTGCAGCGGCTCCGGGGAGCCGATCTCCTCGCTGCTCTCTCCGGCCGTTCAGCAGCAGGAGCAGCAGCGGGAATCGAAAGTAGCTTCTCTCCCAACTCCTTCTAGGTCCGGGCTGTTTGATGCTGCAGTCCAACGAAAGTTTGAACTCGAGGGATAATGTTCTCCATATGGGCAAGCGAGAGCGCACACGGCGGTTCTCTCCAGAAATCGCCTACCTCCAATTGTTCTCCACTTTCCACAAGACAGTTACAGGGGAAACAAAAAAAAAAAAAAAACCAAAAAACAAAACCCAAAAACCCAAACCCAAAAACCCCACGAAATGATAGGGTAGAGAAAGCGTTTTTGGATCGCAGGTCGAAGGCAGCCGGAGCTCCGACGGGAGCAGGCGAGCTGCACCGCGCTTCGCGCCCCGAGAGGGCTCCGGCCAGGGGCCGCGGGGGTCTCGGAGAGGAAGAGCTCCCCACAGCCGAAGGCAAGGGATCGCGTCGGCAGAGCAGGAGCCTGGACCTCCTTCTAGGAAAGAATGCGTGAGGCTGCGAGGGGTCTTTTCCGCAGTGCCGCAGCAGAGCCTCGCTGCTGAAAATCTGCTCCGCAGCTTCCCCGCGCCCCGGCGCAGCGCAGCCAAGCCCCGAGTGCCGCTGCCCGCGGATCCCTGCATAGGTAGAGCAAAAAGCGGGCAGCGGAGGCACCGTTGCAGGCGGGGGCACACAGGCAGCGCACCTCGAGGGAAGGAGGCAGGAAGGAGGGCCTCCCAATCTCGCTTCCCACCTCCCCGGGAAGTTAGCACGGGAGGGTCTCCCCCTTCACAGTTATTTCAGGAGAAAGGAGCGGGGGAGGAAGGGGAGAAGCTTGCGGAGGATTTGGGGAAGGTTGCAACCGGTCAGCGGTGTGAATTGCGGAGAGGAGCCGAGGAGCTGCGGGGGGCAGTGGAGTAGGGAGCAGTATGTGACCTCCGGGGGCAGCGGGGACCCTCGCAGTCGGTATATGTATATATGTAAATTTTTTTCAAGTATCAGTGAAACTAACAAATTTATTCGTGGTTCGCTCCTTCCAGCCCAGCGAACAGTTCCACGCATCAGTAGGCGAGGATGTTTACGGAGGCGGCCAGTGGTACCTCGCCTAGTTCCCCGCCTGTATCACGACGGGACCGGATTGCTCCACGAAGCGATCTTCCAAACTTAGGGAGGTTTCTTACAGACGAGCAAACCTGGTGTGTTTATTTGTTTGTTTGTAAGGGTTGTGCCGTTTTCCTGCTCTCAATTTAACTGCGCGCTGCTGCGGCGAAGTCCGCTCCCGGCGATAGCCGCAGTGACGTGGAGTTAAGGAAATACTACAGGTGTTACTGCAGTGTTTGGGAATTAATTCTCCTTCCTTCTCCCCCCTCCTCCTTCCCGGAGTTATTTCCTTGACCACAGATAGCTGGGAAAGGGTCCCACATACCCCGGAGCTGTAAATTGAGCGCTGCAATACTTGATCTCACTGATCTTTGGAGAATTAAATCTGGCCTCATTTTACAGGAGGAAGCGAAGTCAATCTCGGAGGTTTTGCGAAGAAAGGCTGTTATTTCCTAGAGGATAGGCGTTTAAGTTGTTAAATATTAGTTTTTAATTACATATTGTTCTTTTAAAAAATAATATTTATCCTTAGGTCCGTGCAGGTATTCAATTGAATTTTCAAGCCATCAGCTAACCATTCTTTACACGACTGATGGAAAATAGCCCATTGTGCAAGGGCCAGGCTGTGTTTCTTCAGCAGACGCCACTTGAAGTGTTCACCATTGTCCTCCGTGCCCCTCACCGAGGCCGCCGGGCAGCACCGGGCCCGCAGCTTCCTTCACGCGCCCCGCGGGCGCGGAGCGGGCGCGGAGCTGGCGTTTAGCGGTGACCCCGGCTCCGACCCGGCGGCGGTACGCGGGGAGATCGCTGGAACAAAACTTCGCTGAGAAGTACGGCCGGGAGCCGGAGAGGCTCTTTCCGGCGCACTCGGGCAAAGGCAGAGAGCGAGGAAACTACGGAACGAGCAATAGTGAACAAACCCTTCGGTATTAAACGCACCCGCAAACCCCACGGTGATTTACGAGCCGCCCGGCCAGGTCCCCGAGGCCACCCGCATCTCCCACATGCCGGTGACAGGGACCCGGTGGCAGGGTCGCTTGCGGGGCTTGGTGGGCGCCGGGGCGGCCGGGCTGGGAGCTCAGCCCCGGCTGTGGGGCTGGGGGCGCGTGGCCCAGCCGTGATTGACTGCGCGCGTGGAGGGGCGGGGGGGGATCCCCCTCGGCTGGGCGCCGAGGGCCCCGCTCCCAGGGCCGATCCTGCCCCCCTGCAGCCCCGACCCCTCCGCTCCCCAGCACCCTCAGCTCTGCTCCTTTTATAGAAACACCGCTGCCACGTTCTTCCCGGGCCAAGTCCGTTTGCAAATGCCTTCGACCAGAAGCTGTCCTCACCCCGCCCCCCGCAGTCTTCCCCCACCCGTGGAGGCCATTTTGCAAAACTGCACCTTCTCCCCACCGGCCCCAGCCCTCCCCGTCCTCACATCCCATCAGCTTTCCCCCACCCTGCACCCCGGCAAAGCGATTTGCAGCCCCTCCGGCCTCATCATCCCCCGGATCGGGCCATCGCTCCTCCCGTGCAGGCCCCAGAGCCACGGGGTCCCTTGCAGCAGTCGGGCCTGGGCCCACGGGCCGCGTGTTGTCTCTTCTTCACCGAGAGGCACACGGACAGGTAAACATGCCTTAAAAACAGCGGCACAGGCACTTTGCACTGGAGCTGCCTGGTTTGGAAGTCAGGTTTGTGGGTTTGGAGGGGGTGAGAGACTTATTTTGGCGTGTAAATATTTCTGCTCTCCATAAACTGGCGGAGTGGACTAAAATGAACACATACGGTTCAGCATCTGTTTAGCTAGATGCATCTAGCAGAGGAATATTGGCTTTTCACCTCCAGGACCTAAACGGGAAATAAAAAGAGATTGGTGTCCTCTATTCTGTTTGCAATCGCCTATCCTAGGATTAAAGAGATGTCCATTTTACTGGCTGTCTTTCATTTAACTGTTTGGAGACCAGAGATGGAAAATATTTGCTGAGAAGAAAAGAATAGCTGCATGGGATCATTTGCAATTCAGTGTGAAAATATTCTACCAAACCCATTTCTATCCCAGTGCTGTTGAAAAAATAGCACATAGCCGTCAACAGCCCATTCCGCTCTGCTGGACAGCACGGAAAGTTTTAGGCAACTAAATTCCTAATGGGAGACAGCAGCAAACAGCACAATCATGTCTTTGACTAAACTATGTGGCAGCTTTAATTGCTACAAATGTTAGTAAGGGCTAAAATATTACAGTTCTGGTGAATGAGAGGCTTCTGACGAATGGTAGATGGTATAGCTGATACGGACAGAAACCACCAGAAGCATTAGCTTCAAGTGGCACACCGGGAAGTGCAGAGGAATGAGCTCTTGGAAGCAAGTCAGGATAAAAGCAGAGCCGTCCAGTGTAGCATGCAGGGTGTGTGCTTGAGAGAAGCACATCCAGAAACAAATGCTTTTCGAACCGTTGCTAACAAAGAAATGAGCATCATTTGTGTATAAATACCTTTTCACTGCCGCTGCTACCATGGGTGGAATATTTCTTACAAAAATATCCTTTGTAAACCATAAACAGAGCTGGCCATCCTCGAATCGCCCCCAGAGCCTTGGTTTCCTTCTTGTGGAGAGCTCTTCTCCTAACTCTGGGAGCAAATACTCTTGAGCTCCACGGCCTGCTCCTGCCTGTGCTGATACCAGGTCTGCAGGGATGCGGCAGTGGGACAGTGCCCACTTGTGGCTGACCTTGTTTGAAGCAGAAGATGCAAAAAGTCCCTTCAGGGGGGCCAGACAGAAGACTCTTGGAAAATACAGTGCCTGACTTGTCCAGAGGTGATTCTTGCCGGCTTTGGACACCCAAAAACGGACAGGGAGGGAGGAAGAAGGGAATTACAGGCATCTGCATATCCAGTCTGCGTTAGAGCTGCACACGAACATCCAGCACCCTGCAGGAACCCCAGCTCTCATGAATCCCATCACTGCACTGTTCTCTCGAGTCATGTACAGTTCAATGGAACTCTGATACTCGGGCAGCTAAAAGTCTTCCTGGAGGAGCATTTGTTGATGGGTTATTCATTTGCCTTGCAGTAACATTTAGCTGACCCTGTCAAGGATTTGGGTTTCATTGTGCCAGGGTCCTCTTGAGTGAACAGATGACAGTCCTTGGCGCAGGGGTCTAAGTAAGAGAGCAAAGTACGTGTCTTGTCTTGAACAAAGCAAGAAGAGAAAGTATCAAAACTACAGTAAACAGTAACGGTGAAGCTGAAGACAAAAGGGCACTTCTAACTCCCATGTAATGATTATGAACTGTTTCCTGCTCTGGCTAAAGTCAGTGGTAAAAAGGCTTTCGATACTCAGAGTGCAAGATTAACCCTTACTGCATGATAACATTTAGCTCTCAAATAGTATTTCTAATCTTGATTTTTTTCCACAGTCTTAAACAAGTGCATCATCATGCAACGCCATATATTATTTGGTATAGAGACCATCGAGAATGTCAAAAAGAAAACCACAGGACAAGCAGTAGAAGCAGGATGCATAGTGATAGCGAAGGTATCCCGTGTAGGCAATTTAGGATTTACATTGCAACACCTACTCTCTGAGCTACTGTGTCACTATGAACAATGCTTCATTAACACTTCCTATGGAAAATCTCCTTTCATACTTAGAACAATTAAATAGTTAGCAAGACATCAAAAAAATGGCCACGTGAGCTTGAAGGAGGGGCCTTACTACTCGATTCCCTTTCTGACAATGACACTATATAACCCGTACCTGTGGTCAAAATGATGGAAGAAAACTGAGGCCTCAGAGGGAATCAATCACATCAGATGTATTTAGTGTTGTCTTTTTCTGACTTTTTCCAATACACACTGATTCCTCATCTGTTATTCCTAGATTGGAAAGTCTCATACAAGGGGTAAGGAACTTCCTACTTCACCTTAATCAAACCCTGCAAGTATCCAGAGAAGGTCACAGAAATGAACAGGAAAGGTAAAGTGCTTGCAGATAGGTATCCACTCAAACCAAACCTTCCTCATCGGCCGTATCAGACTGGGGACTGTGCCTTACCCAGTGATGGACTCCACCTTCATCTCCAAGCATGTTTCTTGCTGCCAGACATGTGCTGGAGAAGATGTGGACTGTCATTGTTTCTGAGCAAACTATTTCCTTAAGGCTGTCTGTTGGGCAACTTCTCTGAGCCATGAACATGTTCTGCAATTTAGATCAGAAACATTAGCAACTACCAAACAAAACCACACAACACACGCAGGCAGCCAAAATAGATAAATAACCAGTCAGGTCTCTGCTAGGCAAATACTTTCGGTTAGGTAGAGCAGTGCTACATTACCTTCAAAAAGTTCATTAAAAGGTTCCCCGGAGCTGTGTTTTTCACCCACAGCAGTCAGATTTCAGGTCACTCGCCACGCAACCTGCCAGAGATCATTGGGCGCCAGATGTCTTATTTGGCATTGCTGTTTAAAATGCTGTTGTGCCAGGCAAGCAGACTCTGCGGCAAGAGACAGAAACACAGAACAAACGGATGGTCCCTGCCCAGAGCACTTCCAGTCTTAATCTAAGACGCAAAAAAGAGAAGGGAAAAAAAAATAAAAGAAAACAGCAGGTGGAGACAGGGAAGGGAGAAGAAAGGATGAGACAGGACTGATTAGTGTGATACTGAGCGGCCTCAACACAACAGCTGCTATCTGGCATCAAATTCTTCGCCTAAGTGATGGCTGGATGGGGCCTACAGGGAACTTGCCAGCACATTTTACCGCATGAGCCATACGTTCTATGTCACAACCGCCAAAAGCGCTTTGGGGTTGTAAGGATGGGTTGTGGTTGTGGCTTGGCAAAAAGTATAAGGAGGCAAGAGTGTGTGTCTTTCAACTGTGCTGGTATGCCAAGGATAAAGGAAAAAAAAATAGCAAGTTCCTCCAGCCCAGTCCCTGTGACACCATCATGAAAAGAAATGTTTATTTATAACAAGAGAGCAAATTTGTGAATCACAAAACATAACTGGCAGCCTCAAGTGGTTTGGAAGAATTGGTTTGAAAGTCTTCCCCCATCCTCCCCAATCTATTCAAGCTGCACTTGCAGGCGAAGTCACTTCGTGTTGATTAGCAGCCCACACAGTGCTCGGCGAGCCTGATTTTTGAAGAAAGGCAGGGAGCAGCATTTGGGAGCTCCTGGTTCCTGCGAAGAACTGCCAGATGTTCACAGAACATTATGGTCAGGGTAGGAGCTGAACTGGCCCAGTTTTTTTTTTGTTTTTTTTTCTCCCATGTTATCTGGCACATTGTGCACCTCATTTTGGAAACCTTGACCCATATTAGGTTACATTTCTAGTTAAAAAACCGTTCATGTCAGTTTGAAAACCACATCCTTCAAAACATAATGTACTTTAACATTCTTTCACTCCCCCCCTGCACCATGGCCTCTAATTTAGTACGGTTTTAAGAGCATCATGTGCTTGAACTCTGAGCTGCTCCCAGGCATCTAAAAAAAGTAATTGGAGTATTTAGGCTTTAAATGGATTCTTTTTCAATCTAAATGGTATCACACATCAGAGATGTCAGTATGAGTGGTTGAAGAGAGATCAGAAATTCTCCTAAACAGTCTGGTAATTAAATCATCTATCCATCCATGTATCTGGTTGAAGAAGCTCTGACTGCCCTAGGCCCCATCTCCTCTGTGCTCTCACCACCTCGGAGCATGTGGTTTAAAAAAGTCATTCTGCCTGAAGACATCGGGTGTCAGTCCCACTATTGGCTGTTCATTTGGGATTTCTCAGGACCTCTCCCTGAAGGAATTCCTCTTTCTCAATGGAGACTCCTGAGCCCAGACCCTGGCTGTTATTTTGGTGCCCAACTCTAGCCAGCAGTTAATGGAATTAGACACTACAAAACCTTCAGGATCGATGCCTTCGTCTTTTTATTCCTCACATAAAATATCTAGTGCCTACCAACCATTGCAGGTAGGAATATGTAAGTGATGGCCAAATTCTGCTCCAAGTTCAGACTTCTTATAATTAAGCCATATTAGTTACTTATCTTTTTAGTTTCTTTTTCTAAGATCTAAAGTTTTTACCTTCTCTGAAAAGAGGCATAAACAACATCAGGAATGGCCCTGCCTCACATGGGGTAATGGCTGGTACTGCTGCACAAAGTGGCTGAGGATGCACTTTCACTCTGCCCTCCAGTGTTCGCCTGCCACTGGGCCCGTTATCACTGGAAGGAGGTTTCAGTCAGCATCAGACTGCTCCTATCACAGTGATATCCTGCACAAGCACTCTCTGGAAAGTCTAACCTGCCAACATTTACATAGCAAAGATATTATAAATAAAATCAATCCTTCATCTTTCTGCTTACCTAATTCTAGACCCACATATTGATCTTAAATCGGTGCACAACTAAAGTGGAGTTTGTTGATTATCAGTGGCCCCAAAGATCACCCTCTAACGTTCTTAACAATCAGCTTTGTTTTCTTTCCTTACTTGGCTTACAGAAGAGCTGCTGCATGGATGTTCTCACTTTCTTCTAGTGTAACTAAATTTGGAGAGCTGTTTGCAGGCTCATTCCTGATACAGAAACAAAGACGGGCCCTTTCCCCACTCTTTTCCTTCTAAAATATATCAAAAATATGAAGAGGTCAACAACTTAGAAGGCAACACATATGTTTTCCTATACTATCATTGTACTCAGTAACATGGAAATGGCAACAGCAGCTCTTCTGCTAATTGCACCCTTCTTATTAGTCATGGCTACAATAAGTCAGAAATACACCATCTCAACTACACGCGTGCAGCTATACCGATAGACTAAGGTTTTAAAGTCACCAGCACTGAATCCAATCATAGCAACTAATCCTTAGCAAACATTTTGTCTTAAAAACCTGACAGGATTTCTCTGCTTTGTCATTATGCCTGTGTGGCACTCTGAACATGCCAGAATGAAATGTTCATCCTAAACAATGACATCTCTCGGGTGGATTTTACATTCTGCAAGATGAGTTTCTTTCTCCCTGGGAAGGAGTTTGGTGACTCACTTCAGCCCAGTAACCAAAGGTAACTATGCAATACATAGAGTGACTCCAGGAGGTTCCCCAAGGGCATGTGTTCCACACCCTCTGCTACGAGTCACGAAGCAGCCATGTGCTGCTGACCAGATTTCAGATTTATATTTCGTGTAAAATACTGAGCCTCACAGTTAGCATGTCTTAGCCAGCTGGGCTTGGAGCATGCACGTCGTCAAGGGGGAAAATCCCTGTACCTTAAGTGCGATTTAAAAATTGGATTAATGTTTTTTAAACACTCCTCTGCCTTGTCCTGAGCAAACGGCACCAAAGCAGTCATGCCCAAGGACTCGAAGGGCCAGGTGGAGGGACATGATGAACTGTCTTTCTTTCAAGTGTCTGCAGCTTCTACGTTTGCTGTTTTATTTGGGTTTTCTGAAAACGCTCTTCAATGAACTGAATTACTTTCAGTTGTAAATCTAAGATGGAAAAATGCAGTATTAGGCATATCTGGCTCACTGTCCCTCAAGTAATATCCATATGCACATTCCTTCCCCTTGCCAATCTCTGTTTGCTCATGATTCTGCTGGATTTTAAGCAAAGGACATTGCATATGGTAGCAGCACTCCACTGGTCACAATTCAAGGCAGCTGCAGATTTCTAAATGAAGTACAGTATGGAAATCCTTAAAACAGAGACGCTTGGACTTTTAAGTACAGAAGCATTTGAGATTCACTAAATATAGACAACAGCTCATTCTTTGTGCTTCCAAAGCTCGCTGGAGGAAGCAGGGCTTGTCATTTAGTAGAGTAATTATAATGATTCATTACTATGATTATTAATTATAATCATATAATCACAGTAATGATTAATAATTATAGTCATTACTATTTATATTAGAAGAGATTCTAGAGGCCCCAGTCAGAAGAGTGAGCCCCATTGTGCTTCATATGGTAAGGACAGATGATCAGGGGCACCCTAATGACAGGGGGACTGTGGTCAAGGACCCAGATCCTGCAGATCTGAGTACTGTGTTTGCTTAATGCAATACGCATAGTGCAGTGGGGCACCATACTGGGGGTGAATGGAGATGTGCAGTCCCATCAGGACTGTCAAAAGGTAGATGATAACCCAGGGAATGGCAATGGGGCTGTGACAGGGGAAACACAAAGTGACAGAGCTTAGAGAAGGAACCTGTGTCTGCAATGTTTGCAAAAATAGTGCCTGCTTCTATGCATCTCCCAGTCTTTCAATCCTTAACAACCTTGTGGCTGGGTGAGATGGGGTACTGTGACAAGCGCTGCCTAACTCCAGTGGTTACCAACTCATCAGGCTATTCGTGCCCAGTCAGTTCATGTAGATGTACATCTCCAAGTGTCTTCCTGCCTTGACTTGTGAGGGACTTAACCCCTTCTCCCCTCCCTTCTTCAGCACTGCCTTCCCATCATCTACTGATTTATACTTGGGGCTCTGAGATGTAAAAATACCACCCATGCTTGTGTTCATTATATGTTCATTATATGTATATATATCCAATATTACATAATGTTCATTATATGATATTATACCATAACTTCTGCCCAGCAGGGGACAACAGTCCACCTTGTCTGCCTAGGCACTGCTTCCAGTAACTGCTGGGTCCGCGACCCCCCGCAGCACACTTTGTTTACTCCTGGAGTTTTCTCTCTGCAGCCGTTTAGTACAGTGCATGCTAATACAATAGTCTGATACTGCAAGCTCAGAAGCCTCCTGAAGCCAAGGTACTACCACAATTACTGGGCCTGATCATAAACGTAAAGCCAAGTGTGCGTAAGCCTTTGCAGGATTAAGCTCTTGGCCTTTTGTTCTGCCTATACGTAAATTGCTGCTTTTTGCCACCTCCTCGTAAGCATTTGTCTTTGAAGATGCAAAAGGTAGGGAGTTCTGCATCCAGTGCTGTGATTTCTTTGTTATTCTCCAGGCTGCTCCTAAACTGAAATTTCTCTGCTCTTCTAGTCTAGTCCCATGTTGTCTGGTTAACCCGTAAAAGCTATCAGGATTATTCTATCTGGAGACTATAGGACAGATTCAACTAATGAGTTGTGAGCCAGTCTGACTTAATGAACTTAAAAGATGTTTTTACTAGCTCAAGTGATAGAAATAAAGAACAAAGTCCTTTTGTGAAATGGCTGAAAATTCATTATTTCAAAAAAAGGGGAATTTAAAAATGCGCGAGGAGGAAGCATGGTGATAATAGGCTTAGCTTGCTATCATCAAACACTGGAAAGTCCATCTCCTATTGCCCAGGCAGATCTGCTGCAAACTCCGTTAGGGGAGTTAATGGAAGTATACTTGGCGTGTGCTCCAAAGCACAACGCAGAAGAGAAAGATCGGAGCAGATCTGAAGGTGTGTCGGTTGTTTCAGTAATGCAAGAAAAGGGGCTGGCTGGCACTCAGGTACAGGTGTCCTTGTTTCTACAGGACAGCGATGCTGTTTAATTGCACAATGTGGTGAGATTCTTCAGGGGAGTATTTTGTTATTAAAAAGCTTTACCTCCCTAGGTATTGTCAATAAAAACTTCCACGGAAAGAAAATCTGAGGCTGGAAAATGAAGTTTGGAAATTACAAAGTTAAAGCTTTCTTATGATCCAGTCCCTGCTTATGTGATCACATCTGTATGTTGAACGAGGAGCGAGGCAGAGCTGGATACTCACTCCAAGTGAGTGAGTTATGGTGGAGCCTTGTCTGATTCACTGCAAAGGTTGGATGGTATGCACTCGATGAGACATGTGGCTGCACAGCAAACAATGAGCATAAAAATAAAAGTTGAACAGCTGCCTCATTTGCTAAGCACGTCCATCTTGTACATTGAGCAAGACCGGGTTTCTGCAGGGATAAAAAAAAAGCATCTGATTGTATTAGCTATATATATACACGCCATGCGGATACATCAGTATTGGAAGCTTTATAAGGCTGGGATATGTCCTGGATTCCAGACAGATATAAGAATAAAAGACATCTTAGAGAATATTGCATTTTTGGCAACACGTGTTGGCTCAAAGGAATTGTAAAGGAAGTAAATTAAACACTACTAAGAATATATATATTTATAGCACTTTTCATACAAGGATCCCCAAACACCTCTTAGAAAATTAAGCTTCACAATATTGATCTAAGTAACAAGCATTGTTTTTTTCTAATGTGCAAAGTGAATGAGAAAAAGATGAGGTTATTTAAACAAACCATCAAGAGCAAGAATGTCTGAATTTTAGGCTCACATTTTAACTCTTAGACAAGCTGTCTTCTATGAAAACATCCAGGGAAACTATTGATTTTCATGCTTCCTCGCCCTTCTCCAGCAATCCAGCACAGTCTACAGGCATATGGTTAACTTAAGGCCACTGATTGTTGGCCTCTGTTTCTGAAAAACCTTTTGGCATGAAGTACATAGAGGTTTGAGCAAAAAAAAGTAGTTTTATAGGAGCATTGGTCATTTTACCAACTGTGCCTAGAATTTCCTGAACGTTATGAATGTTCAGCTGAATCCCCAGCGTCAAATTGCATTAAAAGACTGTTCTCAAAAAGGAACATTCCAAATTTCCACGTTCTTTGCCAGTTTCCAATGATTTGACATTTATTTGAGCTATTGTGCAAAGTTTTCTGTTGAGTCAGATCGTTCAGGACTAGCTGCTGGGACCACAGAGTGTCAGCAGAACATAATTCATCTGTGGCTAATGGCAGCACAGTTTATTGGATAGGTGATGCTTCTCCATGCTGAGATGTGCCACTAGGAAATTTGGTGGGTTTTTTTCCCGTTAAAACAGGTATTAAGCATTCCGTTGCCCCTTTTGTTGCTTGTTGGATCTCTTTAGGAGGAGAAATATCTGTAGCATCTTTCTGGGGTGAGAAAAGGGAGGGAGAAGCAATGTATTGATTTTAAAGTATGCCCCCAGCACCCTGTTTTCTGTATTGTCTGTGCTGCCTTCAGACTTTGTTGGCTTTTCGGCTGATTTAGCTTTATCTTTCTGCCTCCTACATGTACACGCGCACCTGCTCGACCTCTGCCTTTTCAGTCCAATCCTAGGGGAATTCCCTCAGGCTGCACAAAGTGCTTATTCCCTGCTCTTTTCCTTCATAATAGCAGAAATACCAAGATTACGCCTCACTTTTGTGGTATGAACTACAGTTGAATAAAACTTCCCCGGCTGCACAGTAAGACCAGGTCTTTGAGCCTACATATGCTTTCTGTGAAAACAGCTTCCCCATAAAGGTAAAGCAAGATTTTTTTTTTTTTTGGTCAATGGTTCTCAAAAGTAAGTATGCATGGAGCTCTAATTAGCTTTTACCTCTGTAGATGGGACATCTTGGCTTCAAGATAGAGCTTGCGTTGACTTAATTGCTTAGATCTTAAGCTATGCAAGGCAAAGATCGTCTGTTCTTGTGTAGTATCTAGCAGCGCTGGAACCAGACTGAAGTTCCTCAGCAAGACCTCAATGCAAATAATGAATGCAGCTCCATAAGAGGACATTGAGTGACTCATTCTAAACCACAAGATGTTTGGACTGCAAATAATGAAAGATATGTGGGATACAATCTGCTGTGGAGTTTTAACACAATTCCTGTTACCTCTGAGCTCGACATAGCCAGAACAATAGCAGGCTATAGATTTTGTTTCTGTTCCTGACATTTACTAAGCACCGCAAGACTAAAACATTTTGAAGGTTAAATCCAATGTCCTGCGGAACGAATGACAAATGTCAACTCTTACACTCTTGCAAGATCTGAGCAGGAATAAGACAACTCTATAGACTGAGGCAAGTTTATTATTACAAATACCTTATTAAATCTAAATGGTAATGGCATTCCAATTAGCTCATTGTTAGAAATCTTTCATGTTTGACTTTCATTTAGACTGATTACGGGAATAATGCAGACCCTGTATAAGTAATTGGCACAAAATAAAAGCATTTGAGCTGCAAAAACCCTCCTAGAGGCTGCGCTCTTTAAAAAAAATAATAAATAAAAGCTTCCTATCTTTCCCAGCTCATGAGCTCTCTCTGTTCACCATAATAATGAGACAACCCATTGAGTCTCCTGTGGGCCTGGTGGTATCGGAGCTCCCTTTTTACCTACCCTTCTTTTCTCAGGAGCTGTAGGGGGGCTCCTTCTCTTTTACTCTCCACCATCCTATTCTCTGCTCCCTTCGTTGCAAGCCTCGGCACTGTTTTATTGATCCTGCTCAACTGTGGATTCTTTCACACCCAGATCACAGGCTAGCCTCCGTCTCTCCCACACCCTCCTCCTCCTCCTCCTAACAGCTCTGCTGGTCTCTCTAGATGAGCAGCTGGGAACATGCCTTTCTGTGTCCTGGCTCCCCGCTCCTTCAGAGAAAAGGTGTTTTCTTTTGCAGCAGAGCCTCCATGAGCCTGCCAGAGGCTATCAGTGACTCCTTACTGTGGACTCTTGCTTGCCTCCTTCAGAGGGTAGGATATGACAAAGGACTTTTTCAAGATTTTGCTTCAACCTGGGACAGAGATTTTCCTTTCTTCCCCTGGTGGAAGGAAGTCCAAAGAAAGTGCACCCACTGCAGAGTCCCTCTTGCCTCTAGCACAGCCCTTGCTTTGCTCAACCAGGTTGTAAAGTCCTAGTTTCCCCTCATGGCTTAGGTTCCAGTTGGGCAAGGGTACACCAAGCCTGGAGGACCCAGCTCACAACTGGGTGCAGGCAGAGGAGGAAACATCCTGTTGTGAAAGACACTCGTTCCAGGGAATGGCATCCAAACCATTGCCTGGAGCTCCAGCTCATTAAGTTAAGAGAAGGAGCAGCACGAGATATTTGCTGAGAAGAGAGAAGGCCACAAGCATTCATCTCTGCCAGACCTCCCTTCCTCCTTCTCCGACTAATCTGGTGCCAGCCCTGCCCTGTTTCTGGGCACAGAGGCTACAGTAAAATGTGCAATGTAGGAAAGCTTTCCTGCTCTTTGTTCTGGGTATGCACCTTGGTCCCACCCTGCTCTGCGCCGAGGCCAGACACAAGTCTACACCTTCTGCCCCTTTCTGCCCCACTGTCGGTGGGAAGGAAACCCAGCAGGTGGGCTCTGAGGACCCAAGATGTACTCCAGCCTCTTCCTCGCCACTGGGATCAAGCTGGGAGCAGCGCTCTGGATCACAGCTTCCTGTCAGTGTAGACACAGCATGTGTTAGCCGTATGACGGTGCACCAGGAAAGGTCTCTCTGGTGCGGGAAAGAAAAGGGCCAGCAGTTCCTACTTAGGAACTATTTGACTTTTGGAGGGCTCTGGAGGGTGAGCTAGGAGCTATGCGTAAGCAGCAGCAGCAGGGTTTTGGGAAAAGTTGGGCAAAATCGATTGTGACAGCAGGCAGCTGTAGAACAGCAGGCAACTGAAAGCTGGGACCAAACTGCCTGAAAGCTGGGCCAGGATCTGTCCTGCTGCTCTTAGAGGAGAATGGTGGTACCCATGGCTCAAAGATGCTCGACTAATTGGGCAGTGGAGCAGGGCCCAGAATGGTTGTGAAATCCCCATCCCTGGAGGTTCTCAAGACTCAGATGAACAAATCCCTGAGCAACCTGGTCTGAATTCAGTGTTGACTCTACTTTGAGCCAGAGCTTAGGCTGGAGATCTCTGTATGACGGAATATGGGCTGGGAACAGCTATTTTGCTGAAAGCATTTTTTATTTCTGTCAGCGCTGAATGAAGAATCTCTTCTATTACTGGAACTGCTCAGTGTTCAGAGAAACTTGCCCATGCTGGAGGGTACTTTCCCTGGAGTGCTGGTGGTTCCCACGCTCACCAGACAACCAATCCGCCAACCTGTAGGTCAGTGTCATAATCCTTTGCTTTTGATTTCCTACAGTGCCTCTGTAGGATTGGGAACCATCAGCCTGCTGGTAGCATGCCTTCCTTCCCTCCTCTTAACTCTTAAGGACCAGTGGGTGACTCTCCTGATGAAATTAGAGAAAGATTTCCATGGATTTCCATAGGTTGGTCAGGACTTTCAAGTCTTTTTGGGCAGCGATCTCCACATAGGCTGGATCATGATCTGGTACGAAAATCAGTAGTGTTCACAACACTTGATTTGCTATAACCTGGTGTGACAATCTTGTTCGGAATTAGTTGTCTTTAAAAAAAAATGCAAATACTGAAGTAATTGGCTCAAAAAGCTGTGACAGGTGAAATTATGACAAGTTATGGGCACATGCCTAACTAAAGCACATAGCTGAGCACGTGCTTAATTGCTTTTCTGGACTGGTTACGGGTAATTCCTTGAACTGAAATTGAAAATTGCTCCATAGCTGAGACATATAAACAGACCTGTACAAGAGAGCCTGTATTGTGCGAAGGAGAAACCTTCCCATGGATGGCTAAGTTTTAAATTAACTCTGATTTTTATGGGACTCTTTGAACCAGAAACCATGACAGAACTTTTAATACTAAGCTGGCAGTAATTTAGGCATTGCTGTATTGTCAGGCGTATTTATCCCGCCTTTGTATTTGTAACTGGTTTATATTTACTTGTCACATTACAATAACCAAGAATTCACTTTTGCGTGTTTGAGCCACTCTGATGAGGTATGTACAGATAAGAGCTTTGCTGTCTATCTGCAGTAATAAAGATGAAAAATCTGCTGACATCCCAAACAAGCTGTAAACTACGTCATTCATTTTAATGCTTAAAATCACTGTGTTGTCACTGTAAATTAGGAACTTCAGGTGAAACCTTGGATGCATCAAAGTCATTTGTGACAACATATCTGGAGGCGGTAACTGGCTTAATAGCTACAAAATTCTTCTGAATCACCCTACTTATACTTTGGTCTATAAGGTTAACCAGAAAGGAAATTATGCAGAGCAAATTTTCTCTGTTTAAAACCCGTAAGCCTTACAAATTATATTTACATTTCATTAAAAAGTAGACACATTAGCCATTTTTCCTGCACCTTTTTTTTTTTTTTTTTTTTTTAGATTCTGCACTGGTTCAGAATTTCTTTGCAAGATGTTTAATGATAATCTTTTTATAAATAATAAGATAGTTAGACAGAGTTGCCTTTAACCCCAAATCTTGATTTGTAAGTTTAATAAGTTTCCAAACATATAATTAAGAATTGTGGACCAAAAAAAAAACCAAAAAAAAAAAGGTGGAGGAAAAAAAAAGGTGAGAGAACAAAGAATCGAGGCGCATTAATAATAGTCAGGAGTTATATTGTTCCGCCCTCAGAGCTGGATGAATTCCCTGTGTAGCCCTTGAAATTTACCCTTCTTATCTATTTTGGAATTAAATCATCTCCTTATCTCAGCTGTATATCCATACTGTACTCTTTATCACAGAATATATGCTCTGTCAACTCCTAAAAGTTAGAGTCAGAATGATTAGTGATTGTGGTATCTGGATTTTGACATGAGGCTCCTCAGAGAGAGCCTAATTTGGGTTGTGATTTCTTTGTTTATTCCGTGCCTTCTGCTAAGAAGCATATTTAATTGTGGCGAAAAAAATAATTGGAGGCTGCTGAACATTAGATTCCCAAAGCTGGCAGGAATTTCAAGCACTGGTCAGCTACCTGTCCTCTGCATACACCAGTATTGACCCATGGTCTCTGAGAGAGCTCCAGGAAGGGACACGTGAAACAAATCCCAAGGAGACCTTTCAGGTTAGGATCAAAACCTTGTTCATGGGTTAAAGACCACCAGGACAATGCTGTCCCTAAGCCCTGCATTGCTAAATTAGCACCATCTGAACCAAATTAAGCCTTTTTGGGATCAAGGTAATAAAGTGTGGAGGACATGAATGTATTGCTCATAACAAGCAAGTTCAAATGAGAAAGATGAGATAATCAGGCCAGGGAGAGGTGAAAGAGGGAATTCTGATGATTATAGGTATTTGGAAATCCAGCGGAGGGAGGATCCCTATGGCTGAAAAACATTTCCACACCTAGAATTTGTGGAGGATGAGGTTTTGGTGGTGACTAGTTCTTTGATGTCTCTTCCTTTCCTCGCCTTTATCTAAGCTTCACTTGAGCCTCAACCAGCAGCTTGCTCCCAGGTGAGGTTAATTCCTAGATGCTGCAAGGAGCTATCAGCCGACTTCTTAAAACACTGTTTAATTAGCAGTGATATTACATTCTCAGAATGGAAGCATGTACACAAAGGGCTGGAGCTATGAATTATAGTAACAGAGGATAATCTTCAGAGAGACAACAAGAAGATATATTAGTGCAGTGCCCAGACATGCCCATGTATTGTGCTTAAAGCTGTCCAAGTGATGAGTGTGTATGTGGGATATTTGACTAAAGGCTCACATAGCAGGAAACAAAACAAAGCAAATAGAAGAAGGGAGAGGGAGAGGTGAAGAGGAAGGAAAAACTAAGGCTTAATGGCCCAAGCCACTACATCACCTGCAAATTCGGACATCAGTAGTCTTGCACTGGAAAGGGAGTTGAACTGAGCAAAAATTAGACCAGAGCTTTCCCTGTGTGCAGTGTGATGCAATAGCACAAAGAAATACACATCATAGCTGTCTTACAGGTCAGGAGACTGTACTGGTACCGGGTACACACTTAACAATACATAGTTCCAAATGAGAGTAATTTACCATAACGGCAAATTTTATGATATATTTGTTTTGTTTGTTTGTTTGTTTTTTGTTGTAGCCCCAGGGCTACTTTGGAAAAGCCTAAGTAGCTGAGCACTATAAAAGTATTGTTTTCTCCTGCACCAGTGGACCCCCTTTTAAAATATCAGGTTTAGGGAAACTCGTCCAGTAATAATCCCAGCTCCCGATTCCCACAACTTCCACTTGACAAAACTAGACCAGTTCAGAGTAAAGAGCCAGTCAGAAAAACAAACCAAACCTGTGGATGAAAACCAGAACTGAATGGTTTGCGCGGCTTCGGGCCTGACCCTGAAGTTCCTCTGTGGCAAAACTAAGGGCATGATGAGATCATAAAATATTTCTTTGCTTAAATTACAGCAAGGACTGTGAAGATTTGACTGTTAAAATAAGGATATTAATAATAATAATAATAAGTTAATAATAATTATAAAAATAAGTCAAATAAGGATATTTGGATAAGTTAGGATGGCCCTAGTTGTTGGTAAACTCGGCACAAATTAAGCTGCTATTAACCAGGAAAACCAAGAAGTTTGATGAGCAGTATTTTAACAAAATAGATCTTCAACAATAAACTATCCTGATGAGTATTTCTCAGGTTTCCTCCCTTTCCTCAGAAGAGCAAACGTTGCATTATTGCATTCTAGAAATTCTTACTGCTTTGTTCCCAAAATGCCCTGAAAAAATTCACACGTTTTGCTCTCTTACCATTTACAGCTTGAAGGTCTATCTATGTTTTCCACAGCACGTTACGAAACTGGCACTATCCTCCTTGTCTTTCCATCTGGAAAGGGTGGTTTTGTCCCAGACCTTCAACAAGGAGTGAGCCACTTGAGTATCGGTAGAGATCCAGTTCAACAGACTCACACAGAGCTCAGCAGAGGAAAAGGAGGCACATATTAGATATGGGTGACGGAGAACTTCCCATGGGAATACCCCAGGGTTAATGTTAGTGGTGACAAAAAAGCAATTGGATGAGTCACAACTTGTAAGGAAGGTCCAGATCCTCAGAGGTACCTAACTCTGTTGGGCCCAGATCCTTGCAGCATGCAGGTATATCATGCCCCTTGACTACAGAGGGGTTAAAGCACTTTAACACCCTTCTCTATGGATTTGAGAACTGAGCAGAGATCTTGTACTCCAACCTCTGCAAAACAAAACGGGTGACTTAAGGATAGCCCAGAATAGAGGAACAAGGAATGGTATGGAGGCCTCAAGTACGAAGCAAGCTGAGCACCAGGCTTGCCAAGGTCTTGCCGTATGGCTCACTGAAGTCAATGAAAGGATCCTTCCTGATTTCAGATCAGCCCTGGTGCTTTACTCTTCAGCTGAGTGGGCTGGAACAGTGCCTGTCTCCTGCCTCTTCCCAGAGTGAGAGAAAAGCAGTCCAGAGACGTTAAGACAGATTTGCCCTTTGATTTAAGCAAGGTTTGGCCAGGGCCCAGGCTGTCCCAAAGTGAGCCTCTGGTTATATCAACAGTTGTAAGTAACAGCCTGTGTCAAAGTGCAAATGACATTGCCGTCTGCCACGTGCAAAACTGCGACAGTAAAGATGTCATTAGATACTCCACAGCTGAGGCAGATCACTCTTGCCAAGCCCAGGCCCTGTAGAATTTGGCATAATTTATAAAGATTAATCTATTAGTATTTATTATCATTACTATTTAATATAACTCTCTGAATGGCAAGCAGGGGAGTTGAGGTTGTGGGTAACCTGCAGGCAAATTAAATTTCAGGAGGAGTAAACTTCTGGACTTTTAGAGCTATTTCTCTCTGCTTTGCAAAGTACTCCTGTCTGGCTGAGCAATACGTGGAGCTAGGGTGACAGCCTGTGGCAAAACAGAAGAATTTCAATATCTTAATCCTTTTGATTTCCACTTGCTTTTGATCTTTTCTCCACTTCCCGCTTGTCAGACCAGACAAAGGTGGTAATGTTGTGGTTGCTGCCATCACCCTGGTTTGAAGGATGGGAAATTGCCATTCTTTCTCACTCTTCTTTCTCCCTACTCTTCTTCATTGGTGTTTTCAGGCGCTGCATTAAGAGACAACTTATCAAAAAGGGTGCTGTGCCTGGCTGTGCAACCTGAAGCAAATAATCTGGTGTGCATCTTTGCAACTGTCACTCCAGTGGGATGGCTGGTTGGCTCCTTTTGACTCCAAAAGAGAGGAGCGATGGAACAGCCTAAATCTCAGTTCTGCATTTTTTCATGTATTGCTTCTGGCCTATTTCTCCTCCTGTGACATGGGCCATCTCATGTTGGGGTCTTCTAGTTGGCAGGGCAAACGCCAGCCCTCTCGAGCAAGGCAGCATGCTCTGCACTTCTGATAACACTTTGGGCATTTTTAATTCCAAAAGGTTTACTCTGGGTCAGAGTTTTCTGCTGCTGCTGCTTCTTTCTCTTTAGCACTGGAGTTTTAAAAAATAAATCTATATTTTTTCTATACTCTGCCCAAATTAATCAAATAAATTTTCTTTAAAGCGACACTAAATGAGTCACAGATGGTATTGCTGTTTCACAGGTTGCAGAAATCACCCATTACAGTTCTTTTAATTTATCAGTGAGGGAAAATAAGATGGCCTCTTGCTCCCGTTGCAATAATAATCAGAAACAGTCTATTTGGAGTTTAATTTACCCCAAATATGCATTGATAGCTGCAATGAGGAATATGTGACCTCTTTGGGAGTCACCAGTGGATGGAAGGTGGATAGCTTTTATAAAACCACCCTTAATAAAAAAGAGTGTTACATGGATGATGTTTGCTGGTGTATTTAAGCATATGGTTTCCATATCAGGAGCTAAGATGGCAAACATATGCCTTACCTTCTGACAAACTTTTCTTACACTCATCACTCCTTGCAAAGAGGGATTATTTCGTTTGCTTTTTAAATTTTATTTTTAAGCTGTGAGGGATTATTTTATTTTGTTCACTTTTTAAATTTTTTTTATTTTATTTTACAACTCTGATTATATGGAAGAGCCGAAGGCATTTCACAAGGAATTCACAAGGAATGTAAAGGTTGTGTGTCGTTTACTTATTTTTTACTCTGTTCATACAAGGGGAGGAGGAGATGAAATTAGCCTGTAGGCTTAGCCCGGCTCTCCTGGCTGCTCCCCGCTCCCGGTGGGATCTCTCGGGAGGGGACCAAGTCAAGAAGAAGCGAAGATCTGCTGCGGCTTCGCGGCCCCGAGCAGTCCCCGGCCGGGTGGCGGAGCTGGGCTCCCCGCGGGATCCCGGTCGCAGACCCCGGTCGCTGGACCCGCTCGCTTCCGCCGGATCCTTCGTCTTGGCAAAACACTGGCCCTGGGAAAAGCATCCCCAGGCGGTCCTGGCTCTACCCTGGCGTGGGGGACCGGAGGGTGTCCGGGCTGCCCGGGCGGGCAGAGGCAGGGGCAGCGCTGGCTGCGGCCGCTCTCCGGAGAGGGGCTGCTTCGCTCCGCCGGTGATAAATCGAGCGGTCCCCTCGCTTTTTCGTCACTTGCCTAATCCTGTGCCCTTCTTTTCATGTGCGGTAATTGCGAACATCTGCTCCCGCAGCCCGAGCCGTGCGGAGGTTGCGAAGGCAGAACAATGGCAACAGCTGTTTCATTTCGCCTCGGGCCAGCGCTTCCTGCTCAGTCGGCATCTGCCCTTCTGCCTCCAATTTATGTTCCTGGGTCGTTTCTTTTTCTTTTCTTTTCTTTTTCTTTTTCTTTTTTTTTCCTTCCCTGTGACCCCGCTATACGTTGAGGAGGGATTTGGAACAGTGCACACTGCAGCCTGTTGCCCCGGGCTGCGTGGAGGAGAGCGGGGCAAGGGTGCCCTGCCTCTTCAAACGAAAATAATAACAAATGTAGGGGAAAAAAAACCCCAACACCCCGACAAATGAGGAGTAAGGCCAGGTTGCAGTGCGAGGCAGGCAGCCCCTGAGCGCGTACATCCCTGCGGCGAGTGGGGTGGCCAAGGTCTGGCCAGGGCTGGCTGGTCAGCTGGGACCAACCTCAGCTCTGCAGCACCCAGAGAACACAGCCCGCAGTGGTGGTGGCCTTTTGGGGTGCTTTAAAGCCCTTCCAGTCTGACACCCAGGCTCCTCATGCTTTGATTTCCCGGTCCCAAAACGACCATCGCCTGGGCAAGGGGAAGCACATGGGCTCAGCCCTTCCAGGGGCAAAGGAAAGCTGGTTTCGGGCTGGATCCCACAAGCGTTATTGGTCAGGATTGGGCCTTGTTAGGCTGTGGGCTTGTTTAAAGCTTTGGAGCTGACCAGAATGTTTCTTTTGAGCAGGTTCATGGTCAGGGTCTGCAGGATCAGCCCTTCATACTTCACCTTTTTCTTCCTTCCTCCTCTCTATTTTTTTTTTTTTTCCCTGAGAAAGAGGTTGCATTCTTTTCTGAGTTAATTGTATCTTTCTGGGTTGGATAACACATATCTCATTAGAGGGGCAGAGAGATTTAATGTGAACTTCAAGCTGCCTTCTCCATGCTACAGAAAAGAAATCCCTAATCAGCACAGTATATATTTTGTATAATCGCTCTTTGACATTCCCCCTTTCCTTGCTAATTAAAGCCAAAGAAAACGGTGGTGAAATGTTCCAGTCTGTTTTTCTAGGACAAGAAAAACTAAGCCCCTCTTTTGTTTATAAATACAGGATATTTTAGAGGTCCAGAGAATCAGCTGTTTTCACAGGCACACTGCTGAAATTTTTTATTATGTTTCTTTCGAGCGAGGTGTTGAGCACATCTGCAGTTAGGGATCAGCGTCACAGCCATGTGAACGGCCACAATGTGGAGGAGGTTATCTAGTCACTCCCCAGCCCGTCCCAGGGTTGTGACAGGTGATGCTGGGAAACACGAAAAGGGCTGTCCCCTCCTGTACTGTGTGAGAGCCTCAAACCAAGACAGTTTAGAATAAAAAACTCAGTTTCATGGAGTGAATTTTTTTTTTTCTTTCAAGAGTGAAAATTAAAGCAATAAAAAGTGAGTGAAGTGTAACCAGTAGGATAGACCTGTAGCTACTGCTGATTATTTCCAGTGTTCTGGAGATTGTGTGATGATTTTTCTCAGTGTTGCTCTAGCAGAAAGGGGTTTCCTCTTCTCCCTTCAGGTTTATGTTTTAAAGGCTGAGCAGTTCATCCACTCAAAGACACACTCCCACCCTTCCTGAGATCCAGGCATGGAGATGGCTTGGCTACTCTTCTCCCTATCACCTGAATGGGTTCATCTTCTCCCCATCACCTGAGACGCCCCACGTGCATTCCCTACATGAGCTCTTTTAGCTCATGAAGAAGGAGCTCTTCCACCCCCAGAGCAGCCCCTCTCCCAGGAAGCGGCGGATGGGCTGTCCTGGAAACCCAAACACCTTGGTGGGGCCTGGAGCAGCTACAGAAGCTGGGAAGCTTCCTGTAGAAGGTCTTTCCCAGCATGTCCTGCCCTGATTTCTCTTTCTTTAGGTTTTCCATAGGGAGGGAGGGCCTGATCCCTCGTGCAGTGGAATGAGTAGTGGACTGAATGGTGGCTCTGGATTTTATCCCAGGTCTCCTGGGATGGATAATGTTTTTTTTTTTATATAGCTCTGAAAGTTGAGGCATGGGAGGGAATGACAATATTATCCTCCTTTTTTTTTTTTTTTTTTTTTGTATTTAGGAAAATCTGAGCTTTTGGAAACTCCACTAATGGTCACAGTAGCAGGAAAAATAGAGAAAATACTTGCAGATGCAAGTAAGTCCAAAGCCAGACAAGAACAAAGAAGAAGGAAGTCTTGAATATATAGTTTCTTCAAAATATCATAATTATTTAAGCCAGATTTTGATTTGCAGTTCATGATTTCTAGAGCTAAAATCACCACAGCCATCACAGTGGTGGCATTGACTACCCTTCTTTACCCTCAGCAGGTGAAGTTTGTGGTAATATTTTATCCAGGCAGGCAGGCATGTGCAGGGTTTTAAGAGCAATCACTCCAGAGGAACGGCTTGGACATATTTGCAAAGTGCCCCACACCTCAAGACAGGCAGTACCTGCTTATTACCAGCACTTAAGGATAACTTGCTGTAAGGCTGCCAGCAGGTTCTTCTTAGGGGAGACCGCTCTATATAGGTGTAGTGAGTGTATATGTATGGGGAGTGTATGTACCTAATGTGTATTTATTGCTGATTTCTGGTGTTTATCTGGGGAAGGTTAGGTGGCACTGAACAGCTATTGCTATGTTGACTCTCATTTGTCATGCTTCCTGTTTATGGGGACTGCTCATACTATTTGGGATGTGATCACGTCCTCAGCTACGGGGGACAAGAAACCTCCTAAGTCCTACTGAAGCCACATGCAAGAGGGAATGGGACAAGGAAGGCGCTGCTCTGTCTTGCCATGTTCAGAACCACTGCATCTATGTTTGTTTGAGCACCTAGAGGGTGGTTCTGGGTGATACTGGGTGATACTGGTCACCACTCACCTGTTTTCCAAATCCACTAGGATTTCCCTACTCAAGGCAGTGATGATGCTTATGATCTCTGTAAGTCCCCGCCATTGCTGTGGGGGACTAGGCAGCTGTCTCCAAGATTATTACCATTGTGGTGAATGAAGGTGTTTCACGTGACATCTGCAGGTCCTCTGAGACCTGGGGATTATTCCCATAGTTTCAGAAACTCTGCCTGTAAGAGGTTCATATCCTCCTCACAAGGGAAGCACGCTCTGTTCTTACAATGTGAGCATCCTGTGTTTTTTTACTTAGTAATAGACTTCAGCAAGTTTTTATGATTTGTTCTCAAGGTGAGAAAAAAACTAGCTCTTTCTTTCCCTCCCTTCAAGCCCTTTTTAAAAGAGATGTATCTTTATTTTTCACCTTGAAGCTAGGCTTTCATGAAGGGGAGGAAGATGTGTGGTCACCTATGTGTCCTGTCCTCATTCCCTACTTGCAGACTGTAAGTATGATTTTTTCTCTGGTGCAGTTTTGTTTCTGGTGGATGATACATTAAAGCCATTTGGGTTCCAGAAGGTCGTCTAAGCCCAAGAGTGCTGCAGCCCTGATCTCACCTGGGATACATCTCTGTCCATCACACACTCTCCATCAGGGACCAGGGCACGAATTCCTCTTGAACTAGAGAAAAGTTCTGAAGGTCCAGGTCCTGCCCTTTGCCACAAGACTGCTATACTCGTCTCCCCTCCAAAATGATCAGAGTATCTGAAATACCAGCTACTCTAATTATTTGGTCTTTTTTCCTGTGAGCAGGTTCTTGCCAAGGGAGATGTTATCAGGGCATCGCTATCCGTTCTGAGGATGGGATTTCCTGGATCATTATGGTAATACTTGGCATCTTCCTGAGCCAAATGGGATTCACTTTAAAAGTCTTCCGTCACAAAAAAAAAAAGAAAAAAAAAAAGAAAAAAAAAGATGAAAATGTGCTGGTTTAGCTAAGGAAAAGGCATTGTAATATGCATTTCATGTGCTCCTGACTTGAGAGGTAACTATGGTATTAGTTCATGCTGATGTATTCATGGGCCACACACAACCAGAGGTCTGCAGCACAATCTCTCCCTCCTGCCCTGTTGACGATGTCCACCCAGGGCTGGAGGACCACCCTCCTTCCAGCATGTCCAGTTGGGTGCATTGATCCCAGAAGACCAGTGCTGGGCTGCTTGTTCGATCACACCTTTGTTGTGATGACATCAGATCGGATCGTTACCCTCTGGGAAAGACCCAGAAGGGCATTCAAAGCTGCTGATCACACAAGGGAGCCAGAGTAACTAGTTGCTGACAGATTTATATGTTTTAGTCCAATTAAAGTGCTGTTTATTGCCTTTAGAAGGGGCCTGTTTGTTTCTAATTTTAGAAGTAAGTTTGGGAAGTGACGAGTTTGGCAGTGAATGGTGAGTATGTGACCTGAAATTTTCCACTAGTGGTATTGCTATAATTAATTAACAAGTATTATTAATAAGAATTTGGCCTCGGACCTCATTCTGCCATGGCAGAGCAGGAATCTGGGACACCATCCAAACAACAACAACAACAACAAAATGGCTTTGCTGTGAAAGGGCTCAGCTTTGCTCCTCTCACTCCAAATTACACGTGCTTTGACCAGGACTGGATTTATCTTCAGTTTTTCCAGATGGTTGCTTTCCACCATTCCTGATGCTCTTAGCTTTACCATGAGCACAGCAGTAGCCACCACTCAGCGAATACCCTGTAGCAGTTAGTGATAAAAATAACCAAATGCAACTAATTATAATTTAGTAATAATCCTGTTTAGAGCAGAGAGGTTCCTAAGGAGCTATGTATGTTAGACATAGACAAAAAACTAGTCTACACACACACATATATATATATACACCCCTATGTATTTCTATTGCACCTGTTCTATTGGTGACCTCCAAGGGAGCTCTCAGAGGTGACGCGCTGGCTCAGGAGCAGCCAATACTGATTTGGTATGTGCAGTTGGTGGTTTTGAATCTGTTGCTCCTTGTTGCCCTCACACAGCTTCTCTTCCAATTGCTCAAACTTATGCATTTTATTTATTCAGGTTAAAGAGGTGGAGAAGTTTTGAGGAAAAAAAAGTGCAGTGGTGGAAATGTTCATGTCCATCTCTGGTTAGCAGTGATGGGAACCTTGAGTGAATAAGAGGTGCTGAAACTAGAGCTGGAATCAGGACTTCTCAGTTCTGTTCGGAGCTCGGTGTAGTTTTGTTGTGAGATTGCGGTAAAGCCACTTGGATGTCATCTTTCCTACTATCTAGAAAACCTGGAATATGAAGTTATTGTAAAACTTGGCTATTTATTTATGAAGCACTTTGAGAGCCGCTGGTGAAAGGTACTGGACAGCTGCATGATTCCCTGTGGTTTATAAAATGTACATTGACCACAATTTACCAATGGCAATGACAGGGGGAGACCCAACCAAAACACAGGATCCTCATGTGTCTGGATCTCAGAGAGGTCCACACGCCCAACTCAGACCCAAAGCTGGCAGCTTTGCTGAAGGCAGAATGAAGATCGCGAGCCTTCAGTGAGCCTTAAAGTCTCAAGGAGAAGGCAGGGGGCTCGATCCCATCTCCTGCCTGGTTGTTCTTAATCTCCTGCAAGAATGTGACATTCCAGAAAAGCTCTTACCAGGGAAATGATGGAGGCCACTACCAAAACCCAGTGAGCTGTACTGCTCCTTCCTCTACCCTGAATCATCCCTGATAATCCTTTAGCTGGAAGCTGAAGGCATAGAAAAAGAAATGTAAAAGGAGCTTGAATCAGCGCCGACTTCTGTGGCAGCTCAGGCTTTAAAAATACCTCAAGATGACTCCAATTGCACATTGTTTGGGCCATGTGCCATCCTTTTATTACTTATCCATGTAAAGGAGAGCTCACTGACATTCCATTGAAAATATATTTTTCTTTTGGCCAAATCTAGGTTTTGGTTTTTTTTTTTCAGCAGAAAACACAAAATATTTTAGCTGAAATGAATTTTTTCCCCGAAGTGATTCCCACCCCCGCCCCCCCCCCCCCCCCCCCCCCAATAAAAACAAGTAGAGGAAAAAAGGTATTTTTTGACAAGCTTTTGAGTTCAATTAAAAACACATTTCTGCTGAAATATATTTCAAGGCAATTTTTTGCCTATGGCTGATTTTTTGGCTATGTCTAACATACAGCAGCTCCTTAGAAACCTCTCTGCTGTAAACAGGATTATTACTAAAAAATAGAAGAGTGTGAGGATGCCAGGAGGGGAAAATGCAATCTCACCATTTTCTTTTATCCCAGCCAGATCACTTCAAGGGTGTAATAACCAAGAAAGTTAAAACATTAATGGATCCTGCACAGACCACACCAGATGGAGAAGATTTGGGTTGGGCAAAAAGCTCTTTGTAGAAAGTTGTACTTTAAAGAGAACTCTTCTCCAGAGACGTTTGCTCCTATGGGTCAGTGGATCCTTCTAGCAAGCTGGTGAAATGTCCTCTGTGCTATCAATGGAAATGCCTTCAAGTCAGCACTTGCACAGCCCTCCAGGCTATGAGCTGATTTTAGACAAGGTCTTTAGGGACCTAGCACAAGTTGTCCCTTTCAGATGGCCAGGAGGAAGGGGGAGGCACCAGTGATGAAGAAATAGCTGTTATGGCAGAATGAGGACTGCTATAGTGACGTGATAACACCACGCAGCAGCCCTGGCATGGGACCCTCAGTAAACTTAGGGTTTTTATAGATTTATGGATGCTGACAATCAATCTTAGGAAACTCTTAACATTTTCAAGCTAATAATTACTTGACAAACTGATAATTTTTGTATTAATGAATGAATATTAACACTTATAAAATTCTTCCTAAGTGTTAATATACGATATTATGAAAACAACACATATGTTGAAGGAGCTTTCAAGCCATCACGTGGGCTCCACTACTGACTTAATCTGTACTCTTCAGTGAATCTCCTACTCTCAAGTACCTCTTACTTCCCTCTGATGAGTTATTGCTTGTACAGCCCTGCAAAAAAATTAAGAGGATGATCCATGGGGGCAGGTTTCTTGGGGATTTCAGTGCAACAGTCCCGTCGACATTTGCCTGGAGCTCAATGGAGAAAATGTTCTTGTGCATCAGGAGGAATAACACGTAGGCATGTGAATAGATACGCTAGCTGCCATCCTGTTTTAGTGTGCTGTCCCTGACGTACCTCAGTGTTCTCTCAACAGCAGGGGAAATCAATACCAAGAGGCAAAGCAGCAAGGCCCTATTTCCCTGGGGCAGAGGAAAGAACTTCTACAGCAGCAGCAATTCTTAGTTCAACAGATGATGGCAGTTAGGTTTGGTAGGTAAGGAGAGCATATTTTCAGATCAGCTGATGCCAATAGCCCATTGCCAATGGGGCTTTGGGGAGAATCCACTTTTCTGGGCATGGCATTAATGCAAAAAAACCTGTGTCATGCTCAAGCTGAAACAGGATGAATTGTGTTTCCAAGACACATCCCCAACAGGGGCTAAGGTCCCAAACTGAGTCCCTCTGTAACACCCACGGGACAAATGTCATCCCAGAGGCTGCTAGCACATTGAGCCATTGGAGTAAAGACCTTTTAAGTAAAATCCAGGCTCTGCTTTCTGCTTAAAAATGGTGGGACTGAAAATACAAAAGAGTTCTAACTCATACAAGTAATTTAAATGTGCAGTTGGTAGCCCCGAGCCTTGCTGGATGTATGCTTAACATCACAAAAATCTTGCCGGCAGGTCATTGTGGGTACAGAGCTGTCCCTGTCAAAAGCAAATATGGATTAAAAAGTAGTTCTTGTTTCAAATACTTAGGAGCATAGCTTATTTGAGTCTCTCCACAGCCCCCCCTGGAAGCAGGAAAGCAAACCTGTTTCTCTCTTTTATGGAAGGGACTCCCTAGGCAGACAGGAGGTCTTTTCCTTGGAGCTAAAGGCTGAATCCCAGAAACCTATGGGCACATATGGAGCGGTTCTGCACTTTCAGCCATCCAGGCAGGGGTCTGCCCAGGCTCTGCCCCTGCTCTAGGTGCGCTGGTGTTCACTGGAGTACAGTAAAAATGTACGAGGGGCAGAGGCTCACATCTGGGATGCCTGGATTTAGTACAAGGGTATGGCCAGGGTACAGTTTGGACATGGCCAAGAGAGCTGCTGTGGGAGACTGAGATTCAGGAGCATCTCTCAGTGGAGTTATCAAGTGCTGACCCCTGCACTGGATGGAAATGAAGCTTGCAACTCTTGGGCTTTTACATTAGATGTTCTACCTGACTCAGCCGGGCTTCCCTGGCTGAAGCAGGGAGTCTGCGCTGATGTGGTTCGTACATCAAGTGCCTAATGATGCTTAGAGCTTACATCAATGCTGTGTTGTCCAGTGAAACAACAGTGAATGAGCTGGAAATGTGGGAAATTTTCCAAGTGGAGTGGAAACTGAAATCTTTTTTACACATGGAAAAAAAATCTGTCTTTTGTGGGCAAGACCAGGGTCCAACAAAATGGGAGGTACGCTCTCTTTGGCCAGGCTCAGCAGAGATTAATGAAAACTGATTTAAAAGGCTCACAAATACAAAGTGATCCTATCCCTCTCCTTTTTACCCAGATACTATCCGCCTTCTCTAGTGTGTTCAACTGCCCCCTTTCCTCTGAATGAAAGAAATGTGGCTCTATGTATCATGGCCTGTTGGATGACTCAGGCACTGCTGCATGAAATGAAAGCTTTATTGTGTTTTTATGCCTTTTCCCCCCTCTCTGTTTGCATATTAAATGTCAGGAAGATTGGTAAAGATTTCAGAAAAACAAATTGACATTTGGCCTAATAAAATATTGTACACAGTTTTTCCTTTCTGCTTGGACTTGCCAGAAGAGTGTGTGAAAAGCTCAGCAAAGAAATATTCCATTTTTCCTGGAGGGAGGCAGGAAACCATTAACATATAGTGCTGGAGCACAATATCCTGATATGTCCTTTAAAATTAGCTCATAAAGACACAAAAAATGTGAGACCTGTACATTAAGATTGAATTCAGAAATCACAAATGTTCTGCTAGAAACAGCTCTCTCTTAAGCAAGATTTCTTGTTGTCAGCTCCCCCAATTTTTTCATGCAATATATGACACTTTCTTTTAACGGTCCAGCTGCTGAAAGCATGCAATAAAAAGATGGGACATCTTTTTTTTTAAAACAATTTTTTTTTTCCAGAAAAGTATCTTTAAAATATGGTAAAAATAACCTTAAGCTTTCAAGTTCAGAAAGGAAATTGAGACAGAGCCCCAGATATGGTGCTTTTATTATTAAGCTAATCCCATGTGTTTGGGAACTTCAGTCTTCTCTAAAATGTTTCAGTAATGGCAATCTCGGAAATTACCTCTCAATATTTTTTGGGGCCACGTGGTGGATTGACAAGTCCCCACACCCCTTTGTATCTGGATTTCTCCACCCCAAGAGCTGGATTAGTTCTCAGACAAATTATTAGCTCTCTCTCTCAAATGACAGCCCCCCATGTGTCCCCAGGGCCATTGGTGTGATGTCCTCAAGCTCCCAGTGCCCTCTGCTCAAGCCCAGTCCCTCAGCAGGACCCATTGGGTGATACCACCATTGTCCACCTAGTAAATAACGGGCATGGTCTATGGAAATTATCGTTCCCTTGGCAGCTCTTAAAACAGCAGTTCTGGATCTGACTGCAAGCAGTTGTTTCCAGCTGTTAAAAAAGCTGGGCTTCTGCAGGAGGTGAAAACAACAATTTCACCAACCTAATAACTTGGAGGGTCAAAACCTCCTATGTAGCAATTCAGTCATGATGACTCTCAGCAAAATACTGTGGCATACCAGGGGCAAGATAATAGAATTAAATTTACTATCAAAATAAAAGACAGAAGACGTAGTGGTTTTATTCACTAATATCATCCACTTCACAGCTTATTGGAAGTTATTGTTGTGTTGCCAGTTTACCATGAAGCAGATGGCTGTCATTTTGTGGGGCTTTGGCTGTGTGAGTTGACAGTATGGTTTCTATGGGCTCCAGATACGACATTGAGCAGTGAGGAAGCCCGGAAGATGATAAATGGCTTGAAGTAAAAAATGTTAACCTGCGTAACTGGAAATGGGTCAGCGCCATAGCTTTGGGAAGATTTGTGGCTCTTTAACTGGGCCTGTGGAAGTTGAGTTTAGAGGAGTCAAAAAGGACAGGAGTAGAAATTACAGCAGCAAGTAAGAAGTCCAGTGGCTGTAAAGAAGCTGAGCTGTTCTGCCTGGAAAAAAAGCAGGAATAATAAAAAGAAAAGGAAGGTCCCTCCTCTTAGCCCAGACAAACAAAGCCAAGGAGTGCCGAAGGAGCAGAGGACTGCTGTGAGATGAAAAGATTTGCTTCTAACAGCACCCAGAGGAACCTGGTCTGAAGAGAAAATATCCTGAATGCAGTCCCTGAAAGAGAAGTACAAGGGACCACTGATGCACTGATCCAGCTGCGTTCTGGGGCTGTGGAAGCGAATCCTGGTGTCTGCCCGGCTGAAGTGCCCAGTCAACAGAGGACACCATGCTGGAACATCTGTCATGCTCATTTCATCTTACATTAAAAATAGGGCACAGACAGGAGTGACAGAAGAAAAACTGCTTTTACTACTGTCTGCACTGAGTGAGCGTATAAACAGCTACTGGAACCCAGCAGAGGAAGGTCTGTCAGCCTGGCAGAAGCCCGGTCAGATTTTCAGCTGATGTAAATCAGGAGGACTCCGTTATTAGCACTGAACTGGTTTACAACAGCTGAGGCTCTAGCCGAGCCACTGAAGTGGTAAATAGTGCTGACAGCACGTTGTGGCTTAAACAACCTTAAATGAACTCCATTAAGTGCTCATTTCGGAAGAGAATGTTGTTGAAACCTGGAAATGAGGCTTTCAAAGGTTTAACATATTTGTCTGTCGTAGAGGGTTTATTTTGAAACCAGATGCACTGAGAAGCTCATTGTCGCTCCTCATGGCAGGAGAAGCAGCATGCTAAGGACGGATCCTGCTCTCTCTTCCCTGTTGAAATTGGAAGTAACCTCTGCAGAGTCAATGTCATCACATTAGTGTTAGCGAGATCAGAGGTAGGGCAAGCACAAGTAATTCCTTCCACTGAACTGGAGATGATGACAAGCTAAAACCTATCTGAATAATTGAAAATTGATGGTGATGTTGCATTCTTGCAAATAAAACTGGCATGTGTTCCATAGAAATCTCAAAGAGGCTGAAACAATTGATTATGACAGGGTTGAGTGAAGAAATGAAGCAGACTGTTGTGGGTTTGAATGACTCTCAGGCAGTTTTGGTAAAAGAGAGTGGGCAGGGGCTGGAGTTTGCCATGCGAATCAGGAAGCGAAGAGCTTGGGACATGGGGCTGGCCAGGCCAGCAGTGGGGCTGGAGCTTCATGCAAGGGATTACACAAGGGGACTAACGTGCAGCCCGATTCACAGTCAGTAACAAACGCAAGCGCTAGTCTCAGGTCAGAGTTAGTAAGAGGGCTCTCTCATGCCTTGATTTTTGAGGTACTTGGTGAAGACGTGCCTGGGTCATGTTTTTAAAGGAATGTACCTCACTGCAGCACCTGACTGTCCAAGCCCTGCTGAGAGGTAAGCAGTGGTGGTGGGGCTCCCATCCCTGGTGGCAGGGTTCCCACTCCTGCTCAGGGAGCAGTGGAGAGATTTTGAGTTAAGCAGCCACTGACTGGAGTAGCTAGATGACAGTGGGGTAGTGGGAACAGGATGAGCACCTCCACTGCCGGGTGAGGCTCAGCCTCCTCCTCATAACCAGCAACTCTGGGGGTTGGAAGAGGCTTCATGGAGGCAGGTGGAGCTTCACGAGTGTTAGCTGAGCAGCAATGGCACAGCAATGTCATCCAGGCTTGTCCAGGGAAGGAGATGTACCTTTATTACAAATCACTAATTATACTCTCAAAGAGAAGATGTCCCCTGGAAGAAGATTTCTTGCAGGGTGAGTCTAGCAAGAAGTCACAGGTGACAATATAGGCTGTGAGAGGCGGGAAGGAGAGCAAGACCAAAGGTAAAAATAAAGGGACTTGGGGAAGGCCATGGATGGTGGAGACTTCTAACCACTCACTATCCTCAGAGTGCTGGAGAAGGTGCAAAGTAGAGAGGAGACAACTTTGATCCAAACTGTGTGATAAAACACAGCTGACATCATTTAGTTTTTGGTAGACCTGCCTGGGAAATTGTGTAAGTTTAAACCCTAACTGATCCATAGCAGTAGGATCACTACTTGCCTAGACAGTTATTTCCTTAAAAATAAACAACGGCAGAAGGAAACATGAGAAAATGTTTCTCACAAGTCAGATAACAGAAAATGTATTGGCTTTGAATGCCCTGCTTGACGCTACTGCTGGTTCATTCAATGCCACAGCCTTTAAGAAAGGCATTGAAAAAGAAGCTGGCTGCCTGGAATCACAACAGTGTGGATGGACATGTTCCACCATCGTAATTAAGGCTCTTCACTAGCCCAAATTCAATTCCTTGGACAGATCCAGAAAAGGACAGAGGCATCTCCAAGCAGAATTTCAATAGAATTCCAGAGAATTACAATGGAATTATGCAACACTACAGAAAATAAAATTTTTGGTTATTATGGCTTGTATTTCTGTGGGTTCCAAAAAAACAATTTCAGTGTAAATATTCCAAAAGCCATTGGGAGTCCATTCTAAAAAAAAAAAAAAAAAAAAAGAAAAAAAAGAAAAAAAGAAAAGAAGAAAAAAAAGGCAAATATAGAGCTCTAGTCAGTGTATTGTTGTTTATTCATTCAACAACCCTTCAAAAGCCAGTGCCATCCAGACATACTAGCAACACATTGTTCTTACCTCAGAGAGATTAAGCACTGAAAATTTAAGCTGGAGAAAACACAAACCATAGGCTGCAGAGAAGAGCAAGTGGCAGTCAAAGTTGCATTCAGACTGCGGTATCTGGGGGACAGCGGGACAGTCTTTTTGCTCTGTTTATACCACCCACAGCACAACTGGGGCCCTGGGGCTCTTTGGTGTGACTGCAGGAGAAACTGTAAACACCAATAACAAGGAGGTCTAAGATATTTTAAGGTTGGTTGTGTGGAGGAAAACATCACCTTGCAGGGTGAACACATGCTCTGTATGCCTCAGATTGGGAGGGTTTTTTTGGTGAGTTCTCAAAGCTGTTTGTTTTCCAGTTGAAATATGCAGAGTTAAAAGGGCACGTCAATTATCTCTGTGTATGTCGATGCTGTTTTTCACGCTACAGACATGTTTATTGCTGAGGAATCGGAAATGTGTTTAATTTTTCACTCCTGTTTTATACTGTATAAGGACAGCGACACTTTTGATTATGAAAGCCTGTTTTGTTGTTTCTTTTTCTCCAGATCTCTTGTTGACATGAATAGTCTTTTTCTTTTCTTTTCCCACATTGCTGGAGGATGGTAGCAAAATCATTAATGGATTTGGACCAGCAACACCACTTAAAGACTGGGAGAGGAGAAAGAATGTCTCATCTTTCACTACTGAAGCCTAATACTAATTCACTAGCCAATCCATGGCACCAACATTGCTGCCAACAGATGCAGAGTTTCCAGAGGCAAATGAGCCACTAAAGGGTAAAAAAGTCTTTCCCAATACGGTTTAATTTCATCAACCAGGACTAAATAAGAAATCAGCTCATACAGATTGCCATATCAGATCCCACCAAAGATCTTCGCCTTACTGTCATGTGGCAAAGACCATCACAGGGTTATGCACTGCACAGAAAAATATTTTTATCCCACTGTAGGCAAGTACTACAGTTAAATAATTTTTCGTCACATTCAGTGAATAAGAAATCAGAAAAAAGATCATGTATTAAGTGGGCCTCCAAATGCAGAGGTCAAGCATACTATTAAAACCACAAAGCAAAATAATAATATCAGTTACAAGCTGCATGGGTAATCAATACCGAAATGTGATGCCTTTTAATCAGGGGATCTTTTAAATAACCTTGGGGGGAAAAAAAAAAAAAAGGAGTGTTTAATTGCAAGAGCAATATTTGGTACTTGGGAAGTTGAAATCCATTTCTGAAAATAGGCTTCCCAAAAGAGAGTTGGTCAGAGTTAGGATGGTGTTAAGCAATAGAGTTCGTAGCACTTAGATTACCATTAAGATAAAGGGCCCTGTTTATTTATGTTAATTCCTGTGGTTTATTCTATTTTCTACGCTCAAAGTAGAGTATGGAGAATAAAGTACCCTATCTGGAGGATTCCCTCCAGACCCATGGTACAGCACCTGCAAAGGAAAGATTTCTGACCACAACCGCTGGACAAAACAAACGGCTAACCCAAAGAGAATATGCTGGAGAGGCGGCTCTTTCCCCAAATTTGAATAGTTTCCAAAAAAATAAAAGCATCTGAGCAAACTTATTTTGCATCAAATTTTCCTCAGCCAAAGCAGATTATTCCTATAATAGTGTTTATATTTTTTTTAAAACCTAAGAGCTTTATACAACTCTGAATTGCCTTCTGCAGTTCCAGTGCATCGTTCACTGCACGCAGGACACCGGGGTGACGTGCAAGCCTGGAGCTCCCGTTCACTCCCTGCCTGTCTCATTCTGCATGCCGTGGGAGAAGCTGGCTCTCTACCGATGAACGAGCACCATGGAGCAGACAGGATGGAAACCGAGATGTTCTTGCCATTCAGTCAGCTTCTCATGATGGTGTTTTGGCACCAGTATCCCAAGACGTGCCCTCTTCTTGAGAGCTGTTTTTTCATTTATGTGACCCCATGTGATGGTTCCCTCTCAAGAGATTTCCTCTAACTTAATTTATTAATTCTGAATTCCAGCTGAGAGCTACTTGGGGCACAGACCGCTAGTGCTCCCTCCTCAAAGCTAGAGGGGGGAAAGCCATCATTTGCAGCGGAGGGGAAGAGAAGCAATGCAGGGACTGTGCTGCAGGAAAATCTTCAGCTAAACTGCTGTCTTCCATGTATGATTGCCTACTCTTAGCCCATTCAAGGAAGTCTTTGGGAAAATACCTAAGAGGATTTTTGCTTTCAGATTAAGCGATTTCGAGATGACTTTACCCATAGCAAATCAGCAGGGGGTGGGTTTAGCTGCATTTTGCCTACACCAGAGAAAGAGAGGCTCACTCTTCTGAAAATCATCCACTAAATTAATGAAGACACGAATGTACATTAGGCTGAGCTTATTTAGCTTATTAAAGTCTCCTCTCTCAGATAACTTCCTTCTGTGTGTGCCTCTACATCACAGGCTCTTCTGTTTGTAATTTCCAAAGCTAAAGAAAAAGAGAGATAGTATCTTTTTCAGGGGTTACCCTCAGCTTTCAGCAGTCAGAAACTATATGTACAGTCGTTGGCCTGAACTCCCATAGGAAGATTAAAGACGCTGTAGGCAGTTAATACAAGAATGACGACTGTACTCATCAAATGTATTCTGAGGTGAGTGTCACTACTAGCAAGGAAGGAAGAACCTAAATGTGATGTCAATTTATGTTTTGCTGTGTTGGACGTATCACTGGAATCTTTGTTCTATAAAACTTTGGCTAGGATCATTCTTACTCTCCTGAGGAAAATAAAATGTTTTCTCAATGCCGGATTCTTTGACTCCCATTGTTTTCACTGGCTTTGGGAACAGATCCTTATTTTTGCTTTATTTTTTAATTCTTTTTTTATATCCTCCTATCTAATGAATAGCCTGATGCAAGAAATCAGCAAAGAAGGGAAACTGCACTGATGGAAAATAAGGAACCTACAAAAAACAGCAGAGAGGCCATTTCGGGAGAAAGCAGAAAAATTTTATGTAAGATGAAGATTTTTCTCCTGATGGTTTGATCCTTGTTTGAGTGATGCAGGTAAAGGGACAGCGCATAGCAGAGGACACGCACACTCTTCCTCTGAAAGATATTCAGAGTTGTTCTGCTGTTGTTGGGCTGAGGTTCTCAAATACCTCCTGCACAAATACCTACTTTTGTGCTGCTGAAAGAGTATGAAAAAAGGGAAAAAATCCAGGAGCACAGAAGTGGCACGTTCTGGTTTGTTGTCAGAAAAGCAGGTAAGCATCCTGTGACCCTCGCCAATGGTTCAGCCATGCAACCTTCCACACCCCTCTCCTTCTTGCAGGAGGACACAGTGGACGTGTCTGAGGACAAGCCTTCTTCTAAGACAAGCCACAAGGAAAACACCCGATCCCCAGTCAGAATAACAACCTCCTGCATTGCAGAGCCCTGAACTCCCACTAACCACATACTCATGAAATAGATTTTATGAATTTGCATTGTCAACAAATCAGGTTCCTTCCAGAAATTTCTAGATGAAAAAATATAGCTTTATTTTGCGTTCCTTCAGCACCTGGTGCACATTGTTTAAACAGAATTCAGAACGAGCTATCATAAATTCTCCAGTCCTATAAATTATAGTAGGTGGAGAGCAGCCTTTGGCAGCAGGAGTTTAACTACTGACAGTGGTGGAGACGGAGATGCTCTAGCCCTAAACAGTTGAACATCTCACCCTGGAGAGCTACGGGGCATCCCTGGTCCTGCTGCTGGTTCAACCACCACAGCAACCCATGTAGGACCCCATGGGGTCTCACTGCAGAGCCTGGACCCGCAGCTGTGGAGGAAGGACCTTGGCTGCTCTGAACGTCTTCCACAGCATTTCGTGTTTAGGGACCTTGCTTTGATAACTTTTTACTTGTTTTTCCTTTGCTTTTTTTCCCCCCCTCAGCTACAAATCCCAGTTTCCACATGAAGTTTCACACCAAACTGAGTGAAAGCACTAAGATAATCTATCTGTAATAAAATACTTTCCCTTCACTTTAGTAAACTTAGTGCTTCCCTGTAAAAACAAACTCTTTAGTTATTCAGGTGTGATTAGTCACCATATTAAATCACCATACTACCTCCTCAGCATAATAATACATTTATTTAAAATTTCATTTTAGAATCACTCTTCTTTTGCTGACATTTAATTTTGCACAGGAGTAACACTATCATAAAGGAACCCAGGTGTAAAAATATTACGGTTTTAGTAATTATGTACTGTCCATTACTACTAAAAACTAGGAAAACTATCAAAATTTCTCAAAATTGACTGGAATTACTAAGTTTAAACATTTAAGAGGAATCATTTAAGAGCTACGTTGCAGCATAAATGCCTCTGCTTCACTTGGCCATTTGCTGAGATCCTTTTTTAAGTGAAATTGTAAGCTTTTGCATTGGCAGCTGGCATTTTTCAACATTTTAACATCAACATTGCTAAGATACAGGTCTATCAGTAGATGAGAGCTTGAGGAGGAGGAGAGACAAGGACGAGCTGCATGTTTAGTGAGTGGCATTTTGTCAGGTTTGTATCCATGGCTTTCAGATGATGTTCTGGCCTCCCAAAGGAAGCTCAGGCTCCTCCAACAGGAACAGCTATGACTGCAGTAGCTTTCAGTTCTTCTGTCTTAATTTGATATATTAGAGGCACTTTATAATGGAACTTGAGGGATCCTGAGTCTAACTGAAATCTATGAAAAAACTCAGTGGAATTAATCTTTATGACCTCTGACAGTGTAATTTTCTAACTAGGTAACTAATAGGTAACCAGCTAGTGCCTTCTTTCACTCATGGAGAAATATAGTCTCCAGTGAATGAGACTATGAGAAATTCCAGTGAATGATTCCTGCCACCCTGATACAGGTACCTAAAACGGGTGAGTCAGTGCGCACAGTTACATCTCTCTTGCTCCATAGACCAGAACAGAACCTAAGGATTTATTTAGCTTAAACATCAAGCTTGCACACGGTTAATGCTTGATTAGAAGAAGACTGTGATATGTTTGGACCAGACCCTACAAAGGCATGTGAATTTGGAAGTAGAACTTGCTGGGTCCAAATTAAATCTTTTTTGTCAGGGTAAGGTAGGGGGACCATGGGGATTCTAACAGTGACTGGGACAGCTTTATCAGTCCAGGCTAGAATTTGTTATCAAAATGAAGAAAAGATCCCAACCACCAGACAGCCTTGTGGTGATCCCCATGAGATAGGGAGAGTTGGCCTCAACTGTAGGTCTTAACAGGTAGGTATCAAGGTCATTGGGCTAATATGTGCTGTGGTGGGAGTCTTTCTCTCATTGTTCATGTAAGCCATCAGAGAGTTATGGCTTCATTCTAGCGCAGACCAGACCATTTTTACAATAGAAGTTTTCATAGAATATAGAAAATATTAGTTCCCGTTTCATCACTAAACTATTATACCAGAGGGTAGACAAAAATCTGCACTAAATACCAGTTGACTTTGCATTTTGGCCTCTCTGCAATGGCCAGTATCATATTTTCTATGCTAACAAGAGTGAGTTCATTCAGGTTTGATGCTGTGAGATTTAGACTATTTATTGTTTGGGCCATTGCAGTTGTCTCAGAGCCCTGGCAGGGGACCAAGCCTGTGGTGTGCTGCATCAGGCAAAACCAACTAAAAGGATGGCCTCTCTTCCAAAGTGCTCGCAAGAGCTGCAGTTTGCTTCCAGAGCTGACCTACAGTAAGGCTGCAAGAGCAGCACCATGTTGTAGTCCAACCTCCTTCTCCAGGCAGAAATGTTTGAGGTGAGGCAGAAGATCTTTTTTCTGTGTTTTCCCTTTTTTCATAATGCTCAGTAATTGATGAGGTTCTCCAGAGCTATCGTAACTTTTCAACTGCATGTTCTCACAATTTCTTTCCTTCATTATTTTCTCCTCTCTGACGGCCTTTCAGCACATCTGGAGCTCTTACATTTCTCTTTATGTGAATATTGCCCTTATTTTTCTCCCTGATTTCTCACAGAAATTTTCCACACATTGTTATCTGCAACTCCCATCTCTGCCTCATTGCTATTCTTTTTCTTTAGCTGCAAATGGTTTGCATGGTGGTTTCACCCATCATGTTTTTATCAGGCATCCTCCAGTAACATTCCTTCATTTGCTCTTTCTTGCCCAAGGTTTTGTTTACCTTCTCTATTGCTCTGGGTCTGTGTGTTTTGGGGCTGTTAGATTTCTCCTAATTGCAAGGTTTGGATATATATTTTTTTCCAAGGGTTGGGGTTTTATCTTGCTAAGAAGTATGTTTCTCTTTTCTTCCTGCATTGGACTGCTCTTTTTTAAAACTTTCTTTTAATCAAATGAAAGGAATTAAAAATGAGGAGAGAAAGCCCAAGAATTTAAATTCCAGTCTTCTTTCTACCACAAGGAACCAAGAATTCTTTCTATTTAAGACAGTCACAGATTTTATCATTGTGACTGGTTTCCATTAAGTTTGTAAGTAGAAAGACATTTAGTAAAGTTGAAAGCCGTCTCTTATGTGATGACAGACTTCGCCTGTTTTAATATTTTTACTGGTTAACTACCAAATCCCGAGTCTACCACTGTCTACAGCCAACATTTAGTGTTCAAGACTCCTCTGGCAAGAAACGTGACTTAGAAATATATCTTCCATACTAAGCTTTTGAAAACATACAGTATTTTGTGTTAGAAAAACAACAGTTTCAACATGTGAAAGAGATTGCCACAGCAAGGCCTCCCCGAGGAAGAAACAGCAAAAAAAGGGTGCAAAGGGTCAGGCAGAGAGTTTGCTTCAGCAAACATAAGACACAAGAGAGTCTACTTTAATTAATACTAATGCATACAGCTCAGGCAGGATGAACTGGTTATATAGATTGAGAAACTGGTTAAACCAACAATGGTGCCATGCTGGGATGCAGTGATGCCAAGCGGGATTTTGTTTCTGGAAGTCAGGACCCAGTTCAGTCCTGTTGAAACCCATGTTGTTGCTGTCGGTGAGCAGAACGAAGCCCTAGCACCCAGTCTCCATCTGTTCCCACATCCAGCATCATGGCCATGTGGAGCTGGTCTCACTCCTTGCCTCGTTCAGGGAAATGGGAGCAATGGGAGCTAAAAAACTCTGAGCAGCTTAGAGGAGAGATCCAACTATATGTAATGCACAGTCATCTATTCTTGTATTTATCTCAATGTCTGGTACATTTTGTTCTACAAAAAGAAATACCCCTGCAGGTACTGTAATTTATTTAATATTCTTCAACGTAAGCAGTGTTGGCTGAATCAAAGAGTTCACTCCAAGCCCAGATGCAACCACCATCAGGAAGGCATTGCCAGCCCTGTTCTACAAGGAGCAAAGAACCACATCAGTCTGGGAGAGTTATGCTGGTGAAAATGGCCATGAGGGTAGAGCTGATGTCCAAACAGCTACGTCCAGTACAGCTTGTTCAGAGTGACCACTGGTCCTAGATGGCTGCTGGCTGGAGAGCACAGGCGTAGCAATGAAATTCACCTGGTTGGACTGATGGAGCAGGGGGTAAATTGAGATCCCTCTTTGCCCACCTTGTTTTACCCCTTCACTGAGCAAGGGAGACTGGAGGTGAGGCAGGTCTCTGCTTTAGCCATTTTGCTCTGCCCATGAAATGAAAAGTGGCTCTTTCTGGCTCTTTCAAACTTCAGATTCTGTGCTGCACGGTCCACCTGGCACCACTGCTGCACAGGTTCTATTCCTTAGGAGCTCGGCATAGCTATCTTTGCCTTCTGCAAGCAAGGTACCTCCTGGTTACTAGATGCTATCGAATTTAGACTCCTGGCCAGACAAGTTAGATTTGGATAGAGGACTGAGAGGAGAGACAATCTCCTCCCATGATCCATTTCCAACCTGCCCAGATTTTGATTTTTACAGTTTCTTGGGAGAAGAAAATAAAAAGGTTTTTGTAAGTTTTTTTCCTTCAAATAGGTTCCTTGGGAAGGGAACCTCACTCACCCACTCTTCAAAAGAAACAGATGCTGTGTCCTGCAGGACAGGGAGGACCACATCCATTGTTGGCACACCTGGAGACATGTATCCCCATACTGATGGCATGGCCCCTTCCTCCTTCGCTGGCTTCACAACCACAGGGCAGTCAACTTGGCAGGGCTTCCTCCACTGGGGCCTCCCCTTGCATTGCACCTCAACTCCCTCCCAAGCCATGCCGAAGGTGCCCAAAGGCCAGAGATCTGCTGGTAGCAACTGACCACAGCCTCAGGCCATGTCATCTCAACCTGTCATTGAGCTGCAGGGCTGGGGCTGCCCAGGATGTGTTGATAGGGATGACATGCCCAGCACAGGCAAGATCTTACACGTAGAACCTCCTCCAAGCCAGGCTGGTCAACACAAACATTGTCTAACCCCACCTGCTCTGCAGAACTGCAGTTTCAGCTTTTAATCCTGAGCGTTTGCTTCTATTCAGAAACGACTGCTGCTAATTTCATTCTTAGTTTATCATTGGAGAAAGGCTTCCCTATTTAATTATTAGAAACAGAGAATCCATAACATACGCAAAGCTGTGAAAACTTAATCCTGGATAATTTTTTACTCTCTGAGAAAAGTCGCTAGCACTGATCTATTCTTTCAGTCAAGTACACCCATTTAGGTTATTTTTAACATTCTTTTCATTATGTTATGAGCTTCTTAAGGATAATGAAATAATTGCTTGTCTCTTTGATTGATCTTTGTTTTGAAAGGAAACTTTAATAGTGTTATTTCTAGAGCAGGCTCACAATATAATACAATTAAAGGAAAACATGACATTTAAACACATTAAAGTACGTTTTCCAATAATTAGACCTACGATCCTTGTCAGCTAGAACACTGTGCAGGGAGAAGTTACTGTACAAATTTATGAGGGAGGAACTCATATTATTTCGCCCAATAAAGCAAATATATTAATAATGACTTTTATTAACATTGTTCAGCTGTAGCAACTGGTGAACAAGCTCCTTTCCCAGACTTCTCTGGAAAGCTGTTCACATGGTACAGAGAATCCCAAATTCAAGAATTTTGTAGAAAGTCATATAGAGGAGTGCTTTGACAAGCTCCAGGCTTTCAGAAGTAAGAATTCTAGTTCTAGTAAGAATTCTAGAAGGACTTGGGGATACTGGTAGATGGAAAGCTGGACATGAACTGGCAACGTGCGCTTGCAGCCCAGAAAGCCAACCGTATCCTGGGCTGCCCAGCAGGCAGAGGGAGGTTATTGTCCCCATCTACTCCGCTCTGGTGAGACCTGACCTGGAGTACCGCGGCCAGCTCTGGAGTCCTCAGCACAAGGACATGAACCTGTTGGAGTGGGTCCAGAGGAGGCCACAAAAATGATCAGAGGGCTGGAGCATGTCTGCTGTGAAGAAAGGGTAAGAGTCTTTGGATTGCTCAGCCTGGAGGAGAGAGGGATCCAGACAGACCTTATTGCAGCCTTCCAGTACTTAAAGGGGGCCTATAAGAAAGACGGGGACAATCTTTTTAGCAGGGCCTGTTGTGACAGGACAAGGGGTGATGGCTCTACACTAAAAGAGGGGGGATAAAATTGTTTACAATGAGGGTGGTAAAGCAGAACAACAAGTTGCCCAGAGAGGTGGTAGATGCCCCATCCCTGGAACACTCCAGGTCAGGTTGGACGGGGGTGTCAGCAACCTGATCTAGTTGAAGATGTCCCGGTTCACTGCAGGGGTGTTGGACTATATGACCTTTAAAGCTCCTTTCCAACCCAAAACATTCTATGATTCTATGACTGTATAGGTAGGCACCTCCTGCTACAACAAAGAATTAAAAAAGAGTTGGGCAAAAAGCTTTTTGTCCTCAGATGATGGCCTCATGTCCTGTTAGGATGCTGACATAACGGAAAGGCTGTAGCATTGGGATTGAGGATTTCCTGAAATGAACTTTCTGTCCCACCTTCTGGGGCCTGATTTCTCAGTAACAAGGCTGAGATCCCAGATAATAAAAATATTCAGTTTTGGGGTTTTTTTGTCCAGTTGCATTCAATTTAAATTTTTGGGGTTTGGCAGGGAAGGGAGGAAGGGTGGAAATTTTTCACTTTGAATCCTAGACCAGATAATCTCTTCATTTAAGATCAGTGAAATCACTTAGAGACTGTTAGTTTGGTTGGATTCATGCTGGACAAAGAGCCTGCTCTCTGCCTCGGAGGAGAGAAGTGGGTCTGGGGTGCCCCAGGGAGCAATGTGTGGACGTATGCGGCTCAATCTTCTGATGAGGTTTCAGTGATGCTGTAGTGATTTTTTTTTTTTTTTTTTTTACAGCAAATGAGGATTCATTAATGATAATGACTCTTTTTAGCATCCACCCACGCATGGCACTAACAGTGCAAAACCACATCAGCAGTTACGTGGTGTCTGACAACACAGTTTGGCAACTTAGGAGTGAAAGTGAAGTCTCTGAGTGAACCAAGGAGGTTTAGGTCATGCTCTGTACTTGTCCAAACTGGAATCATGGGTTTAACATTTCTGCTCTTAAGAGGCTGGGCCAGTGATCGAAGCTGACCAGTGTTACTTTGCAACATGGATGGGATCTTCTGGTCTTATCTCAGAGGCGTCCTGACTATAGATACGCCTAAGAAGCAGTTCAAGCTTGGGACTATCGGGACTTTGGAGTTCATGCTGGGAAAGGACACTGTCCTTGTTTTTCAGGATGCTTGTAAGTCTGCATTAGTAAACACAGATGACGGCAATTACGCCTTTTGGAGAATCTTGGCACATTGGGACTGACTGTTTTTCTGATGGAGAACTGAGATAGCAAGAGAAACCTTTATCCTCTGGCTGAACAAGAACATCTTGAATCTGTTTATGTGTGTATGAAAAAAATTAATCAAATCTCTACAGGCTAGATTCCTCGAGGATGATAAACACTCAGCTGGCTTCAGAATCCTGCACAAAAAGTATGGGTTAACCTGGTGAGCTCTTTGGCTTGAGATAAACTTGAGGAGCAAGGCTGTGGGGCACATGTAATGAAATGTAATCAGAAGGAGAGGTCAAGCCTTTTCTATGCCCAGAGCAGGTGCTGAGTCACTCCAGTTTTGCCCACTTGGGTGTCTTTCATTTCGTGTTACTAATAAAGCCAATAAATATTACCCCCTCTTTGCTTTTATTTGATGTCCCAGAGGTCAGAACCTGATCTCTGCCAGGATGCGTAAGGATCCTGGCTCGGTGGTAGATAACCTCCAAGTTTCAGTTTAAGGAGGATTAATAGGAAATCAAACACAGAAATCAAACACTGGTTTCTCTGGGAGAGGGATGGGGGAAAGGTGAGCCCAATCTTGCCTCTGCACTTCTGAAACAGATGATGGTTGAACGTAGATGTGGTCTGGTTTAGTCTGCAAGTTGAACCGAGCCTCCTGCTTGGTTTAGCAAGCCATCCCTGCTCCCCTGCAGCTCAGGAGGTGCGGAAGGCCACCATCGCTCAAGTGAGACAAGTAGCTGGTCAAACCTCAATTTTCTTGAATCACTCTCTCTCACCCCATCATTCCCTATACAGCAAGATGCTGATGATAGTTACCTCCCAGGGGGTGGATTCAAATCCGCTTCCCCAGAGAGACCTGAACCTGCATCTCCCACACCTTGGCTGAGTGCCTTAAATATTTGTGAATGTATCTGGATATTCTCCGCAGTGTTGTAAACCCAGGCCAAAAATAGTTTCCAGCTGCAACTATATGACTAATTTGACCTGAGACTAGTTTTGGGGGGCAAGTATTTTATTCACAGAAGAAAAATAATTGCCCTACCCTATTAAGAAGACAGAAGGGAAGAGGCTCTACTGCTGTGGGAAATGAGCCATGAGATCTTGTAGACAAGGTTAGGAGGCTACGCTAACATACACCACCTTTTCCCAAGCTACAGTTTGAAAATTCCGGAGTTCTCCTCCTCATCTGCTGTTGTTATAGCCATATACTTACTTGTGCATGGGTTTCCAGGATATCTCAAAGTCACTAACTTATTCTTATAATGTGCGGTAGTAATTAGACACGTTTTATAGCAGTAACCCCTGAGAGTGCAGGTAGATGTCTCAAATACACAATGTCTTTCCAGAAAAAACGGCTCAAATTATCCACTTTCCTCCTCCTGTGTATCACAATAGCAGCGGTTTTTGGGAGGAAAGGGAGGAGGAAGCTTGAAGTGCCAGCTCAGAATATCTTATATCAATTTCTCAGGGTGTTTATGTTACATCAGTGCACCCGTAGCTTCATATCTTTAGTGAGAAGTTTGTAAAACACTTTGTTTTGTGCAACTTAAATGGGGAAAAGTACTGGTCCTAGGTTTTAAAAGGCATTTAAAGTTAGGCTTCTAGGATCATATTTAGTCTTATAAATAAAAAATCTGAATTTCACATGTGTTACGTCCAGCAGCTTCTCCTGGCTTATGTAGTTGCTGCTGTAAGGTCAACATTTTTGAAAATCAGGATATTTCGGGGCTTGAATACAGACTTGAGGTGAGGATTTGCAAAGGAAGGCAGATGCCCATCTTCTATGGAGAAAAGGTTTAGGAGTTGCACAAGCATAACTTTTAGGCATCCATTAGGAAAATCTCAGCTTTGCTGTAAATGCCTCCGGATTCCTTAGATTTCATTCATTTGGCAGTCAGGCACCTAGTTCTGTCGTCTGGACTGAAAGAAATTTGCCGAGTTCTGTATAACTTATGTAGTCTTTCTTTGGAAAATAAATAAATCATTCAAATGGAAATTCTCAAATAGCTGGGCACATGTCCAGATACAGTACGCCTAGCTTAGTGGCAAAAAAGTTACGGCACACATCCTGTATTGTCGAGGACACTGAATGTTTTGGCTGCCCTAATAGAAAAACAATAATTCAATCATGTATTATAAAGGAATTTCCTGCAGAAGTTTGGCCCCACTCAATCATCCTATTAGATTTTTCCTTAATGTGTAAGAACAGCACATTAAATTCATTATATACATTCGACCAGCTACATTTATTTCCAGATGGGTTTCCATGAAGTGGTTGAAATGCCTAAAAAAAGACATTTGAAGATGCCTTTATGTGTAACTCATATAGCTAATAACGACACGGCAGACTTACACCACTGTATGCCCAGCAATTCTTTCTCGCAGTGAAAGGACACATCTAACACAACTAGCTGTAAGTATTTTATAAATCAGTAATAATAGGCCCACAGGGCTAGGATCGTTGTTTTATTTTGCTAGCAGGGGTCCACAGGACTGGGATGTTATGCAAAGACAGGAGAGGATGTGTGAGGAGATACTTATGCTAATATATGGCATTTTCCCCCTCCCTCTCTCCTCCCTGGAGTAACTGTCTTTACATGACACATGGTGATTTGTCCTCCGCAGTTCCAAACTACCTAGACCTGTTGGCTCTGGCACGTTAAGTAAGTACCCAGTTAGGTATTTCTCTATTCACTGAGGATGAGGAGAACAGCTCAGAGTGCTGTGCCACAGCCCTACAACTCTCACCAAAGTGTTTTAGATAGCTTTCAGATGCAGAGGAGTTAGATCATTACCGAGGCTTTTGAAAATAGGGATGCAGAGCAATCTTTACGGGGATTTTACTTTCCCAGAATATAGCCTTGCACTCAGTCCCGGTCAGGGCCTGGGATGGCGCTGCTGGAAAGCAGCCCTGTGCGCCCTTCAGGGCCTATAAGGGATGGCGTCTATGATGAGGAGACTCACGCTCCCTAAGCAAAAGAAAGCGAGGTGAGTCACCTCCGGAGATGATACTGACTTTTCATGCAACCCTGGCTAGATCCTCTTTCCTTAAAGCTTCTCAAAGACCAGAACCTCCCCTGGACCTCTCCTCGTTGTGAAGATTGTCCTATATTGCCTGACTTTCTACCCATCTCAAAGCCACAACTATCAGCAAGTGCGCATAGGGTACTTTTGAATTTCTCAGGGTCCTTTGGATGTTCCCACTTCACAATCACCTTCACCGTATGAATGTGCCATGCATCCTGCTGCCTCTCCCTGGCTCAGAGACCTGGATGCTGCTGTTTGTTAGCCAGAGGACCAATGATCACTTCCCACTGGAGTCCCAGGCCAGGAGAACAGCACGTTCTGTGCTGTGCTTGCAGGTGTTCCTCTAACCAAGGTTATCAACATGCACCTGCTCTTCCTACCTCATCCCACATGCTCAGACGCATGCCCACCCTGTGACTAGCCCCAAGCCGCTCATGCCCCTTCAGGGATGTCCACAGACACCAAGTGGTGCAACACGTGAGCCTTGTGGGGCCGCTCCTCAGTAACAGGATCAGAAATCAGCACCGTTCCTCAGTCATGATATGCATCTTAACCATCTTACACCCTCACACCCAGGAATTTTAAAGTAAAAATCATAGAATTGTTTGGGTTGGAAAGGACATTAAAGATTATCTAGTTCCAATCCTCTACCATGGCCAGGGACACCTTCCACTAGATCAGGTTGCTCAAAGCTCTGTCCAACCTGGCCTTAAACACTTCCAGTGTTCCTGACGTAATTTTTCAATTCCTTCCCATCTCGTTCAAAGCAGATCCCGACAAATGCAATCATCTTGATGGCAACCTCCCTCCTACCTGAGGCTGCTCTGAGGAGGCCATGGAGGTGGCTGAGCAATATTAACACAACCATGTACACACTGTACACTGCTCTCTCAGCCACGCCATCAGCACTGTAACAAAAGTGAGCAGCAACACAGCTAGCCCTAAAGAGAATCTCCCATGAAATCTGATTATTGATTTGTTTGCACTACCAAGTTGCACCATTTTTCCTGTCTCTCCATCAGAAAAGCAGAACTACCTTTCCAGAGGAAAGATGAGCTCATTGTGGGAGGTCTGTGTGCACTGTTCTGGTGTACAGCACCCTCTCTGCTGATAACATTGCTGTCCTGGTTTTGCTGGGATAGAATCATAGAATCCTTTTTCTATCCAGGAGAGCTGCATTTTTGAGAAGAATGCAGCACCCAGTTTGGTGAGAACAAAGTTGATAAGAGACTTTATTTTCATTTGTGCCTAGCCATGGTATGTGGATCTCCACAGTGATCAAGGTTCTTCAGCAGTTCTGAGTTAGCCAGGCGCTAATGCTGGGAGGAGAGAAAGTGGGGGCAGCTGACCCAAGCTGGCTGACAGAAGCATTCCATACCATAAACATCATGCTCACTATAACTTAGTTTACTGGGGACAGTTTCTTCTCCTCAATGGTCTCACTCGTCACTCTGCTTCTGAGGCCCCCTCCTCTGTTTGCTGTGACCATCACGCTTTCGCTGGAGCTGTGGTGCTCACAGGGCTTCACATCTCGCATGCTGGGAGTGCGCAGCTCGCCACCACTACCTGGGATGAGTATAACTTTGTGTACTTTATATTAGTATTATTAAATATTAGGGCTTGTATTATTATTTTATTAAATCTGTTTCCAGTTCAACCCACAGGTCTCCTTTCCTTTTCCCAATTCCCCTTCTCACGTGGGAGGGGTCATTGGGTGACAGAACAACTGACTAAACGGAGACAATTGCACACACTGCAGATGTGCAGCGATGGGCTGGTTTACCATTTTGGTAAAAAATCACCCCTGAACTGAGATGGTACAAAATTGCATGTAGACTAGGCTTCAAAAAGACTCATAACTTTAGTAACACAGGATACTTTTCTAAAGTACGTAGTGGTTCTGTCCATACACACAGTGCCCAAACCAGACCAGGGCACAGCTGTGGTCACGGAGCAGCTGGCCACACTCAGCTGCACCGGGCTGGGTGCTATTTGGGTGCCACTTCACCTATTCTCCTTCTCTGTCCGGGTTACCAGACATGTGGAAGCTCCGCAGCGCAAGTCTTGACTAATGCAGACATGGAGAGCCGTTAATTACACACAGCAAGCGACTGCAAACTGTCATTTTAACTGCACTTGCTGCTAGGAAAGGCTTACTATTCTTGGATCTGTCACAAAAACATTTCAAGTTGTTACCATGCCTCGCTCTGAAAAGAGGCTGAAAGCTCCAGTATTTCAGGGGTGCCAGTGCAAACAGTTTCTTCATCGCCTTCACTCAAGTGTCTCCTAATGACACCCCTGGACTCTGTGTTGCACTCCAGTACACACACGCTGTCACATATTTCAAAAACATCTACATATTATGCATATGTAAATATTTCTACTTTGCATTCACACATGTAATACAGGTATCACTTTCCTAAGTCTACAAGACCTGCAGCTTTACTGGTGCACATGCACGTCTTCTGCATACTTAGAAATTACACCAACAAGACGTATGCGCCAAGGCTTTTCAGGAAGGAATCTGAATTGGGTAACAGCTGGAAGACAAGCCAGCTATTGCGATATATGCCCGTGAAGTACTGCTACATGTGCTGGAGCCATAGGCTGTGTTTCTCCCAGTGCCGGCAGCGGGAGCAGGCAGGATGCTCTGTGGTGGCACTCGGCAGTTCTCCTGTACACCCAGAGCTTTTAAGGAAGGTCTCCTGGGTGTCCCTCTGTGCACTGCTGGTACGATTTGCCTGTAATGTAATTTAACATATGTTTGGACTGCTTCTGGAGGTTTAGAAAATATTAATATATATAATTATATATAATATTAATATATATTTATAAAAACTCTGGGTTGCCTGATGTGCTGCAAACTTGTTAGGTGCCTATAATGTGTTTCCTCTGTCAAACTGAATACCCTTCCCATTCATTTCTGCCAGGTTTTCCATAGTCTCACAGGGACAAAGTCCTCATCTATCAATTCCAAATTACTAGAACAGTAAGGTTGAGAATATCACAGTGATTGAAAGCTCAGAAACTATAAATGGTCTATTTATAATATTTTGCTCTGTGGTCTCCTGCTGTGCTGAATCCAGTGTTCCTGCTCTTCAAGCCATAGGTCCTTTGTCCTGCACTGATGGAAACAGTTTCATACAATTTCAGTTGTCCCACCGGGACAGTTCACTGTGGTTGTTACATTAATCATTCTTTTCTCTGCACTTGCAGTGTCCCTCATTCTAGATCTGTGTTTGTAGTCACACTCCATCTGTAAATTTGTAAGTTCATAATTTTCTCCACCACTAAGTCAAACCCTTCCTTCCTCATCGTTTATGATATCCAGAGCAAAAATGAGGAATTGAAGATAGTGTTCAACCAGATAGGCCCTTATGAAGACTTTCTGTATATTAGTTAATTTATATTGTTTATAAAAAACTGGAGAAAACCTGATAAAGAAGTGAAATAATTATTAAATAATCTGGTAAAACTAGGAAATAATTTGTTGCTCTTGCTACAGGGAAGCCTGGTACATTTTTCTACCTTGTTCATTTTCCAGACTTATTTTTCCCCATCGCTGTGCTGGAGAGCACAGCCGCTCTCGGAATAAAGCTCTGCAGACACACTGAAATTACAGACTGCGTTCTGACTTCCCGTATGTTAAAGAAATACAGTATGATGCCAATTACTTCAGGGGGGGATGACTCTGGATTTATACCACCGTATCTGAGATCATAATTTGACTCCTTGTGAGTAATTGAGGTCATGTGTCTTCCTTTTTAACTTCTCCACTGTAATGCCTACGCCTCATGCTGGAGGGTGAGTAGCTTGAACCATCCCAGATGACTGAGTCATGAACATTTTTCCTAGATGAATACATGAGAGTTTATATGAGAGCAAGTAATTGCTCTTCATATGTGCCTGGGATATTATTTCATTAAGCAAACTACTCCCTGTTCATGCAGAAGCCCTAAAGATCAAGCAGCTGCTAAAGCCAAATTTTTTCCTTGGGGTTAGAGCACAAAGTCAAAACTCTTGGGTCCTTTTTCATTAACTTCCTCAATTTGCGACTTTGGACAAACTCCCTGGGATCTCCGTGCATCAGAACCCATCTATAAAGTGGAAGGAAAACTGACTTTACGAGTGAAAAGAGATGTGAAAGTTAAACATGCGGGGCCAAATTCTGTCCTCTTACTCATACTGAAACAGCCCCTGGCTCTGTGCTCCTTAACTGTTTGGCTCCATGACACCACACCAAGGAAAGCCCAACTCTATGTAAGTTTGGATGTTTACCCCTGGCTCTCCAGATGGGTAAAACACTCTGAAATTCTCTGATGAAAGCTGCCCTATAAATTCAAAGTGTTCTTGTGACTCAAGTTCAGTCTTTGTTTGGGTACAGATTCAACAGCTCACTTCCTTGGCTTATGAGACAGGTTATTATAACACTCTTTCCTACCTCCAAACACCTACTTAAACAGAAATCACTTCTTCTGCTCTCACATTAAGGGCACAGAAATCTATTTAAACTTTCCTTTCGACATGAAGGAAGTCATTAAAATCCACCGCAGTCCCTCTGCCCCTGAGGACTGCTGTCTTGTTACCCAAACCTCTACAAGTAAAGCCTATAGCATATCTTTAACTTTGCTTTTCTAAGGGAGGACCTCAGCTTTCGAGACTGAAGAGACTACTCTGAAGCCATGAGCAAGGACAAGGGGGAAAAGCAAAGTTCTCCTCCCCAGGAAGGAGCTGTAATATGCCCGAAGAAGGGAATTAAGACTTCGGATCGAGGCTTTAGCACCATGTTACATAAGTGACACCTCTTAGCCTAAAATTGCTGTCTGAGGGAAAGCAGGGCATTATCAACTATGTTTATATAATCAAATCTGAGAATATCTTCTATCCATTTCATGCATGTGTAAGTGGCTACACATACAACCTATAAGGCACTAGAAGTCTGTTTTGCTAAGTTTTCTCTCTAGGGTAGCTATTTTTCCTCCCTATATGTAATATTTAAGCTATAGTCATCCAGGTTAGCGATAGAAAACTGCTATTTTCAAACTCCCACAGCTGTAGAGGTGTCAGGTTGTATTAGTCCCAGGATGTGGGTCAAACAGAACATCACTAAGCCCAGTAGACACCTACCCAATGCCTCCAGTACACATGCCGGACACCTCTTACCTCGCCTTGCACAAGCCTGAGGGTCTGGAGCCCCCAAAACCAGATGTGTTCTGGAGATCTATTAATGGACACACTAAAGATCATATTTATGATACCACAAATATTTAAGTGTGGTCTTTGCAAGCGGGAGGAGAAACTGCTCTCTGCAAAAGCTTTTGGCCACAGGATTTCCCTGTCTTGCCAGCCTCCATGTGTCCCCCTGAAGCTGTGGGTTTGGTGGGAAGGTCTTAGATAATCATATGACATCTTCCATAACACTCATAAAAAGAGCTGGTGAGAATGCCTTATATATTATTATACATATTTGAGTTTCCACAAGACAAAGCAACACTTCCAGGAAAGGAAGGAGAAAGCATGCAGTCGGAGCTAAGACATCTGGGGAGTCATCTGCCAGGTGATGGAGTGGGGAAGGAAGGATCCTGCCAATGTGTCTCGGAAAGCTCTGGCCAGCTCCTTCCCTCTTTGCTTTCTTGTCAGGAAAATTCAGCTTCACCAGCCTAATATATAGTGTGATTGTGAAATGAGCTGATGAAAAGACGATTTAAATTTGATACTCAGTCTGCTGGTTTGGACTGACAGACAGCTTTCCTGCAATACGCTGCTTTACAGAATGGTCACCTTTTCCTCTAGCTTGAGTGAGAGCCAAACTGAGCCTCGGCGAAATTGAAATGATCCTTGCCCCTAAGTTTACATCTTCAGCTGAAAACAAGGGCTCAGGTTCCCTCCCTCAGGCTGAGTGGATTCTTACTCTGCAAGTAATCCTACTGAAACCAATGGGACTAGGGTGGAGTTGAAAGATGTACTGGCATGGTATAAAGGTCCCTGGCTTTGGTTCCAAATATCCATTCACCTTGTTTGTTTATTTCTGTATTAAAAAGATTTTAACCCTACAGGCATTACAATGTATTTGGACTGTGGTGCAATATTTCAGCTTTGTTGACTGCTTGGCTCACCCAGGGTACATAAAAAAAATCCAGTGTCTGAAAGGATGGAGCAGTTTTGGCCAAAATGGCATTTTGCTGCTTCTGATTGTTTTTTTTGGTTGGGTGGTTTGTTTTTTGCTTTTCTTCCTCCCTCCAGCCATACGCCCAGTCACACTGGCAAAGTGAGCTGTACTTCACTGGAGACCCTGTCTTAAAAAAGAAAGTAGCTTTTCCACTAGCAGAGGAAAAAGATGGATCCCATATGCATGGTCTTGCTGCTGCTTTTTCTGAGCAAAGTCAGTTGATTAAGTGAAGTACCTGCTCTGTACACTCTCTGCTGTTACTTGTATGTACTTCTTTCATAGAATCATGGAACCACAGAATTCTTTGGGTGGGAAGGGACCTTTAAAGGTCATCTAGTCCTCTGCACTGAGCTGGGACGGGACCTTTAAAGGTCATCTAGTCCTCTGCACTGAGCTGGGACATCTTCAACTAGAGCAGGTTGCTCACAGTCCAGCCTAACCTGGAATGTTTCCAGGGATGGGGCATCTACCACCTCTCTAGGCAACCTGGGCCAGTGTTTCACCACCCTCATGGTAAAAAATTTCTTCCCCTGTATCTCGTCTAAATCACCCTCTCTGTTTAAAACCATCACCCCTTGTCCTGTCACAACAGGTCCTAAAAGGTATGTCTCCCATGCCATTAATACAGCTCTGCATGTAATGTCATTTCCCCATGGTATTCACATGGCTCTGCATGTAAGGACATAGGAGGCAAAAAGGAGCTGTGCAGAAGACCTCCTTGGGTTATCCTTTAGCTCTCACTGAAACGGGTTGGAAATTTCAGAGAGGAAACTTTTATGCTGGCAAAATGCCAGACTGATTAAATCAAAATGAACCTCCCAGCAGAAATCAGATGTGTTTCTCAGGTTTCTGATGAGCTCAGTGGGCTGGTAGGCTGCTGCAGAGCCTGGTGATGGGAAGAGCCCCATCTCAGTCCCGTTAGATCCACAGCTCCACTAGATAACTGGGCCTTAGTCACTGCTATCTTTATCTGGCTATGTCGCTGCAAGGAATTCATCAAGCTGACGTAATCCACACAGCACCAAGTTCCTGGGTTGGGTTATGAGGCTCTAAGACCATGCTCTGCTCCTCCAGAGCCTGCAATCAAGCTCAGAAACTTGGGAGCTCAGAAGTCCTCTGCTTTTGAAAACAGCTGGACCACGCTGAATAACACCCCATCCCAAACTGGTTCACAAAGGGAGGATACCGACTCCAAAATTTACATTCGAAACACTTTAAGGTGGCAAGAAGGAGCTCAAAGGAAGTGATTTCTGGTTCCCTGTAACAGCTTAATTCCACCTTGTGTGTAAAATCAACTCTCCATCCCTCTAGCTGTCTGGTCCTGTTCTCCTCCCACATTGTCACCCAGTCTTTAAATGGCTTGGGCACCCCTGTCTGCCTAAAGGGGATAAGAGTCCAATTATTAATCTCTAGAAGTCTCTACTGAGCATATATGATTTCTCTTTCAATTTTCTTTCTTAAAAATAGATTAATAGTTTTATTCCCTTGTTTTTCAGCTTGAGGCACAAAATCTAACACAAATTTTCAGCTTGAATGATGAGAGTTTAGTGAAGCTATACCGAATGGGCAAGAGGACCTTCTTCTGGGAAGTGCTGAGCAATGAGGTGGGACTCAGGTGGTACAGGGTGGAGTGGCAGAGTGTTCAGCAGAGCACTCCACCGGTCAGGCTGGTGAGTGGTGTCAGACCCCCCCAGAGTGTGTAAACGTATATGATCTGCCCTGAGGTCTCAGGGAAGCAAGGCTGAGTCTTAGTTTCATGATGGTTTCTATGTGATTATTCTAGAATCTCCTTTACTTTCCTTTCCTTGCCATAAAATCCCAGCCTCTCATACAAATCTTGATGTCATCTTCTCTCTTCCCTCCCCAGTGTCCTGTTTCATCCGATCCTATCAGATTGCCTCCCCTCTTGTCTGTGGGGTGGCAGTAAAGCAGAACAAAGATCACAGAAAAGAATCTTTTTGTTCTCTCATCTCTGCTACCTCCTTCACTGCAAGGCTTCAGAAGCAGACCCACCACTCACCTGATGTTTATGCAAGCGTCCAGCACAGGGGGATGGATCTACAGAGAACTCATCTCTAGTGACCTGGCAGGCGCTTTGTCTCTACTGCTTTTTAAAATTTATAATACATGGGATCAGTCTTTTATCTCCCCCAAAATAAGCAGATCTGTACTGTTTCCATAGGAGAGGCAGGGAAAGAGGGTGGTGATGAGCTTGCACTTGGCACCAGCCCAAAGAAAGCATGGAGACAGGGTCCTAGCACCCACACGTGCTTCCTGGGGTCCCAGCACCCATGCCTGCCTGCCTCCTGGCATCCCCCAGCTCATGAGACCAGGTTGCATGGAGGTGGTCCTGCTCCACGGTGGCCTTGACGCGGTGTCATCACTCTAAAAGCTACCACTTCTTCCTCTGGATCCCAAGGTCTCTTCCCTGATGAGAAGTTATCTGGCAAGAAAACAGTCTGTGTGTGCTCCTTCATAGTTACAGACGAGGTGACAGGAGTGCCACGCTGACTTAGGAAAACGAGCTGACAAGATCTCATAAACAATAAGTATAATATTTCATTTTATCCAAAATTGGAGGGTGTTTGTTTTGCTCTCATTAAAATCTGCTGGTCCTCTGAAATGGATCAGTAGTGACATCCAGTGGCCACAAACTGAGACAGCGATAGCAACTTTGGGTTGTAACAGCTTCAACTGGATTCACCACTATTTACATATATCCTGAAAGTGAGCTGTATGCAAAAAAATGTATATAGGTTTTATAAGTACCACTGTCCAGGGAGTGAAGAAAAACACCATATCCACCCACATCATCTTTTCGAGGGCTAGTGCAACAACTTCTTGCCCTTGAAGCTACTACTCTGCTCTGACCCGCACAATGAAGTATGTTCCCTTGCATCGGGGGTGGAAGAAGTTTAATTCGCTCAGCAAGGTGTTTTGAAGTGCATTAAAGGTAAAGGTCTTACAGATGAACTGGGGCTGCCTACGCAGGCTGGCAGCTTGTTTTATAATTTTTTTCATTTTTGTGGCTTTCAGATGGTTTCTATATATCTGCTTGGCTTCTTACATGTCTTCTGGCAATGCTGTCTGAAGAAAGGGGCTATCTGCACTGCCCAGAGTCATACGGATATTGTGGTTTCTATAGAATGGTTCAGGGAACTGCCAATAATGCTTTTTTTTTTTTAAGGTAAATGTGTATGAAATACAGTTTCCTAGTGTAGACACCGATTAAAACTTTCATAGCAGTATTTCCAGAGATTTAGAAATGGCCACTAGATCTAGGTAGTCCAAGTCCAACTTGGCAACGCTACATGATGAGTTATTTTTTCTACATTATGTCTTTTTTCTTTTCTTATCATGGTGTTCCAACCCACAATGTGCTAAATACAGCAACACGCATACTTCAAGCATCCAAACAGCTCCCTGACCTTGAGCAAGCAGACACAGGAGCACTGTCTTGGACTGTGGCCACCCTGCTTCACTTCTTCTGATCCAGGGTTGCAGAGTGACTTAGTTCCTGATGGGGAATACGCACCAGGCCACCGATGAGTAAATCAGCTGGTCTGTAAGATTTGGGGAACTTGGAGAAGACCTTGTGTCTCTTTCTCGGTGTGTTAGAAAAATACCGGCCAGCCCAGCGCGCAGTCAAGGAAACAGCCCAGCGTGAGCCAGGCGTGGAGTATTTTTTACTGCCTAAATGTGCACTGGGAAATGCTCAGCTCTCCCACAGGGACAATAGGCTTTTCTTTCGTAAAGTGCTGACGCTGTGGCTCCATAAAGTAAATCTTCAGTAAAGTACTATTTCTCACTTCATCTCACTTGCGATTTACGAAGTTAAATTTACACCCTCTCCGACAGTCTCGTGCCTCTCGCTCTATTCTAATCTGAAGCAACTGCTGTGGTTCAGTTCAGGGTCGGGAGGGATAATCAAGTTACTGTTGGTTGGAGAGTTACTGTGTGTTCATTGAGGCTGGGGGTTCAACCACATGCATACTTCTAGACCCTCACAAACACATGGCAAAAATGCATTATCTTAAATCTTTTTTTTGCTGACATTTAAATGAACACATTTTTCCTCAAATATGTGTCAGGCCAAGAGCATCTGGCTCCACTGATGGTCAGTAAGTAACTCATTACCCTGCAGGAGCTCACTCATTTTTGAGCCCTGGGCTTTGGTAATGCCTTGGTTTATGGCATTGGTGTACTTGATTTGCACCTGAGCCAGAGTATTATACTTAGGTGCTTGAGCAACAAATTTTGCACATATTTAACTCACAGGTAGGGGAAGCGTTGGAGTAAACACCCGGCTCATTACTCGTTTACATTTAGAATATGGATGCTTCAAGGAATGAAGCAAAGTGTCAAAATGTCCAGAGTCTAATATCATTTGTATTGATACTAAAAAGCAGAGGCACATAAGCCAGCCTTCCAGATCCTGCTGATGCTTTACCAGAGATAGCAGCCTAATGAAACATTCTACTTGTCTGTTTAGAATGTCTGCTTAAGGACGTTACGATGGCTGACATCTCTGGTATGTCTCTTCTTGTTTTGTGACTGTCAGGATGGCTGTAATTTCCCTCCTTCTTCCATTTATTGATTTCTTATTTACTTACTTGATAATGCTTAGTCCTCTTTTGGGATTAAAAGACGCTAAGGCTACAAATAGGACACAGATGGCAGCAAGCTCCTATTTAACAGGAAAGCACCAAAGACATATAGCTATTTATACTCAGCTAGTACTTAGAGTCATGTGGTAGACCATTGATATTAATTTCTAACAGAGATGGGTATCTTCAGAAAATCCAATCCTGCTCCCTTCAGAAAGTTTTAGAATGACTTCTCAGAAGATATCCAAGGACCTTACTAATATTGCAGCAGTAAAATTGCCACCTGTCTCCTAATGTGCTGAACAGACCAAGATGAGCATTATCAGAAGTCTGGTTCCTGGTAAGGAAACAGAAGGGGAAGGTAAGCAGTGCCTGTCTTCACAGTAGCTCTGAGCCACTACCTGGGTACCCCTCTGTCATGGGATGTGAAACATCCTGTGAGCCAGGAGAGAGCGAAGAGATTACCACTACCAGATGTCAGGATAACACCTGAGAAAAATATCAGGCTGCAAGGGAGGAGTTAAAAATGGAAAGCTTTATGTCATTGGTGCCAGGCTGGGTGGCAGAGCAGATTGGTTAAAAGGAAGGAAGAAGGGTCTCTAGCTGAGTCTTTATGAGGCAGTGTAAGTTTAGCAGGGGTTAACAGAAAGTAATAGGATTAAACCTGGCTGAATTCAGAGCAAATAGTGAGATTTGAAATTTGGAGGTTTGGCACTAAGAAATGAAACCTTACAAGGGGTGGTTGGAGTATTTATTATTATTATTATTAATATTTCAAATTCCTGATAGGGATATGGTCCTTAGGTGGCCCACCTACAGAAGAAGTAATATGGATGGAGGGTGGCTGCTGGCTGAAAAGAAAAAAGGCTGTGGACTAGTCATATTGCGCTGCACTATCTTGGAGTGCAGCCTATTTCTGCTTGGGTGCCTTGGTTTTCCTCCAAGACTTGAGATCACTAGCACCATGGTGAAGGATTCATGACAGCTAACTGCTGCTGGAGATACAGGGCATATAGATTTCGTCCTTACTCTGTGTGGCAGATGGAAACGTTCTGTTTGTATAGTCAGCAACTGTTAGCTGTGTCTCCATTTTTAATTTTTTTTTTTTTAATTCCTATAGCAAGAAATAAAGGTTGAATCCCTTGACCTTCCTGGAAAGCAAATTTTGTTGGCAAAAAATAGTTTTATTTCTTTCCTGACAGCTTCCCCCTCTCCCTGCACAACCCCTCCTCCCCCCCCCCCCAAAAAAAAAGTAACTTAATGTTATAGCATTGCCGAAATCCATTGACACAGCTAGCTTGTGTTGAGCATGGTTGAAACAATAGAACTCTATTGGTATCTCGTCTCATTCAAGCACTTGGAAGGCAAGTACCAGACCAAAGTAGAGGTGACTGTTAGCAATACAATCATGGCAGGAAGGCTGGAGTTCACCCTTTGCTCATGCTCCTAACCCTAACTATCAAAAAAAAGAAAAGAGTGTCTGTAGAAGGTGAAACAATACTTCATTTGTTGCTTTTTTTTTCTCTACAGGCTTTCTTCATCCCTTTGCCGGAAAGCTCTGTCCCTTCTCACACTGGAAATACAAACAACGTATAAGGATATACCTTGAGGAGCAAATACTGTATTGACCCTAAGTCTGTTCTGCTACCCATGTAAAGGGACAACCTAGCTCCCAGTGAAGACACACGAGAAATACAGAGGGACTGATAAGGTACAAAACTTTATTAACTTATGCTAAAAAAGCCCTGTGCATCAGTCCAGAAAAGTCTCAGCTATTGAGACAACCAGAAAATAGGTTACTTGCTTGGTGGTGGTGGGACCACAACAAGTGGATCCCCCAAGGGGAGTGGATTCAATGACTGGATTCAATGCTGGTTTTAAGTAGACCTCTCCCAGGCTCTCCTGAATGCTGACAACCATAACATTTGCTGGCTGTCTTTTATCTTCTCTCAGCTGTCTTCTTTGGACCTCTTTCATAGAGGTCATTGTATCTTTACTTATCTGCAGGTGAGGAAACTCAACTGCGTGGTGCAAAATGTATTCGTGCTCTTCAAAAATTGTTAAGAAATGAGGGTTGTGCTCCCTGGTGAAGGTAGCAGTTACATCATTAGCCACAGATGAGAAAAAGTCATCCGATGCGGCATGTTATAATGCACAGGGTCATGTCACCTTGTGCTGAACCTAGCTCAATAAGCGCTCAGTCTGGGGGCACAAAAGGAAGAAGCTGAAGTCTTCTTCATTGCTTGAGTTTGCCTACACTACTACAAAGCTTTCCTGTTAACATCAATAAGCAGTACTGAAACCAGCCATTTAGACAAGATATAATGGCATATTATTGCTTGCGAAGGAATTGCACTTCGGTTTTCCAGTATTCCTCTGTTGCTGGATTTAGTATCACATTACAGGAAGCCTGACCGGACAAACCTTGGCAAGATCTAATGATCTCGTGCTCTTTGCTGTTCTGTTTTTACATGCTGTCGTGCAGATGCTGATCTGTTTTGGAAAAAGTATGGGCTGACTTTGCATCTTCTGCTATTCAAAAAGAACCAAGTTTTAGAGCCCCATGTCCCAGAAGATCTGTGAGGATGAAGCTTTAGATTGTATTTTGTCTCTTCAAGCCAAGACTATCTCCAGAAGAAGCTGTACAAAGTAATAATGGATTTTTATTGTGCTGGTTAGTCAGAAAGGCTTTCAATGCCCCAGGAAACCTCAGGGATGCAGTGATGAGTCTCTATGTGGTTAACTCCTGAAGCACTTAAGTAATGTCCTGAAAGAATATACTCCACACTTAGTTTAAGAAAGCAACCAACCAAACAAAAAAAAGACCCCAACAAAAAACTCTTAAAACAGAAAATCACAAACCCCAGTAACGGTAATATGAGAAGACAGAGGTTTCCCTCCTTTCTTACCCCCACAAAAAAGTATTTTCTTGGATTATGACCACCCTCTATGTGTTTTTTTATCCCCAGAGCTGTGTAAGTCTTACAGTACCTGTTTATCAATTGCCTGTCTGGATCTATGTGTCCAGCAAAATTTTGCAAATTACTTCTTGGCATCTTTATTGCATTTACAAATACCAGGCTATGATTTTCAAGTTCACCTGTTACTTCATCATAGTGCACAAGAACATTGCACTGCCTGCCAGACCAATGCAGGACTTCACTTCCCTATATGAGCTAATCAGCAAACAGGCACCAGCTAAAGCAGAGCGAACCAAGGCAGTCGCAGAAAAGTCATTGGAAGTTCTGTTTGCAGACAAAAATAAGAAAAAATGCATAAAATTTATCGAGCATGAAACCTTCAGATGCTAAGGATCAGATATTGGAAATTCTCACAATCTATCACAAATTCTGGACTAGAGAAGCACTAAATACATCTGTGGTATTGTTGAAACTGTTAACACTTGGGTCCCATGTGCAAGCAACAGGCTATGGAAAGGAGGTGTGTTTGCATGAAGATAAGCATTCCTCAGAAAAGCTGTGAATCCAAACTCTTAACAGCTACCAAGAATCATTTTTATACTGTTTACCAAAACCCAGTGCTTCTAAATGTTTCTCTAGGAGAAAAGGGTACTTTGTCTCGTCAGTAAACGGGCTAATGAGGAAGTGTGAATGATGAGTCAAGAAGCCGCAGGGAAAGCAAATGTAGTGTGAGCAACCGCAGCACCCTCACTTGGCCCTGCGGTTCTTCGACAGAGCGTAACACAGCTCCCTGCAGCCATGGTCTCCAACAAGAGCTATGTTCAGCTCGCTAGTGTGTGCGAAGGTTAAGGATACATATTCCAGCTGCCCCAGATGTGCCTACCTCACCAAGTTATCTATACAGCTTGTAATTTTAGTAAGTACCTTTATCTTGAGCTTACAGGTGTGATTTTAAGGTTGAAGAGCTAAGCCTCATCCTTCTCATACGATTCAGGTGACATCATACTTTTTGAAGATTTGAAGCAACTTGGCTGAGGTCTGTGGTGAGAGCTCCGTGTCTGGTATCCAAATTGTTACTATACCCTCCTTGAACGTTGAGATGGAGCAGATTCAAAGCAAAACCACCCTGGAAGCTGGGCAAGTTGAGCCCAGACACAGAATAACACTGGAGCAAAATGTTGAGCCAGAATGATGAGAAGGGAGGGAAGACAGGGCTGTCCTGTTCAGTTCTGACCAAAACCTACTTCTGTAGGTAGCACTTGTGTCAAAAAACCAAAACATCAAAAACAAAACACAAAATGCAAGCCAGCCACAGACCAGTATATTACTTGCTAACACTACTGAAAGTGGGGGAAGTATAAGGCAAAAGTTGATGGTGTGTGGTAAAGCAGCAATAACTTGTTTTTAAATCTTCATTGCATCTGTGACCACCTCCTTCACCTAAATTTGAACCTGTGCTTGCTCTTAATGGCACCTATCTTGTGTCAAGTGAACAGTCTCCCCCAGTAAATGCATCTTTCCAATAAAAGATGCTAAATAAAAATTTACTGTGAGAAGAGTCACACTGACGAGCATAACTGTAGGAAGCAAAGAAGAACTTGGCCTTGATGAAAAGCAATATTTTCACTGTTCTGAGAGGGTTTCACAAATAACTCGGCATATACTTTGAAAATGTCCTTGATGGTGCCCTTTTAACTAACGAGAAAGCAGGCAAGCTCATGTTACAGCATCAGATACGCTGGGCAACTGGTGCGGAGGAAGTATCAATGCCCACAAATCTCCTGTGTAAAATCAAACACAGACAATTACCTTGGTTATGAACCACGGTGGTGTAACAGGCTTCAGCTAGCAGCCTGACCAGCTGCTCTTTGGCATGGACCCTGAACAGACCTTGCAGTTGGTCCTAATCTTCAGATACTTTCCTCCTCACACTTGGCTAGTAGCTGCACCAATTACATTTAGCATTCATACAGCTGCCCTTTTCCTAAAGATATAGGCGGCTCGGATAAATTGCCATCAACAGGCTCTCTCCCAGGCTTTCCCAGTAAAACAGTGGAGGGTATGAGTGAAAGGAAGATACGGTCCTGAAGGAGAGCTTCTTAGACGATCACCATCCACAACAGAGCTCTAATCAGCCGAAGAAATCTGTGCTCCCTTCCTAACAGAAGGGAAAGAGAGGACCCCCCAAATACACCAGCTCCCCTTACCCCAGCCAATTCTGTTGCACAAATGCATCTCTTTGTGCACCTCTGTTAAAGACCTCAGGCCTCCTCTGAGGACATCTAACACGGCACAGAGCTCACTTTTTTTACCTCTCCATGGACACAAGGCCTGTTGTCAAAATCACACTCATTTTTTCCTGCCATCCTTTTTACCATGTAAGTTATACATGTTCACCTACAATTCTCTTACCCTGCCTTTGACATCCTTTGTGCCTAAGATGCTCCAGAGATCGAGCAGAGATGTGTGTATATTACTAGAGCAGGTAAGGGATGAGTACACTCTCATGCTCCCTGGCTCATGCTCCCTCCAAAGTAGATCACTTCTGCATGGTACAGGCAGTATGGCCAGACTATGTTTTAATCATTCAAGCTGAAGAAACAAAGATTAGCATCTGAAAAGTCTATTAACACACTTAGGAGGGTTGGTATTTTTACCCAGTATGTGTATTTATATATTATTAATGAAATCCAAGATTTGCAGTATATGCTTCCATTCTTCCTATACCACTCCTGTGTATAGCGGCGTATAAATTATTCCTATTGGCCCTTGCTGGCTGTCTCTTAAGAAGCTGGCAGTGAAAAGGAAGAGTTTTCTGTTCCTTCCAGAAAGCCCCACTACCATGGTGGGACTGATCTTAGCCCAATTTCTACCTGTTTTACCACCTGAAATCTGCATTACCCTGTGAACTGCTTTGCCTTCTGTAAGGGTGAGAAACCAGGGGAAAGCAATAGGATTTCCCTGTGATAACAAAGGAAAAAGCTGTGTCCAAGGAGGTCTGGGATCCCCCACCATCTTTAACTTGGTTCTTCTGCTGGAATCAGCAGGGAATGAAGCTCTGGGGAAACAGGTCTGAAGGAATTGTGTGCAAGAAAAACTCCACTTCATTTCTCAGAAAAATATTATCACTCTTCCTGCTCCTCCTCCAGAAGCAGCCATTTCTGATCCCTGAGATAAACCCAACTGTTTTCTGTTGTTCTTCCTCTTACCCAAGCTCTGCTCCCACAGGGGCTCCTTTACTGCAGTGCCTGCAGCAGTGTTCACATGTGCTCAGGGAGCTGCCTTCCAGCTTCCTCATCCTCCTCCCCACTTTACCTGCTAAGTCTACCTCCCCCAGCCCCACTCCTGAGCATGATGTGCCTCCCCAGCCTCTTGTTTTCTATCCTTTCTTTATTGCTTGTGTGCTACCAGTTTGGACAATCTTCAGCCACAACCTGCTCAGGTTTGATCCTATCTACTCCTCCTCCTCCTCCCAAGAGGAGCGGGAGCTCTTACAGGTTCATTTTCCAGACCAGCTGCATATTGATAAATAATTATGCAATATTTAGTGGATATTTACTGGCCACAAAGGAAAGCAAGCCTGCAGTGATCTGTGGAAAAACAAGGCACGGATCACCTCTTCAAGCCTCGCCAAAGGAGTTTTGTTGGGTGACTAGCTCACAGCAGCACCTGCAGTGGAAACAGTTAATAGTTGTGTTTAAAAAAACATGAAGGTGAGACTGAGGTAGAACGTTTAAAAATAACTGTTCTTAATGTTGCTACAGAGACCTCTATTATAGCCATTGTATGTGATGTGCATTGACTATATTCCACGTAGGTAACATTTATCTCTCAGACTGGTAGAAGCTGACAATACTCCCACTTGTACGAGATGGTAAGTAGGAGCATACTGGAACTAATCAGCACTAGAGAGGAGGTTTACTCAGTTTTTCCACTATTAAAAATTGGTAAATGTGCTGTTGTAGTGCTCCATTAACTGTTTTTTGCCCTTGCAGATATTCCTTGTTTAATACATTCTGCCTTTTCTAAAGCAAAAGTGCTTAGGATCATTGTAATTGCGGTGATAAAGGCAGCAATCCTATTATAAAAATAAGGGTTATAATTCTTATGGCTGGCAGCGCATGGATCTGGAGCTCTTTTGGTTAAATCTGAGTGGTTTCAATACATGGCATTCAAACAAAAACTGTATTGACTGCATTAAAGATTTTATTTGTCTTTAAGACTAGTTGATTAGGTCGCAACAGTGAAGGCAGAAAATGTATTGCTGGTGCTCATGTAGTTACATGGGCTGCTTTTTTAAATGGTTTTGAGAAAACACTGCTGATTAAAAGCGGTTAAGTCAAAATCTTCACAAAAACCCTCCAAGTTTTCATTACCATAATCTAAGCTTTACCTGTGCCAATAAAAATAACAGTATTTGGAAATGCAGCCCTCACAGAACTTCAGTTTCACTTTTTATATGACAGTTTTCATCTTCCTGGCTTTTTTTTTTTTATAATATTGACTCAGATTAAATAACCTCGTACGGATGACAAATTTTAGCAGAAATTATTCAGGAAGCCAAGCTTCTTTAGGGCTTATTTCAGAGAAGTTTTAAATTTCATATTGAAAATATTTACTTCAGTTTTTCCATTTGTTAGACTGAGAGCTCAATAAGTAAATTCAAACAGAAGTGTATAGGCTGCGTTTCAGGCAGCTGTGGTTTTAGAGACATGCTTCTGAAATTATTGGAATAGCTGAAAAGTTGTAGGCTGGTAGTGGGAGGAATTTCTAATGTGCTGTGATACTGAGGACAACAGACAAGTTACTCATTTCTTTTAGCCCACAGACTAGAATTTCACCTTGTCAGTCTATCCAGTACCCTCAGCATCACTGGGTGCCTGGGAAAAAAAGAACAGAAATTGAGCAGAACCAAAACTGTATGAATATACATGAGTTTTGCCTTCTGGCTTAATGCACCTACAAGAACACAGTCCGCCCAGTCTTTCAGTTAAGAAGGATTTGAATTTTTTTCTCTGTCAGTAGTTTGGAAGTCAACATGAAGAACACTAATTTCCTTCTGCCAAAGGTTTTTACCTATTTTTACTGATAATCCAAACATTAGAACAATGTCCTCCCTCTAATTTTTTCCTATTTATTTTTGATACTTTCCTTGTCTAGGCAGGTCATTTAGCCCTTTGCCCTGCAGTGTCCTATGCATAACAAAGGTAGAAAGTGTGAAAAGTTACGGCACAGCTTCAGAGTCTAAGGCTAAGGCCAGATCTCTCTGTTACCACAGAGAAAATACTTGCCAAATGTTTGTGAAACTATGAGTTGCTGTTGTCCTTTCACATGTCACTTTCTGAGTGTGAAACCCGAGGTCGTGTTTCTGGGTGAATTTAAATTTGGCTGATGTTTGCCTTGCTCTGAACAGATTCCGAACAAAAGCAGCGCAGACAGCGTAGTATGAAACCAGACTATTAAATAAACTCTAACGGAAGAAAGACAGGAATTGTAAGGTTATGCTTTCTCAGCTGAAACGTGTTATTAATGGTATTTACAGATATTTCAGTAATATAGCTTGTCTTACTTGAACAGAGTAACTTACGTCATTACAAGCATGTAGCCCAGATTGATGGGGATGTGTATTACGTACGCACATGTATTACAATATGCAGCCCAGACATATGTGTGCAATGATTATTATTTGCCATTAAATATAGTCTTTGGGATATCTCCTGAAGATAAGCTACTTGAATTTGTGCTAAAATATGTTGTGAAGGGAAGAAAACAATCTGAGTAAAGATAAGCCACGGGAGTCTGTATGCATCTTAACCTCTGAATACAGAAGCATCAATACAGGCATGGGAAGGCTGTTGTGAAAACCTGTTAGTAGGAAGGTACAGAAAGGAGAATATGTAAATAAGTGTTTCTGTTTACCTTTCCTGAGCTTTCTGCCAATACAAAAGATCAAGCAACAAAAAGCCAATCTACTTTTCCATGCTCAGCTGAGTTCAGACAAGGAATGGAGCTGAAATGGCCATCTTCCAGCTTTGCTGTGGGAACTGAGGAAACAGTTTCTTTACTTAGTGCTTGTCAGACTCACCTCTAAAACAGATATTTTTTCCCCCAGATTTATTTACATCAAAACGCCCGGTCTAGCTTCCACAGCCTGGAACAGGTTATTTTCATTTTAGTTTAAACTGTTAGGTTTGCAGGAGAGGGGGCTGACCAAACAGGATGGAAAATGAAAGGATCTCTTCAGGCATTTGGGAAAGGTTCAGCTCTGCAAATATGTTTACATACGCTTCGATGGACAGCTTTTATGCACAGCCCTGTGTGGGTGCCTATAAGCACTGAGAAGCCCAAGGACTCCGAGAGCAGCAGTTTACAGGCATGCCTGCCCACTGCTCCTACACAGACCACTCCCTCTACATAGAGTAAGCAGATTTTTCCTATTAATGGCCTGATACCATGTATGAAACCCAGAGGCAATCAGAGAGGCAAAGGTGAGTAATGGACAAATCCCAGAATCTTCCTTTTCAAAGAAACTTCACAGACCTGGGCTAAAATTTCTGAGATACTCCCTCCAGCTTGGAGAATAGGGGCAGCTTCCCTCAAATCCCTTACTGTCCCCTTACTCAGTTTTTCTTTCCAGCTGAGCCAGTGTCAGGACACACGGGAGCTGTGAGCAGCTACAGAAACCCCAGACCTGCCGCGGCACGTCCCTGATCCCAGGACTATAGCTGCTGAAATTGGATTACCGAGTATTTCACAAGTAAGCACTCTCCTGAGAACGGGACACGGATCTCAGGCTCAGATTGTTGAAGCGCCAGGCGGTTCTTTCCTGCTCTCCTTGTGCAGCCCTTTTGCCCAACCCCACCTCCCCCCGCCCCGGCCATGAAGGCTAATAAAGAGTCTCAGCTCTGCAGCAAAACGGCTGCAGCACGGACACGTGTTCAGCTCTGACCTTACCACAGAGGTGGTAACCTCCTGCAGAAGGGAGGAAGTTTCTCACCGTGGCCTGATTTGGCCAAGCTTATCCGGAGGCTAACGAGACAGTGCAGATGCTCTGCGACCGGCTGCTGCCAGGACCCAAGGCAGAAACCCAGGCCAGCAACCAGCTACCTGCAGACTGATGCAGGGAATTACACTTTTAATGAAGGGCAAGGGAGGCACAAAGCCTCACAGGGACCCTCATCTCAAAAATTACATTCATCCCTGAAGTGTGTATTAACTCTTCAGCCACTGAATCCTTACACAAACTCAAAATTGCTTTTTTTAATGCAGTTTCTTGAAGCCTCTCCATCAGCCAGAGGCTGCTTCGGACTAACCCAGAAGTGAGTCGACTATTAAGAAAAAGATAACGTGAGGTTGTGGAACATATAAAACATATTGATTATAGTGTAATTATACTTGAAATGTATTATGGGAAGTAGCTAAAACAACCTTCACTCTGAAAAAGATTTTAGGAGCGTGCAAGAGCGCCTCGGGGAGGCTGCCTGCACTTCTTATGAGGGGTGGCGAATCTGCATCAGAGTACGTAAGGAAAAGGTACTTGAGTAAACACTAAATGACAAGTGTGACAATAACTTTCCCAAACATCTCACTTTCTAAAGCTTCAGCAAACTCACATTTACATGAATATCAGAAGTCAGAGAAGCAAATGCAGGAAAAAGCAAAATACATGTGACAAGCCTCACTTGCATCTGTGAATTAAAGAACAGTTTCTGGACTTAAGATGTAAGAGCAGGCAGGGAATAAAGGAAATCTTCACTTTGCCTTGGATACTGGTAATATAAAAAGCCTGAATTTGTTCTATCTACAATTTAAATGTGTTTTTATTCCTTTAAATCTTGGAAGAGTTTTCTGAGAGCTACAGTTCCTAAGAGGAGGATCTTGTTTCATGACATAATAAAAGCCAGGGTCTGGGCGAGATAGTCACAGAACCCCTAATTAAAAGCCAGGACACTTTAAGCTTGAACATGAGCCTCCTGAAGTAAGTATCCAAAGCACCTTCACATCCAAAACATTAAGCTCTTGATTAAACAAGCTGAACATACTTTTGATAGTAATTAAAGATGAGCGTCAGTTGAAATACTGGATTTGTATTTGGGCCAAACTAAACCTTGGATGCAAACCCTCACTCTTTTTAACATGTTCTGATTCAAACTGTTTGAGCTCTAAGCCACTATTACCAACCAACCAAATGCTTTACTTGTTGCATATAAGACTGAAAAGCTGTTCATATCAATGAGAGTGTCCCTATCGTGAGACAGATCATATTGGACTGGTAAACTAGGAACACAAAGTTAAAATCCTCTTTCTTTTTAGAAGCGAATGTCAATTTGGGTATCTTTGGGATGCCAGCAGAGGTGTTGTTTTCTCCTGCCACATGCAGTAGTCATGATTCCAAAGTAAACTTTGTAGTTTCTCAGTAGCTTTGAAAATTGAGCTATAGGCATCTCAGGTAGGATCCAACCAAACCCAAACATTTAATGTGCATTCCAGTCTTGAAAACATGGGTCTAGCATCTTTTTTGGAGTTCATAAGATGAGTCATTTCTAGGATAGGAATAAAACCTAAAATTCTCAAAGGCCATCCTTAAAAATAACTAAAAGTTGGGGGGTCAGATTTTTCAGTAGGATAAATGGATGCATTCAGGTCAATGCATCAGACACTTCATTCCAGCTGACGAACCGCTAGTGGTTCCCTATAGCACTAATACAGCCTCAATATGACCGAGTCACCCAAACTGTACTTCCCCTCAAATTCTGAGTGGAGGAACTTGGCTTATAACACTGAAACGTACTTGAGGGATTTGGAAAAGAATACTGAGCCACCAGAGATGGACCGTTGTCTGTGCAAGGAATGGGCTCGCAGGGGTCACGACAGATGAGTTCCTCTAGGTGAGTTGAACAGAGGTCTTTTCCCAAGAAAGGCTGGACCAGATGATCCTTGAGGTCCCTCCCAGCCTGGTATTCTATGATTCAGGGACCTGCTGAAGGTGGGGTGAGCCCTTTCCGCCAGCACTGGGAGCTGACTCATACTGCAACCTGCCCCTTTGAAGGCAGAAATAAAAAGAAAAAAGGAATTCAGACGGCATCAGAGGAGATCTCACATGATCTAAAGCCTTGGTGTTTTTTAAGAGGTTCTCTCCAATGAAATAGAGGATCACCTGATAAGATGACATTGTGCTTGGCAGAGTTCAGAACCAGAACTGCAAGCAGTCCTGATCACTGCATTTTTGGTTTTTTCGGGTTTTTTTAACATATCTTCAGAATTGGACCAGACCAGCTGCTCTCGGTGCAGTTTACCCTGTCTGAAATTGTAAATGCCTGAGGACAGTCAAAAGAAAGGGGCACCCCCCAGCAGCCTGTCACCAGAGTAACTTCCAGCAGTCTCTGTATTTAATAGCTTTCAGTGGGTTTTTTTTTCCTCATGAATTTACCTAATCACTGTCTAAATCCTGTTTCATGCAGCACCATGAGAATAATAATCTAATTTTGATCTCTATGAGTTGTAATACAAAAACAATAGGAGGTCCAGGAAAGAATGAAATCATTTTGCCCACAGATATTACAAAAGCAGGTAGTGACTCCAGTCCAGTGATGAAGAAAATGACTAAAACCACTCACGACAAAACAACCCCGCACTTCCTGCTTTGAAAAATGATATATTTAGATGACTTTGCAGTTTCGGAAAAAAAAAACCCAAACCAACCAAAAAACAAACCCCAAACCACTCGTAATCGCTTTTCTGAGTTTGTGGTATGGATTTTTCTTTCCTCGGTGCCATGACATGAACTTAGAAGTGTGCCCCTTCGACTGGTCCTACTGTCCGGGGTGAACTAAAAATGCTCCTAAAACCAAAGATCCTTAGATCAGTCATGAATGATGGAAATCAAGGCGAATGTGTGGCTAAGGTGGCCAATGGCATCCTGGCTTGTGTCAGCAATAGTGCGGCCAGCAGGTGGAGGAAAGTGATTGTTCCCCTGTACTCGGCACTGGTGGGGCCACACCTTGAATACTGTGTCCAGTTTTGGGCCCCTTGCTACAAGGAGGAAATCAAGGTGCTGGAGTGTGTCCAGAGTAGGACAACGGAGCTGGTGAAGGGTCTAGAGAACAAGTTCTATGAGGAGCAGCTGAGGGAACTGAGGGTGTTCAGCCTGGAGAAAAGGAGGCTCAGGGGAAACCTCCTCCCGCTCTACAAGTACCTGAAAGGAGGCTGTAGCAAGGTTGGGGTCAGTCTCTCCTCCCAAATAACAAGCAATAGGACAAGAGGAAACGGCCTCAAGTTGCACCAGGGGAAGTTTAGGTTGGATAGTGGGAAAAATTTCTTCCCTGAAAGGGTTGTGAAGCCCTGGAACAGGCTGCCCAGGGAAGTGGTGGAATCTCCATCCCTGGAAGTATTTAAAAGTCGTGTAGCTGTGGTGCTGAGCGACGTGGTTTAGTGGTGACTTGGCAGTGCAGGGCGAACGGTTGGACTCGATGATGTTAAAGGTCTCTTCCAACCAGAACAATTCTGTTTCTGTGAAATGTTCCCAGGCTGTAACTACTCTTTGCTTGGAACAAGAGAAATGACTCCAACACATGTCCCGTCTGTTAACTTATTCTACTTGCTCTCCATTAAATTACTGGGCTCTCCATATTTTGCAATCTTTGTACACCATCGCTGTTGCAATCTCCTGCGAAATGTTGAAAACTGGTTTTGAGGTTACACTTACAGCTCTGTTGTTGTCATGTGATTCGCAAAAGAAAAGAGTATTTTCCTTGTTTAAACATAGGTGAAATATCCCTTGTAATAAAAACTCTCCCTAGTACTTTTAAGAAAAATCAGATACAAACACAGGGCCTTTTTTGGTTGTTTTTTTTTTTTTTTTTAATATCTTGCATCCTATTTAATAATTTCCAAGTGGAAATAATTGCGTATATTCTAAGCAGTTTTACAAAGTTCTGTGTGACCAGGGTGGGAACTGGTGAGACTGCAGACACCTTTCCAGCCTTCCAAAAAACACAAATAGCAACTTCCAAATTGAAACCAAAGTAAAATATGCTCTTAAAGGCTCTCTTTAGATGATATTAAGATTAATCCATTTTTCTCTACCTGACAAATTTAAGTATTTTCTTTCTCTTATTTCAATCCTATTTTATGTTAAGTAACATTTTTGCACTTCCTTTTTCTATTCACGTTAACACATTTGCTGCTATTTCCCTTTATTCTTTCATTCTCAAGGAAAATGCTACAAAATGCCCGATTCTTGACTCATAACGTGCCTTTACGATAACACAGCTCCTGTTGAAAACATTCCTGGAAGCGAAAAGCCATTACTGAGCTGAACATTTCAGAGGCTCTTAAGCTGCCATCAGGTGCACAAAATGTGCCAGATTCCCTATTCTGCTTGTTTAACAGCAAAATACTCAATTGAGACGTCTGCAACATGACTTTTTTAATCCTGCTGCTCCTCCTGACCTAAACCCAAGGCTGCTATTGCCTTTCTGCATATATTACTCCTTATCTGAAAAGCCATTTAGTTGCAAATCCAAACCCTTTCCTACGGACGCTTGCATTAGCCCCGGCAAAGGCCCGTTAACGGAGCAGTTCAAATGTTGGACTAATGACCCCTCCGGTATTTCTACAGAAATGCTCTGTTAAACATCCAGGCATTTCAACTTGCAGTCACCAGACCTATAAAAAATTCATACTCTGAATCTCTAGTTTCAAACCACAGCACTGCATCATTAAGAGTTTTTCAATCCTCCCACCCCATACACTTTATGAAGGGGGAGGGAGAATAGGGCTTTTATCTTCCTGGCATTTAAACTTCACATTTTCTTCCCCTCTTGTTTGCATTTTCAAGTAGTTCAGGAGGCTGGCAAAAAAAAAAAAAAAAAAAAATCAACACTGTGAGCCTGAGGGTTTTTTTTATTCTCTTAAAATATAACATTATCTCAGAACCTTTCAACTAGATATGTATCAAAAAATGAAAACAAGTGTAAAAACCAAGCTTTATCATTTATGGAATTTTTGTCTTAATTATAAATTAAAATTATAAAGTTTCTGAGATTGAAAGACAAAATGACCCCTGACACAGGGAAGCACTTGGGAAAACAATGTGCAGCTGTCACAGCACATCCTCCAGCAGCACGTAGAGTTTTCATCTGGCCTTTATGTGAGTTTTCTTGACTAGAATAACAGAGGTTTTTTTTGAAATATGTTTATATTTTCCTTTAAAAAATAGTTATTTTATATGAAACTTCTGTAAACAAAATTTGCATATAATGGGTCTTCCAGGTTAGTCTTTCTGAAGAGTTTTCACATGTTCCTCCTGCTCACCATAGCTGTTTCATGTCATGTTTCTTCTTTCTATCCTTGTTTGTTGCTTTTACAGCAATTTTTATAAACATCTCGACTTTGATCTGCTGCCACTCAGCCTGCCTCCTGCACAGATTCCATCTGCTGCCTCCCCTGAAAGGCTTATGTGCACTCTGGGAGGCGAGATGCCCTCCTCTCCTTGCCTCTCTGACTTCAAGGAACCCGCAGTCTGTCCTACAAAGAGACGAGACCGCTGTCCTTCAACAGGACAGGTCGGTCCTACACACCAGACAGCAGCGATTGCATGTACATCAATCACAGCCTGAAACATCATTATGTTGTGCACAGTTCTCAGCTTTTTCTTCATATTCCTCTCCTCCACAGTTTTTTTTTTTTTAAATTCAGTGACAGCATTAGTAAAGAGCTGAAGAGGACGTAAACAGATGTGTATCTTCTTGCCAATAATAGTGGGTTTGATGAAATGACATCTGCGTAGGCCATTCACAATTGGCTGAAAGCATCTCCCAGGACACTGGGAAGAGCTTCTAGGAAGCCACAGAACTCCCCGAAAACAGATTTTGTCTCTTTGTCCCTCTCCAGAGCAATTTTAGTAAAACTATAAGCATCTACCTGCCTATTTCTGAAGAGATTAAATGTCCCCTCTCCTATGACCCCTCGTATGTTCCATGGGCAACGATGTGCTCAAAGAAACCAGTAACCGTCCCACAGGCGGGATGTTTTCCCTATCGGTCCTCCGGCTCAGCGGTGATGCCTCAAGTGCCGCCGCGAGGGATGGCGTCACAGAGCCCCGCTCCCGAGCGACCACGCCGAGTGACGAGCTTTGCAGGGCACTCCGGGTTGCTCGCACTCTTTGTGCGTGTGAGCCGGGAGCGGGTCGCTGAGGAGACCAGCGCGACGCGCCCCAGGCCGCCATTACATCCCCACTCCCACCAGCGCCGGCAAAGCAGCTCGGGCACAGCAGCGCGGCTACACCACCGCCCGCGCCGCATGCGCCCGCCACACAGTGACGCCAGACCGTGCAGCTCCGTGTCGTACTGGCGAAGCTTTCCCGGCACCGCCAATGGGACTGCGCGGAGGGGAGGGTCGCGCCGCCGTTGGCTGGCCCCGCCCGCGCCCCGCCCCCTGCCCGCCGCCGCGGAGAGGGCCGTGGGGGGACCCGGATGAGGCAGCCTCGGGCTGCCGCGGCCGTTAAACGCCGGCCTTCGGGCGCGGCCCCCGCCATGGCGGCGGCGCGGTGAGGGCAGCGCGCTCGGGGCGCGGCGCGGGGCGCGGCGAGGATGCTGCTGGTCTATGTGATCCTGCTCTCGGCGCTGGCCGGCTGCTTCCTCACGCTCCTGCTCCAGCTCCTGCTCCTCTACAGGAAAAAGCCGGAGTCCCCCGGGGCGGCCGGAGCTTCCGAGGGCCTCGTCTACGCCCGCGTCGCTGCCGACCACAGCCTCAGGGACTATCTCCAGGGATCGGAGCCGGCCGGCAGCCAGGCGTCTCCGGAGCCGGCCCCCGGCCCGGCGCCGGCCTCAGCGCCGGCCTCAGCGCCGGCCGCCGCCGCGGTGCCTGCCGCCGCCCCGGGCTCGGAGCCCAGCGCCAAGCAGCCGCAGCAGCAGCAGCAGCCAGAGCCCCCTCCGGCCTCCTCCTCCCGCGAGGAGACGTGCCACTTCCTCAATGCTATCTTCCTCTTCCTCTTCAGGGAGCTCAGGGACACGGCCCTGGTCAGGAACTGGGTCACCAAGAAGATCAAGGTGGAGTTTGAGGAGCTGCTCCAGGCCAAGATGACAGGGAAGGTGCTGGAGGGGCTCAGCCTCAGGGACGTTTCTCTTGGCAACGTCCTGCCTGTCTTCAAAGCCATCAAGCTCATTCGGCCGGTGGTCTGCAATGAAGAGGGCTGCCCTGAGGAGCTGGGCTTTGAGGTAGACCTGGAGTACAATGGTGGCTTTCACTTGGCCATTGATGCCGACTTGGTCTTTGGCAAGTCGGCCTACCTCTTTGTCAAGATCTCCCGGGTGATGGGGAAGCTGAAGCTGGTCTTCACACGCCTGCCCTTCACGCACTGGTCCTTCTCTTTCATGGATGACCCTGTGATACTCTTTGAAGTGAAGTCTCAGTTTGAAGGGAGGCCTATGCCGCAGCTCACGTCCATCATTGTGAACCAGTTCAAGAAAGTTATTAAGCGCAAGCACACCTTACCCAATTATAAGATCAGGTAAGATGACCTGTGTCCTCAGTGATACTTTGGGTGGAGTGCATTAGCATTGCTGTTTTGCGCTTAGCAGGCAAAAATTTTCTGTTGGCCCTTCTACATTAGGGGTTCTTGTACATTGCTTGTCTGTCATCAAAAGCTTTCCATGAAGGTGAACATTGGGTTTTGTTTGTAATAGGTGAAGAAAGTGTTGCACAGTGACCTTGTGACATGCCTTGAACTATGTGTAACTGAATGGCAGAATTAGTAGGTATCAAAGATTTTGGGATTCAGTCAGGTGTCCAATGACACAACCATGATATCCCTCTTTGGAAAAGGTAGAAAGAGGGTGCTGTGGACAGCGTGTGGGTTTGGGATGTCCTCCCAAGCTTCTGCCACTGGTGGGCCAGCTGGGCAAGACTTGTGGCTTATGCTTACCTCTAGAGGTAAGGTGGTGGTTACTTAATGAGAGAAAGGAGAAAGTTTGCTCTCTAGGGAAAGTTTTTGAGATCCCATGATAGATGGTGTCCTCTTCCTTTCTGGTTGGGTGAAATCTAAAAGCTGATAAGAGAAGTATTGCCACTATTGTGGTAATTATAACCTTGGCGGACCTCTTGGGTTTGGTTTTTTTTTTTGTCTTTTTCTGGTAAGATAGTATGTTTTCTTTATAAATGCACACAGTGCAGCACAGGCTGCATTGTGTAGTGGATATAATGAAGTGTTCAGTGACACTTCTGTAGCAGCAGTGGCATCTTTGATTCCACCCTCATTTCTGATTAAAACATATTGAATGTCTTACCACTGTTCAGATACCATTTTCCCGTTCTGTCATATGTCTTATCACCCTTAGGATACCTTGTGTCCTTTCTCTTTTGTTTATTCTTTGTAGCTTGTGTTATGTGTTAAGTAAGGATTTTTGTTTTGTTTACCACATTCTTCTGCAGTAAGACTTTTCTCTGAAATTCGTCGGAGATGAGTAACTGCAAATGCCTATTTGAAGTGTCATTAGCTTTGCAGTGATGTAATTTTTAAAGCCTTTCGCCGGATTCTGCTGCAGCTGCATTTATAAGAGTTGTCGTGAAAGTGGATGTGTAAACATATCCAAGATTTGGAAAGCCCTGACAGGGCAATTAGTAGTTCCTTGAGTAAAGTGGTAGTCCTTCTAAATTTTGAAGTACTGAATAGCTTTCCAGAGAGAGCAATCCATGGACAGTGGGGAAGCTGTCAAGGGCAAACTTGCTTCCATTCTCCTACTTTGTTGGAAAGAGACTGAAGCTGTTTGTTGACTGTGGAGAAGAGCCTGGAGGGAGAGGCTGAGAGAGCACAGTCATGGGGCGGAGTGAGCACTCCTGACATGCTTAGAAAGAGCAAGTGGAGTAAATGATCTTTACACTTTTTAGGCAAGTTTTTAGGGTGTCTGTGGAACCAGTGATGATGTGCTCCTCCCCTTCAACAGAGGAAGGCATCTTCATTTTTCCTCTGGGAGGTAAACCTGGGCAGTAAGGCACTCATAATTTAGTTAGAGGTAATGAATTTACCAATATTTCTCAAACTTCCTGTGCCAGAAGGAATGAATGAGGCATGTGTGATCCACTAACGTGTTAAAGGGACTGGAGGGGAAAATAAGGGAAGAAGTGGAGCACAGTGTTTGGGACAGAAATGAGTAGAAGTGTGAGGATAGAAGGTGACACTGAGAGCTGGAGGGGAAAATAAGGGAAGAAGTGGAGCACAGTGTTTGGGACAGAAATGAGTAGAAGTGTGAGGATAGAAGGTGACACTGAGAACAATATAGTTAGCATAAATTATTGTAGAACTAAGAAGATTGAACTGTTTCTTTAAAAATATTCTCTTTTAAGTTATAAGTAGTTGGGAATTTGTGAGTTCTTGAGCCATGTCATAACTGGTTTTCACACTGAATAGTAAGCTGGTAGCACAGGGTGGCAAATGTTCAGTGAAACAGCGTCCAACTCTTTATATGGTCCTTTTGACCTTTACATTTTATGCCATGTTCTGAACATGTCATTCAGACCTAGTGTGTCATGAAGGGGGAAGGCAGGACACCAGGCTTAATGAGCATTAATGATGCTGTCTTAAGGAAGGAAGGTTGGGTCATCGGTATCCTGGCTGTCTACAGCTTTGCCTTTAAAGCTTCAAGTGGGAACACAGACCTCTGCGTGGGAACCTTTAGCTGTCCACAGGCGCCCAAGGCTTTGTGGAACACAGAATGAAACCACATTTTCTCCACCAGTGTGTCTCAGATGAGTTTATGAATGTAGACCTAGACAGCAAAACTTGGTAACAGCTGAGTACCAGCAATACATTCTTACGTGCTGGCATAATTGAGAATTGAGACATTATGGAGAATTGATTTGGAAAATCAAGCTCTCTGCTGATAAGATGCAGAACTTGGTATTTTTAATAGAATCTGTAAGAATACATTGGCTTGGGATTATGGTATGGTAATATATTCCTCAGCAAAGAATGTATAGAAAGAAGTCAGGAGTGTTCCACAGCTGCCTAATAACCTGTTGCCTTACTTAAAGCTTAACAATTTCTCGTCCACAGGGAATGTGCTTATTCTCTCCCCACTTCTCTCCTATAGGCTTTGTGCCTTTTCTTTAAGTACATAGTCAGTATTTGCTTCCATGTGTAGTTCAAAACCTTTTTGATGTCTCCCTGCAAGTAACTCCCCTCAAGTATGTAAATAAGTCTTTGGATAGCAGTAATTACAGCCTGGTAAACCAGAGCGCTTAGAGTGCAAGGAGTTCCCTTTTCAGATGCTTAAAAGTGGCAGTCTGTTACCCTGCTAGCTTCCAGGCTGAAGTTCACAAAGGCATTTTATCTTGATTCAAGATGCTAAGTAGCATTAAAAAATTAAGATATGCCATTATAATTGTCTCTTGTATTAGGCAACTTCTAGACATTATTACTTCGTAGTGAATGGCATAAGACGAGAACGTTTGCCAATAGTTGATTTTGAGCATCCTATAAGTAAGTTTGTGTAAAGCAGATGTGTTATTTAGTTGTAAAATACTGCATTAAAAAAGTGTCTTCATGTGTGTACTGTCAGCTGCTACAGCCAAATCACTACTCACATACTTTGCACTTGTATACAAAATTTTATGCAGCAAATCAGTGATTAGTAAGATCATTGTCTTTTGTATCATCCATTGCTAGGAGCGGCTTTGTGTGATGTGTGTGGCTGTAGCTTAATAGTGGAAGAAAGCATCTTGCATTCCTGATGCACTCCTGAGTGTCTATGAGGGGGAGCAGTGTAGACTAGTAAGTGCATTTTAAAGTTTGCCAAGCATTTTACATGCAATTTTCTCCATAAAAGCAGTCGTCTACTAATTGAAAAGGGATGGATGCACTTCATGTCTAAAGAAATTAGTAATTTGTGTTTTATTCTAATAGTGTGTAACTGCTTTTCTTTGGCCCTGAAAGACATGTGTTTTGTTTGCAAAACACCTTATTTTGAAGCTGCTCTGCCATGGAATGGCAATTGCTATCTTGTATAGTAGTATTTGGTGAAATCGCTGGAAGCAAGGCTGCTCCTAAAATTCAGTGCGTGGTAGGCTTTCCTTCCTTTTTTTACTCGTCATTGATAAAGGGTTTGTGCAATTCAGCTGGTAGTAGGAAGAGTCACTACTGTTTTGTAGTTAACATAATCTTAAGGTGTTTTTTTTTGGCTTTGTAATAGAAATGCAAGCAGCTTTTCTGAAGACTTTGGTCTGCCAGAATTTCCTTGTTCAGATGTGGGGAAGATCTAAAATGACTATTTTTTTCTCCTCCAATATATAGGAGTTCTATTGCACTCTTCAGAAACAGTTCAAGTGCCTGCGATTCAAGATTTTTTTTTTTTTAATAACTAGCACTTACCTCAATAAGGTAGTGAAGAATTGTAGGTATCATTTATTTGACTCTACTTTCTCCATAACTCTATTTTGACTTAACTTTTTTAGTTGTAAGACAAGTTGGTCAGTGGGTAGAACTTGAGAGTAAGCATGGAAAGCCTTGACTTCCCCTGGTTGTGATGTCAGCTATTGGTGTTCTGCAGAGTGGCCATTGACCCACCCACCAGCTGTGTCTTGCTGTCCCAAAATCTCTAAGGCTGGTGCTCTCAGGAGTCACACTCAGTCAGTCTTGCCCATCGGCATAGCTTGATGTAACACTGTGTGTAGGTTTTCTTTACTAGAGCAGGATGGTAGATACGAATTGTCATCACAAAGTGGAGTTTACCTGCCTGATTCCATCCACCTTTGTCACTCAGTTCTTTGCTTGTAGTACTAATGGTCGTGTTGGTTTTAACTCTCTATATCATGTCCTTCCAATAGGAGGATGAAGTGATTAACACTAGGTGTAGTCATAGCATTGCCATAGTGTGTTTAGCATTGAGAGGCATGTAGTAAGGACTATTTCAAGCATCCCGTCTCCTTGCTTGCATGTGCTGTTACAGTGGTCACGTGTTCATCTCTGTAAGTTCTCTAATGTGCTGTGCCCTGTTCATTAACCTATCATTAAGCCGCTTCCTGGTGGTAAACTTGACATTCACCCCCATCATGCCAGGTATACAGGTACAATGATTATGCTGTGTTGTCCAGCCTATTCTTAACAGCTCGCTGTAGTTTTGCTGTTTTGATCAGGTCCAGATCTTGCTTGTGTAGATCTTGGAGAACTTTGGGTGTTGGGCTCTTTCTAGACCGTAAAAATACACTTTGCCATAATGAAGATACAAAGCCCGTTGTGTGTGTGTAAAGGGTGAGGAGGAAGTACTTGCAGTCTAGTCTCCCTCCAGAATTTAATTTCCCAGTATTTCTTTATCAATGATGTAAAAAAAAAAAATGACAGTTGCTTTTTTTTTTTCCCTAAATTTAAGGTCTTGCAAGTTCATCCATTAGATTCTAAGCAGATTACGTATTGCCTAAGCAGTGAGTCAGTTTGGTATATTTTAATAACATTTGGTTTCTCAGTTTGTTACATTAAAAAAAGCTAATATTTTGTATTGATACTGACCTGTTTGAGAAGTTACCCTTTGCTTTATTTTACTCTGCAGTAGCATGCACTAAAATAACTTTATCTCTTTAAGAAGTAATCTTACAAAGGACTACTTCTAACATTCGTATGTCAGGTATTTAGATCACCTCCTGAGGTCCCTTCCAATGTGATTTATCCTTGGAACTGATAATATTCAATATAGTTAGTCATATTAAATAGTTCTATGCTTTATTCAGAAGCTGGGGCTATATTGAATTTCTCTGGGAAGAACCATTAGATGAGGCTGTTTTAATTTACTGTTATAGAATGCAAATGGAGAGTTACACGGCAGTTTGTTATTTTTGGCAAAACTTAAGCTAAGGTGTAATGTAAATAGCTATTGATTTGAAGTGTGTTTTATAATAGAAATGACTTCATAGTATCGTAATAGAGGTATTGGGAAAAGTATAAAATTTTTAAAAAGTATATATTATTCATATGATGAGGTAATGCTCAGAAATATCACAAATAATTGTAGAGATTGAGAAAGTTGGCAGCCGGTAGAAATACCTACTTTCTCTACAGCTTCTGCAAAGGCGGGAGGATATGAAGACTCTTCCGAAGCGGATTTTCTGTAGGTGTGATGAATCTCTCTTGCTATTTAAACCTGTAAAGACACTCTAGAAGTTCTTATTCCTGTTTCTGCTCGAAGGAAAGAGGAAGCTTTTTTCTTTCTTTTAATGCCATGCCTATTCTAGATGCAAAAATCTTCTAGTATACAGAAGCATTAAAAAGAAAAACCCAGGATCCGAGTCCTTTTCTGCTCTATAAAAATTGATGGTAAAGCAGCACTGTGATCCCTGCAGGTTTTCAGACTGTCCCAGAGAGGTAATGCTCTGAATGATGCCAGCACAAAGCCTTGTTCTGCTAATGGCAAAGTGGCGATAACTGGAATCTGTAGATCTGTCTGTAAACAGTAGTTTCATGCTTGGAAGATTATCTTTGCAGTGTATGGACAAGTAGTTTTTTCTTGTTCATACGGGAGTTAGAGAAATGGATCTGTAGGCAACCTGACAAACTCTGGAACATTAATATTTTCATCTTTTCCATGTAGAATTTCTTCATGTGTAGAAGGAAGCTTTTTAAATACAGGACTTTTTACTGTCTTTATTTTGGGAGTGGTCTGTCTCAGCCATACGTTGCATCGGGAGGGTCACTAAATAGACGTTTCTTCAGATTAAATGCAAGTATGTGGTACAAAGTATGTAAGTACGTCTCCTTCTGTAGATATCAAGTCCAAACCCTAATGGTTACAGGGGTTTTTGATACCTTTTAGTCGTCTTCCCCAGCTCCAGCACTTCACGGGCTTTCACCCTGGAAAGATAAAATTTTGAGAGAATGCCAGTTTGAAACTGGTTATAAAATCAGATTTGATGAATGACCAACTACATATTGGACGTGACCCGGTACACAGGTGACATTCGTTTCAGGTTAAGTGCAAGCCTTTTCCTACGATCAGTGAACAAATGTTACATTTTCTTTTCTTACCTGTAAGGGTGAGGCACCAATATGGCACTGGCTTGAGATGGATTAGTGAAGAAACTGGGAGACCAGAGATATAGTCAGGGACCAAAAAAAAAAAAAAAAATCAGTTGGAGGAAGAGACGGTTGAGGACATAAAAGAATAAGTTTTGGTGATTACTGTTTGTGTTTGCTGCAGATAGCACTCCAGTAAGCATTAAGGTTAATTGGTCTGACAGGAAAATAAAACCTCCTTCAACCACTCTTTCTTGGAACAGAATATAAATGATTTTGTGCAATAATGAAAATTACCTCATTTAACACATTTGCTGTTCTGTATTTTAAAATTACTTGATGGTAGTCCTGCAGCGAATTTCTTTTCATGTGGATAGTGCGTGAAGGCTCTGAAAAATCTGACAAGATTTATTTGGTGCTTCATGGTGTTTTGCATGTACTGGCATTGAGACTTGGCATTTCTATTCATCTGAACTCCCATCTTGAACTTGTAAGCTGATCTTGCTGTTACAAATACTTTTCTTTTTATTCAGTTGTCGTAATTTGTATAGCATTCAATTCTTTTAAATAAAATAGGAAATAAGCAGTAGTACTGGTTTTTTTTTGAGAGGTAACTTATTTCAAAGTCAATATAGGGCATGTAGGGGTAATGACATTACTGAACTATAGGCATCTAACAAATGTCCCAGTGTGGTTCTGAGTGTGTCTGTTGGAGCAGGTAATTGTGTTCAAGCACTAGAGTTGGGCTATTCTGAATCACCTTTTACAGGCTGTGTTACAATTTTTAGTTTCTGTGGGTAGTGTGACTAATGTTCTCTACCTGCCACCCACAACTGAACACTGAGTTTGCCTTGAAGGAGGTTACCTCAAGGAAGAGAGGTACAGAATTTACCTGCAAAAATGGGTAGCTAATATAGCTCTCAATAGCTCATTGGATGTCAAAATCTGAGTCTCTTATAGAATCTGTTTTGTATATATTAAACATTGACTTAGTTAATCTTTTTATTAGCAAATAATACTTGATCAGGAAGCTCTTAAATCAGCAGTCTGGGTAAGGACAGTGGGTTTTAGTAATCAGGGTGGTGCTCCTGAAGCTTAGTCTCAGGCTGCCGATTTTGCTACTGGAGCTAGTCCTTTCATGTTACTGGGTTTCTATGGGGAAACTGCTTGTTCTGCATTCCTGCAGAGATTGCCTGAAGTCACCCGATACACTACTGTGTTTACAGTTCATGTTCACACTTGTTTGATTTGAAACTTTCAACATTTGGTTATTCTTGATATTGCTGTTCTTTAGAGAATAGTAAAAGTCTTAAATTTAAAACTTCTAGACTTAATAAGCTTTATTTTCCAAAATGAGTATGGCAAGAATGTTGCATACCTACGTGGTTTGTTAATTTAATAGACTGGGGGGGCAAAAATTATCTGCTATAGTCCGTTAATTGCAGAACTACAAAAACCTCTGCATGATGATCTCAAACAGTACTTTTGTCCAGAAGAAAGCAACAATCAATATTATAAATTTTAGCTGGGAACAATTAGCTTTTTGAGCAGGTTCCATTCTGTGTGATACAAGAATATCAATCTTTTATATAATTAAGAAAAAATGCTCTACTGGAAGTGTTTGTTTTGATGTTCGAGAGTTGAAGAGGCTTGTTCATAACAATGGATAAATTCTCATTTTGGAAATGAGCATGAGTGTCAGCTTGTGTGGAGGAGATTTGGGTTAGTCACTTTATAAACATTTGTCAGGTTAAATATACTAAGCTGAAATCAGAATTTATAAATAATTTCTTTGAGTAGTTTCTGCTGCAATCACTGAGGTTCTGGTTAAACAAAAGAGTTTACTGCTGGAATGGTGTCCATCTCGATGGAGAGACACGAGTTAAGATCCACACAAGTTTTGGAAGCTTTTCTTGTGAGTAGTTACCTTCACTGTTTAACAAGTTGCAGTTGTTTCACAAGCCAACCAAATCTAGCCTAGAATTCAGACCTTCAGGGTGTTCAATGAACCCAGCCAGTGTATCTAGTAAATCAGTGAAAAGAAGCTGCAATGAAGACTTCAGCTGACAGATGAGTTTGTGTCGCAAAGACAGTTTCTACGGTACAGTTAAAGCACCCAGCCAACAGTGAAATGGTTGTGTATGAGGTGGTGTGGGTGCTCCTGATTGTGCTACTCAACAAGTTGGGTGCATGCTGAGTTGGGTTTGGTACCTCAGACTTCTGCATCACACCTGCCCAAAGCCATTCTGGTGCATCTGCTTCCCTGAGCACTCTTCCTTTGAGAGGGACACTTACCTTGTGGAGCCCTGCCCACATTGGTAAGCCCTCTCAGGACTTGGGAGTGCAGCTCTCTTTACTGCAGCACCCAGCTGGAGCCCGGCAGCATTTTAGGCCTGCCTGTGGCCATAGGTAGCTATGAAAACTGCCAAGGAGTTGCTAAGTATAGCAGAGAAGAGAAGAAAGGGAAAACCTTATGTTATGTGAGATGAGAGAAAGGCAGAAATTGTTTTCAGCTCTTGGATGGGCTCTGGAGAGCTACTTCGATATTCCACCTGCCCCCCCCGCCCCGGGTGTAATTCATTTTAGCCTTAAAACTACACGGGAACAACTTAACTCATATAATTTCCGAATTGCCCTGCTCAGCTTGCAGCTATGCTATAGTTCAGCAGGATGTTCTGTGAGGAGCAGTGCGCCAAGCCCTCTCTGTTAAAGTTGCTTCATGTCATAAAAAATACAGGGCTTCTACTTCAACAGTGCAGTTGTCACATTTTTGAAGACTTACCAGATGTTATAAAAATCTGTCTGCAAAAAAGAGTGTATTACAAAGCTCAGCTGACGATAAAATTAATCAGACTATTAGACATACGCAAAGACAGTAATTAATTGCCAGATATGAGTAGCATAAAATTAAATTAGGATAATCATTTGGGAATACTTTTTTTTTAGAAATTTTGTGTTACTTTAACTGTAAAACTTACAGGGACAGTTTGAGATGTGAATGTACGAAATTATTTCTTAATTTCTGTCCAATATTTTAAAATGGAAATCATAGCATTTAAATACTGTATTCCTGACTTTCTTAACTTAGTCTTAATGTTAAGCTTCAATATATTGTCCTCTATCAGTTTTAATGGCAACATGGTTATGAAAAATGCCCATTCAGATGGAAATGTGTTTAAAAAAAAAAAAAATCTACTTTTGTAATGACATTAAGTACAAAATTTTGTGGTGTTTGCCAATGTCACTGAAATGAGGATACTAATACTTACAATAACTAGTACCACATATGTAAAAGGCTTTAAATGTTGCTAAAACCCTTGAAAAATATCCTGTCAAATAGACTTTTTACGTAGTATTTTAAATATAAGCCACTGGGTAGTAAGAAAGAAAATGGACTTTTACATGACTGTGACTTGTGTAGTAAATGACTTAAACCATTATTCCCATTTGCCTGAGCTAAAATAGGAAGATTAGAAATTGAAGATGATAGTCTGGCAGTGACATGACAGCAGGCTTCATGGTGGTCTTTGAATCACTGCCGTGAGTGATCTGGCTTGATGAATAATTCCCAAGTAATTAAACAGTGGAAATGATGCAGTAAAACTCCGAAAGCTTCAAAAGTTTGTTTTTTTTTTTTTTTAAGAGTAACTCCGCATACTTGCTAACAGTACTTAATGCAATATGGTAGGACAAACAAAACCAATTCTGATGTTGCCAAAGACCCCAGTGGATTACAAGGGGAGGTGGAGTGGGAACAGCAGTGTTAGTCAATGGTATTGTTTTAAAACAATACTACAAAAACACCGATATTTTTTCTTTTTCTTTCCTGTTCCTCTGAAAGAAGGGCAAATTAGAGAAGTTATTCAAATTCATTATGGGGATGGTGGGAGAAGGTTATGGTAGTTTGAGTAGCTGCTTCTTTTAAATGTAATCACAAGTCCCAACTGTAACTTGCCATCAGTGATGCAGTAATCCTTCCTTTAATTCATCTCGCAAACCCATCGTGTATCTGATTGTCAACAGTGATGCAGCAGGTTGTGTGCAGACTGAGCTGCATTACTTGATCCTGTTTGCTTACAGTACAGGCCCATTAATAAAATGCTGTGACTCACAAATGGTGACACCTTTGCTTAGGGGACAGTTGGTAAGTATGTGTAGTGGTGTGTCCCCATCAGTGTCCTCCTCAGCATCACGATCTGAATAGCTGAGATGTCTGTAAAACAGATCCATAACTACTACTGTTTACAGTTTTAAGGTGAACTGTCAGTCATCTCAGCTTTGAAAATAGTACTGCTAATCCTGAGCTAGACTATCTCCACCACTTTGGAAGGCTTTAGGGGTATGAATTATCAGACCATCTTCTGTTCTGTCAGAAGTGATTAGGTAAATGTAGATTGAGGAGAAGCTCCTGTAATTGAAGCTTTTTTGAAACTCACTGGAGGAGTGAAGATAAACCTTGTTTTCATGTCTAGAATTTGGCACAAATATTTCTTCACTTTTGGTTTATAGCTGTCAGAGACTTTTCAGCAGTGAGACAATCATTTTCTGTCTAAGCGATCCAAGGTGATATCATTAGTTTTCCTATGGACATAGGCTCTTTAGAGCAGAGGATTAAAACTCTTGAGCTCCATGAATGAGTCATGTACAGACTTCTATTAGATTATCAACATTGTTTTCCTCTGACCAGGACCGCAGAGAGATGATGTTTGTAGAGAGACTTGAGACCTCCTCATGGGACAATATATTGCTGAAGTGTGAAAAAGCCAGGGTTTTGCCAGCATCAGTTACTGGAACCAATCTTTAATCCAGCTGGCTAAAGGTAGAGTTTAGAGGTGGCTTGGGTTTAGTTGGGTTTTTTGTGTGTGTTTTTTTTTTTCTTTTTTTTTTCCCCACCTGCTGCTGTTCTTAAATGCCTAAAAGCTGGTAGTTGAACCACACCTGCCTCTTCTCTAGCTCCAGAGCATATTTTGCATCTTCTGTCCCATTTGGAGCACAGCCACAACAATTCAGGCTTTCTGGTTAGACAGGGAAGTTCTGTCTTTGTCCTGTCTGAGGCTGAAAGATAGCAGGATTTAGCTGTTTTAATTTGAACCAACAGTTGGCTTCAGCTAGGTCCCATACAATTTAAAAAAAAAAAACAACACAGGAAACCTCAAAGATCAAACAGACACTGACTGCATTGAGTTAACTAAGCCATTTCAGTATTTAAGGAATTTAGACTTTGGGAAAATACTATCCTTGAAATGCAAAAAAGTCTGTGCATGGTCAAATTGATCTTGTTTGCGCTGATGAGAAAGTAGTTTTAATAAGCCTGATTCAAGATTTCTTTTTTACCCATGGCTATTTCAGTACAGGCAGCAGTAGCAAATCTTTAAGACTTTCCTTGTCTTATTTACAATGATTTCTGTCATATAAGGAGGAAAAAAAAATGCACAATATTTTTGGAAAAAGCTACTTGACTATTTACATTTGTTTTTATAGAATGGGTCTTAAAGTTTTTGAAGTGTTTGTCTTGAGTGTCTGATTTGAGATATACCCCAGAGGTACTGATATCACTGTAAAAAAGATGTCTGTAGTTGAAGAATTTGGAAACGTGTGACACATTTTTGAAGGAAAAAAAAATTAAATGCTCTTTTTTTTTTTTTTTGAGTTCTTGATTTAAAAAGTGACTGTTCATATACTGAGAACTTATGTGTATGAGCCTCCTACATGCCTGTGGCAGAATATCCTGTAAAACAGTGGGTGGAGTGCTAGAACTGATTTGCAGTTTTCCATAGAATTTCCTAGAAAATAAACCTACTCTCTTATTGCAGTGTTTTCAGGTTGGTTGTGAGCCAAATTTTCATGGGCGTGGGTAAAGCTGAAATGAATAGATGTAAGAGTATAGTTTGAGTTACTAAAGCCCCCAGTTCTGCAGTGTGGTTCCTTGTGAGATCAGTGGAAGCTGGAGAGTTGCTTTTGTGAAATTTACAGTGGTGGTACTTTACTTTTTAAAATATTTAAAAAAAAATACTACTTTTTTTTTTAAATAAGGATGAGTTCCATTTCTACATCTTCAATGTGAAGAATGATATAAGCTCTTTGCATTTTAATACTAACCCTAAAAAGCTTAAATGTTAGCTGATAAGTACTTTTAAAATCATACTATTTAAAATGTTTTAAAATCATAAAATCATGCCTTTTTAGGAGTGGGTTGTAATATTTTTAGAATTTTTGTAGAAGTAAACTTCATCTTAAATTTCACACAATGTAAGAATAGAGGACTTTTTTATGACTTAAAATATCTGGTGTCAGTCACACTTTTGGAAATTTATACTTTACAAGTGCATGACTTGTATTTCTGTGAATCAGGTAAAAAAGACAAACTGAAAATGACTGAACTTTGTTCTGCATTTAGTTGAACCTTTTGAGTACTCCCAAAACTAAAGATAAATTCAGCAGTTACTCTTTAAAAAATATTGTAGATACTACTGTATTTGAAGATTTTAGTATCTACAAAAGTAAATTTGATGCTTTACTAAACACGGTCTGACTTTAGATTTTGATTTAATTTTTCTTAGAGTGGTAAAGAAAATTCTGACTTGCAATGTATACAAAGTAGCCTTATGCTGAAGATACTTGCACTTTTAGCTGGTGCGCTCTTCTGAGATTTAAGGTCTCTTTTTGCCTTGTTTTTTAAGATTTAAATGTTCAGTTCATGTAACTTGATTTTAAAAAATCAATAAACCTGACTGTTTATGGCAGTAGACTAGCACTGAACTTCATATAATACAAGTGATAAATGTGGTCTCAAACAGATATCCAGTAATTTTGAGATCACTGGTTTAGATACCAAACTTCCTTTATAAAACCAGAGAATAATTTAAAACTTTTCCCAGAACTTTCTCTAGAAAAGCGTTCCCACTTCTCACTGAAAGCTCTACACAGTCCTAGCCTCCTCCTGCACTTACAAATGAAGCTCTAAGTCTTTCTGCTTCTCCAAGTAGGAAATGGAGTACTGAGAGCTTTTGAAGATTGTGTTTAGCTCTTAACAATTTCTTATTTTTTTTTTAACCATGATTCTGGATTTTCTTAATGATGCAATGAAAAGAAATGCACAGGCATGCAGTTATCTTTGGTTAGCTAAAGTCATTTTTTTTTTTTTTTCCCCAGCTCTTAGAAAATTTCCTCTTGCAACTAAAAATATTGTAGTCAAGTAGGTACTTGTGGGAGCAGTTAATTTAGGTAATAGGTTAATTAAACTAAGGTATAAAAGACTCCTGTCCTCTGTTAAAAGTTGACTAAAGGACCACAAAACAATCATCACAGAATAGTGAATACACATTAATGGAAATACAGGTCGGACATTTCTAAAATTAAACCACTGAATTACAGTCTTGTTCCAAGCAGGTGAGTTCTTCCTCCACCTGGGAGGAAGAACAGCATTATTCCAGGGCTGAAAACACCCAGGATGAAGGGAACAGACTAAGCATTTTTGCTGTGCTTTGTATGTGGAAGAGCTCAGTATTACAGTACTTTAAATATAGCTTTAATCCTGTCTATTAATTGAGTAATTTTATCTTAATTATCTTTCAGTATAGTCATCTGACCTAATTTCTCATGTGAAATTACTTTTTTTTAGCTGTGTCCTGCAGTATTTGAGAAACACTTTTGCTACTTAACAGCTTCTTTTAAATATTATTTTCATAAGGTGTTTTTTTCACTGGCTAAATTTATGTGAAGTTCAAATGATGGATATTCCTCTTCATATTCATACAAAGTTAAAATGCTGTTTTTTAACTAATTTTCTTAATAGTGTGCTATTTGAATTTTAGTCTTCTGGACAAATAAGATGACTAATTTGTGGAGGGAGACTGATAATTTAAAAACAGATTGAAAACACACTATATGCATCTAAGAGAAGGCACTCTTAACAGACTCCTCTTTTTTTTTTAATAGCATGCCATATTCAGTCTGGGCTGTACGTTGTCAGTGTTCTCATATAGCTACAACGTGCCTCTTTTCCTCTGGAAAAGATGAAAAATTTACAAAGGTTTAACAAATACGGTTTAAAGACAGTAAAATCTTTCTCTCCCAAAATCTACCTTACTTCTGATAAGTGTTTAGTGTCAGTTCACGGGTTTAGAATCGAGAGGAAGCTTTCAGATATATGGATTGAGTGGGTGTAATCCTGCTTTGTAAGGCAAAGGTTTATGACGTGCATGAATTTTGCCTTTTGACCTTGCTGGATAGGGAGACAACAGCATTAGATCCTACGTGAAAGGGGTCTAATACAGTTGCAATGAAAATCTGCCTTGGAGAGCCTGGTAGAAGCTCAGCAGTGATTAGAAAGGTTCTGTATTTCTCAGAAGTACCTTTTGGTAAACATTTTGTCAACTGTTATACTGTCAGAAGCAACTCCTGGATTTCCCCACACCATTGTCATGGCTTCAGACCTTTTTCTTAGGTCGCAGCAGTGCAAACCATTTGTTATGGGCTTGTTCTCCATTGATGGAGGGCCACCAGCTTCTCTAACTTTTTTGGTTACCGGTTAAAGTTAAAGGGACCTGAGAATACTAGATAAGTGTTTAAATATCTAGACAGCCACAAAGAAACACAGGGTTTTTTTTTTCTTGTTCAGAGTTTGCAGAGTGAGAGCCTTGAATTCACAAGAGCAGCCTACCAGAACTGACCAGATCCTGGGACAGCTGCTGTGATGAGGGCAGAGACCAGCCAAGATTTACTCAAGGCATTTAGTTTGCTGTCAAGGTTTCTTTATAGACTTTTTGAATGGAGGCTTGGTGGTAGGCTCTACAGTCTTTTTACTTTCTTCATTGTGATTAATTTCTCCAAGGCATTTATTGGTGGCCTTTTGCTCTTTAAAGATGGACAGACATTAGAGGGTAGCAAAATACGTCTTCAAGCTGTTACAGAAGTTACAGCAAAGCTATTTACACATGGCATTTAATAAAGAAATTTCTACATTATAACAACAAACCTAGGATGATATGAAATTTACCTCTCCTTTACATAAAAATGTTTGGGACAGGAAGATACTGGATCACCAACAGTACCATAGCCTGCAGGGATTGGTAATACAGTTTGTGTCTCTTGTCTCATTCACTGAATTGTCTTATTGGCACTATTAGCTAAAAGCCTACTCTTCGTACTTTAATACGACAAAATACAGCTCTGCTTTCATGTTAAGTGTGGGGATTTTTGTGCCTGCTGTAAATGCTTTATGAAACAAACTTCATGGTTACACTTTTGTCTAGCAGTGTACTGTTTTCAAGCAGGAAAATTGAAAATCTGGCTTCTCCCCAGAGGAGAACATCCGTTGCTGTTCTGCTGTGCTCCTGCCAGACCGAACAAAATTGCAGCAGTGATGGCTCTGTAAGAACGCACTCCTCAGAGTGCCCCTCGTTACTGGTGACTCTTTTTTAGAATGTCGGTGGCTTCCCCTACCACAGCGAAGATGATGAGAGGATCGCACGTTGCCAACGTGAGGCTTTACAACATGAGTCTCATGTTACTGTTGCCGTCTGGGTCTGTGTTAATTCACCAGTTCCTGCTAGGAAAGTCTTTCCAAATAAATTCACCAGTTCCTGCTAGGAAAGTCTTTCCAAATAAATTTGGTTTACCTTGTACTTAAATAGTTGATCAACAGTTCACTTATGTAATTTGTAATTGAAATCTATGTGAAATAACAATTTGTCTGGTGTTTAATTTTGGAAGTGTACAAACTTGCAGTAAATTACTTTAAATAGATAAGTGCTATGTGATGAAATTGGAAGGCTTCAGAGCACCATTTCAACATTAAAACTGCATTTAATGTGGGGTATTTAGCTCTTTGTACATTGCTAATGCCAATGGAAACAGGTAATGTGTTAGGGTTTTTTTGCTAAGGATTTTGCAGATTAGTTGCAGTGGTAAGAATGTGAACATTAGCACTTGTGGTAAATTAAAAATGATGTTGAGACTGCTTTTTAATCCCGTATTTGTAGAAAATTTAACTAGCGCTGCACGAAGTCCACCATACACTCTTAAGTCTTTTGCATATTGTATATAATTGCATTGGTATTTCAGAATTTTTCACATTTAATTGTTGTATTAATTTTGAAAAGTATTTTAAAATAGAAATAAATTATAGCAAACATCATGTCTTAATCTACCAAGAAAAATGGCTTGTTCTGAGGGTTATTTCATCATTCTGTGCTGCAGCAAAAGTTTGCCATATGTGGTGTACTTAATGCTCTTGTCTGAAGTTAGTTGAGAGATGCTGGTTTTGAATATGTAGACAGTCTGCATCCATGCCAGAATATTTTAGTCCGTTATTTTGCTTTTTTGTTTTATTGTTATTTTTAATATTGAAAATAGATTTGTCCAGGTGTGGGTTGTTTGTGGGTTTGGCTTTTTTTGGTCAATAGCCTGCAGGCTGTTTTATGCTATAAATATAAGGGAAAGACCTTATCAATACCAACACTTTCCAGCCTGGCATTTGCAGAAGTTCGGAGAGGTGGTCCCATTGAATCATCTTTCTTTGTCCATTTCTCCCTCACAGAATTCTTGTTTCAGTAGCTCACAGAGGCTCCTGGTGATGGTCAGTAGTTTGAGGTTCCCATGGAAAACTTCTCCCAAAATCTATTTAGAAATAAGGATAAGGTATTTGGGCAGCTGCTGGCACTAACTGAAAACTTTTTTGTTTGTGCTGAAAAAACCCCAAACCTACAAGTATTTATTCACTCAAAACATGGTGTTGTTTTCTGTGTGCTTACCTATCTCTTCCTTTTTTTGCCTAACAAAATGTGAGCTAAATCTGTATTTTCAGGTGGTAAAAATGATTCCTAAAAGGAACAGGGTACCCTTGTCTGTGCTTGAATGAGAGACATGGGCAGCAGTTTGTGCTGCGGTGGCTTGGGGTGGGTCTGAGTGGGGAGTCGCCTGGCCCTGAAGTGGCAGCAAGTCTTGTAGAGTGAAGAAAGTGGAGTCATCTTGGTGGGATTTTCCCTACCCTTCTCATGCTTACTATTTCTTTAATAATTCAAGAACTATAAAAGAAGATTGAGTAAAAGATCAGACCAGATAGTACAGGCACAAGGCATATTTTAAGTTGGTTGTTTATGGTCTACTCATAAGCCTAAATTGTGACTAGTGTAATTTAATAGCTTCACACTTTTTGTACACAGACTTAAAAAAAAGGAATAAAGTATTTTAAATTGAATTTTTTTTACCTGACCAATTTAAAAACAGTTTTATTCCTGAAGGAGTTAATGAGGGAGAAACTTGGAACCAAATTAAAGTTAGAAGTTGAATTGGATTTCAGGAAAATAGCTGGGAGTGTTGAGTTGTATTTATTCACAACGAGAACAAAAGAAGTGTCTTTCTCATGGCTCTGTATGAGGTGGCTGCTCATACAGAAATGAAGTGTCTCAAACCAGAGCGTTGAGCTCCCTCCCGAAGAGCGTGCTGACAGTTAAAGGGCACTTAATTACTTATTTGGAGTTCTGAAACTCTTCAGTTCAGATCCATGTGACTGTTCCCCAAACATATTGTGATCTCTGAATGTGACAAGCAGATGCCTCTGACGGTTGAGCAAACTCTACTTATGAAAGACTTCTTTCTTGTGAAATAGCAGATACATCCTGCAGGCAGCAGTGCTCGTGTCTGGCTATTTGTGTCTTCTCAACAGAAAAAATCACTAGGAGGTTGTGTCATGGACAGTGGATGGAAACAAAGGCGTGGAGCAGTGCTCAGAAATGAGAGCAATAAATAAAAACAGAAAGAAGGAATACCTTGCAAATGCCTTTTCAACTACTTGATATAAATGGTAGTGCAGATTCCACGATATCTTCCTATTTGCAGGGTTGTGGCCCTTGCTGTTAGGATTGCGTGTGTGTCTGCCATGTGAGGGGGCTGCAGCTGTGCCGCCTCCCTTCTTCCTTCCTGCAGATCGTGGCTGTGTCCAACACTGAAGCACTATCACTTAAAAATGAAGTCGGTATTTATAACTTGGCGTATTCCAGTCAAAGAGAGAGAGATTTACGTGGTGAGATAACGTGTGTAAAAACACTTAAGTAACTTGAACACAAACGGCTTTTCCTGTGAATCACATGCTGTGGTGAGGGAAATAAAGCTCAGGGGCAAATATTTAGAATTTCTGTATCTTTGTTTTAATTCAAGAAGACTGCCTGAAAAGAGCAAGCAAATGTTTTTCACAAAATGAGAGAAGTACCGATCAGTGTAACTGAAGTGTACTGTTTATTAGGATGTACCCGGCCTCTAAGTACAGCAGCATCACAAAAACTTACACTTCAGGGTGACAGAATATTTTCACCTTTCAATGCTGTGATAGTTTATGCAGATGAACTTAAAACTTGAAGACCTGGTAAGATATTTACTGAAAAGGACTCTTGTGTTAAATCACTTTTGCGGTCATATTCAGCTTCCCACTTTCTCAAAATTATCTGCAGTAGTAAATGTAGCTCAGATAAGCTACTCCTGTGAAACAATCTTTGTTCATATATATTCTCCAGTTTTCTGCACTCAAAAAGCTGTAGCAGCTGCTGCTTGTTCTTTTTGAGCAATGAATATATGGGAACGGTAGTATTTGTCTTTAGAAAAATTGTAAAAGTTCTCTTGTTAAAGATTCATTGTAATCCTGTTGCCTTTTTTTTGATATCTGAGTATTAGTGTTACTTACTTCAAATGAATTAAGATAAGTCTCTTCTATGTTTTCCAGGTTCAAGCCATTTTTTCCATTTCAAGTATTGCCACCTGATGAATATGAAGATCGAGACTTTTGTATACAGGATTTTCTGTTGACAGAAGGTCGACTAAAAGTCACGTTAATAGAATGTACAAGGTATGTTTTGTGGTCTTCTGCTCATTCTTGACCAAGCAAGTACCTGTGTTTAAGTTTGTGTAATTATACCTGCAGGCCTGTTCTGACTCATGAAGTAGCAGCTTGTGTCATGATTATGCTGTAATCAAGAAACTTATTTTTTTTCAAGTAAAAATGAACAAATGAAAGTTGCCGTAAGTTTCTGAGGCACTTCTGTGTTTTACATGGGCGCATGCAAATACCTTTCTTCTGAATTTTGCCTGGTTACAAGCTAATCTGCGCCTCCTTATTTCTTTTGCTGGGTTTTTTGTTCGGCACACCAAATTATGGTGAATCTATCTCCAGGCCAGTATAAATGCTGTAATTATCCTATTGTATTATGTTGTAAGCAAAGGGAAATAATTGTTTCACTGAGTCTTACTTAAATTGATCCAAATAACTTTAATAAGGCATTATTTATTGTCTTGAACAAAATAATGGAAGGAAATCTACTTCTTTCATTCATTGAAAAGAAAATTATTCTTATAAAGCTGGAGAAAAGGTGTGTGGGCTTTTGGTTTGTTTGTCTTTTTTTTTTTTTTTTGTCAGACATCTTAGTTCTTGGTTCGTTAGATCTTATCCAAGTAGCACTTAGGCTTTGATCTAGTCATGTGCAGTTCTGCTTTTTATGAACTAAACTCTGGTTTGCAGCAAGACTTTTTTTTTTTTTAACCTGTTCTTTTCATTGCTTGTATTACCATATGATTTCCAGAGGATATTCTTCTGTTTAAGGATTGTGTGGGCCACAGCAGTGATTATTTTTTGTAAAAGCATTGCTGCTTACCTGTCTCCCTAGCTTTGTGATATGTTTTCTGTGAATGATCCAGGAATACTAAATGCCTCTGTGTATTCCTTGGCTGCTAGCGGCATTTCCTCCATACCCATCCGGAGTAAGGGAACTCATGATCTCTCTGCAGAGGCAGTCTCCAGTTTCAGTCCAGTAGTGCCTTCACTTTTACTATATGAGAGCCCAAAATAACTACGTTAAGTTGTGTGCAGTTGTTCTTGCTTTGGAAAGCAATCTTTTAAATACTATGTCTCTCCTGAATCTGAAACGGTGTGTAACATCACCAACATACCACTAGTGTTGTGTTTCTTTCCATTACATTTAGAGACCAGATTGCTCAGTTTGACATCATCATTTGACCTCTCTGTATTTTTAACTGTCACAGATGCTTATCAGGTGCCGGGGAGAGGATGCAGTTGGCTGCCTTGTCAGGTCTTTTAAGCTTCAGGTCTGACTATTTTATGCAGTTTGGGATTTCTTGACACACACTTCAAAATTACGTCTCCACAGACACCTCTCAATCTAGATGTCTGATTCTTGCTCCCACAGTAATTCCTCAGATCTTCCAGGTGTCCCGTCCTTTTTTGAACTAAACAGCTACAATTGCTGTCCACAGTCCCCCTGTGAGGAAATGTTCTTGCTTACTTTGCACCTGAAGATATTGATGAGCTAGGAGCTGAAAGACACATAGAGGATTTTGGTAGTAAAAGAGGAAATATTATATATTTATGAAAGTAACGATGGCAAGATTTCCCTCTTTCATCACTGCTGTATGTGAGCTGGTGTGAAAGTTGCCTGGGACCATTCTCTGCGGTTCTTTTGCAGCGCAGTACTGCTTGCTGAAATACAGAGCTTTTTCACTCGTGTCTGCCATAGGGACCTGAAAGTTTTTTTTCTTGGCAATCAGTCTTGTTCCAGAAATGAAAGATCACTTTAATTTCTGTGTGATTTTCAGTTTTGCTCAGTGCTCCAGAAGGTTTTTATATCTCTCTCAGTACCATAGCTGCTATTTGACCCCTGTACAGAATTTGGAGTAGGATTCTTAACCATTGACATTGTATTCCATCTAGTGTGGTAACAGAATTCTGCTACTTTTTCTGCTTAAGTCTGAAACACAGTGATGAAACTACATTTAGCAACCTTTTTGTATGTCTAATTTATTTTCATTGTTTTCTTCACACAACCAAATACCTGCACTTTTTGCCCTTGTTTTTTTTTCTAACTGCAGACTTGAACATACTAATTTCCTTGCTGTTATGCTATTGAAATGAAAAATAAGTTTTGCACATTAAGAAAAATGAAATTACTGAAAGGGAACTTTGGTGTAAACCATAAGGAATATGTTTTGCGATTTTTGTTTTTGTTTTGTCTGATCTGTAGAAAATGTAACTATTCTTGTACAAGTGCAATGCCCTCATGGAAGTCAGTCGTTGCAAAAATGCTGTTATCTGGCATTACATTATTTTTAAGGAAAAGGGAAAAAAGAGCAACATGGGGTTAAATTTTTTGCTATTTTTTTAAATATACTATGAAGAAAGTCTTAAAGCCTATAAACTTTGATTATATTAGGTGAGAATGTTCTTCCGAAACTATGCCTTCAAGTGGGCTTTCTAAATTAGCAATTAGCAGTTTCAATAAATAACCTTTGTGGACAAGGAAATTTTCCTAAGATAGTTTTTTAGTAAAACACCACAGAGTGTACCTGAGACTGACTTGTGAAAATTTGAGTTTAGTGGGTTCTTTTCTTTTTTCTACAAGTGGATTTCAGTGTGCAGCAGCCCCTTTAAGTATGTGAATATCGAATCTGCTTTTGACATTCTTAAAATTTGGGAAATAGTCTGCTTATGTCAGCTTCTAAAATACTTGCAGTCAGAAGGGCACAGATAAATTAAAAAATTAGGGAAGGATTGTAAAGGAAATAAATTCAGCTTGCTTTTATGTACCTGGTAATAAATGACGTTACTAAAGGCTGGTGTGTACTTTGCCCATACCAGATTGTTGTTAGATTTGCAAATCAGTACTTTAGCATCATCCTGCAAAAAGCAGGAAGCTTGATAGCCTTGATATTCATCCTCTCTTCTGGAAGACTATAAAGACTTGCTGAAGTTCTTAGCTTGGCTCAGCTCAAGAGTTGAGGTGACTCCAGCCTCCATGTGCTTCTGTTGTTCTGTCTCAGAGGACAAACACTTCATCTCTTGGTGTCCTCGTAGCTCTCAAACTGGAAAGCGGTACAGCTGCAAATAGCTCTTTTCATATCCATGGCAACTCTGAATCACTCTCTTCTACCTCATGCTCGGTTGCTGCACGATACTATCCAATTTACAACTGGGGAAGGAATAGAAATGCACTTTCTGTATGCATATTTGAATTACTCAGGTGCTAATTTAATCACATTACCGATTTAATTATAGCAGGGGTTATAAATTTTGTTTGGAATATCCTTTCATACTGATTTACAAACTCTCTAAACTGTAGGATATAGGTATCTCCTTGATATCCAGTTGTTTTGAGTGTGGTGTACCACAATCTTCACATCAGTCTTTATCCGCAGCTGTGGCATAGAACATAGTACCTGTGTGTGCAAAACAAAAATTTCCTTAGTGTAGTAGCAGTTAAAATTTCTCCTTTGTCTCTCTGAAACTGGAAATTGAATTCCAAACTGCAACATGAAGAGCTCTTTAAAATTTAAATGTGTAGTTTTGCTGTCTCATGACATGTTTTTTCAAGCTGGGTGCTGGTAACCTAATGTAAGGTGAAATCTCATTATGGCTCATTGTTTTACTTGTGACTTTTTTGGTTCTGGCTGGAAATTATGTTTTATTCCTGTTTTGAGCTACCTCCTGTCCTTGTTCTATCTTAGTTGCCACTGGTACAAGACAGCTAAATATCTACTGTGCTGATGTTTTAGAGGGACAATAAGGACCCCTGGGAAATTCCTGAAGGATGTGTTTAGGTGATGTGAAGATGAAATGTATGCAACCAATGATCAGCTGCGGAAATGCACTGTAATGAACTGTCTGATATCAGTGAGACACTGAGGAAAACCTGTGTTACTCAAAAGCAACTACTAAAAGCAGAACAGAAAAGCCACAAAGGGTTGCTGGGATTGGCTTAAAAATAAGCAAAGGCAGCACGAGTTTGTCAGTTCAAGTAACCTTGAACAAACTGAGTCTTGTTCAGACAAAGTACCTAATCAGTTGGTTCTGAGGCTGGATTTCTGCTTGCAGTAATCAAGTCAATAGTGTCTAGACAAATGAGTGCTGAAGGTCAAGCTAGAGATGAGGTTGACAGCTGCTGTTTGCGATATTTCACCAGAGAATGCAAACTTCCTGCCTGAGGATGGGGTTACAGGATACTAACCAACCAGTTAGTATCGAACTTACTCAGCCACTAACTCTGAGCCAGAAACACCTGACACTTTGTAAAGCAGGTGTGCTGGGTACCGACCCAAATGGGATCTTCCCTGATCATCTACCCCATGCAGTCATGTACTCTGCCAAAAAAAGTTGAAAAAATTCTTCACTGAGAGACGTAGAAAAGAAATATTTTCTTTGTCTCCTTGCTGCAACTACAGAATAACAGAGTGGTAGGTGTTGGAAGGGACCTCTGGGGATCATCCAGTCCAACCCTGCTACTAGAGCAGGTCCACCCAGAGCAGGTTTCACAGGATCGTGTCCAGGTGGGTTTGGAATCTCTCCAGAGAAGGGGACTCCACAACCTCTCTGGGCAGCCTGTGTCAGGGCTCTGTCACCCTCAAGGTGAAGAAGTTTTTCCTTATGTTTACGTGGAACTTCCTGTGTTCCAGTTTGTGCCTGCCGCCCCTTGTCCTGTCGCTGGGCACCACTGAAAAGAGCCTGGCCCCGTCATCCTGACACCTGCCCTTTATATTGATAAGCATTGATCAGATGCCCTCTTGGTCTTCTCTGGGCTAAACAGCCCCAGGTCTCTCAGCCTTTCCTCATCATAGAGATGCTCCAGTCCCCTCATCATCTTAGTAGCCTTTGCTGGGCTCTCTCCAGTAGTTCCCTGAGCAATGCAAGCTAAAGAGCTGTCATAGCCAGAGAGGTGGCTTCCCTGGGGATTGGCTTAATTCTACCAACTCTGATTGTTGGTGCAAGTTGTTCTCAATAGCTTTACTTAATTTTCAAAGTGTGTTTACTACATATCTGCACATCTGGGAGGCTAGGCACTTTTTAATCATAAATATTTAACCTAGAAGCATTATTTAACAACATCAAGATAAACAGAGAAAATTGTTGTCTTTTCTGACAGCTTTTGTCTGTGTCATCTAGAGTCGTGGTAATGCATCGCAATCACAAATCACAGTCACGAATAAGATACTTTGAGTGAAAGCTTAGGGACTGTCCTTGTCAAATGTCTAGAGAACGTTGGGGGGTGGAATTAAAATCTAATAGCTCTTTTGAAAGATTAAGGTTTGTTTAAAGTTTGTATTCCAAAGTATTTATCTGCTTCCAGCTACTGTGAGAAGCTGTGTACAACTTCATTGCTGTTCTGCAGCCTAAAGGTTATTGGGGTTTTTTTCTTTTATAGTACTGATGTCTACCTGAACAGCTTTATAGCCTTCTGGAATAGGGCATCATGGATGAAGAACCACTCTTCCTTTTGTTATGAATGTCACAAAGAATTGTAGATATGAGGGAATCCCAGTTTAGTGAAATAGAAACAAAAGCGGTAGTAAACTGTGACTTCAATCTACAGTAACAAAGAGGAGCTGCAGTGTATTGAAAAGTTTAGGACTAGAATAGAAACTTGTAGCTATTGTTGCTTTTTTTAAAAAAAAACAGAAAAAAGTTATTTTATAGAAAAATACTAGTCTGTCGATTGAATACTCTATTTAAAAAAAAAGAAGGAAACTCAATAGCAAAAAAACCTCCTAGCTAAAAATTTTGGGTTTTTTGCTATTTATGGAGTTCTTCCACTAGAGGGTGGCAGTACCTTACCTTTGGTGTAAGGCTCTGTGAAATCTTTACTGTGTGGACTTCTCTGTACACATTAATAATGGTGTGTAAATGAAGAATGCTGAGTTTAATATGATATTTGGGATATGTGTAGTAGTTTTACAATTCTTACTATAGCCTTTTCTGTTTCAGGTTACATATATTTGGATCCTATGAAAGAGAAACAAATGTTCATTGCACAATGGAGCTGAGCAGTAATGTTTGGGAAGAAAAATCCAGAAGTTCTATTAAAACGGTAAAAAAGGATGTAATCTTTGCATATTGCAGTATGTCTTATGCTCTTAATACGTTGTCTGGAAAGAGTGTATCTTTGGACAAGCAGATGGGTGATACAGGAGAAAAAAAACCCCAAACCCCAAAACATTACGGACCAGTTATTCACTTTTTCATTCAAAGTATTTCACCGTCAAATTGACAAGTGTGGATAACATCATGTTCAGTTATCACAACGGTGCTTGAAAATGGACCTGTTTTGAATATATTGCCAACTGTCTATCTGCATTAAAACAGATAGTGTAAGATATGCATTTTTATAGTCCTCTTTTATTTGTGTGGAACAGCATTTAGTAAACAGTGTGTAAGATTCACCTGTCTTTCAGCGGCCAGTACTTCACTCCCTTCTGATGTGAGTGGTGAAGATACCTGGGATCAGAGGGTAGCTCACGTGACTGAATTCCTCCTTTTCCCTTGCTTTTTGTGAAAATGTAGGCAATTGCCATAGATCTCTTTTTTTATAGCATATAAATCCTATACTGATAAAGAAAAATACTTCTACAAGTGTCTGCAAATACAGGAAGTAGTAGTATTGGTGGTATTGTAAATTAATTGTAAATTAAGCTTTTATTAATTATCATACTTGATGACATGCGTTTAGTAGCATACAGCCGACAAATGGCCTTTCTCTTTTTGTGTGTGAGGATGAGTGTTACCTTTTTTTTTTTTCCTTCAAACAAGAGGTGTAATATGTGGAAGAGCCTTTTAGTTTCATATTGGAGTGATATTGTGGTAGTCATCAAAATGAATTTGGCTTATGCCGTGCAATAAGTAATGTTCTTATTGGAAAAAAAAGTCAGAAGCTTTAGAAGACTTAATGTTAAGGATTGGTTTCACGCCAAGAAATTACTGGAACAAAAATCAATGTCCTGCATTTTGCGCCCTGCTGTCTACGTGCAACTAGCTTAAGCACTGTGCCTTTGTTATATCTGACTGGAGTTGTTTGGAGGCCAGCACCGTTTTTCCACTGGAGCAGCAAATATCCAGAGTTTCAGCATTTCATTCAGTTTCTGCAATTTAATTCCACTTTACGTTGTTTTTAAAACTTCTTGTGACAAATGGTATGATGCTTGTTTCCAGCTTACTATATGTTATGTTTTGCCAAAAGGGATATATGGCTGAGTGACAGACAGAAAGCCTCTTTTTGTTGTCTTAGCTGCCATGTTCTTAGTCAAATGAAAAACCTGAGAGGAGGGTCGAAGTTCACCTATGCTCTCTTAGAAACCGCAGCACTGGGTGGCAGCTTTTGAAGTCCAGCAGGGAGATGACAAGGGGAAGCCTGCAGCTCCCAGTGCAGGCCAAGACACTGGCACTTCAGAGAACTTTCCCAGAGCGTGATTCAGCAGCCAGGCATCGTAGAAACCGGTGGCAGCTCAGGACTGTGTTCTCCAGAGTTGTCACTGTCTTGGTCCTCTCTCTACCTGCTCCTAACACAGGCATTGGTGTTTGCGTGATTGTGAGTTAGCTGTGTCAGCTCTGTGGGTTGGCTTGCTGCATGATAGCTCCAGAGCTGCTGGAAAGGAGAAAGCAGGGTGGGACGGCAGCAGCTTCAGCTAGGTTAAGCTGCTAAGCGTGGCCCCACCAGAGGTAGCGTAAAGTGTTCCAGTGGTCCTGAGAGGAGTTTGAGTTCACTTACCTCTAGAGCTTGCTAGACTTCATTGAAGCACTAGGCAGGAGGAAGATTAATTTGTTTTCAGACCTTTATGTTTAATCTGTTTTATACAGTGGTTTTTAATTTTGTTTACATTTTTCTAGTTTGCTCTAATCTGAAGTTTTAAGCCTCTTTGCATGATCACATAAGGATAAGGTAGGAGCAGTTCAGCCTTATTAGTCTGGCCAGTTCATAGTCTTAACTCTTTCCTAATAATAGTATTGCTTGTTTCTTGAAAACATTGAAATAATATGAGCATTGTGTGTGTGTGGGGGGGGGGAGGTGGTGTGGGAACAAACAAACAAAAAAAACCCCGAACAATTTTGGGATCTGGACCTGATCCTGCTAATATTTACTCATGTGAATGACCCTTTTCTTGGGATAAGCTGTGTATGAAACCACACCTGGATCTCCAGGGTTGATGCTCTAGCAGTGAAAGTGGCAGTACAGTGATGTACCATTACACTTCTCTCTACAAATCAATTTGTGCTTATTTTTAGATAATTTTGAGTAGCAATATTGGAATATATCTTTTGCACTCTTAACAACAGAAGAGGAAAGAAAAAGCACTGGGCAGGCAGCGTGGTACCGGTATATTTGTGACAGCAGATGGCAGCAGGACTAAACTGATGGAAGGTGGAATGAACTACAGAAAAGCGCTCAGGGGGAGACTGAAGAACTCAGCTTCTGTTTCAGCATCTAAAATAAAACGGCAGGTTTCTAAAATTTCCTAAGCTTTTGGAAATCTGGCCTGCAATGTACAGAAGGGCTTTCAGTGCAGCTGTGTTGCAGTCCTTCATTAAGCATTGTTGAAAAACTCCCTGCCAGAGAGCAGAGACTCTGTAATCTGAGTCGCCGCCTCTCTAGCTCTGCTGTGAGTATGAACAATTCACTGTGCCCAACTGCCTTGAACTTTAGGCCACTAGACAGGCAGCCTAGTTTTAAGATGCTGCTTTGAAGCTCTTGGATTGGTAGAATATGGAAAGTGAAAAATAGCAACTTGCAGAACCACTTTTTGCTTCTCAACTTAGATTCAACAGATCTAATGAAATCATAGAAGTCTCTCTTCCACAGGAAATCAGGTAAAATATGCAAATTAAATTACAAATTGTTAGGATATCACACTGGGTGGCAGGAGTATTGCCAAAGATCCTCAATAAGAAGCGTTGCTAACACATGTAACAGTAGAACTTAGTTATTTTTCTCAGAAATTGTAACTGTGGAAATAGTTAAATAGGAAGTTATAAAGAAGAACATTGATCTTTTCCAAACAAAAAGTTTACTTGTTTCTTTAATTGTGATTTTTAGCTTTAATGCAATGTTAACCACAAGGCAACTGATCGCAATACTTTAGTCTTTCTAATATTAAATGCTTCTTTAAGTGCTCCCATGTGCAATAATTATTAGAGGTGAAGTTGCTACAATGAATAACAACTTTAGAAAATACGGAGGAGAAATGACAAGACTAAGTTGGAGTGAAAAGTAAAAGATACGTTTGGGTTTGAAAGTGTCTAATTTGTAAGAGTATCACATAGACGGGACAGGACATCCTCTGATTCAGACTGTTCTACAGCGCTTCTGAGGAAAAATCTCATAACCTTCTATGCTTCATGGCGTTTTCATTCTTTTTATTATGTTAGTAGTAGTGATAAAAGATTAGACAGCTTTAATACTTCATAATGCATTTTGGTGAGACTTTAATCTGATCCCATTATTTATGGAACATTAGGAGGTGTCAGAATTGGTTTTGAAATAAGATGCTGTGTTATTGAACATATCCAGGGCATTATTGAAGTGTCTGTTATACAAAGGTGTTTTGAGCTTCTGTTTTATCAAATGAATCTGAAACACACTAAGACTTTAGAGAGGTGATTTGGCATGTTCCCTTGTGACACGTGGAAAAATTCTCAAATATCTTAAGTGGTACATACTGCTGGAATGAACGTTAATCACTGCATTGCTATGTAAAAATTATGTATGGATAGGATAGAGTAATTAGCATTATCAGCACTGGATTGCTAGACAGATTGTTCTAGGGGTAAATGATTAGATATATCTAAATAATTAGATATATGTTTGTAGATATTAAATGGAGGCTGGGTCATAAATGTCAATTGTTATGTCCACTGAAGGGCCAGTTAGCAATACCAGATTGATTCTACAAACAAAAAGAATTGTTCTAGTTTTCCTTGGAGCACATCTGTTTAGAGTGGACCCCGGCCTTCTTGCACTTGCTGAGAATCTTGCTGCTGCCTTTACCTGTGCCATGTGCAATGTTGTGAAAGAATAACATACTTTTTAAGCAAAACTGAAGTTACTCTATGAATAAAAGGAAAATACTGTCTGCCTTCTTTGAAAGTGGTGCAAGAATGGACATAGAAATGCTCTTGAAGTATTAGTAACAGAGACCTGAGGTAGTTTTGCAGCTACCTTGACTCTGCAATGGGTGCTCTGTGCGTGCTTGGGTGTCTGAAGTGTGGCAAGCGCCGGCACTTACCTCCGGTTGCAGCACGGTAGAGAAGAATGTATCAGGAGTATAGATGTATTGAAATGAGACTCTTGTTTCTTATGAATTGCTCTGCGTATCTGGGTAGTTATGTTGCCTTTCTTTACGTACTGATTTTTATGACAGATAAATTAGTTTTCTACAAATTGTAGAATCTATTGCAAATAGATTGGTGTCTTCTGATACTCTCATACCCAGGAAGCAGCTACAAACTCTAAATAGTTTGTGCTTTTGATTGGTTGTATGAATTGTAAAGTAATGGGGGAGAGGTGCTCAACTGTATCAAAATACATACATTCCAAGTTTTTGCTTAAGTCTTTCATAGAAATTCAGGGCCACAAGAGAATCGTTTCTGATCTAGAAACAATCAAGTTAGATAATCTAAGAATACGAGGAAACGTCTTTAAATTCTGATTTCAATTAATACATTGCCTGAGGCACTATAGAATTAGCTATAGTTTTTTATTCATAAAGGTAGTAAGTGTTGGATCTTTTCTGTTGGTGTGGGCTTTTTTTTTTTTAAACCCCCTTCTGTGAACTCTAAATTTTAGTGAGACAGAAACTGCATTTCATATTCTGCAAAGTAAAAATTTCCATCTAAAACACATTTAGTAGCCCATAGGATTTTTGCAGCGGTTGTCTCAGGAGCACACATACCCTCTGAAGTACCTTAATAATAGAAAGAATTAAAGTAAGCATTACACCACTTTTTTTAGGAATTCAGCTTGACTTTTTCTCCAGTTCATTCTGAACATTGTGGTCAGCACTGGAGTAACTGAAGGGGAAGACCAGTGACACTGTCTTTCAATATTGCAGTCTGTATTTGTGTGTGTGTTTACTTATTCATATATAGGCCATGATCCCCTCTTCTTTTGGTGAGGTTATGTTGATGGATATGACTTTTATAGGTAAATTTAATGGTAACTTTGAAATTGCTGTAGGCAGGCTGGTTGTTACGTGTTTCTAAAAACAAAGCAGTATTTTCTCAGCCTTTCATAAAACTAAATTTCCTTTATCAGGGATTAAGAGAAACTTAAAGGTATTCCAATACTGTGACACATGAATGTAAAATGAGAAATAATGTAAATCAAACCCAGCACTTTCTGAAATGAGTTGCCTGAAGATACTAAACTATAATGTCAAAATTTAAAGCAACTGTGAAACGTTAATTTGTGAGCACATGGAGTTAAATGCCTTAGAGTTGGCATTTCAGTGTGCTTATTCAACAGCCTGCCATTTCAGCATTTAATCCTATCAAAAGAAAGGAGGAGGATTAAAGCAAGAGAAGCTTTTTGAAAATGTCACTTTTTATGAAAATTCATGATCTTCTAAAATTTGATAATATTTGTAAATACAATGGGGAATAGTTCTGAGATTTGTGCTTTACATAATATTCTGTAATCCATCTTTCAAATAAACTTGAAGGCCATCAGGATTTTTTCAGTCTCATCCTAAACATTGAAGCTTTTTGACTTGGGGCTTCAGGAGGCTTCTCTGTAATTTAATGAGAGACCTTCTGAGAAAATGCACTGTAGTTCTTACTGCTCAGACACTATCGAATATGAACATTAAAAACCAAACAAAAACCCCACTAACAGATCTCTTTTTTTTTTTTTTTTTGGTGTGTAGATATTCAGATATTTTTTTATAACCAGATGTCATTGCTCTAGTCACAGCCGGACCTGATACTTCTTGCCTGCTTATAAATCACTCGGAAGCTGTCATGTGCTGCATCCTCAGGCATGCATACCCTCACCTGGGACAGGCAGAACGCGGAGCTTGCTACACTTGTGCATTTGGCAGCAGTCAGTACTAAACACATCCATCATGTGCAACCAAGTCTGTAGCTTTGCTTAAATGTTCCTTCTTTCTCCTCCAAGCTTGAAGTTGTGATCCTTTCCAGCCTCCCCTGGAGTGCTGCAGAGGTTGACTGCTTGCAATGAATCTGACGTGCTGAGTTTCAAATTTAAAATACCGGATGAAAATACTAATGGATAAAATAACTTGAGAAGAATCTGTAATGAGCAGGGCTTAATGCTCTGTGTGTGCTTGCACTTCCACATCCCCAACTCTTACTTTAAGACCTGCCGAAAGAACGCATCCTTGGGACTCAGGCTTAGGAAGAGCAGCTCTTCTGCAGCCAGATACTTACCTTGTATAGTGAAATAAGTCTGTTTTGAAGCCATATAATTCCAGTCTAAATCTCCATTAGATTTTGTAACTGAGTTGTATTGCAGGTGCCACTGGTAATACTGTCTATTCAGTTGGGGCCTTCCAAGTTGATATTTTGCAGAGTTTTGTGCTCTCTGAGAGCATAGTAGTGACCTCCTCCTGTTTCATCATGAAGAGTCATGAAAAAGGTGCAAGCCTTTTAGATCGCTGTGTTGAGTGAATTCACCTTCGTAAGAGCTCTCTGGACAAAAAATACATGAAACTTCAAGCTTGATCAGGAATTAGTTCTGTTCCTTTTAATGTGTTTTACAGAGCTGATAAAACAACATTTATTTGTGTGCCTTTTTCCCTTGAAGGCTATTCATGGTATAAAGCAATCTGTAGTACAGATTCTTTGAGTTACCTTTTAGTTACCTATCTTCAATATCCTCCTGATAGTACTCAGTTTAAATAGCAATTGTAAGCTTTTCTCATCATACTTTTTAGCTTACAACTTTGTATTTAAAATATAAAACTATTAAGCAAACATGAAATGATATCTTTTCCTTATAAAAGGCTTGTAAAAGCTAAGACGGACACACTGCTTTAGTGTGTCACTAGATGTGGTGCTGATGACTTTGTGTTTGTGTTCTTGTCATCTGTTCTGCGGTGTGTACAAATACTGGATGCAGGAAAGAGTTTTAAGTGGGTTTTACAGCAGCTGTGTTTCTTATTTGCAAAGAAATTGATTTATAGTGATAGCTGATCTTGCTAAATAAATAGCTTTCATGCATCAATCATCTAACTTTGTTTGTATAAACAGTGTGGCCTATTGTCAGAGAGATAACAGTGTTTTATTGACCAAAGTGGTTTCTGGGTAATTCAGTATATTTCTGGAATGACTTTATAAACTATTTTGTTACATCTTATTGCTAAGTTATATGGCTGGATGAGCCAGAAGCTGAGGTTGGAGGCTGCTGCCCATGGCTGGGGTGGAAGGGTAGGGACTTACCTAAACAGATATCGACAACCACCTTTGGAAAAATAAGCTGTTTTCATTCTCACTAGTTAGTAGTTTCTTTTCCTCTTGAGTCTTCTAGTTTACTTGTTAAATATATTTCCTCATAGCACCTTTATAAAAGCTAACCTCTTAATGTACTGGGATTTTTTCCTTTTCAGATCAAGAGATTGGAATCTGTTCATACTAAGGAGGTAGTAATTGGATTGAAACTAATTTACCATTTGTAGTTATGTTGTAATGTTTCCCCAAATCAGGACCTCACCAGGTGAACTATTGGGCATGTCAAAAACTGTTTCCTTCCATTGCTGAATAGTTACATCTCCCAAAATAATGAAGGCGGCAGCCTGTGTGAACATTTACTGAGCTAAAATGTGTTTTCCAGGTTGTAATAACACGAAGAGAAAGCCTGGGGGTGGGTAGGAAGTCTCAGAAAAGGGGCCCATGGGTGTGAGTGAAAATACTTAAAAAGTGAGGTACTGTCACTTGGTGCTTGTATGCTCTCCTAAACCCAGTTAACTTCTGACATCTGTGTGAGACATGTAGGGGTTTGACACAGGACATAGGGGTGTTCATTTCTGACTGCACGTTGCTCAGTGGTAACTTGACTGAGTTGCTCCCAGGAGTAGTTCATCATCTGGAAGTTCATCTTACAATTAAAGAAAAGAAAATTATATTGTAGTTTCTGCAGGTTGTCAAAGGATGGGCAAGTACTTGTAGTTACCGCAAAACAGCTGATGTTTAACTTCTGACCCATTACTGCCTTCAGTAATCTGGTATTGTCCTGGGTTCCAAGTATAAAGAATTGACCTGTTCATAGACCTTGAAGTGCAGTAATAGCTACTGAGGGAGACTCTTTTTCTGAATACCACTTTATTTAGTTGCTTTGTTCACTGTTTTCAAAGTTTGAGCAATCAAAATGATGAGGAGCTTTTCACTAGAAGCTTATCAAGAGCCTGCAGTTAGATCTTGCATTTAGTTTGGGGTTTTCTCTGTATGGGTTGTCTGACAGCTTCCTGTGTTTGCCTGCGGTATGTCAAATACTGCTGCTGAGTTTGATCTACCTTTGTTCTCTACACTGCTGCTACGGGCTGTACTAGAGAAGAAGTAGGGAGAGTTTGTGTGCAAATGAATGTCCAGGAGGAGTTAACTTATTTTTAGTAGGATTTTGCCCACATTAGCTCTGGCTTAATGACTAAAAATGATGGATAACTATGGTGGACCATTTTTTGAAGTAAACTTGTTGCAGATGGGCCTCCTGGAAGGTGCCTACTTTTCATTTGACAGTCTTGAAAAAGGCTTAACTAGACTAAGAGTAATATCAGCTCTTTACCAATTCCATTTGGTGAAGTGAAAGAGCCAGTGTGAAACATAAGGACATATGTTTGGCTGTGCCATCTGAAACTGAGATGTTTTAGGTGACACAAACTGTAATACTGGGGGCAGATGGAGACAGCAGAGAGATAGATGGGTTGGTACTTACTAACTGGTGCTCATCACCAGGGGAGCAGGTTCCTCAGCACTAAGAATAGGCTCTAGAGGGGTGTATGGAATAAAGGGGACCACAGTGGTTTGGTTATTACAGGCTACGGTGTAACCGAAAGTGTCCTTTTGTTGGTGGGTCATCTGTCACTTCTGTAACAGCAGTTTGCTTGGCTATTGTTGTTGCTCACTTTTAATGCCTGTAGGTGCATCAAAGTATTCAAAACAACCACTTGCTTTTAGTTTACAGCCACACAGAGCTCATTTGGTTTGTGGCATTCATATTGTCGTGGCATCTTTCTCCCAGTTCCCCCCACTGGGAATGCACACTGTGTGACAAGAGGACAAGGTGTGCAGTTACTCTGCACGTCTCTAAGGATCATGAACAGCCTGGGCACCAGCAGGAATGCCCTGTGAAAGCTGTAGCCATATCATAGTTTGGACAAGCATGTGTTTTGCTTATCTGCTAATATCTGGAGGTTCTCTGTTCCTGACTGTCCTAAGCTCCTTTCAGCAAGGGCTGTTCTCACTTGTGGGCACCTGGCATGAGATTATATTCTTTTTACAGGTCTGCTTTGGCCTGCAACACGCTGTACACATAGAAGTGATTTACACTTATAGTTGTATAAGTGCAACTGCTTGCATTGATTATTTAAATTTTTTTTTCAATAATCAGAAATGTGAATCTCTTTTCTGGTTCTCTCTGCCATTCAGATTTTTTACAAATGCGTTCTGTTGCGATGAGATTTAGAAGAGTTGATATTCAACCCGTCTTGACCATTAAATATATGTTAATTAAATAAGCATACTGATCCATAGCAATTTAGTGAGAAGCTGATGAAAGTATGTATTTTCTCTCCATTCCACTTTATTTCTACAGTTCCTCTGCTTGTCTATCTGTTTGAAAGAGACCTTGGTAAACTATCTAAAATATCACTAGATACAAATTCAACCATACTTGAAAGAAGGATATGTCTCAAAATATTTTCCTGCAAAGAAAGAACTAGAGATGGAAAGATAGGAAAATAGCATCTCTAAGGCAAACATTGGCAGATTTGTGGTGCTAAGGTGGTGTGGGAAGCTGGTAGTTCCTTCACAGAAATGAAGTTCATGTGTGAGTTACAGCATGTCTTCTCTCATGGAGTGTGAGAAGAGGCGAAGAGAGCTTAAGGGGCAGATAGCATTGGATTGTTTAGCTTTGCTTTTTGCAAAACAGCTTGCATATAAATGTTGTCATTAGTAGAGGAAATGTTAGGTACTTGAATCTGATTCTCGTTGTTAATTTAGCTGGTGTATATAAAAATTTCATTAGCTTAAACAAAAAGTATCAGCAGGAAGAAATTTGGAATGAAGGTTTTTTTAAAAGATCCTTAATAATATATACTATGATAATAACTATTAATATTGATTATTTAACTAATGAAGTCATGGGTCTTTGGGTATTTGATGTCCTTAAATGGGAAGGAAGTTAATTTTCATACACCACAAATACTTGGCATCTAGTGGTCTTAAATTTTGTGGTTCAACTGTTAAAATATCAGCATAAAAACTGAATGACTGCAGAGAAAGCTTTTAATTTGTGGAAGGAATTCCTTGTTCTGAATACAATCCTATGTAATATTGTTATTTTTATGAAGTCAAATGAGTTAAGTAGTTGAGATTCTTGGACTCAAGGTAATGCAGCATTGGTATGTGTCATGTCTTATCTTCCTAGAATGCTGTAATTATTTAACTGAACATTATCCCAAAATGACTATTTTTTCTTCATTTCTCCCTCTTCAAGCTGCAGCAGAAATTACATGTTTGCCTCTTAGTGTTGCAAGTTCTTATAGGTCTAGCAAGGTGGAGCTCAACGTCTGGAGGCAAAGCGAATGAGAATGGTGTTTGGAGTATTTATGTTGTCATCATCATTCTCACTAGTTACTGTGGCTGTTCTGTGTCTGTAGAACAGCAGGAGCAAAGTCTTGCTTTGTGGGCAAGAGTGTGCGTTAAGATTATTAGTAAGAGATAAGTGATTGATCTTACTTTTTCTTCAGGATGACCAAGCATTTTAAAAATACTTCCCGTAATAAAAAAATGCATTACAAAGGTCCTGCTTGTATGCTTAAATGCAGTGCATGGTCTCCAAATGCTCTATATGATGGCAGATAGAAATGAACGTAATATGGGCGGGCAGCTTGGCAGTTGCCCTGGAAAAGCCTTGGGGATCAAAAATGGAAATGCCAATTCCTGTCTTACAAGTGAAAAGACTAAAAGTGTATTAAGGTTAGATACAGCAGAGTGATGCTCTGCAAAGGACACCTACAGATCGGAAGTAATCAGTAGTGAATCATCCTTAGAAAATAGAGTGTTGCCCTTAATGCAGTCTGTTAAAAGCTGCCTCCGTTAAAGTTTGGTAAGATAAATAGAATCTTTGAACTATGAGTGTCTTCATAAATCCTTTAACCAAAAGTCAGTATCTTCAGATCTATACTTATGCCGTTCATTTCCACTTTTAGGTGCTTAATTTGGAACAAGTATCATGCCTGTGCACCCTCGGATCCATTTGATGTTAATTGAAGCTATATATTTTCCCTAGCTGATGGAAGAAAACAAAACCAAAAAAACCCTTAGAGATCTGAGCCCGGATATGCAGAAAGTTGTTGGTTTGGGGTTTTTTTAACTGTAAAATCAGCCATAAAGCTTACCACATCTAAACAAATACATATATAAAATGTGTGTGTGTGTATATATGTATGTATAAATTGTCCATATATAAAAATACATATACTTTATATATAAACACAAATATATGCATATATAAAATTAAATATAAAAATTATATAAAATTAAAATAATCAGTTGTTCTTCTTCAGCTAAATTAAATGGCAGCCTTATGGATAACAGGTTGACGATGCATTAAGAAAATGTAGGTACTTGTAAATACAAAAAAAGACCCTGAGGAATTGGGTTTGACTTATGTGAAGTTCACCAGAGCTTACAGCTCTGATGATTATACAAGAGTCAAGAAATACAAAGAGCAGTTGCAGAAATCTGTTTCTAGATTCCTCAGTAGTTAAATCACAAATCTGTGGAAATACGGTAAGAATAGGTTGTACAGCAGCTTGTAAACTAAAAATACAATCACTTTACGTAACGATGTGAACTACACGTGGAGTGAGCATAAGATTGATGTTCATAACTTCATAACACAAACAGATGTGTGGTCCATCCCCACTGTGATCTCCCCCCCTTTCAAACCAGCAATTTGCACTGGTCTCAAATCAGATGTAATGTGTAATGAGATGAAAATACACGCAGTCTATATGATTTCAGTGAGCTACTTAAGCCTGTAACACATAACTTGCTAAAATTGCTGTTCAACCACATGGTGTTTCTGAAATGTGGAGTAGTCAAAATCTATTTGAGCTATATACCCTGTTCTGAGGGGATATGAAGCCATGTGACAAAGGTGTTGAGGAATGTTGTACATACTCATGTGTAATGTCCTTTTACTCATCATTTTTGGATCTGAGACCTGTATATAGACCAGAGATAAAGGTATCCTCTCTACGGAAGTGTGTATGTATAAATAGATGAAGGACAGGTTGGAAAACAGATGTGCATATCACAAACTATGTCGACAGCACGATGCTTAGGCTGCCCCTGTGTTAGTAAGTGGTACAGCCTGGGGGCTGAGGACCTGACTGCACACTGTACACGTTGTGGAGATTTTACTGGGATCTGCTTCTGGTCTGTGCTCCTGCACTGACCATAGTTTTGCCTTAGGAGCTGCTTGTTGGGTGCAGCTTGCTCTGGAGGGAATGTGCTTTGTGTGTTCCAGGAGCACTTGATAATACAAATCAAAGCACAGGAGGTGGATACCATGGGAAGTTCTGCCTCGAGCAAACATCTGATCTGAACTAAAAAGCAAATACAGGCACATGCTTTGAGCAACGGTTGAATTCCATCTTTGGTGTGGGCTGGCTTGCTGCTCCTACCACTTTTGTCCTTGAATGAGCTAAAAAACTCTAACATTTATTTTGTGTTGTCTTGTGTGTGGCACAAAGGTCTGTCCGTAAAAGGTCATCAAGCTTTTTTTTTTTTTTTTCCTGTTCATGGGGGACATTCATTTCGTACATCAATATAGGGGGGAAAAAAACCTGGAGGGCTTTAGCTGCTCATATGTTAAGTATTTGGGAGAGGGGAACTGTGGGCAAGACAGGATATATCCAATATATCTGACTCAAACCCCATAAAATAGCTCAAAATGGAAAAGAAACAGATAGTGATGAGGTGCAGGTGAATATATCTTCTGTCTAGGTAACTTGATTTCTTGTGATACCTCAAACGGAACAGCCACACTTGCTCTGGTAGTTGTTTGTTATGTCTTTGAACTGTTGCTTTACTTTGGAGGAATGAAGTGTAGTGTTGAGTATTGATGAGATGAGAATTTTGAGGGTACTCCTGAGTTGTGCTGTTCTGTAAAGTACAGAAGTAAGGGAGATGTAGAGGCGGTTTTGTTGGCTGAAAGGGTTGGTTTCAAGGCTGGTGTGAATGTACCTGAGTTGCAGGCAAGCAGTTTAGACTTGAAGGCTCTCTGCTTAGGAGGGGTGAGAGGTGTTAGGAGTGAAATACTGTGCTCTGTGTTCAGCGTGGGAGCTTAGGAAGGCCCCGGCAAGAGCCTTGCTAGTGAAGCAACCATGTCAGCAAGAAAAAATAAAGAGCTCAGCAAAAAGAGTTTGGTTAGCTGAAACTTCTTTGAACGCTTCTAGAAATGAAAATACCCTGTGTGCTAGAAAGTATATTACTTAACCAAACCAGTTCTGTAAGCAGCACTTAAAGATGTGTAATAGCTGTTAATTATTAAAGGAGAAAGCAGGCACGGTAATAATGGAGAGCAAATAATGACTATTAGTTTGGTGCAGGAGACCCGGTACTATGATGAATAACTGCATCGATTCAGCTGCATTAACAGAGCAGAGCATGTCTAACAAGCCTAATATAACCAACGAAGTCGGAGTAGTAAGGTCATGGGAGTGGAGTACTTGGAAAAATTTGGCCAGTGTGAGATCTTCAAAATAACCTGATTAATGTATGTTATCTGTGTGTTATAGTACACATTTCCTGGGAGTTTGTATCAAATATTAACCAGCTGGCTTCAACAGAAAAAACGGCTTAATTTCAAGCATACACACACACACACACACACACACACACACATATATATATATATGAAAAAAATTCCAAACAAGATTTAAATGATATCTGGACAAGGTACCTGTTTGGTTATTAGACTAGAGTCAGAGTAATTTGGGAAGGAAGTGACTTCTGGAGGTAATCTGCTCCCAGCTCTACCCAGATCAGGCTGTTCAGGACCCAGTTCAGAGGGGCTCTGGCAGCCAGGCAGAGCTAGTTGTTAAAAAAAGTCTTTTTCTTAAAATTTTACTTTTCCTCACTAAATAATATGTGACAGACTATACAGTTACTCAGGGAGGGAGGGCAGCAGAACTGTCTCAACTCATTTCGACCAGGTAAGTAAAAATAGTTCATAAAGAGTGATTTGGTCTCAAGACTAGTCCAGGACTGTTTCTATAGGGGTGGCTTCAGATGCAGTGAAATTTCTTTGTGTTGCAAAGAGACAGTTCTAGCTGAAAAACTAACGAAATTGCATCAAGGCTACGCCTGAGCTTACAGACCTGCTGGAGAGAGAAAATAATAAATATGTAATATTTTTGTTTCATTTATTAAGATTCTGCAGTCTGGCTATGATGGGTGGTTACTCAAACCATGGGAACATCAGTAATGGATTTTTATTCCTTGCAAATGATATTTGAGCAAAGAAATTCTTTTTAAACAAAATTTTTTGCCATGTTTGATAAATGTTTCTTGTTTCCACTACAGATCTTGAAGCTTTAGCTATTGGAAGAGAATCTGAAATAACACATATTTCAAAAACATGGTTGTAATAGCTAGGAATGAACTTTTGGCCACTGTTGTGAGCAAAGGCATTCAGGTTCCTGCCAACTGATGTGCAGAAGTGCATTAGGAACCACACTCTTGGTTACATATAATTGAGGTAACCAAGAACTGTAATTAATTCCTGAGCTTTAAAAATAGCTACGAGGAGGAAGTAATTCTGTAAAAGGTCGTTAGAGCAATATTGTAATGTCCAATAATTGGAATGGAAGTAAGTGAGATTTACCAGAAAGTAAAGAATCCGATTCTAGCTAAGATCACACAATTTACTCTTAGAGAGATTCATTTCATTTCTGGATTTGTTTTGACAGCTGGAAGTAGAAACCTATAAAGACATTGGAAATGTGTCCTGGACAGAATACAGTCTTTTCTGCATTATCAAAAAATAATTCAGTGGAGCAGAGAGAACTTTTTTGATACTGCCAAACCCTCAACCCTCTGTATAACTCTTCAAATGCTGCAATATTTTAAAGCTATAGTAGAAGAGAAGCAAGGAATGTTGCTGCAGATGCAAGAGGAACAGTTTAGGGAAAGATGCTATATAGGTCTTGACTGATTGTATCCTGGGCCTCCTTTTCAGCAAAGCACTTGTAGAACAGGAGAGGTGCAAGCTAATTCCTTCCTCTGTCTATACCAAATCAGAAAATAAGTATTTGATGTGGAAACTTGGCACTTTCCTAGAAGTTTTATTGGAGATAAACAATTTCTGAAAGGAATTCTTCAAGCTAGATTTTTTTTTTCTTGCTCTGTACTTCTTGGTGGCTGGTGTCAAGCACTCCTACAAATTACTGGTTAAGCTTCAAACTTTATGTATTGCTAAATGCAAAGTGCAGGAGTATAAATTCTATTGTCAAGAGAATAAACTGATTATTTTTTTTTTTTTTAAAGATGGATTTTCTGATGAGGCAACAGCATAAATCCTAACTAGGAGAGCAATGGTTAGCCGACCATTACTTAAGACACAGAAGATTTTGCAAGTAAACCATGAACGTGAAGTGTATGTCAGTCATTCTTTTGTCTATCTATAGGTATCACACATCTCTGTGTATTTTGCTAAAGAACAGCAGTTCAAATGCTGAATGAGCCGGCAGCTAGTGCCTATCCGTGGCCAGGAACACTTTAAAGCAGTGCCTTCTGTAAAAGAGAGAGTGTGGCTGATGTGCAGAACTCGAATGAGTGGACTGTATGGGCAGGGGTGGTTTGTTTTTTTTTTTCAAGCATCTGTTTATCGCTTCACCATGTCCCCTAACATATCCTTTAGTTCTCTGAGTATTGCTTCCATTGATCTCGAATACTTGTTAGCTAGGAGTCCTAGCTAATGTAAGGATTATTTTTTAATTGGTTATTGTTAGTATTGCAATTTTTCTGGTATTTAACAATTTTGTATTGGGTCACTCGGTATTAAGGGAGTTACGAAAACTCAGTGAGTGTCCCTTAAGTCTGGAGGCAGAATTTTGACACCCGTTTCAAAATGTCTCATGATTCATTAAAAAGGCCTAATTGTCATATTAATTTAGTTATCTGTCTCCTTTTTTTATATCCCTGAGTATCTGTATACATGTGTAACACTTTTTTTTTCTTGAAGAAAGCACAGTCGTTTGTGCGTTTGAACTTCTGTTGAAAACAATGTGAGTATTTAACCAGGCAGAGACTTATACCAAGGAGGTGGTCCAGCTTGGCTCTAGTCCCTCCCTTAGCCCCGTGTCATCGTTAGAGCTTTACTGTTTGTGTTCCCCCAACAACATACAGCTCCAACAAGCCCGGGTAAACATCTCTGGTTTTCTCTGGGTGCAAACCAGCTCCTGGGTCCCACACCACAGTGAGGTCACCCACCCCAACAGGGCAGCCTGACTGCTGAGAGGATCCTGCTGCCACAGGAGTGCCCAGGGTGCTGCTGTGGGACCACCCTTGTCCCTCTCACATTTTGGACAGGGGTGGGTCTTGCCACTTGTTCTCGTCAGAGCTGTGTGGATCCCTGTGAACCACAGCTGGCTGTCACGGGGAAGGACCCTTATGAAAAATCCTGTGTATTCTCTGTGTAATAAAGCCAAAGCTCTTTCCATAATTACAAGCACCATAGTACTTGTGTTCATCATCATACACAGGTCATGATCCTTGCATGCTGTTTTTAACCTTGGCCTGCTTTGTATGCAAAATAATGTTTCCAGTTCAACTCAGATGTGTGTGCTTGTATGAAAATGGCAAAAAAAGGAAAAAAATCAATGACGCTTCTGCTCAAAACATCTAAATTACAGCCCATTTTTGTATTTGTTTGACTTAGCAGTGTCAATTTGCCTTGGTTTTAATTGTCTTGCAGTGCTCTTCGAATTTTATTGAAGTGTGTAAGTCAAAGGCTATTTTTGTGAACTTGAGAGTTCTTCGGGAAGGGCCAGCTGTGCATGAGGAATACACATGTTTATTCAGTATGATTTTCTTCTGGCATTGCAGGCTGACAGGCTTCTAAGTGAAAAATAAAGCATTGTGCAGAGTTTTGCTTTTTTAACTCCCCAAAAGGTCCCTTTTGTCTCGCAAAAAAGACTATTCTTCATACTTTTTTGGGGCATAGAATATATTGTAATATATGCATGGTGGTCAGTACCCAAGTGTAACATTGTATATAAATAGGCAGTTGAAAATCTGAGTTTAAGCTATGGCTTTCTTAGTCATTGATGTAAATTAATAAAGTTTTCATAATAGAGGTCATAGGAACGGGGGAATTAGGTATGTTTTGAAGAACAACACAACAATAAATATTAATATACTGATAAATATTAATAAATAAAAATATTGATTTTTATAACATTTAAAATATTTATTTAAATATTTTTTAAAGTATCATTTTAAACCAGAAACCTCAGACTGTAACTACACTTAGTATTGAATGAACCATTTATGAACAGTGAATTTTTTGGGGCTGCTTCACCAATAGTCTTACAGTGATGGTCAAGAAAGTATAGTACCATGGCCTGATAGCAAACATTCAAATTACATTGCACAGAATGTTTTCATCAACTTCTTGGATGCAATTTTCAAATTTTTTTGTTTGATAAAGCTCATTCAAATTACTTAAGTAAACAATTATTCATACTTAGGAAATCAGAGAAACAAATAACTCATGTTTTCAGAACTGAGGCAGATTCCATCACTGTAATATGTAGGAAAATACTTACCACCTTACAAATATTTGTTACTTTTAAGTAAACAAGTGAGATCTACTTAAGGACAGCTTTTGTCATGCATGTGCATTGACAGTCTTCTCCCCCCCCCCCCCCCCCCCCAATCCCCTTGTTCAGTATGACTTGCTTTTTAAATATATTTATTTCTCAGATGTTCTATGGTATTGACCCATTCTTTACTCATTTCTAAATTAAATGAGGGAGTGGTAAGTTCTGTGGGGAAGGTAACTGGTTGCAGTCCCAAGCAAGCCCTGTTTCTGGTGTCGGCAGAGGGAAGGGAGAAAGGGAAATGGAAAGATGTTGCGTTATGAAATCTGCTGGGTGTTTTTCTTACACATTTCACCACCTATTAATAAGATCTGTTGATGATTTAAAAATAATAGAGCATGAAATCAGAGTATATGAAGTTTCTAGTGAGTGCTGAAGTAAAAGAAGTTTTTAAGCTTGACATAATTTCTTGTTCTTTTGCTTTGTGATAGTGATGTGAGGAATTGGTATATATTACTTCCCTGAGCCAGAAAATACTTTTAAAAACCTTAGTCAAAATGAATGAACTTGTACTTCCATTACGCATAGTGACCTGCTCCTCTTGTAATTTTTTTTTTTTTCTCTTAAGAAGCTCTTTCTAGAAGAGTATTTTTCTTCTGGCACTCTTGCATGATTCAATGTTAGTGGTTTGGGGTCTAAAACTGGTTTCTCCTTAACTCCGTAAATAATGGAGGGAGAGATTTCTGCCAGGATTGTGACTAAGCCTTGTGATAATGCATGATCCCAGTCTCAGATGTTTAACAGAAGTCTTTGCGGCATAGCGAAGCTTTTTCACAGCTTAGAAATGGAGACTATTCAGCTCTTTGTCTACGTAGCTATAGCAGTTCTGTTTTCCTGTCGTTCAGTTGTTTAACTACAAGGAAAATATCCTACTTTTTGTTAGCCAATTGTATGACCACATTGATTATGTAGAGATAAAGCTGTGACATGCTGGTCCTTTCCAAGCCAAACCGCTTTATGAGTCTATGAAAAATTCAGCTCTTTGTATCTTTGTGAAGCATTTATAAAACCAAGGCTGCAAAGTTGGATAGCATGTTGATTTTCAATTTAAATCCATTGTTCAGTTTTTAAATCATTCTTCAGATATTGGGAAGTGATCTTTGGGTGTTTGGGGGGAAAAAAATCTAGGATATTTTTCAAGTGCAAAGCAAATGTAACTGGGTATTGATTTCTTTTGCAAAATTAATTGTCCGTATTTGACTTTGTCTTAAAGATCTTTTTCAGTTTAATAGTTGTGGCAGTTTTTATAAGTGATGAACACTAATGGTATGAAAATCTGGCTTCAAGGTGTGCTGTTGTCTTGGTGCTACTAATTAGAAGTGACATGGAGCTGCTGTTTCACTGCCTGGCAGCAGCTTGTGCCCTGTAACCATAAACAAATTGATTTGATGTGATGTGTTCATCAAAATAACCAGAAATAGATGTATGGTCAGGGAAATCTTTTCTGGTTATATAGTTATGTGTTTATACTGCAGTGTTTTGTCCAGAAATTAATTGAAAACAAAGTGTGGTTTGGCTGCCTTTCTCGTAGAGGAAAATTATTATATACCAAAGCTTGGCCTTCGTGCAGGAGTTATTAGCAATAAGCTAGATACAAATCCCATCCTTTCTGGTCTTGGCAATGCAGAATTCCCGAAGAAAACTGATCTTCTGGTTTTACCAGGCGAAGGGTGGGGTTGGGGAGTTGAATGTAACAGGGCCTTAGTTTTGATACAGGGGGATCTTCTATTTAATCTCTGAAGAGCTCTTAAAGTGACGAATCATTTTACTACATCTGCTTTAGTTCCTTAGGGTTTAGCTAGTTCTGTGGGAATGTGGCAGTCTGAAAAATGATCGGGTCATGCAGGATATTATTCAGGCTTGTGATTTTCTTTAATAGCCATCTAGCCATTAATATTGATGAGAAATGTAACAGCTGTCGAAAACAGTGTGATTATGCAGTGCAGAAATAATAAACTGTGCTCACTTAAGTAGTCCTGTGATACTTCAAATTGTGTAATTATGTTGGTTCTAATTATGTTGGTTCTAGGCACATGAGGTCCCTGTTGCTTACACAACGTTCTCGATAAGAGTGTAATTTCTGTTACCCAGAATTGTAATGGTTTGTTTGTAAGAGTGTGGGTTTTTTAACATATTTTTGCACACTCTTGTGTAAGTAACTGCTTAAATATGTTGCATCTTTACTAAGTCAAATGACCCTGCATGATTTCCTCAGCTTTGGTACAAAGCTTGATCTGATCGTCCTATTAGAGTTGAGGGCAGTGGAAGGGCTTGGTTGGGCTGGGGGGATCCGGGAGGAGCGGGGCTGGGGCTGCCGCTGTGGCCTCTCTGGGGCTGCCGGTACTCCCGGGCAGCCACTGCCTCTGGCAGCGCTGGCTCCTTCTCAGAGCAGGGCTGCAGCAGGGTTGTAAGGAAATAGTGTTGTGTATTTTATGGCCATGGAAGGTGGCATCTGCGATGCATGTCACTGTAACTACAGAGGGTAAGAACTTTTCCTGTTTTTAGTGCTGATGGCAGCATCAGTCGGTAATCGGGGAGTTAATGCTGCTGGATGAGACAGTCAAAATTGCCACACAGTTTCTCTGGGGAAGAAAACTTTCACCATGAATATTTTTTCCATTTTAAAGAATTTTTACCTGATAGTCTCATATTTTGAATTTATTACATGAAGATTATTAGTAACTGTTTTATCACTATTAATTAGGTACTTCCAGGGTAAATGTAAGTAATTACTAGCTGGTTTAGAGGGTTTGCTTTTAACGTATATGCTTGAATGTTTTTCATTATTTTTGCTTCCATCCCAGAGATGAACAAAACCCTGGGCTGGCATTTTTCATATACATATATCCACAGTGCATAAACTCTTATGTTCCCATTAATCTCCTTTATCTTTAATTTTCATTTCGGTGATTCATTACAAATTTATACAAAGACAGCCATTAACTAGGTAAAGTTTTTATTGGTGTGGTGTCACAGATGGTGTTACTAATGAACTTTCTCCATTCTTTCTAATATCCTCTTTCAGTAACCTTATTTCAGTATTTGCTGTTAGAGTACCTGCATCTTTTACAAAATATTTATATGATGACTGAGTCATGCTTAAGCAATGTTGGAGGAAGCCTTTTTTCTATCGAAGACATAAATGCATCAATCTTTTCCATTTTTTCAGAGCCAAAGGAAATCATCACAATTGGGTTTAATAAAGACTAAAAGGATGTCAGTAAGAGCACTTGTAGAGGGGCTACATTGGTGTTTGTACTAAATTGCTCTCCAAAGAGCTCCACATAAAACTGAATTTTACCTGCTGCTGACACTTTGAAGTTAAATAGAGGTTTTCTGCTGCCTTGTTTGTTTTGAGCTCCTCTATTCAACTCCCGTAATTGCTGTTTAGTAGGAATGCCTCAGCAATTCATGGTAATTGCTAAACAGTTTACTTTTTGCATGTCACATAACCTGTTTCACCCTACAATACTCTTTTTTTAGTAGTAGCTTAGTCCAGGAGTATCTGCAATCTGTCAGAAATACTGAGGAAAATCAGATGTGGCTCCTTACTTTGTTCAGTAACTAGCCTGTTCTGGATTTCGCTGATGTCAAATGTTTTTTGGGCTCATCAGGCAGACATGCAGATGTTTAACTTCACTACCATGAATTGTCACATTTATTTTAGACAAATAGCATGATGGTGAAGTTAGACATGTGTGTAACATTCGCAGTATTGTGGCCTTAATGAATTATTACTTTAAATGTGATCTTGGGCCAAAATGTAACTCACTTCAGAATGAAATTACCATCATATTTTGTAACATATTTTTTTAAGATATCACGTAGAACAGAAAATAATGAGACTTACTTGCTTGCTATATGACCAGTAAAAAACCCTCAAGAAATTAATCCATAAATATGCTTCTTCCTAAAAGTAAAAAAAACCCAACCCCCTAAACATGAAAACCACAACCTTCATCTGAGATAGTTGCGCCACCCCATACACACACCATGATTCATTTAGCTGGAAAAATTTAACGGCGAAAGGTCTAACATCCCACTTCCAAATGGGATGTTTTGCTGCTTTATTGTCATTAAAAAATCTGTTGTCTCACAAAAGGCAAAGCTGTTGACTGTTTGAGACTTTGCTAAGAAAGCAGAGGAAGTGAGCCTGTTGCTTATAAGCCTGATTTCTCATCCTGTGACGCACTTGCTGTACAGACATTTTCATTAGTAATGCTATTCGATTGTTTAAATGGAAAGTGTGTGCCACAATTTTTTCAATAATTTTTTTATTTTATTAATTGGGTTGGCTGAAATGTGATGTACCCATTAATGGGAAATGTTGTCCCTTAAAAACTGCTTCCAGCATAGCTTGGAGAAAATTCTGTTATGCTTCAAGATAGTTGAAATGGACAAGAAGAGAATAGAAACAGTGGAGAACAGTAAAAATCTTAGTCACTCTCAAAGCAACTGAAGGTCAGTCCACACTGCAATACAGCTCTACAATATCGATATACCTGGAATAACTCAGCAGTGCCAACTTGTCTGTCCTAAGGTTAATGCTGTCTCATCATCACACTCGGAGTGGGCCAATTCATCTTGCACCAACTACTTTGACATCAGAATATGGACTGACAGGTTTAAAGTTGGTGTATACATTTCTATACATTTTAGTCACAGGAGAGCATAAAACCCCATCACTTACTGGCCATTTCCAGATGCCAGTAAATGTAACAAGTCTTTTGAAGGCAAAGGTGTTTTATATGTGTGTTTTGTGGGGTTTTTTGGTTGGTTAGTTTTGCTTTTTATTGCACTTAGGGAAGGGGAGAAGAAATGGGAAAGTGATGTGTAGGTTATGTGTGTCATCTGCTGACTGGGAGAACAGGAACCACAATGAAAAAAATCGTTTTCTGGAGCTGAGTTTTTCACAACTTAAAGGTCTTTAAAAGGTCCAGTCCTGTTAGGACTCCAGTGTTTTTTTCTTAGCTTCTCTCTGAAGGACTTCTTTTCTAGTGTTTGAACTTAAACTACCTTTTGAAGTGGCTGTGTAATTTCTTTAGTTAGTGGTCAGAGCTCCCTTTGAGGAGCCTGTGGCAGTGTCACTAAACTTGCAGAGACAACTTGTGATGGTGGATGAACACCAGAGTCAATCCATTGCATCAGAAGTGGGTAATTTTACAAAATTTTTTTTTGAGAGAACATGAAGAGTCCACAAGCTAATGGTTTATTACCTGTTCAGTGACACCTAAAAAAGCACAAATCAATGTTTACTGAAATTAATTGAATCAGTGTAAACATGGGAATGGGGGGGGAAAAATATATGAAAATGTTCAATCAAGTCTGATATTAAAGGTGTGTGTTTCTTTGGTATGGAGGAAATATCACCTAGCAAGAAAGAGTAATTAATTATTGTCATAGAAGTCTTGATGCAGATTTTTCAACAGTAATTAGATTTTAAGATTTAGATTCAATTAAGGAAACAGCAAAAGTGAGGTTTCTTTAGATTGTTTAACTAAAAACTTATTTTATGAATGACTTGAAAAAATTAATCCACAAATCAGTAAAGTAATTCCCAAGTTTGTAAATATGTTTCCTAGTATAATCTAGTTTCTTAGAATACGTGATGTATACTGATGTTTTAAGTAGCCAGTATATAATATTTTGCATTAAATAATCTTCAACCATTTTCTTAAGTGATTTGTAATTAATGCATGTTTCTAGTGGGAAGGAAAATAAATATTAAAAAGAGCCAATTTTCTATGTAGAGTTAATTTTATTACAGATTATTTCCTTTCTTTTCATTGTATAGTCCAGTTATTCTATAAATGCTAATGTAGCTTTTGAATTTTTAATTTTTATTTTTTAAAATCTTTGTTAGTATGTTTTCACACATCTTAACTTGCTAAAGGAAGTACAAAGATTAAGGAGATGGAAGCACATGCCCAATTTTAGGTAGCCAGTTCCTGGATTTGCTTTTCTTGGGTCTGTATCTGTTTTTGCAGTTTATTTAGTGCATACTGACCAGGGAGTCACTGGGGAATCCCAGCCTATTTAACAAGTTCAGGAACCAAATTTTTAATGGATTTGCATGCAGCTGTGTGAGTATACATGTGTATCAATACAGCCTCGTAGGTGTAAGACATGGTAGCAATCACGGTTTATAACTGATAATCAGTACATGCTGTATTGACTACTGAACTATTTCAGCGTCCGAAGAAAAAGGCTGGCGCTCGGATGCTCGGAAAACTTTCTCCTCTTTCTGTTGAGAGTTTTCTCTACGCGTAGGAAATGAAACCGTTTCTGTCATCACAGATTCCTTGGTCAAGGTCTACATCAGGCACTTCCTGTGCAAGATTGTTTTCTTGACTGTTTCCAGAGGACACGTCAGGGGTTGTGCTGCCACGTGGACGGGAGGGCTGGAGAATAGGGTGGAAAAGGCTTGTACTACTCTGGCCCCATAGTTTTGGGCTTTGGGGCTTTGTTCACAAAGAGAAGAAAAACATCTACTTCTGCTCCAAAGCATAGATGAAAATCCTCTCAGAACAGTTTAAAATTTTTTTTTGTTGTTGTTGTTTTTTTTTTTTGTTGGGTCTAGCATTACTAAGGAGCATATTGTGAGATTTGTGATACCTGTTTGCTTTCACTGTATCCTCTATCCCACAATCACTTCACTGTGCAGGTCATGCAGAGTGGCTGTATTCAATAATACGGTTGAAAAAAGCAATAGTGTTAAAGTCCATATTTTAAAGATACATGCCAAAAGTCTTTTTTTAATAATACAAATATCTGAGTCTTCAAAATAGAAGGAACTGCTTCTTAGTTTTCTACTTTAATGTTGGGGGTTTTTTTGACATGAAACATTCCTTCCTTTCCTCGCAGCGTCCAGGGCTGACTAGGAGAATGTGATTCTTTACAGGTATATTCATAGACTTTATATCTTTTTCCCCAAAACACGTTAGACCATACCCTGCAAGAATACCTAAGATCGACAGTAGTAACTCTGACGGGTTGGAAAAAATAAGTTTGTTTTTTTTTTTTTATCTGCTGTACAGTACTGACATGGTGTCTATTGTTGTAGGTACAGCATGTTACATACCACTGATGGGAATAAGAAATATTTGTAAAAATATTATTCTTTAGTTGTTATGAAGTCAATGAAATAACATTTCTTACATGTGCTTTAGTGATCAGTCTTTTCTTAGCATTTTTTCAAAAGAATGTGACATGCTTAATAAATGCTAAAAAAGCTTTATTAGGTTAATGCTTACAAATAATTAAATATGGAATATTAGCTACAGAGTAAAATCAAGCTTTAAAAAAAAGATTTCCTTTTTTAGTACCTTAAAATAAGAAATTTGGGTTAAAAGCAAAAGCCTTGTGCTCTAGTTTTTGTGCTTTGGCTTAATTTTGCGACTTTTTATTTTTGTGTGCATCTAATAGTTTTAAGGTTTAGCTGAAAGACGTTGCACTACTAATAAGAGGTTGTTTTACATACTCTTCCAGGTGTTCTAATCTCCATACTTTTCAATGGGCATTATTTATCGTATCTTGCCATAGAAATTCTAGGTGGAAGCGCTGTATCTAATGTTAACTTACACTGTAGTTATGAGACTACAGAGTTACTGATGACATTCTGACCCCTCTGTGTTCAACAATAACCGAACTTCATAGGTGCAGCTTTGGAAGCAAGTAGTAAATGAGATGGCATGACATTTGGCTGTTGCCTGTAAGAGGGATGTTTATTTATCTGCTCTTTGCATTTGCAAATTCTTTCAAACTGATAATTTAATGAAGCATTTGAAGATTAAAACTGCATTCTGTATTGACACTTGTGTAAATATTTGGCCATTTAAATGGTATTAGCAAGCTATAATCTTCTGAATGATCACTGTGTACCTGTGAAGTTCAGTATCAGTATGTTAAAGGTTGGAAAAATTGATTTTCACTGACATCCAGCATCTGCTAGGCTTTCAGAATGACAAGGCTGAGGTGAGGGAAGGCTGAGACACGTTTTATTTCCAAAGCATGCTCTCAGTATTGAACTGAAAGTAGTGGGGGGGTTGTGCTCTGCAGTGGCCCGTACACTGATGCGTATAAGCGAATGTAAGCCTATACTGTGAAATCAAAGCTTATAGACTTTGTTCTGTAAAATTGGGGCATTCACAGCCCCATGTCAAAATGTTTTATTAATTTTGAAGTGAATGGCCATCTTGTGTTCTCTTCTTGTTTGGGGTTTTTTTTCTTGAATAATAAAAAACTAAGGAAATTACTTCTTTTCATTCTCTCCCAAGACAGACATTCCTGTTTTGTTGCATCTTAGTCTCAACAAGTACTTCATAAACAGTCTTGGGGTTGCTTGCCTTTTTAAAGAAAGTCCACTTTCAAAGTTCTGGGACACAGTTTAGCTCTAATTTGTTTAATATAAATTATTTTGAATGTATTCCTGTTAGTGACAAGCAAGTAGTATTATCTGCATTGTCTTGCTCCTTATTTAAGTAACCACTAAGGTTTACAGGAACTAGCAAAACAGAGCTATTAATTAGATCAAATTAAAATAAACTTGCTTTAATATGGTGTAGCTAGTTGGTTAAAATTTTCCTTTCTCTTAGGCACAGCTGTTAATTTTTCTTCCTTGCAGTAACTTTCTTGCTAATAAATATCCTTTCATTATCAATTTTCTTCTAACCTCTGTGTCGTTCAGATGATTATTTTTTATTTTTTTGCTTCTAATGTTCCATGTCCAGTAGGTCTTTGGCTCTTCAGATTTATTATCAAGTTTTAATTTGGGGGAGTGGCAGAAAGGCATAAAGTAGCAGTGCTGGGTGTTTGAAGATGCTTGTTTTTGCAAGTGTATTTGTTGGGGTGGGGGTTGTTCGAGAGCTTGAAAACAGTGTTTACCTGCACTGCAGCTAGCCTGAGATATTGTGGCGTTACTTGGTGAAACTTGGAGCTGCTAGAAAGAAAAATTGAGGAAATTATTCATCTGGTTTGATAAATAAAACCAGTTTACTTCGTGAGAAAGCTTGTGACTGTGCCAAGGTTAATAAAAAGTTGAGATGAACTTCGCTTGTTATATTCAAAGGCTCTTTCCTTCCAAAGACAGCTTTCCATCAGATACTGCTAGAATATTGGAAGTTTCCTTGCCATCAGTGAGTCACACGCATTGTAATCTGTGGTCAGTGTCCCTGCATGGGAGCCAAATGTTCAGAGATACCTACGTGTCTTTGGTCCCAGCTGTCCCTCTTTTCTTTTATGTGGTCTCACCCTGGGGGAGGAGGGAAGGGTGAAATGCTGGGAATCACCTCAGAGGTTTTTAGTCTTTTACAGCAGAGAATATTTTCACTGTTAAGTCATCCACTGTTGAGATCTGCTCAAAGAAGTCCTTGGATTCAAGGGAAGCTCAAGAGTATGAGGCATCGGGCAAACTCTGTAAGAAAGAGCTTTCGGTAACATTTTTTTCCTTTTTACCGTCTAATTATGCCCTTTCTCCATATCTGCTCATCGTGCAGTTTGCCATAATAGCAAGTACTAACAGTGGTTAGAGGTCATTGATGCCTTTCTTCAAAAGGCTAGATGTTGCTGTACGAGCTCTTGTTTTCCTCCTGGCACTCTCTTTTGTATAAGACTTGATGCTTTCTGAAGAACAGGTCTTTAGAAACATTTCTTTGTGCCGCTCTTTAAATGGATGAGAAAATAGCTGACTCTACCTCTTACAAATCTGCTTTCTTTTAACTTCCTTTTCTTCTGATCTAACTAAAGACTGATTGCACAGGAGTTGTCTTCTGTTGCAGACAAACGTGCAGCAACATTTCTTCTGCAGTGATGCAAAACTAACTGACTATCCATCTTGGAGGAGCCATGACTTTAAAATATCTTGTCTTATTAATTAACTCCAGTTCTGGTTGTTAAGATCCAGAACTAATGTAAGATTTCAGAAGAAACTATCTATCATCAAAACAGATGTATCCCTAAAGGAGTGTAATGGAATGGTCAGAATAACTGAGTGGTAAGAGGAAAATCATCCTGTTCGTTTTTTTTTTTTTTATTTCTCCATCATTCTGTCTAAGTGTCCATTTCTTTCCTGAAATTCTCTCACTAAAGAGCTTTATATTTTAGTGGACTAACAAAAAATAGGGCAAAAATTGGTTATAGTGTGCTTTTCAGTGCTTTGTAATATTCATGTTTGTTAGTGTTCCTTATGTGGGAGTTTACTTTGATCTTCATTACGATAGTTGCATTATCTTTTCAAACACAAGGATTTGGAAATCCTTTTCCAACATTAATCATTTAGAGTAAGGCTGTCAGAGGAACCATCATAGGAGAATTGAGCTGTGAGTACTTAGACTCTGTGGCAAATCTCAGAAGTAAGGGTCTCCTCATTGTTTGATAATGATATAGAGCATAGGGGAGTGATTTTTTTGGAAGGATTTGTATGCTGCCACAGCAAATTCATGTCATTTGTGTTTCTGACAGTTAAAATATTCCACTAGTGGTGTTTGAAATTCTAGTAATTGTTTGTGTTGTTTCCATACAGCACATGCAACATTTGTGAATTTCTCACTTAGAACCATATGCTAGATAAATAAAGGGCTGAAGCAGAAGAGTAATTCTTTTATTTTTAAAAAAATTCTCTTTTCTTCCACAGATATTTCTAATACATTTTCTTTGTTTCCTAACATTTAAGAGTTTATTATGCATCAGGGTTTCTTTAGTGTAATTGGAAATGGCCTTAATTAAAACAAACAAAACAAACCCAACCCCTACCACCGGTGTTTCTGTAGGCAACTATTTACTTGTTTGCATTACAGAGGAACCTTGAATCTTGGAACTACTGTTAAGCTTATATTTGGTCTTGTTATTCTTACATACATTACTGGGCATTCACAATAGACGTTGAGAAAGTTTGAGAGAAAGTAATATCTTTATGTGACTGTAGGAAATGCAGAAAATTAGTGACAAAGCTTAGAAAATTAATGCTTCTTCAAAGTCAGTGTTGTTCTTAAGCTGTTAAGTCGTGTAGCATTTTGATTTATATAAAGAACTGAGCAACAATTAACAAAAAACCCAAGATGTGGTGCCATTAAGATTCTAAGAACAGAGCGAAAGCCACACAGCCAAGGAGAATCACATACTGCAGTTAAGTAATCCACGTCATCTGTGGAAAGCTGTTGTACAAAACTAAACACATCCTTAAAAGAGGAGGAACAACTCCAGACAGTTCAGACATCCACAGCTGAATAGGAAGAAAGTAAATGCAGAAGGATGGAGAAGACGACTGTCTGCCTAAACTCAGTAAATTGAAACCAAATAGAGAATGTCCTATGGAGGCTTTCTACAACAATGCCTGTCTCTCTGTTCTTGGGAATCAAAAGTAAATTAAATTTCTGTCCTTGGAGCTGAAACACAGCTGCTGAGTTCCCCTTTCAAATGGACAGAATGTACCTTGGTGCAGTGCTGGTAGACAGGCATTTGAGACAGTCCAGAAGGAAAGTGCTTTAGGGGAAAGAAAGTTATATATTTTGAAATTTATTAAGGACAACCTTCATTAAGAAAAAAGTTGCCAAAGATCTCAGTGTCTGAGATATGTAAACAACTGACCACTACCTAGATATATTCTTCAGTTGGGAGTTCCAAACTGTAAGAGATCCATGCGTGAGAGTGGGATGAAACTAATACAGATTGTTCCTCAGTCTTTTTTAAGAATAAGATATTTGAGATATTGAGTTAAATTTTATCTTGTGTTTATCTTGCAAGATAAATATGAAGAAAGGTTGAGTATTTGAAGAAACTTCTTAGGCTATTGTTAATTTAGATTTGTTCTAAATATGCTTTAACAGCACGTAAGTACAGAGTAGTTCTCTCACTCCAAACACCTTTCTGTATAAACTACTGAAGAGCTACTTGCAGTGACAGGTTTTGTAACACAATTGCGGTATATTCAAAGTGATACCTGAATTGATGGTACAGTGGTCCTTTTAATAAAACTTCTTCCCCATAAAATGGATGATGAGGTTGTGTTTAGTTGTAGCTTTGTTAGAACTGGGGTTTTTAGCGAAGGCGAGCCATGTATTGCCCTTCCTGCTGATTTGTATTTGCATAGGTTAGCTCAGTGTTGTTGTTAATTGTACATGAACTATGGAACAGATGCACTTATATATATTTATTTTGCTGACAATTCCTTGCACTGCTCTCTAGTTTTGGCATGTTTGGCTCTTCAAAACTGGTGACATTTGGTTCAACCTTTCTCCAGAGGTGTAAACTAGATTGGCAGGGAGTTATCTATTATGTGATTATCTGCTTAATGAAGGCAATGGATGTCCTGATGTATTTTTAAATAATATCAGTTGTTTAGTTTTATTTAAATGATCATAAATCCTTCCAGTCAGCTTAATCACCATACTCTTTTAACTTCTTTCTCTCTAGGCAGAACTTGTGAAAGGGAATCTGCAAAGTGTTGGGCTCACGCTCCGCCTTGTGCAGTCCAAGGAAGATGATGCAGGGCATGTTGTCATTGAAACTGTGACTCCAAACTCACCTGCTGCAGCTGCTGATCTACAGAGGGGAGACAGACTTCTAGCAATTGGCGGTAATACGTCAGCTTTCAATATAATAAGTGTCTTGAATTGTATGCAGTCACGTCCTCCCAGTTTGCAACTAGACTGCCTTTTTCTCAACAACTACAGTTATGTCTGGCACTTGTAATGAAAACGAACTCTGATGTATTTATGGCCACTTCAGGTTACTCACTTGATGCGTTTTCTTGCGTGTTTATTTACTCTTTGCCAGGTAAATGCCAAAATAAAGTATATTTACATTTAAATGGCTACTCAACTTTAACTGCTCTAAGTGGTGCTATGAGGTTCTCTACTTAGTTTTTTCCAGTGATGTTATAAAATGTGCTTAACTTACAAAGAAAGTCATAACATTTTTACATCCTAGGCCTTCATACTCAGCTTTGACCCTAAAGGTACTAAATAGAGTATGGACAAGTAGTAGAAACATATTTTTGAGTACCATAGTGATTATCTGAAATGTCAAAATGACCCAAGAAGATCTGCTGAGTATTTGACAGTATTTTTATACTTTTAGTATAAATTTCTGTCAACTCTGACATGTAGGAGCCTAAGTAGTGTTTAGAAATCTAAAGTTCTCGTATTTGAAGACTGTGGCTAAGTTGTAACTGGCAGATGAGTGCTGCATCGAGGCAAAAGAGTCTCACTTATATAGACTAGTCTATATTCTACTAGTTTATACGCTAATTTTCAATTAGACAATCTTCAGATATAGCTTGAATACTACGGTTTTATATGGAACCTGTCACCAACAGAGAACCACATCATAGACATAAACCATAATCAGACACTCATACTGGAAATATTACTGCTTTAAACTTGAGATTTGGAGGGGACACACAGGATATGGCAGTGGACAGAAAGACAAATAAACCATTAACAAGAACAGTGGCTAATCTACTTAGTGGAAGGAGTAGATGGGAACCTGTTCATGACCACTAAGAAGTAATGCAGTGTTTTCTATTCTACTGGATGTTGTGGGATTAAACGTTATACTGGTGGTGCTCTGCCCTAGTGAGGCCACATCTGGAGTCCTGTGTCCAGTTTTGGGTTCCCCAGTTCAAGGGAGACAAGGAACTGCTGGAGAGAGTCCAGTGGAGGCTATGAAGATGATGAGGGAACTGGAGCATCTCTCTTAGGAGGAAAGAGTGAGAGACCTGGGGCTGTTTAGTCTGGAGAAGACTGAGGGGAGCTTACTGTTATCTAAAGGGCAGGTGTCAGGAGGATGGGGCCAGGCTCTTTTCAGTGGTGCCAGGCAACAGGACAAGGGACAACGGGCACAAACTGGAACACAGGAAGTTCTACCTGAAGATGAGGAAAAACTTTTTCACTTTCAGGGTGAGGGAACCCTGGAACAGGCTGCCCAGAGAGCTTGTGGAGTTTGCCTCTCTGGAGAGATTCCAAACCTGTGTGGATGCCATCCTGGGCAACCTGCTCTGGGTGAACCTGCTCTAGAAGGGGGGGTTAGACTAGATGATCCCCAGAGGTCCCTTCCAACCGCCACTAGTCTGTAATTCTCTGATGATGGAGTAGGAATCATAAGTAGCTTAGTTTAAAGTTGTCCAGGGACTTACAAAGATTAAAAAGAAGTGGGAATATCACTGTATGTTCAGAATATTTTAGACTAAGTGTAGGTACCACTGATGAAATAGAATGTAAATTGAAATCTCTCTAGGGGAAAAATGGTAAAAGAAATTCAGTTAGGGTTTATATGGTGAATTTGGAGATTATCTCCATCATGTCATTGGTAGAGAAAGAAATGCAGAAAGAACTGCATAATTATGAGCTATTTATAGTATCTCAGCTATCTCTGCATGTGACAGCACACACATTTCTTCTCCAAACATGAACCATATAAATAAGAGGTAGTTTTGTATTTGGTTCTGCAAAGTCGTAAAGATACTAAGGTAGAGTTAGTGTAGTAAAATACTATGAAGATAGAACTTTATACGCTTCTGACATTAGCTACTTAAACTCCCTGCTACCACAGTCACATTAATGTTTTATTTTTTGTTAAGTTTTTCCTTGAGAGGTTTTGCAGACCAGAGCTTAACCACTCCTGTGAGTTATTGTGATTAGGTACTGCCTAAATCCCCATTGGAATGCTCCAGTGATTTAAAAGGGGTTTGAGTTGCTTCAAACAGGCAATTGATGATTGCTCCGGAGCAAGGGAAAAGTCATTTTTACATGGTCCCCTGCATGACTTTATTCAGACTGTGTGTTCCTTAAGATATTTTAGCTTGCTTGTAATTTGTGGAATCTTACTATAGGCAGGAGATACTGTCGAACGGCTCTGAAAGTTCTGATGAGGAAGACCACTGTTCAGCCACACTAAGAATATCATCATGCCTACATTTTGTTAACATATTGGAACTATTTTCTGTGTTAGCCTGGTTCTGTTTTAAATCTAACCGTATTTAAAGATAGCATTTGAATCCTTTGTTAAGTGTCTGCTGCTGACAAGTCCGAACTTACAGTAAAACCAAGGTTAAAAATGTTGGCCTATAAAATCAACATTGCTCCATAAGATTACACCTTTAATAACAAACAGCAAACTGGAGTATTTATGTTGATATCTTTTCCAGCTCGTGAAATTACCTATTTCTATGAATAAAATGGAAAAGATCCATCTGTTACATTTCAATTAAGCTCTTCTGTCATTTATTTGTTTCCTCTGTTAGTGACCAACAGTATTACTACCACTATTGAAGATCTAAACATGTTTGTCAACTGTTTTTTGCCCTATATATTGTTAGAATTTAACAATTTTTGTATTTTTTTTTTAATAGGTGTTAAAATCACATCAACTGTCCAAGTGTTGAAGCTTATTAGACAGGCTGGGGACAGAGTTGTAGTCTATTATGAAAGGCCTGTTGGGTACAATCAGCATGGTTCAGCACTGCAGGATGGATTTGGACAGCTGGAAGACACTGCTTTCTTGACGCAGCCAGAAGATGACCAAGCTAGTTTATTGGCTGATGTTGATAACAGAGATTTTGATTCAGAATTTGAGGACTTAGCTTGTGAATCACCTGACCAAAAAGAAGATTTGCCAACAACTCCGAGTCCCAAACGTTCAGTAGTAATACTTGCGGCTAAGCCACTTGGAACTATATCTCCAATTCTGAATCGAAAACTACATTTAGGAAGTTATCAGACAACATCAAAAACTCAACAAAAAGATGGAGCTAAAGTGGCAACAGCCAAAACTATTGAAGGTTCAGAGGCATCACAGCAATCGGGTAAACAATCACAAGGATCCGGTACTAAGCCTCCTGTGCCACCTAGGCCACAAAGTAAACCTATTTTGTCTGCTAGCGAAACTCAAAATCTGTTAGAAACTGTAAATGTATCTTCAGAAAAACCAGAGAGGCCACCTCCACCTACAAATAATGGAGATAAATGCACAGTCAAGGTAGTAAAGAATAATGATCAGACTGAAGACCCAACAGTATCAAAAGTAATAACAGCACCAAAACAAGATACATTAAAAGATGGACTTCTGGAAAATGCGCGTAGCAACAAAGATAGTGGAGATGATCATCAGACGTGGGAATCACCAGAAATTCCTTATAAAAGTCGTCAAGGCCGATGGCCAAGGACAAGAACATCCTCCTGTCTGTTTGAAGTAGAAGGATACCATAAGTACCTTAATGTTGCACTGTGGTGCAGAGACCCTTTCAAAACAGGTGGTTTTATCTGCTTAGGATATAAAAGCATAAGACTTGAAGAAATTGCTTTAGATTGTATAGCTACATCCTCAATGGAATATATTAGAACATTTCAACTGGATGCTCCTACACCGAAAGCAGCAGTCACTAGAACAGCATTGCGGAATTTGACAACCCACAAGGGATTCAATGAAAAATTTTGTTACGGTGATGTAACTTTACACTTCAAATATTTAAAAGAAGGTGAAATAGATGATTCAAACTTTCTCCTGGAGAAAGAAAAGGAATGTCACTTGGAAGAAGAAGCTCATACACTTCCGAAAGAGGATCCTTACTTGGGACAAACTGTTCTTACAGAGAGCAAGCATAACTTTCAAGATACTCAGTTTCAGAATCCAACTTGGTGTGATTACTGCAAAAAGAAAGTATGGACTAAAGCGGCTTCACAGTGCATGCTCTGTGCTTATGTTTGCCATAAAAAATGTCAAGAAAAATGTCTAGCTGAGATGCCCTTTTGTGTAGGAGCTGAAAAGCGACTTGATCGAACTGCAGGAGGTTGTAGAGAAGAAGGACAGGAAGCTCCCCAAGCTGCAGCCTCTCGGGTTGATTCAGAATCTAAATCTGTTAACAAAACTACAGGTTTGACCAGGCATATCATCAATACGAGCACCCGTTTGTTAAACCTCCGTCAAGTCCCCAAAGCTCGCCTTTCTGAGCAAGGAGCAGAGGTGGCAGAACCTTCGCCAAAGCACACACCAAACACTTCCGATAACGAAAGCAGTGATACCGAAATCAGTGGGCCGAGCAGTCCTTCAAAACGTGCGGCAGGTACTGGGATAAAGTTGGTCCGGAAAGAGGGTGGCCTAGATGACAGTGTCTTCATCGCTGTTAAGGAAATTGGACGTGATCTCTACAGAAGTTTACCCACAGAGGAGCGTTTTCAGAAATTAGAATTTATGTTGGATAAGCTGCAGAATGAGATAGACCAGGAGCTGGAAAATAATAATTCCCTTGTTAAAGAAGAAAAAGAGACATCTGATGCAAGGAAAAAAGCCTTGATTTCTGCTGCGCTGGCTAAGTCGGGTGAAAGACTGCAGGCCCTTACGCTGCTGATGATCCACTACAGAGCAGGCATTGAGGACATAGAGTCTTTGGAGAACATGTCGTTAGAGCGGCACTCCAAGAGAGTGCCTAAAGATTCAGAGGAACCCAGTGTAGCAGAAGAAATGGATAACGAAGATGTCAGTCTGATGGAGGCTCCAACATTCAACATCATATTGGAAGAACCAGATGATCCACCTCAATTAGTAGACTGATATTTACATCTTTAGCCTCTGAAGGAATGGACTAAAAAAATAACTTTGCACTTAACTACAAACACACACAAATAAAATTGAAACACTGGTGTAATGTACATGTCCTGCTTCTCCACGGTTATTTGCCTGGGTTAAGAGTACAGCTAATAACGGTTCTTCTCCAGCTACAGCACCGTCATTTTATTAAACTGGCTGGTTAAAACTACATTTTGGTGTTTATATTGGAAATTTATTTTTAATAACTTATTTTTTCTAATTATGTAACCTTACCATTTCACATTAATGGGTGTGATGCCCTTAATGTATTACTTGCCCCACCCCCCCTTTTTTTTTGAGCTCTTATTTTCAACAGGAAACCGGCAGGATTTTCAAAACGTTTAGTTTTCATTGTGTGATGGAAAAAACCAATAAGCTTGTTGCATGCATAAGCTGATGACAGAGAAGTCACTGAGGGACCAGGCTTTAAAATGTTGATCACAGGTTTTTTTGTATGTCTTCTATGTAGTTTTGTATTTTTTGCCAAACATATCCTGAAAGCAAACGAAAAATCTTTCATTTTATCTGGTACTAGTATTTACTGAGGTTAACATTGCATATCATCTGCTTTCTGTGTTTTTGTTAAATACAAGGACTGTTTGTAGTTCAACATGAAGTATAGTAATGGTATGCTAAAAAAAAAAAAATCCTCCTTAGAACTTTGGGCTATTGTATCCTGATTGAATAATACTAGATATCAAAGTACATACCAGGCTCTCATAATAATTTAATTGGGAATATTTTTGAGATAAGAGGCTGGTTGCCTTCCAGAACAAAATTATGTATTTAAATGTTGTCGTATTATCTGATAACCTGATAAAGAAAAAATTGTTCTTCACAAGAGTTGGAGGTTTCATGGCATTCTGTGAAAAGGCATGTAATGATGGATTTAAGTAATTTTAAAAAATTAATATTTTGCTGCAGACTTTATCATTTCAGAAAGCTTGAGGTACAAAAAATACTTTACAATAGCTAAGGGTGTTTTCTCAACACTTCTGATTAATACAGTGCTAAGTTGCATTCAGCTTCTCAGACACAAGCAAGAGTCTGAGCAGAAGGATCAGCTTTGTCAGAAAAATGTCCTATAGTGTATATAACCTGTTTTATTTGAGTCAAAATAAGTGAGCCCAGTAGAGAAAAGGAAGAATTTCAGCCAGCAGCTTTTGAAAAGAACTATCTGGTGTTGTGCTATGTGTAAACTGTGGATCTTAGCATCACCTGGCTAAGGCTGTTGTTCTTATTTATTTCCTGTAAACATGTCTTTGTTTCATCTTCTGTGTATAGAAATGCCGTATAAAATACCGTCTTTATTTTAGGTACTGCGCTAGGTACTGGTATCGTTATCACTGGTAGCAGAAAAAAAATGCCTTTGTGGAAATGGAGGTGAATCGAAGACGGTGAAAAAAACTCATTTAAATTTTCAGGCAGTCTGTAGAATACCTCTCCATTACATTTGCTTCTCAGTTAATTTTGTGATGGGCAAAATGAAGAAGCAATGGTTTTCACAACTGAAAGTCTACTCGTACTTCTAAAGGGACCGGTAAGACGGTTACTTCCACTCATGCAACTACTTGCACTTTGAGTTCTGGGCAGTTGATACTTATTTAGCTGATGTATGGAAAACACTATCCATGCTAAGGCAGGTATGTGACACACGTCTGAAATTAAGCTTCAGCAAATAATCGCACAAAATTAGCTTCCCGTATTGACTAAAAATTATTTAACCGATACTTGCTTGAGACATGTATTAAGACTTCCCCACTCCATGTTCTCAGTGCTTACCATTGATGGTGATCTGCAGTCAATCTCCATCAGTGTTTGCTCTTATCGGCTACTATAGAGGTTTTCAAATATATCCAAGTACTTCATTCAAACCCTGGTACACATGAAGGAGCTGTGGAAACAATGCAAATGCTGATTTTAAAAAAAAAAACAGCATTTGCAGTTTTAAATGGCCTCGTGTAATAACAGCGGGTGAGGAAAGCTGGATATCGTTTTCCTCCTATAGCATTGCTAATGATTGTAAGAGAGAAATTAAATGTAGTGCAATATTTTTAAATATATCGAATGGGAAAAGGGCAAATAGCTGTATTTTAGTGATAAGAAGGAAAACATAAATTCCTATCTGGCATTAATTACAATAAATTGTGACTCTCGAGGGGAAAACTGTATACTACATTCCTGATGTAATCTTTGCTTCATGCTTGACTGTAAATAGCTGAAAATAAATAATACCCCAGAAAACAAGAATATCTTGACTTAATCTGAATGGGTGGCAGCTGCACACGTTTGCAGATGATCTGCCTCATATGATTTTGTTGGCTATTATTTTATCCTAAGAATAAGCTTTAATAAAATAGTTTTGCTAAATTATCAACTTCTTTGCATTGTGTTAATATTTTTTTTTTTTAAACATTTGTATTACAGTAGCTTATCATCTAAAGCCACTGCTTAAAGGAAAGGTCTTTGGGACAAAACCATACATTTTTGCATTAAATAAAACTATTGGTTGCTGGATTAATTGGGCTTTTACGCATTCTTTCTGTTTGCACATGTCTATTTTTATTCTATGCAGTTAAGAGTAGGCATAAATTTCTTTCAAAGTGGTGATTCCAGTTGTTTGTTTATTTAGCTAGAGCTAAACAAAGAATCTTATGAAACACTAAGGATATCTGTGGGGCTTTTTGCTTATTTTTTCTAAGACCCCCCAAGCACTGCACAAATAACTGAATGGCAGTGTTGGTGATGGTGACTACCACCAGTTATATTAGGGGAGAAAACTGTCCCAGGAAAATTCTTTGGACTTGCACTGTCCTTCAGGAAATGTTCATGGGTAATAACGAAACCAATCTTTACTGTTTACTAGCTGATTTTTATCTAATCAGTTTTTCTGTGTAATTCCCTATTCTTGGGCTTTTTCCCTCAAATTTGAAATAAAATGTGTCTGGAAGTTTACAACTACAGGGGAGGACTAAGTGGGAGCAAATGAACTAAGTGACTTTATCACACTTCAATTGACACAGATCAAAATATATAAATTATGAAAGAACACGAATTACTCCAGGACAGAATGGGGTTTTTTTGGTGTGTATTTTCTGTAACTAAAGGTACTTCCTGACTGTCAGCAAAAAGGGTTTGATTACTTACTGCTTCTAAAATGTAGATCAACTGCTAAATATCTATTTTGGGGGGAAAAGGTGGCATAGAGAGCGCAAACATGGGTGTCTGTGTGACACTTAATTCTGTCTTCCTCTAACTTCTAGTGGACCAGGAGCAGAGCAAGAGCCTGGGGGAGCCAGACTGAGCTGTGTGGGTCTGCTGAGCACACTGGGAAGATGCTGGTCTGTGAGGAGGGGAATGGGGTCAGCTAATCTGATGGGGTTGGGGCTGCCTCCTCACATTCATTTTGTCTTGGAGATTAATGTGAACTCTTCCTTAATTTTGATGTGCTCAAAAGAATAAAACCAAACCATGAAATAAGCTATTTCATGCTTTTTTAAAAGAAATACATAAGTTGCCATGTTTGCATTACTTTTATACTGTGAATGTGAGCAATACAGTGGTTAATCAGCTGGCAAATAAATTCACATGTTGTGTGATAGTTTAGAATTCTAGCACTGGTATGTTAGTTTCAGATTTAATTGGATTAACAGTTTGATATCGACCAAAAGACCTCAGTGAAGCCCAGTAAAATAACTTCTCTTGGGGCAAAATTTCAATATCCAAATGATCTACAACGTTAAAATCTGAACCATGTCTAAATACTCCTTGATCTGCACCATTGTTACTTACTCAGTAGCATTGGAGTACTCAACAAATGAAAGAATCCTGGTTTATGCTGTATTAATGCCTGTCTCCAAACACCTCTCAGCTTTGAGGGAAGGATTCCCACCTGGTTTGTGTTCAGAAGAATGCAGCTGAAAATACACCACTACAACAATCTGTAAGCAGATTTTTCAAGTCACCCATAGGACATGCTGCTTGGCCTTTCGCACCATTTAAGCCTCTTTACGATGAGTTCTCAGAGTTTTCACCCTAATTTCAAGAACATACAGGAGTGTCCCCTGGTGCTGGACATTTTGGCCTTATTTGTTTCCCCGAAGTTAAAGCTCAGACCAGCAGCCCCATGGCAGACTGAGTTGGGAAGTTATTGTGATTACTCAAGTTGTTCGTATCCATGACCTGGAAGGAAAAATGTTTGTCCTGAGTTACAAATGGGCTAGAAATGAGGAGTGCTTCCCCTGGACCTGAAATATTTGTTGGTTTCCCCCTTCTAGTAAGGCAAATCATGAGGGGGATTCTTCCCCTTTTTTTTCCCCCCAATTATATTCCTATATTACAGTAGCTCATTAACTTCTTTCAGATAACTTTATTTTAATGCTGTCTGAATGCATATTTATTGACATAGCAATACTTGAAGTTTGATCCACTATATTTCTCATATTTTCTGACCATAGTATATACGCTTTACAAAACTATATGTAAGCATAGTATCTATGCTGTAGTACATAAAACATCTGCAATTACATGGAAGAAGGCACATAAAGATTTTAATTTTACAAATGCAAAGATACATCACGGTTGATAAGGACATTGGGATTGTTTTAAAACGCATTCTTTCAACGTCTGATTTTTCGAAGTGCAGATAGGGACCACCTAATGCAGTGCTTTACCTGTGTCTGGCTGTGTCCCCAGATGTTGAGAGAGACTGGCAACAAACTGGTCTGTCTTTTCCATTATTTTTAGCAAAGCTGATACTTTAACTCATTTTTTAAAAACAAATATATTGAATTTGTAGATGCAAATGCAAGTAAAATAGGTTTTTGTTTGCACTAAGTTATCAGCTTACTTTTAGTACATGCTGAAACTAATTCTGCAGCTTTTCTTAACCAGTCACTTAAGATGCATCTAAAATAAAGTTGTGATGTGTTAAAACCAAAAGATTCAAAAGACAGAAATATAAAGATTATCTTCATGCTGTTCTTATTCCCTTTAAGGGAACAGTGCACATTCATACCTACTTGTTTACCCAGTGGTGGGTGTTTTGGGGGCTTCGCACTGGGTAACTAATTAACACTTCATTACATCATACTGACTAACAGCAATACACTGATCTGCGTGAATTGCTGTCTTCCCCAGCGCTGTGAGTGATTTAGGGAGAGTTCCTTTTTTAATTGGCGAAGCAGTTGTGCCTTTTATTTTAATAATATATGACCTAAAGTTGACCAAAAAAAATGGTAGCAGTGTCCACACTCTGAATTCCAGCCTTCTGCTCCTCTCAACGCGCTTACAATGGTACGCTTTCAAAGGGTGAAAATTGAATAGGTTTACTTTGAGCTTTGCTTACTTTTTTCCTACCAATTCGGTAAGACCCTTGCTCTTGACAGTAACTCATGACTCTGAACAAACTATGAAATATCATGTGTCAGTGGGTTGACTTTAAAAAACAAACAGTTAAAATTCACATGTTTATACAGATTTATACTACACAGTTAATAAAAAATATAGTGATATTCAATAAAATTAAATACACAAAATAAAGCTCAACACTCTACAAATCCTCTATAAAAGCTTTTCCCCCGATAAGGCGGTTAGCAGTCTGCTTGGTAACCATGGGTGATGAATAATACACCTTTGGGTTTTTTGACCGTTTCACTAGTAAATGTACAGTACAACTAAAACCTATTTCTGGACGAGATGTTTCACAGGAAACACTGCATTTTGTACACCAGAGTATGTCAGATGGCTTTTCACGTTACTCATCGCTCTCATATTCTTCTTCACCTATGGGGTAGGACTGGATGTTGTTCTGAGTGTACATTTTTGTTTTCACAGGACAGTTGTGATCCATGAGTATTGCCTAAAAGAAAACAGTGTGAATGTTTATTAGCATTTCTGCTTCGCGTCCGGCCGAGATCTGGGGCTGACTCCACTGCACAGCCGTCCTGCTGCAGCCACCGCTCAAGAGATTCACCTCTCCCTGAAAGCAGAACCCAAACTGATTTTGATTTGAGTAAATCAAGTCCATAGGTCTGTGTGAGGTGCGACCTTGGCCCTAAAGGCAACCAGCAAATTTATTTTGCCTTACTGGAACCAGCCTTTCAGCCCATGTATTACATTGAAATACATCTACCTGCTCCCCAGTTACAGTATTTTACCTCTTTATATTTAAACTCCATCTATGAAAAGCTGGATGAATGAGCAAGAGGAGTCCAACTGCCTCAAGCTGAGTCTCCTTGAGCAGTTCTCCTTTTCCCACCCTTTTCTGTGGAGCTCCAGAGCAGCATAACCAGGCTCTGCTGAGAATGGTGGTCCAAATATTGTGACTTAACACTCACGACAAGCTAGAAGTGACGACTGTAGTTAAAGGCCGGCTAAAATATCACATTCTTTGGGATGATTTTTTCCTAGGACAATTGGAGGCCATGCTCGGAGCAGTTGTATAGCATGCTTCATGTTGAGTGTGATTAAGTTTGGCTTCTAATTAATTGCACAAAGTAGGGACCCTCCTTTTGACTCTTTTCAAACCCAAAAGAAATGGCACAAGTGCCTTTGGGAATAGGAGTCACTTTGCATTTAAAGGTGCCTGGAGGGGGGCAGATCCTGTCCCTTCAGCCATTACCCGGTTCCACGAGACCCTGTCAGTGACCAGGGAAGCACAAGATAAATTTCATCTCTCTGGCAAACAGCAGCAGGTTTTTTTTTCTTTCTGTTACTCAGCCTTAGTCAAGGTAAAACAATATAAGTAAATCAGTGCAGTCTGCAAAGGTCATGACAAGGGATTAACTGGAATCGCTGGGATTCTGCGGTCCAAATATGTGCAGAACAAAAGGTCTCTGGCCTCAGGTACGCCACTGTTCCAGCAGGATTCGTTTTCCCACCTTCTGTTCTGCCGTTACAAGGCGTGAGCCGCATACGCAGCAGGCTCTGGCCTTACCTTGCAGAGATGTGCTGCATAGTAAGACCACAGCCATGCAATATTATATTTTCACCAAATAAGCAACTAGCAACTACATTTTGGGCCTAAGTCAGCCTTCTTCATCATGAACAAGGATGTAGCGCTGGGTGGGTTTGACCTACAGATGGTGACAGATGTTGCAGCAAAGATTGGTACTTGTTTTCCAGGATTTTCCCAGCCCTCGAATCACAGCAGGGTTTGTTCTCACACTGCCTTGTGAGCAAAGCAATGGACCCTCTCGTGCAGAAAGAGGACTTTTGAACCTAATCCAGTAAAAATCTACAACAGCAAGTCTTGCAACTGCAGAGTAGGGGGTCAGATAAAGGACATTCTACGAAAGGGCAGATTGAGCTACAGCAATAGGAAGGGAAGGGAGAGAGGAGAACAGTATAGGAGGGGAAATGAAGGGAAAGGACTACCAAAACCAAAGGAGGAATCTTTTTTTTTTTTTTCCCTGGGTGACAAGCTAAGCAAAGAGTGAGGAATAGGAGTGATGGAGTGAAACAGGAGGAGCCGGCATGCTCATGGGTTTCCTGGGACAAAATTCAAGGAATAAACAAGGGAACTCTTCACTCCAGGTCCTGTGGAAGTAGACTTTTGCATGGATTCAGAAAACAAATGTGAACATGAATGGGGAAAAAGTCTGTTAAAGACTGTTAATTGCAGTGACTTTTTACTTTGGTTTCTTGGCCCCTAATTTAAGGGATGTATCACCACGCATTCACCTGCTCTGAGGCTCGTCCTAGTGCAGGGCACTAGGCAAGGTTGCTGATTTGGCCCAGCATCATTCTTCTTATGCACACAGAACGGTTGGGAAGCACTAACTGCTCTAGAAAATTAAGTCATTAGCAAAGTTGTATTAAAAAAAGAGTGAGGATAAGCCCCATGGTACAGATACAATAAGAGACTACATTAATTTGTAAGGGCAGGTGATCGGTACAGAGGAAGAAGGAGGAGGAAAAAATATGATGCAAAATATACTGTAGAGGACCATGGGGAAAAAAAAACAGGTTGAGGCACCCAGAGGAATAAACCAAAATTGGTCAATCAAAAATGCCTTTCATCCTGACTCCACCACAGCATATGCAGTTGCAGATGATGTCTGCTGGACCCTGTCTAGTGCGAATCAAATTTGTGACTTTGTCACATGTAACTAATGAAATCCATCTTGGACATAAAAGGAAAGGGAAGTTCATTCCAAAGATGATGCATGAGGGTGAAATAAACTGTGCTGGTCCCATTCAGGGGAAGTTAGAAGCAAAATTGCAGAAATAAGTTATCGTTTGTTTCACTGAAAAAAAAAACCCAAAAGAAAGAAACCAGGTTACGCTTACCATTTTCTCCTCTTTGGCAGGTGGACTTCGAAGGAAAAAGCACAGGGGAGCGAAGAGGATATCCACAATCCCTATAATTGTCATGAGCCACGGAAATCCGATGGCCTTTGCAATGGCACCACCAGCAGAGGGACCTTGTAGAAATAAAAACCCTTTCCTGAAGATCGTTCCGACACAAAATTTGCAAGTCACTTTAAACAACCGTAATTTTATATACAAAAGTCCTGCTTTACAAATTGCTTTGAGGAATGTGAAGACATGTTTGTGATTATAACATAAACCTTCCCTGGCTCCGCACTCCACACTGATTGGAGAGAGCAGAGATGCTCCTAAAGGCATCTGTATCCTGCACTCAAGGAGGCAGGGGTCAGTGCAGAGTTACTCCCCTCGCAGACTGTCAGGAGCGCAGCTGTGGTGTCAGTTTTAGATGTTCCAAGGCCGCTTTCCTAGGGCTATCCTATTTGTGATCAGTGCCTGACACTTCAAGCCTCTTAGAGCTGGTGAAGCTGAGCACAGTGTCACGGCAGAGGAGGGGAACAGGTGCCAAACAGAATTCCCTCTGTTTTGCTTTCTTGTAGAAAATGAACCCCTCCTCCCAAAACCTGCAAATGCCTCCGAGATTCACATCTGACCTCATTAACATATCCAGTTTTCTTAACAGGAAAAAGCTCGACCTACCTATAGCGAAGCCCATGCAAAAGGCAACATCAGCTATTGCATACACGCTGCCATAGACTGATACATGACGCAGATCTACAAGGTAGCCCATGATTGGCATCATGGAAGAGTCCACCATTCCTGGTTGGGAGGGAGGGAAACATATGTCAGGAAACGATTGGCTTTTTTTTTCCTTTTATCGTCTTGGCCAATGATGCGCTAAAACAGGATGCAAAAGCAACTAAAAGGCTGCTTAAATTTAAATAAGTTTAAATTCTTAAAAACCTGTATTACCTTATTCTTCAATAACTGCATTAGCCGTGCTTTTTACATTCTATACTGTGTCTGAGGTCACACGTGGACATACATGGATGTGTGTGTACATGTGACTCTTGCCAGAGGGCAAGAGAAATGAGAGCTTAAAGCACATCAAACGCTTCCCAGCAACTCTCTGTGCAAAGGCTCTTACCTCACATTACCAGCAAAGTAGCTTTCATTTAGGAAAAGTTGTTTTGTGCAAACTTAATTTTACTGTAGGCCTGCAAGATTGCATTAGCCTTCAGTCAATGAAAATAATTACAGTGGTTTTAATATTTTGAGGCACGCTTTCATTGCGAGCAAGAAACAGCACAAGACAGCTGACAAAACTGCTGAGGTACTGGGGATTTGTAGCTGTGCCTGTGACTTCTTTCCTAACCACACATCCCTTGGGGGTGAAGATGCCCCAGAACGTTTGCTGACCAGCCGAGCACTAAAACTCAAGCCATGGTCCCTGCTCCAGCCTGACCGCATGGTCCAGCACCAGCAAAGTTCACACATATTACTAAAGGAGTATATGCCTGTGGGCTTGGGAATTCCTATTTGATGAACAAAAATTTAAGACTGTTTTTTTTCCTATGAAAACACCTATTTAAATTCTTTTCCACAACAGAAAAGTCTGGGGTTTGGGCAGTGCATGGCTTTATTTGTGAAGACAAGGTATAAATTTGTGGATGGTTCAACAGGTCTGTTTAGGTCAATGGAGCAATTCTGGACAGGCTGCAGCTTGTCTAGCAGCACCCTGGTTCACACTGCCTGAGCAGCATCCTTTAATCCTTCCTGCTCTACCTGCCATTTGGGCCACAGCTCAGGCTTCACTACTGTCAGATCAGAATGGCAACAAAACTAATTTTCCAGGTAACTTCATTTATATAATTTTTACATAACCAACAGACTACAAAAAGTCATTGTAATTTTTCTTACCAATGGCAAATCCAACTCCAAAATTCGGTGCTATAAGCCCGTAGATGTTTTTAGCAAATGGTACCTATAACAGAAATCTAGGGCAGTTAATTAAGTCACACTGCACATGGTAATGAGGTCAGTTTTCTTTTTCTAAAATAAATGCTCAGAGTAGTTATGGCACACTTGGCACAGATGCGCAAGTTAGAGTTCAATCCTTTTTCTGGGCTACTATGTCAGACAACTGTGCCATTGAACCACTGACACACTTACTGTCATGAGCAAGAATAAACTGTTGAGCGACAGCTCAAAAAGAAAAGGATTATCCTCCTCTTTTCAGAGCCAGTCTTCCTTCAAAATAACTGAAGCACTGAGATTTAAAAGCACTCAAAACTGATCTGGAACCTCTTAACAACACGTTGTTTAATAATGTACCATAAAGGAGAAACTTCAGCAAAATCTCATCAGGAAAGCACATATTTGAAGATAAACACATTAACATTTAGATGGTTTGAAAGATACGTGCTCTTTTACTTACGCATAAAATACTTATTCCCACGATTAGCATCCCAAGCAAAGCACAAAGCCACCTATCAAAGAAGAAACATCACTCAGAGAGCGGTGATACTGAGATGATAGAGCTGATCCGGAATGTTTCAAAGTCATGTCTTAAGTGCTAAGCAACATGTTGAAAAAGCGATTTTAATCCTCTAGAACAAACTTTAATAATTCCCACTCTCAATAACCTGCCCTGAGAAACACTGGAAATGGTACATGAACAGACTGGAAGATTATTAGTGTTTTTAAATTGAGCATACCTTCCCATTTTGTGCGCGAGTATCCCAAAAAGATTAGTCCCAATGAGATAAGAGATACTAGCTGGAAGAAAAGCAACGCCTGAAAAATAGGAATGAGATGTTTTATCAGCGAGGAGTTTAGTGAAGTGTTAGAAGAAACTAATAAATTCCAGACACTGCAATTTTGATTTCAAGGCATCTAATGGAGTCTTTGTGCACAGCCCAAGGAATCAAATATCCGGTTTGTTGGAGCCTTCTCATGAAATCTAAGGACATCATCTATGAAAGGCAGGAGTGATGTGACACCTTTGAAAAGAGTTTTTCAGCATCAGCTACAAGAACAGGTATGAGAGAGGGGACAGAACAAAGCAAAAAGTTTATATCTATCTACAATAAGCTTTGGGATAGGTCAAAAGCAACTCTTTCTTGTTTATAAAGCATATGCTCAGCACGTGCAGCAAGCCAGGGTGGTCAGTGGTGGGTGAATCCCTCCCTGGAGAAGTGGACAGCAGGACTGCTGCTGTGGCTTTGCAAGTCACGATCCTCCCCCAAGCCTGTGAGACTCGAGTTAAGGCAAGTTTGTAATGCTGCAATATGGTCCTTGGTCAAGCAGCGACCGAAGCCAAGTATGTATCAATAATGTAGAGGTGAAGAAACCTTAAAATCATGATTTTGAAATTTTTTAGCCAATATATTTATAGCCAATATACAGTAAAAGTTAATTTTTTTTTTTAAGAAGTTATTTGTTTAAATAAAAACACCCCTAACGATCTGTAATGACTTGCAGAGGAGGGTGCCAGGGAAAACTCCTTCTGACCCTCATGGGATGGTACCTGGACATCTCCCCCACATCCACTTGGAAAAACATACTGCTGGGACAAACAATTTTTTTCTATTCTTGCGGTTTCCACAGCAGCAGCCATAGCTGGAGTAGATGCTAGCTGCATGGTGGCCAGAAATACCTCCAGTTTAAAAGCCAATTCCAGTCTGAACGCAAGGATTCATCCTCCCTGTTACACCTCAGTGTCAGGACAGGACCCAGCCAGAGGGGAAACGTCAAAGGAAGAAACGCTCACGGAGGACAAGGCGTGCCGTTGCCTCGGCTGCCTGGAGAGCACCAGGGAGGATGACGCGGGTGTGTGTGAGAGCAGGGACTGCCTTTGAGGAGAAGACATAGTAAGAAAAATACCCGAGAAGCAGAGGAACAGGGTGGCTGTGCCTACTGCTGGATCCTTGTGCAATGGTGTTGAATGGTTCGTGGGTCTTGGAAGAAATAATAGTATTTTTCTGTTGTTCCTGTTAAATTTTGTGTCTTCTTAAGAAAAATAAAACTGGGAAACCTGACAAAACTGGAAAAGTCTGACAAATTAGCACACGGCACCACAAGCCTTCCATTTTGTCCCGTTAAATCAGGTAATTCAGATTTAGAGAGCAGCCACGACTTTACAGTACACAACCAAACCATTTCCTTTAAGTGTTTACGCTCCCCATCTTTCACCTAGGCAACATAGATTTTCTCATTTCCTGCCTATCCATCTTCCTTCCTATCTCTCTGATATTCATAAGAAAAAAATCCAGAGGTAATTTTTAGCACAGCAATTTCCTGTGATAAGAATCTTTGTGGGTTCAAATTGCGGTGCTGGGGAACCATTTTCACCTGTGTAACCGCAACTGCTTTTGTCCTGCTTGGAGCTATCTGCTCATTCCAAACGGTCACATATAGCAGACAAAAAAAAAGAAAAAACAAAACACCAAGCCACTGCAAAGGCTTGTTAACTAAGCCTTGCAGGTTGGTGTGTAAGCTGTGGCATTCTGAAGCAGAACCGTAATTTTCTAAACAAGCTTTATGCCTAGTCACATTAGCTGATCAAATCAAGGCTCTTTAGACCTTCTTCAGATCATGCTTCAAACAGATGCATCTCCAAATTACATAAGAGAATAATTTGCTTAAAACCCTGCAGTTCAAGATATAACTTAAGAGGCTTAAAAACTTTAATTAATGCTGTCAAATCAGACAAAGTGTAATGGAGTCAATTACTTTTATCATTAAGAGGTAAAATCAGTCTTAATTTAAAATGGGTATTTTCCTTCTAGGAACTTCTATTCAACTAAAAGATTTGTAAATCTCATTTCCATCGCGCCAGTGATACAAAGCCCTAGTGAGGGATGTAGATAAGCAATCTTTCCTTTTCTTCACGAGGTTGAAAATATCTAGGTTTGTGTGTTAATTTTGCTATATCACGGGCTAGCAGTCATCACCGTGTCCAACAGTACAGCAGCACGTTAAGGATCCTACCCATGGTCACCCTAGGTCTGCGTTGCATTAATTAGAACTAAGGTTTGTGCTTCCTCTATGGTGCAGGGACACCTACGTTAATGGAGAGCAGGGATGTGAGTCGGACACCAGCTGAACACCGTTTTCATGAAGGATTTGCCTTTTTCTTTCAAATGCCATATATTGATATTAAAAAATACTCTAACGAAAAGTCACAGCACAGAACATTTGTTAACATTATCAAATATGTGGTGTGGTTTTAACAGTAACTCTTTCCTGTACCCAAGATGATTCACATTATTGTCCTGCGCAGTGACACTCACTGGAAGGTAGTTAATTTTTCACCCCTCTGATCCTACCTTGTTCACCTCAAAGAGAAAGTAACTGCCCCAATATTAGTCTCTAGTCTAACCTGATACATGGGACAAATTTCCAGTTTGCCTGTGGACACTGGTCTCCCAGGACTGCGTCCCCGTTACAGGTTATAGGGTGGTCCAAGCTGGGGCTCTCTCATTGCTTTTTGTTGAATGGGATGACTGAGTAACCACTGAAAGGTTGTCAAATCTGTCAGATTCAAGGGAAAAGGCTTCTCATGCCCTTGATGGCTACATTTTAAGCCCATCCTTCTTCCACTTGCTGCCAGGAGCAGTCCAGGAAGGAGTACTTGTTGGCATGAGCATGCTCTGCACAAACATGCTGCAGGTCTCTGTGGCTGCCTGATCCTGGCAATTCAAACTATGAACTGAGGATGGATTCCCTCTGGGTAAACCCTAGACAAACCATTTTGCCCCACTGGGCTGGCTCAACGAGCATCTTGCAGATGCCCCGGCCAACACTCGCCACCACATGTGCTGCTGGGGCTCCCAAAGGCGCCAGGAAAAGCACAGTGCCATGGCTGTCTCCATCTACTCCTCCTTGCAGTGTGCGTGTTGCCCCATACTGGAGCCTCTGTTGTAATCACATCAATCCGCTACCTGTTTTTCTTACAAACTGGTGCTTGCAATTGTGCAGATACAACACTGACAATTAAGGAGACCATCATCAACAGGACCAGAACTGAGACAGTCATTAGAAAAAATATACTGATGCAAATAATATACTGTACTTTACCAAGTTGCCATTTTTTGGAACACATGGTCTCCATCATCCAGATGGGTAATGCTGGTTCAAGCATAGCAATTGCCATGTTTGCAAAGCAGATTGATCCTTGGAAAAGAAGAACAGATAAAGTAGTAATTATTTCTTTTGACTATGGACAAAAAGCCATGCAAAAAATGGTTGCTTTAACAAAAAAACATTGTGTTTTTACAGTCCTGTTTGTCATGCATCAAACCAATTAATGTTAAATAAAACAGAATGTAAAATAATCACTGAAGACTAACCTTCTATATATTTCTATTCTCCTAGAAATTCTACAATAAAGGTTAATTTCATAATGTGAACATCTGCACTGAGCTTGATGACATTTAGAAAGTTCATGGAGTCTGACTGTTGTACGAACGATTAGCTAAAACTACAATCTTTTGATCTTTTTCCAGTCCCCTGGGGCGAAATGGGAGCCATATTTTGCTGACCCTATACCTCCCTGACATGAGAATGACTACAATGAGACATGGAGGTCTTGATCCTAAAAATACCATGAGACAACAGGAGATATCTATCCTCTACAAAAGGGAATTTCCTGTAGAGATCCTGTAGCCAGCAGCCAGTAAGTCCAGGCAGCAAAGCGTGGGTCAGCTGAGCTTGCCCAGCCTGATGATCTTCAAATGCTTCCAAATCTCTTCTGAATTTCTGGACCTTTAGTCACCCAGACGCAAAGGCTAACAAGTGGTGGAAGTGCTGATTCAGTCTTGCCCGCTGGCTCAGCTCTGCCCTATGCCACTGCCTGCAGATCCAGACTCCAGTGCATTTGTGTCATGTTCGTCTATCCTCAGTGGTGCACTTCAGCTTTCGTGCAGGGATTATTAAACCCCGTGGTATTTCTTTGGATTCAAGATGCATTTCCACTTACTGAAAAGAACCCGAGTCAAAGCAGTCAAAGCCTAATGCAGGGCAACAGAACATGTGGCCTCTGCTAATCCCTTGCAAAATGACTTTCAAGGGAGTTTGGAAGTCACTAGAAGTGACAACCTCAAACATGCATTCCCTCTTTTCTTCCTAATATTTATAATACCTGAAATTTTGAAAGATACTCTAAGCCATTACAGTTTGTTTTTTTTTTTAAAGTAAAATTTTATGGTAAAAAAGCTTAATTTCTCTTAGGTCAGAGAAATGTTATTTCTCCTGGAACACGGTCCTCATCATACCGTTCAAAACCAAATGAGCACTGATGTCATTCTGTGCTCAAACCTGTCAGAATATGTTAGACTGTGTATCCGCAATTCCTAAAATGAACTTCCAGGCTAGCTGGCTCACTCCCTTCCCGGGGCAAGGAGCAACAGTTCAGCACTGCTTTACCCTTCAGACAAAAGGTTAGATCTAAAGCAAACCTTTCCACTCTGCTGCAAGCTCCCACTAGTGCAGTGTCTCGAAGGAGCCTCAGCTAAACACCTCAGGGCTGCCCTCTTCCGACCCAAAATCAGCCATGCTCGAGCAGCTCCCTTGTTGCTGGAAGAAGATCTGAGGCCACACAAAGTTCAGGGCCATTCTGACAGAGATGGCTTAAATAGCAAAGGTCCTATTCTCCTCTTAAACTTCACAAAGAAAAGAGGAACAGGTGTGAATGCACAGGTGTGTTGCATCTATTTCTCATTAGATCAGGAAGCATCACCAGAGCTTAGTAGTCAGGCACATGGTGACAGAGGTACTTCAGATCTTGAGGATGTGCCCCAAAACAAAAGTGAGAGCCTGAGCTGGTACTCCGCAAGCTCAGGACGAAATCCAGTAAAGACAGTGCTACCTTAGCAAAGCTTCCCCAAAAGATGATAAAATATTTTCTTCCTCTGTCTTGCATGGACCTGACCTCTTTTTAGAGGGCCATATCTCAAAGGCATAAATCCTTCATTGTTTCTTCTTTAAATTAGATTAAACCTTCTATGTTGACCAGCAGGTGTGAAGTTGCAACTTTCCAGCCAGATCCCAACACTGCAGCTGCAAATCCACTCAGCTTTTGGCAGAGGGCAAGAGACATCACTGGTATTTTTCTGTGAAAAAGCAGGTACCCAGTGAAAAGCTGTCACACACCTTCTCAGGAACCCATGTGCCCAAGATGACATCTCTCTCAACTCTGGTTTTCGGATGTGATAATTAAACTACCTTCTCTGTCAACACAACCCAGTAGCGCCTGAAGTTTCTTTAATCCCCGCCAGTGAGGTCTAGCTGTGATAATGCCATTGACTTCATTCACTGAGCTCCTACCAGCAGTGGTGAAAAATGCCAGTAACATTTCTTTTTCTGGGCCAGTGAGTACTGACAGCACTGACTTTAAAGCATCACCTCTGACACAATCCACATAGGAGGCAGAGTCATATTTGCTCACATCTCCTTTCACCTGCAGAGGTTTTGATGTGAGCTTGCCATATCATCTGGTCCTGTCCCTCTGATGCCCACACCTTTGTGACCTCCCCACCATGACTGCTGGATGTTCAACAGGAATGGCCACAGCGTATCCTGCAAAAGCTATTGCTGGCACCAAAGATGACAAGGCAGCAGGACTGGCCATAGGGATGTACAGTGAGTGAATGAGAGCACAGGTCTCCTGTCTACTGTGACAGTCTTGGTTATTAACTGACAGGCAGCATGGGTTATCAAGGGAAAAAGTCACACTCTCAGAAATAAGAGAGGAGCACCATGCTTGAGTTCAAGACAACCTGTGTTAAAGAGTAATACTGTGCTATAGATAAGCCAATCTGGTTAGAAAGTGCTTGTACTTTGAGAATACAAACAATTATGACTCAAGTGTGTGACACGTGCTCAGGAGATTGAATCTGAATTTATATCATGAAATTAAGGTACCTAAATCAAGAGTGCAAAAACCACTGAAACTGCTGGTCCGTTTGCAGCATGCCTAAAACATCCCTGGTATTCTCTTGTGGTTAAGAAGTCAGCCCACTAGAGATGCAGTCAATTTTTAATGAGGTAGTTAACCACCTTAAAAGCCACGCAAAACCTCTCATCTCCCTGAGCAGCACAAACCCAACGGGACTTTTAACCTTCCCCTCTCTAATCATTGCATCTGAGCACTGCACACAGCGTGGGACTTTTTACATCCACATCATCCTTGTGAAGCAGAAGATGTTATTGTGGCTTAGACATGGCGAACTGTGGCATGATGGCTTGACTGTTTGCCTCAAGGCGTCAGAGCATGGAGCTAACTCTGCCAGCCCAACCAGCGCTTACCCCCCCTTCCCCATTAGTATCAGAATCAGAAGTTCCCATCTTAGAAAACAGAGCAAGGAAAATACCAAGTTCCTTGGGGTAAGACAAAGCAAATGAAATATTCAGACCCTTTCCATTGTAAAAAGCAACAACTTCCCCATTAACTTTTAAACAAAGAAATCTGCATTTGGACTGATACGTGCTGGTACGCCAGAAAAAGGGCTGAATTTCTACTTGGTATTTGGCATTCAGCTCTGAAAAAAACAAAATTTGGTCTGCAAGGGAAATAAAGCATGGTGCGAAGAGGCTGAGGTTAGAGAACATCAGCATCCTCCATACAGTCAAAGTGCTGGGCAGTCTCTGTCGTGGGAGGCAGAGACCCTGGGTGCTGTAACTAACCCTGCTGGAAACCCACAGGAGGGACTTTCTCAGATCCTGGTCACCGATGATGCCTGGTGGGAGCAGCACACGTCACCCAGAGCAGCTGGCAAGAGCAGGAGGGACCGGAACAGAGAGGGTCTTAATGTTTCTATCCTCCTTCCTTTCCCTTCCTCTGGTCATGCCCAGCTGCTGTGCATTGAAGGCAGGAGGGGAAACAGGAGGCACTGGCAGTGCCTGCAGGCAAGTGCAGGGATGCAAGAGACAAAAAGAGCCAGGGCAGTAAAGGTAAGGTCTCTCTGACACACACTGTCCTGAGTCCAGACTACTCAGCCCCGAACCTTTTCACTGCTTTACTGCCCTGAGACTGTTAGTGCAGCCCTGCTTTAGAGACCCCCAGAACATCAGCTGAAACAGCTTCAGGGAAGAGAGCAGCTGCAAAAACTGTCATTCAAATGTATTAGAAAATGAGAACAAAGTCCAACCCTGCTCTTAGCAGACATGGGACATGGTCAAAATAGTGGGATCCACGGTCTTTCGTACCTCTTATGACAGGAACTGTCTTTGCTAACCTTTTTCCTCAAATACTTTTATTCTCTGAAGAGACCTTTTAATGCTCCAAGAATTTCTCAAGCAAAAGTGTTCGTATAACTTTAGTCACAGCTTGGCCAAGTGTCTAGTCAAAGAGTTAGGCTAATGGTCATTTCCTAACACCACCAAGAAACATCAATCCCAAAAACTGCCTGGAAGAATTGCTTTCATGGACAAGCAGGTTAGGATTAAGGAACAAAACTGTAAAAATTATGGTCTCTTCTCAGATATTTTATGAACATTAAAAGGGCCCAGGATTAATTACAGACTCCAGAATAAACATTCCACAAAATACAACACAAAAAGGGAAACTTCCCTTGAGTCAGGAAGACTCATTAGACAAGTGATACCTGTAATACCAAATGCCATTCACCATTCAACCCAGACCTTTTCTGAAACATAATCCATGCTCTAGAGACCAAACTCACTCCCTCTTCAAACGGAACAAAGTTCAGTGTTATTCCTTATACCAGCCTGTGATGTGCTGACAACCCTCCCTCCAAAAACCCGGCCCTATTCACTTGCCTCATAGAAAGTTTCATGGCCACATCTCCTTGCCTTGGCAAGCAACTGCAAGTCATTAGTGTCCCGACACCTATATTTCGAAATGTCTGCCTATTCTCTTTTCACTAGTATATTGATTCTGTATTACCTACAGATTCTTTGAGCTTTATATAAGTGAAATCAGCAAATGAAATGTTAAACCAGCTCAGCCTGAGGCATTCCAGGTGGAACACCAACGGCTGGTTTAAAGAAAAGAAAAAAAAGCATCTGGTACCTGCTGCAATAAGGATATATGGGTCCTTCAAAAGTGTCAGTAACGGTGTCCCCTTCTGACTCTGTGAAACAAAAGCTTAGGATTAGGAGAGGCAAAGTATCACCTATTGCCTTGAATGTTTTACATTAATACTTACTTCTGCTTGTGGTCTGGTTGGCTGCAGAACAAATAATTGAACAGCTGTGGAAAGAAAGCAATGCTGTAACATTTCTTCAAGAAGGGGTTAGGTGGTAGTAATAGGAAAGCGATGTGCTACATGGTGATACTGACTCTTCGTTATTTACTGACCTCCATCCAACAGAGCTAGTGCTGCCAGCACTAGGAAAGGAGAACTCTTCCCCACAAACTCATACATGATGCTCCCAAAAGGCGGGCCCACTGCCAGGGAGAAAGAGAGGGCACAGTGGTGAAGCCACATCTCTGACGCTGTACAGTCATCCTCTGCAAGCATTCGGGCATCCTGCTATTGGCACTCAGTCACCAAAAAGATCAATTTGGAAAAAAACCCTAACCACAAAGATCATGACAATAACTATACTCTTCACTCCCCAAAATACTCTTCCATGCAATCAAAACCCAAACATCTCAGAGATTATTGCCTGACATACGTATCCACCTAAGAAATGTGCTTCTGTGGGAAACAACCTATTCTCAGCATGCACCATGAATCTGATCTGGAGACAGCACGATAACATTGCACTCGATGAGGCTCTCCTGCTGATTTCGTAGATCACAAGTACATACTCTGGGGAAGGCTGGGGGGTGCTTTCTCTTGCCAGCAGACCCTCCATCTCACTGACCTAATACTCCCATAGCAAGGCCTCCGAGCGCAATTCCCATTGCATTGCCTCTCTCTTCATCATCTGTGTATACACTGGCGAGCATACCCATCCCTAAAATAATAATAAAAAAAAAAAATTAAAAATTTTAACAAAGCACAACACAAAATTAGCCAGCTGTGTACTATAGTTTATGGTCATCTTTTGCCAGCTCTATTAAACCTTATACAGACACGACAGCAGGTATCTCTCTATATATAAATATATATATCCCCTCCACATAGAATTCACCTTGAAGCAAAAAGGAGGTTTGGCAAATGTAAATGGTCTCGAAGACCCTGTTCTATTACACAGCATTACTCAGGTAATTTAATGATGCCCTCATTTGCTAGATTCTTTGTCCCTGACTTTTTCACAGAGCTTTTAGATGATGCTTTTCAACTGGGTGGAACAAAGCTTTTGACAAGTATTCACTCTCTGTTATTTATACTCTGGGCACTGGACACAAAGGTCTGGTGACCACTTCCAGCTGTGACTGTGGTCAGTGCTCACTGTGCTCTGGGCATGAGATATTATACAGAGCTGATCACTTTGAAATGAGTTCAGTGTCCAAAATTAAAGGATTATTTTGACCATTTTCTTCACGTGCCTCACTTCTGTATTTTATGATGAACCTTCGTTTTACAAAAGGAAACATGAAGCCAAATTTATTTGCGTTTTCTGTGAAGCATTCAGACACTGGAGAGGTAAATGCTGCAGAAGAGCCCTCATAGAAATTAATAATTCTGGTTTCAAATCAAGGTTTAAGTAGGACTCAGTAAATAGAGTGCACAGCTATAAAGTGAGCCAGAAAAAGAAAACAAAATATTGCATGATTGATCATTAATTTAATACCATCCATCATGTGTACCAAAAGAGCGGAGGTCCTGTGCAGGTGAATATGCTTAGAAAATTGTGGATGAGATTGTGGATCAAATTTTTTGCATGAACAGTTGAAGAGCAAGTTAGAGAATCACATCAGAATTCACAATGCATTTGTGAGACTTGGAGAAATATTCTGGAGAAAAATAAGAGGCAATACAAAGAAGACAACACAGAGTTCACTTAGGTAGGACTAATTACACGCACAAGTGCAGGGGGTGAGTAAAAGACTGATTCACAGCAATACTACAGAAAACTTCCTTCGCCTGTGAATACGAGAAGTGACTCTCACTGCCACTGTCTCTTGTAAGGACTCGGAGCTTCTTCTGGGTGCTGGGCCGGGTTTTGGTGCAGCGCAGGAAGAAAGCTGAGGGTAACTGGAGGCTATCCAGAGAAGAGCAATGAGGGTGAGCAAAGGCTATCAGGGACAACTATCAGGGACCACTTCAGGACTTTCAATTTAAAACCAGAGAGGAGAAAAACAACTCGAGAGTGATAGTAGTCTTGCAATCTGAAGAAAAACCACGAAGATAAAGAAAGGGAACTGTTCTTCATGTTCTCTCAAGTATGGGAAGCAGAAAAGGGTTTACATGACAGTAAGAAGGCTTTAGATGAGACATCAGAAAAAATACCCTGACGGTAAAGGTGCTTAAGCACAAAGCTAGATGTCAAGGGCGTTTCTGGAGGCTTCTAACATGCCTGTGAAGCATGCATGAGGAATGAGAGGTACAAAGCTGATCCTGCCTTCAGGAAGGGGGTGGGCTAGATGGTCAAAAAGTTGCATATTGGTCTAAGACTCATGTCTCAAGGTGCACACTTGCAGAGGGACTGAATTAAAGCTGAACAATAATTTTGGTTCTGGCATGTCTTCCCTTTGGAAAGCTTGACTTGCAAACTTAATTGGGACAAGCAGAAAAGATGGATTTTTCTTGTCTCTACCCCTCCTGCTTCTCTTTGCCTTCCCCATCCCTGGCTTCTCATACCAGCCCCTGCCTACTCCCCTAGCCACATCCCCACTCTTCCCACTACTTATCCAGGCTTAAGTCTCTCTGCTTAACTAGTGCTTGCTGGACAGTTTCAAACCCATCTTAAGCACAAGGTGCTTCTTGCTCCCAGTTTGAATGCCCAAAATTTCCCCAGCTATCCCAAGCCGCTCTGCCCAGATGTGGGCTGGAGCAAAATCCCTGCAAAACGAACCTAGGAAGAATTTGACTGCCAAATTCTTGTTAAGTTTCTATGGAGTGTATGTGAAACCTCCTTATAGATCAGTCCAACTTGGAAGAGGCAATTTTCCTGAGGAAGCCAAAAGAAACATTATTGACAAAAAGCTCTCTTCACCTCCCCTCAAAAGGCAAATTTATATTCCTGCTGCCACCACAGGAAATGTTTCAGAGGAAAGATTGTGAAAAGTTCTAACATTAACAAATCATATTTTCTCCAGTCTCAATCTCAGAAATGGTTGATTCATTTGGGCAAAAAAAACCATACTCCATTTCACCTACTCATTGAAAACTTATAACCTCGTATTGGAAATCTGGTGCAGGTAACCTGAGTCCAACCTGGCAGACAGCATGGTAAGTCCTTGAAAACAACATTTTATAACAGAAATCTTGGACCAGACAGAGCTGCTATCCCTACTATAATAAGTACCAACAGAAGTTCCTGATGACCTTTAAAATGGCTAAAAATGAATTTAAACTGTTGAAGACGCACATGCAGAAATCCCAGGGAGACTGCAGTTCATTTAGTGCTCTACCTCACCACAACCCAAATACCAAGGAAGTCTCAAAAGACATTTGCTTTTGGGCTACTTTATATGAAAGGGACAGAAAAAACATGAAATGTATTTAATTGAATATTTTTGTATTAGTTGTTCAAACTGCAGACAAAATACAATTCAGAAAGTGACTAAAAATGGCAGAATTGGTGATCTGTATTTTACTCTATCATCTCTTACCTGCCACCGAAGAACAAGAGGAACCCACGCCTTGAAGGGACCTGGCAATAAACAGTAATGTGTAGCTTCCAGAGAAGGCAAACACTGCAGAAAAAAAACAGAGGTAAATTTTTAAAATTAGGTTAACTCTAACTAGGTTTCAAAGTTAGATTTCTTTAAACTATCACAAAAACTTTGTGCAATTTAGTCAAGTGTTTACAGTGACTTCCAATGCTAACTGCATTATTTTCCCTTATTGCATTTAGAAGTGTCAGTGTTGAATTGCTCTCGGGTGTCTAAGCCTCCTGGTAACGCAGAACGCAAGGGCACAAGCAGTTTTAACTAATTACTTAGAATTTGGTTACATCCTGCTCTGATTCAGCTGCACACAGAAGGAGTAATAAGACCATTCTTTCCAGCCTTGCCTGTCCGCGCTGCTTCATTTAAGGCTGCTCAGCCTGACGCTCCAGGCATTCAGGGAAAGCAGGATTTAACACACACATGCATGTGCTGATGTTTCCTCCCACAGGAAAATGGGTGGAGAGAGGTTTTACCTTTGTGTGGCCAGCTCTGCAATAGATGCTGTGCAGTGTAGCTGGCTGAAGGTGCAGGGAAGCCAACTCCACCCAATCAAGGCGGTAGCAAGTTCCTGATCTTCCCAACAGCAGATCACCAGAGAAATTGCACCTGAGGCGGTGCCTCTCTAGCTGGTTCTTTCATTGTGCTGCTCAAGCTTCTAATGATCCTTGATGTTCTCCTCTGTACTCTTTCCATCTGGGCCACTACTTTAAGTGCCGTGCCAAAACTGAACATAAAACACCGGCTGAGGCCTTATCAGTGTCATTTAGAGCAGACAAACGCTGTCAGCTGACTCGCAGGCTATGCTCCTGTTTGCACATCCCACAGCGATGTTTAACGACGCTATGATACTGTTGACTCACATTGTACTCATGAGCCACTGCAGGCTCATGATCTTTCTGATAAGCCCCTACAACAGCTAGATGTTAAGGACCCTGCAAAATAGCTCTCTCATGGCTGACCGCCCTCCCACGGTTATCAGTTCAAAACTGTCTGAGCACCGCTTCAGGTTACAAGAACCGGAGTGAATCATTCAGCTAAGGAAGAGACCAGCCCAGGTGGGATGGAAGGTGGCGAATTCCTTAGAGCACGTTCATAAATGCACACTTATCAAATCCCTACATCAAGAAGAATGATAATTATTATAGGTAATTTATTTAAAAGTTGCATCTGGGGCAGACCAATCAAGATGTAAGATGAGGACACTTACTGATTGTTGACACAAACATGATGCAGAAGCCAGCAAACAGTGGAATCTGGTAACCTATCCTGGAAAACAAAATCAGCATTGTCATTTCTGGGATGGTCTCACTGACATTTTGAGTTAGACTTACTCACATGAGTGCACACATTGAAAAAACGCAACCTGCAGTTCCTTGATAGGCTTTGAACTGTTTATTGTGGACCACACGATCCAATTTATCCACGTTACAAAAGCCTTTTCGTCTGGCACAGCAGACTCTGTATATGAAATGCCTGGAAGAGATCCCTCTCTCATTAGAATCTGATTGCCCTGTTCACATTCCACCGTAATGGTTCCAAATAAAGCCCCTCTGGTGCCCAATAGGATTGCCAAGGATATGAGAAGAGATTTGTCTGAGCATGCTAAACTTTGAAATATCCCAGCAGTGTTTCAATGCTTAGCTGGTTCCATCCTCATGAGACAATGGCTATAACAAGACACAGCCTAATCAATGGCTTTTCTACTGGAAAAATTTGTCATTGGCTTTTTTGGGAGTTCTGCCTCAGCCAGGAGCACTGGAAGAGTCCCAAAGAGGCTGCAAATAATATTTTTTCTTTCCATGGGCTTACGACTAAAAACGGAGCTGATCAAAGCTTTCCTCACCAGCCCCCTTCTTACTAGGACTCTAAACAGCCTGTAGAAATGCCCAGTTTCTATAACTTTTTTCTAGTTTCCAAGAAATAAAGAATTTTCTGCCTGGAAAGTAAATACGTTTTTTGAGCAGCTAAAACAAAATTCAACAACAACAACAAATTACACCATTAAAAATCTACCCTAGAATCAAAACCACTACCCAGATAGTTCTCAAGACAGTCTGTATATTCTATTCAGCATGCTTTATTCATGGTTGCTTTTTTTTTTGTAGGATTGTGCATCTCAAAGCACAATCTGATATTCACGCAAACGAAGCATGAAAGGATGCAAAGCAGAGCTTAGTAGAGCTTACAGTAGCTTTGAGGTTACAGTGCTAGGAAGCAGCCAGTCAGCCTATTTTGCAAACCCATAAAATGCTCTAACATATGCTGCTTTCTCTGGTGCTCCAAGAACACCCTCTCACGAGAGAACTGCGTTATTGACACTGAACAGGGAAAGGGGAAAATAATCTTCAAAGAAGCAAATCGTGCACTTCTTCACCACCTCTTCACGAAGGAGTGCATAACCACAGCAAGCCAAGCCAATCCGAAGGAAATCCAGGAGACCTCTGCGAAGCTGTGTGATTTGGGTCAAAGTGTCCATTTGCAAAGACATTATTTAAGGGCCAAATTCTTCAACAACGGGTGATGCTTTTCAAAGATGTACTGATTGACTTCAGCATCCAATGATTTGACAGTATTGGGCATTTATATTGCTAGTATTGGCTGAAGTAGGTCAATCAAATAACGGAAGAGGCTATAATAGCCCTTTTAATTTTTAATAACAGAAGTCGCAACATGGGTCAACCAAAGTAATTATTCTGAGCTTTGGGTTTTTTGTTAATATAATTTTTATACAATTAAGGACCTTGGATAATGGGAAACTCTCGGAAGTGCCAGGCTTGATGTTCATTATATGTCTCAGTGTAACATTTGTTTGAGTTTTGTGAATGAAAGAAATCTAGTGTGCACATTTTTACATGTTACAGAAACCTCTAATGAAGAACAGTTTTGCCTTAAATATCATCACTACATTAAAATATGATGAAAACGTAGTGCACAGACTCTTCTAGTTGAAATTGGTGTATGTTACAAATATCCAGTGGAGTCTAATTACTGTTACTTGTGTGGTACTTCACTGGGCTGCTATCTCCAAAGCAAATCAAATTCCTGGCACTATCACAGACTTCCTCTGTGGCCTGATGATAATCATTTTAACCTCTCAGTACCTTGATGCCTGGCCTGTAAGAGAATAATACTACCTTTTTCTGTCTGCTTTATTTAAAGCGGATGATTTTCCAAGCCTGTCTCTTCTCCCGCTGTGTGTGCAGTAGGTGTTATACAACAGGATGCTAATCTCCACCAATGTTTCTATGTACATGATGGAAAAAAAATGACCTGTTACCAACTTCTTGCCTGCCTCAGAGCTGGAGTGGGCACCTGCCTTCCCCGGGGACTCGGGTAGAGCAGGACACAGGGAGTTTCCCCTTAATTGCTTCGATTTTGAGTTTTTCAATTGAAAAAAGCACTGATCGAAGTACAGATTAAAAAAAAACCTGTATGTGTGGTTACTGCTCCTGGCGAGCGATATCATCTTTCCCTGTGGTATGAAAGCAAAAGTTGAATGTCCTTACACCTTCTTCCATTGCCAAGTAAAGCAGGGTTGTGTATGTGAAGGCCAACCCAGAGGTATCTAGGATAGGTGCTGTGGGGGAGAAGTCTGATTTCAGCACAGAAATCAAGAAAGTCATAGACTTGACACAAGGCCCATGAGACAACCATTTGCTTCTGCTACAAGTATGTTGAATTAAAATTCAGTTACTGGCATGAAGACAAATGCCATCTGAATTGTTTCCCACATTCACGTTTCCATCACTAGATCAGAGATATGAGATGTGAGATCTTCCATAAACATCAATGAGTTAAACAAAGAGAAGGGCTATCATATTAGTTTTGAATTAATAAATACCATTAAAAATATCACACCAGTTTTTTAGCTCTATCAAGCTAAAAAATACTAATAAGTATCATACTAATAAATATCATTTAAATATCATACTAGTTCTTCCAATTCTTCCAATAGGTTTCCTACACTTGGAAAGTTTCTGGTGGTTGATGGCTGTTAGAAAACACGTATTTTGGAAGTCACTCGTAATGATCAATGAAATACTCTTCAAGCATTTTTCTTAAACTTTGCAGCCACAGATATTATTCTTCCTTTATCTCAGACGAACAGGGTTCCAGAACAAAGTGAAGGAACACATAGCTGAAGATGATGAGGGCAGAACTGCAGCAGAACTCATTCCTGCTCTTGCTACCCAGCAGACCATGATGCTTTATCACACATACCGAGATCTAACACATACCTTTTCCTCCAGGCAGAAATTAATCATTTCAGGACTAGACTCTGTGTGGGCACAGCTAGTCATTTCGGCCAAGGTCTGCATTGCCAGTGATCCATTATACAAGATGATGCAAGATACACAGGTCAGCACAGGACATGCGTTTGTGCTGAATTAAACAAGTCATTATAATCCCCTGAAAAGCTAAAAATTTCCTGGAGCTTCTCCCACAATTTGGAGATGCACGATTCTGGTGTGCTGCCCCTGCACGAGACTGCTGAACCTCTAGAAGTCGTGGCTGCTCTTGCTCAGGGGACAGTCTTACCCGTTCCCAACTGACATTTAGTTAGACGTGCAGATTGTCCTTTCCTGCATAATCTCAGCAAACCCTGACTCTTAGCAAACCCTGCCTCCTCCTGAAACAGCAGCACTGATTAGTTGGCAGTTGTGCTACCACAAATATCTAAGCTGCAGCCGCATTCCCGGATCTGTCCGACTCTAGAGAGCGCAAACTGGGAGTTTTTGCAGACCAGTTAGACTGTACAAGATAAATAATCACAAAAAGGCGAGGCACTACCTGTAACAGCCAGCTGCTCACCGATCCTGTCCCTTGGTCCTGGGCCTTTCGTGTTCCTGCCATGCAAAACCTGGGAATATGCAGTTTCTACTTCTCGGCCATGACATGGCATATTCCATCAGTTATATCTACATTTTGTTTCTCTGCACATGTGCAACACAAAAGAATATTATAGCCTGTCTTCTCTCTTCTTTATTCTCATAACCACACTCAAGCATGTACTTTGTTTGGGCACTCCTTTCAAAACCCTCCAAGAGAACCTGAAAGAGAGTCCAGCACATTTCATCAAGGCTACCTTGCAACTAAAAGTGCTTCCTACGAGTATTTCTGACCTCTGGAAAAACCAGTCACTAGTTGAAGGAGGGACAAGAAAGGCTGCCACTGATGGAGAGAAGGCCTAAATTACTCCGTTTGGTCCCGGGTTGGCCCCAGATTGCAGAAGTGTTGGAAGTGGATTATACCCATTAACAAGGTTACCCTACAATAAAAGAACTGATGGATGGGTCCTGTGCAGCAGTAAAATAAAGGATACACTGACCAGGTTAGCATCTGTAGGTGATTAAAGCCTAATTATCCATTACAGTGCTGCAAATCCACCGAGTCCAACCCTGTTGTTATACATTGACACAGGTACCACTCTGAGCACCCCTTGTCAGGTCTGTCCTGGTTGGCAGTCTGGCTATGTTCTGCCAGTGAAGACTGGGGACATACGGCCAGAAGAATATTTTCCTCCAGGTATGAACCACTGAACCACTGAATGTGTGTGAAGGTAAGGAAGAACGTGCAGCATCAGCAGGTATAGGGAGTGTGGTCCACACGCTCTCCACCTCCATGCTCCATGCTGTAGCACAGGGCAGGTAGAGGGGCTTTGTCCAACCTGCAGAACTGTTCATTTCAATCATCTGCCAAAACCTGAAAGGAAAGCTTACATAGAACTGAACTGTAACTAAATGGTTAACAAATGATATTTATTTCTCTGCCTTGTTCTTTGCATGTCTCTGCTCATGACCATATCATGGTCCTCTGTTTGTCATACAAAGTTCAAAGTTGTAGTCAGGCTGGTGTAGAAATGGTGATGAAAATAACTGTTCATTTTTAAATGATTTTTTGGGCCAATATGGATAAGCACAAGGTTAAAATTACATATTTTTTCAGGCTGATAAATAGAGAGGGACATATCAGGGGAGACATTCATTGGCTCTAGCAGGCTTGGGGCTGGCACAGCTGGGCTCACAGCCTCCTTCAGAGAGCTCGGTAAGCTCTCCAAAAAAATAATGGAGCAAATCAGTTAATTACAGAGGGCACAGCAGCCTTTTGCCCACACTCTTCACTGGGAAGGATTAGGCAGAGCCTTCAACCTCCCCTTGCCAGTGTATCCTCCTCGCGAAATGCTCTGTATCATGTGCTGTGCTATTTGTATAGTTTCTTACCAATTTCACTACAAGCTAAACCATACTGCGTATCTGAGTCACAAAATCTTACCAGCCTTACCCTGAACGGACGGGAAGTCCCTTCCCACCTTTCCACTTTGCCACAGTGGGAAGTGTGTTGTTGGCATCCTACGGCAAAGCCATCACTTAGCGTTTCCTACGCTAGGACTTTGTTAAACCAAGGGTAAATTCTGTTGTTTCATGAATCGTAAACCAGTTCACTAAGCCATTGAGGGTTGTGTCTGGTACTCCACAGAAAGAGCTGGGCTTTGAATAAGAAATATTTTTAGCAGAACTTACTTCTTGAATGAAACCAATTTCAGAATTTATTTTTTAAATTCTACACCTCCAGCAGTTACAGAAAAAGGGAATAACAACCTACAAAACTTCCAGAAAACCTAAAATAAAGTAATTGTTGGCACAGAATAATTCATATGACTAGAACATCCTGTTGCATCATGTACAAACCCAAGCACTCAAAGCCAGTGCCTGCCGGTAACTCCATACTCGATGAAAAATCTAAACCACTCCTGAACAACTGTATTTGATTGAGAAATAAAAACCACGAACACAGTGTGCGAGCTATTTGAAAGAGAAACTTACTGGGCATCTTAATAAACTGCGCACACACTAATCTTGAACTAAGCCACCAATTGTCCTTCAGCTGTGACATTTTGCTGAAATTTTGCAAAAGTAATAACAGCAATAACAATTATCTCTAAAGAGCTTATCAGTGGTAAGGAAGAGTCTTCATGGTAACTCAGATAGTTTCTGTTTGATTTAAAATAATCACTTTTCACACTGCCTTTTAACTGATCATATACATTGTTATTAGGAAATGTCAGCTTTAGGAGGGTTTTTTGCCAATGACTCCTACAGTTAATTGGTAAATGTGTTAACTGATATTTCCCACTAAACACTTCCCAGAAGTAAGGTACCAAGATACAAATAACACATGAAAGAGAACCAGTAATCCTTAAATCTAATTTAGGGCCACTTTGCCACTAAGCCACTCATTTCTGCTGTATGAAAGAAAAGTCTGTCGCACAAGACAGCGGCATGATGTGCTCCTTGATTTTTCTTTTTGCCACTTGTTGGGCATCCTTCCCCTATCTACTGCCCCATTGCCAACCCTAAGGATGTATCACGCGTGTCCCAGCAGCTGGTTCCAGGTAAGAGGTGTGACGTGGTGCCTTGGCACAGTCAGTACCAGCCTCTGGTCCTGAGATGAGTAGGCACATGGAGAGGCATTGGCAGGGAGACACCCTCTTCCTTAGGCAGAGGTGTACCAAAGAAAGAGCAGAGATCGTATCTACAGTATGACGTAACTGCGCTATTGAAAAATCCATCATCAGCAGTGTGGAGTGTATTAGTGCCTTTCTCCTGGTTTGGCAGGTTGTGGAAATGATGATGCTAACAGAGCAAAGTAAATATCAATAATTTAGATATTTAGGAAAATCTAGAAGCATACCTAAAGAAGTATTATGAAGGTATTATTTAACATTATAACATTATGATGTCATATTTATTGATGAATATATATTGACGTTGCATTTCTTTGCCCATGGATGAGCTGTCATAACCTCAGAAAACAATACGGAAAATCCAGGTAACAAAAATCTGTCTTCCTCCTCAGCTTGCAGCAATATTTGTGGAAAATTAATTTTGTACTGGTGTACTTGTATCTGCGTAGGTGGTAAGGTGAAATGAGGGAGAAATTAAACTGTCTCGCTTAAAGCTTTTGTGTTTAGATCAGTTCCACAAATTGAGTATAGATTTTGAATTCATACCACTGTGAGTCAAATTGCCACCTAGTCCTCAGTTGGATACTCTTCTATTACATTGAAATTAAACACTCAGACTATATATATAAGCTGATATATATATATATAAGCTGTAAAACCTAAGAAAGGTAGTTTTGGCTTCAAAACCTGAAATATCAAGCGTTAAATTGTGTTGGTTGTTTTGGATCCTGTCATGTACGATAGGCATTGATTGCTCAAAGATAAGTATTTTACAAGGACATATTTTTGGTGCGTATTATTTTCTGAAAAGAAAAATTCTTCTTTATAAAAACAGCTTAAATAAGAAATATGAAAATTAATGACCTGACTAAATACAATTTGGAGTTTATTTCCTGCAGAGACTGATGCCATACTCTGTTCAGGAGGACTGCAGCTGCTTCTGTGGGCAACAGTTACACAAAATGCTAACAATAAAATCAAATTAGTTATTGACATTAAAAATGTAAATGATAGTACAAATATTTTTTAATCTCCATGTAAAAATCATTAGTGCTTTGATTTGGGTGAGAGGGTCTTTGTTAAGTCATTGATATTGGTGTTTACATCCTTGATCCTGGATCAAATAGATTTTCTATAAAGTACCATTTAAACGTATTTTGTTCAAGATATTATATATATTTTAGATACAACAATGTGAAGGCTGGGCTAGATCATGTACTGATGGAAATCTGTGATCCACTGAACTTGGTGATGAACGTGGCATCAGCAAAATTTGACTTTTGTTCACTTTTCACTGAAATCCACTGATTCTTACCCCAAATCATTGAATAGCAAATTGCACCAAGGGCTGCACAGCTCTGTAAGAGCAAGGGAGGGATCTGAACTCTGACTACAGTTTCAATATCATGTTTGCCTAATGTAGGTGGAACAGATATATCATCAATCCACAGTGCTTCATAAATACTACTTTGTAGTGTCTCTTGGCCCCATTTAACTGTATCGAAGATGTTTTATCAAGACCTGAGGTCTCAGGAGCTGGAGGAAAAGTATACGGTACTGAACGTACCAGATGGCTCACATGCAGCTTACCAATTTATTTTGGAGAGGATGTAGGTGTTTAGAAGCATTCTAATTCAAAATGTATTTCACTAAAATATTCCTCCGGATAAGGTGAGAAGGCCAATAAGCCAAGGCCACAAGAGAGTTAAAATATTTTCTTTGAAATACCAGTCCAGACTAAAACACCAGTATAAAATCCTAACAGAGTCACGTAGCAGAACTAACGTACCTGTTTGTCAGCGGCCCTATGAAGGGGTTAGTGATAAGCTGCACTGTCGCTTTTGAAGCAAACAAGAGACCAACTTGAACATTCTCATTCAGCAGGTCCTTATCTTCCTTAGGGCAGTCAGATGGGGCAGGAGTCACGTTTACTATCATTTGTTCTGTCTGAGTGTGATGAAGCTCTCTGGGTTGTGTCTTATCAGATTCGCTTCCAGTAACCATCGTTGAATTGTCGTAGTAGGAGAAGATGCTCTGGAAACTGTCCATTGTTGTTAAGACTACATTAGGCTGAGTAGTCGGGATTTCTGTGGCATTTTTCTCATGTCTGATGCTGTAAAGGTAACTGGGAATTATTGGCACTGGAAAAACAAATAGAATACATTGGGATCTTACTATCAGGTTATTTGTAAATGGAATCATCACACTTTCTTGTTTGCTTTGCCATTGATTAGGAAATACAAGCCTTTCCTACAGAGCACATTTGTAAGTATTTTCAGTGGCAGAAAAACAGAACTGAAATAGAAGTTTGTTCAAGAGAGAAAACACACCCATAACTCCAAAGTGTGGTTTAAAAGAAAATGTTCTTTTACATTAGTCTTTACTTTCTGCCAGTTTTCATAAATACGAGATTTTCTATACAGACATAATTTGTAAAATTAGTAACTCAAAAATAAGTATCAAAACTGTTGCATGACTGCACAAATCCATTTATTAGATTGTGAAAACATGAAAGATGAGAAAAGCATTGAAACTATTACTAAACCAAAACATTAAGAATGTAATAAAACATGTTTCTAAAGTAAACCACAAAAATATTGACAAGGAACAGCCATATGAAGAAAAAAACCATAACGCTTCTATACTCAATACTCAGAACTACTGTGTTGATGCTTGCATATCTCATAAATTTTTAAAAATTTACATTGAAAAGATCATCCAGAATGGACCTTCTTTATATGCTTTAGGATCTTAGCTCGAATTTAATTGCATTAATATGTGTCTCAGAAATTAGCATTTCAGAATTTGTAAAAACAGATGTCAGGGTCATTCAGTTTAACGCTAGTGACAGAATCACCCCTCCTTGTCTTGTGTCTCCTCCTGGAAAAGCCCCCCCATACAAAGAGTCTGCAAGCTATAATTTCTAGGACTTCTAAAGTAGATATTACTGAATGAGGAATTAAATGTTATTAACTTTATAAGAAACTATATTCATGTAAAAAAAAAAAAATCCAAAATCGACTTGCTAAAAATACAGATGTTTTAAGCTGAGGTCTACATTGTGGCGTCAGCTTTTAAGCTGAAGCCCCCCAAGAAATTCAGGAGCCTGATTCAGAAGTTGACACTGCAGCATTGTCTGCAAGCTGGTTCTGCACAGCCCGATCCACTTCCAAGTGAAGCGTGTGGATTTTTGTGTGTGTGTGTGCGCACAGCCATGAACAACTAGTTTCTCTGAACCCTTTTCTTTAAATTTGTATAACCATTTGAATACGAGGACTTCTAAAACTACCAGTGAAAAATGTTCAACTCTTTCATTTGAGTAGATTCCTAAATCTTGACACTATGCCACTGAAGCCAGTAGAAGTTGCATCCTTGACTTTGATCAAAACTTGGACTATTTTATTAAACCAACTCATAGATGTGCTTTTCTTAAAACTCAGTTTTCTTAGAGATAGTTTTCTTATTAACCTATCATTTTAAGACCAGTGTGGGGGAAAGAGGACTATCACAAGGAAACAGGCATCTCTCATGTTATCTAGCCTGTTGGTTCAGTTGCACGACCACAGGAGAAAGAACGATGAGCTAAAAATACTGTTATCTGTCGTTCTGTGGAGTATTAGTGGCGTTTAGTAGGAAAAAAAAAAAATTATGAAGATCTTTTTATACCATTCCTTACCCTGCAATTAACATAGAAACAAAGCGAGACTTCGAAGTGTATGGCAGTGTTTGCAACACATAGAATATAACTCGTGGTTAAGAAAAAATCAGTGCTTGAAAAGGTTTGGTTGGGGAGCATTAATCATGCATCCGTGGAGTACATCTGTCACCGGAGATTATGTCTGGCATAAATCGAGAAGAGGAAAAAACAACCAAACCAACCCCTTTTTACCTACCGACTACGGTAAGCAGCATGTTGTCCAGGAGCAGGGCGATGAACACGATCAGCAGGATGAGCCTCCGGGACTGCCGGCTCTCCCGCAGCCAGCGCAGGAGGCTGAACTCGCCCCAAGCCATGGTCCCCGTCCCCGCGCCGCCGGCTCTCGCTGCAGGGAGACAAAGGCCATTAGTGGCCGCCGGGACAAGACGGGCAGCCCGGCCGGCAGCTCCGAGCCCCGCAGCCCACCGCCGCCCTCGCCACCGCGCTCCCGGCCGCGCCGCACCCGGCTCCCGGCGCAGGTCCCCGGGCAGCCGCACGCTGCGAGCCGGCAGGGCAGGAGCGGGGAGGAGGAGGAGGAGGAGGAAGAGGAGGAGAAGGAGAAGGAGGAGGAGGAGGGGGAGGCGGGGGCGGCACTTCGGGTCCCCGTGCGAGCCCGGGGAGCGCAGGAAGCGGTACAGGGGGTACTCCGCTCCCCTGCGCTCCCCTCCGCTCCTCTCCGCTCCCCGGAGCAGGCAGCAGGTACGGCTGGCTGCCTGCAGCTCTGGGTCGCGCCAGGACCCCCGTGTGCCTGCTGAGATGTGCCGGAACAGAAACGAAGGGGAAAAGTCACCGCTCACACGCTTAAACAGCGAGCGGTGTGCCCGGTGGCCAGCCAAATCGAGATAGTGCCGCTGGTTGATTGTGTCCTAAAATTAGGAATTTGCACCTTTCAGCACCTAAATTGGTCATTTTTCTTGGCTGCTCTGCACGGAACTCCAAGTGGTGTACCCAGCCCGTGGCGTTTGGTCTGCATCATAATGAATGTCTTTTCTTCTTAATATTAGAAAAGGGGTTAACTGTGTTGAACTGACGAAGAAACCTTTTAACAAAGATTTGCGTTTTTTTAAAAAAACATTGTATTTATGTCACATAATACACCGCTTTCCTTTAGTCACCCCATGCTGAACTCTGTGAACTGGTCTTTGCTTCACTGTCTTCACTGAGATCCACTTTTTGTGAAGGCAACAGAACATGAGGAAAGGCTCTCAATGAGTTTAATGGTCCCAGAACCAAACGTCAGGCTGAAGCTGATGACATCCCCACTATGCAAATTGTTTATTCCTTTAACTGCATCACCTACTGTGTATGTTAACCGGTTTAGTGGTGTCCATTTGCAGCGCCATGAGATTTCACCCTGGTGCTTCTGTGGCAGCGGTTCATTTCACGCCGTAAACACCCAGCTTCAGGAATAACAAAAGCCATTTACACTGTGGAATTTTGCCAATGTGAGTAACAGCAGAAGATAAACGTTTATGGTCTAAATAGCTCTCTTAGGTTCTGATCATTCTCTGGATGAAGTTTAACAGGCCTTGGGAATGGGAGTAAATTTTCAGTACAGCCTGTTATTGGCTATATACAGAATTCTCTAAAAATAATGACAATGAAGCTGACATGCTGATAGCACATGTCTTGTTTGCAGGCAGGTAGCTTTGATTTTATTTGACATGTCCACGATGTGTTGTTTTTGTATGGGACTATTATGCTGGTACATGACAAATATCACCCAAGGCTATTAATAAGCTATTGATTCTCAAATGATGGCTTATGAATGGTTTGTCTTTTACAAACTTTTTTTAACCAGTAGCTTCAGGAGTTGGGCACGTTCATGTTTGCGTTTGAATTTCCAAAACGGAGCTTATACGTCTGTATTCAGGGTAAATAGAAAAGTATGATCTACTGTGCCAGACTGGGGAGAAATATTTCATCCTCCAAGTATCAGACCATGAAGACACCCAGACAGCAAATAACATTGTTTAGTTGAGAACATGCGTGGAGTGCAGTGGGAGAAGGGGAACCGTGGCTCTCGTTAGCAGCATTAGTATGGGGTGCATGTCAGCGAAATATCGATAGCAATATTCTACCAGGAAAACAGGGGTTTGGGGACTTTGTATTCCCAGCAGTTCACAGGAGAGTAAACTGACAGCGGTGCTTCTGCTTCTGTCATCTGTCAGAAAGCAGATGTGGAGAGAAATAAGGTGCTTTTCCAGCCATTTCTGATGAGGGAAATGATTGTAGAAGCAACTTGCTTCTCTCTCTGTATCATCTACATGGCAAGGAGGACCTCCCATTCACCCTGCCTCCTCTCCCAGCCCTTTCCTCTAGGATATTTTCCCTCTTTGTGTGGCTGTTGCTGCGGTGCTGACACACACTGGCAGCATCTGGCCCCTTTGCTTTGCTGGATGTTGCATCACTCCTCTTTCCTACTGTCCCAGTTTCTCTTGCCTTCAGCCAATTGGTTGTTTGACAAATAATGCTAAAATATATATATGCAAAATCACGCCTGCATTATTAGCATGGATAAGCATGAGAGCATTTGAATACATTTATTTTCCTGTGAAGATGCTTACTGGTGCACGGATACTATTACTTTATTAATTAGCTGATGAAATTGTGGTTACCTCTAGGAAGTGAGCAGGTTGGGAACCTGCTGGGTTTGCTGCTCTGCAGGTGTAAACGGTGTTCAGGCAAATAATGATTCCTTCACTAATATTTATTTATCTCTAACCGGTGGTCATTGTGACTACTGAAGAACAAGCAGAAAAGGAACAGGACCACAGCCAAATCAGCAATTACTTTTGGAAAGCTGTTGATGATTTGGTTTTCCTATTGAACTCTCTACTATTATGTAATTGTTAATTAAGATTGGTCAAAGAAGAGGGAAGAAACGCCATGGGATTTTTTCCAGTTGTTAACTGAGCTTTCAACAGAACAGTTGAGCAAAATTTAATGCTTCAAAAAATGCTGGTCACCTCCTTTGTCAAGTCTCTATCTTTTATTTGCTTTAGCTCTCCTTTAAAGTATACACACGCTTATTATATCCAGATGTAGTACTATTATCACTTCATTAATTTTTCAAAAGGAGTAATTATAAATTCTTAAATTAGTTCCAAAAGCATATATTTATTTATGAATCAAACTTTTGAGGATTTATAAATACTCCCCTCTGAGTGAAACACCTTTAAACCATTAGGGCATAGGCTTAAAGGCATGGAGCATCATAAAGCTGGTGATGAAAAAATGTGTTTTGTTGCAGTGTCTGACTCTCAGGCTTTGGGAGACTGAATGGTAGACTCCCCTGAATGACTGCTGCGGTGCCACAGAGCCTGCAGAGCCAAGTGAGCTACGCAGATGAAGAAAATAGCCTTAAGCACACAGGCAATGATAGTGCAAATGAGCAATCTGGAAATGATGTCGGAGAATTGTACTTACTAGCGGTCAAAACTTAGACCTCAGCTGAAAAGTGCTTTGTGGCAAGATCTCCTGGATGCTGTCATGGGAAGTGGCATGATGCCATTACAAGAACTGGGGAGAAGTGACATTTTGCTGGTTTGCCCACAGGTTCCTTAAATGTTGAAATTTAGAAAAAAAAGCCACCTGGTCTTCACCATCCAGGCAGAGAAAAGCACTACATTACTGGCTTCTTTGGGAAAAGTAATCTGTTTTAAAGCTGTCTCTTTTTAAGATTTGCATTTATTTTTAGTGCTTGGGGTTTAATTTGCAATAATTCATAATTATCTTAGCTTTCTGTATTAATTAATCATTTGCAGTTATTGCTGTTGGGGAAAATTCCTGCTATAAATAATTCTTACCATTTAAGTTGGAAGGCATACCTGGCAGCTGAAGTTTTACTCATAACAAGTAATATACTTTGTCAGCTTTATCACCCTTTATAGCTCTTTCAAGGCCTTTTTCTTTGTGCCCGACAGTTATGGTACTAATTACTCTGTAGTAAGACTGTGTGGTAGTTAGTTCCACTGGCTAATGCATCTCCTCTTCTCCAGGCATCACGGATGTGCACTGTATTTCAATCTTCTGCCATATAGCCTGCAGTAGGTATGTGGAATGCATGTATCTATATATATGATTGTTCACTGTGGCATGTAGTGTTCAGAGGAGAGAGAAGAAAGCAGAAATTATGCTTTTAAGAGTGTCTCTTATCAATTAATCTATAATACTAAACATTTATTTAACAGAACAACTGTGTATGTGATAACCAGGTCTGAGACTATACAGGGTTCATCCTTAAAGCTAGAAAGGCTCAGGGTGGAGAAAGGGCGTGCAGGGTTAGAAGAGATATTACAGAGCTTATGTCTCTGCTAAAAAGAAGTAAAACATCAGTTGTTTCCCTTTGCAGAGAAACAACAATGTTAATTTTAATGCAGGAATATAGGGCAGCCTTTTCCCAGTGCACCGAGAACCTGCGGCAGGAGATGCAGACATTTTTTTGGAGATGTAGGAAGGTTGTAAAGGAAGAGGATTGGAAGGAAAGATTAAGACAAATAGGTGATGCTTTGCTGTGATGTTTACGGGAAGTGATAGACATGAGGAGACAGAGATGTGTCATGGAGAAGGTACCGGACCACAATACGTGATGGCACAGGCTATCTCTATGCAGTAAATAATTTAACCTGTCAAAAAGCAAAGTTTTTCAAGTTAGGGCATTTATTCTAAAATATTGTTCACATCTACTCTTGACCCCAAGTAGCAGCAGCAGTCTCAGGTGCAGTCCCTTCAGGTCTTCTCCATACCATTCACACTGGAAAAAATCCCAAGCCAAAAGCTGATATGGTTGGGAAAAAATATTGTGAGAGTTCCAATGAAGTTTGACATTTTCAGAGTGTTTCAGAACTAGGAAATTTTGTTCTGCAGCACAACATTCCTTCTCTAAAATTCACTTTTTAAACCATTTTGCTACTCACATTAGACATGAGAGAAGGGAAGGGCAGTATCCTTTGGTCCCGCACTCCAGAACATCCTAATTTCCCTGCTGGCTTTTTGCACCCAGATTTTTCCTTCCTGAGAGCAAACACTAGCAAGAGCTGCATGATGCAGTGGATTTAACGTAACTGTCATTGGGGTCTGTCAGGAGAGCCACTGCTGCTGCAAGATGGCCAGGGAAGATATTTTTAACATTTTCTGTGGCAGGCTTTGCCTTACCGCTCTGGTCTTACTGACCACACGTTAGTGATGGAGGTCTAGCTCTGACACATTTTATTGCTCTGACAAGAAAAGAGGGTCAGCCAAGTACATTAAAAGCTGTAAAACAATTAGGCTAAATAACACCTTGTTTTGTCTGTTCTTTCCAAGCTGGTGTTCTGTTTCCAGTGAACACAACCCTGAGGGCAAACCATTGTTAGCTTCATGATCAATGGGAAGACATGCTGGCCTCTGTTTTACAAACCTAATTATTTTCTTCAGAAACCTGTCTGAAACTAAAAGGCATCTGACAAAAAATCTTTCCTATCCCTTGAGCTTAGAGGAATTCAGTCATTGCATGTAAATTGTATTTATATTGACTGCTTAAGTGTCTTTTGAAACTGGTGCCTTTTAGGTGGCTTTGCAAGAAAACACTTTGCAAGAAAACCCTCCAGGCACAAACTGTTTATTTTATAAGAATATATATATTAAGAAATATGGTTAGTAAAAAGAATGTAATATGTGTTTGTATTTATTCACACACAAACATATGCACCTCATGGTTGTGAGCGTGTGTGCGTGCCTGCATATATGTATGTGTGTGTGCCACTGTACACGAGTTACCCAGGTAATGGTGCACAAGCTGCATGCCCTGGGAAGTGTGAAGGCAAAACAGAGGGTGATCAGGTTGCAATAACTTTGCCGCAACATGGCTCTACATCAGAAAATGGATTCAATCTCTTCTTTCTGCTGGCATATAACACATTGCCTGCACTAGCACCAATTAGTTTTGCAGAAGTGGCCAAGGCAGTGCAGGGGTCTCCAGGGCAAAAGAGATTCTAAAAATGAGGTAAGACGAGTTTGAAGTAGGACGTGCTGTCACCATCAGCTGTGGTGTTGGTAAAATAAAGAAAATGCTCAGAGACGGTGGCAGTCATGAAGCCAAAAATGTTCACAAAGCGGAACTGCAAAGGTGGAAACATACAGAGCAAGACTGCTGGGCAGGGAAATACTTCTGCCAGGTCTCGAATCAGCTATAGGAAAATCCTGCTTGATCTCAACCCAAATAGCTCCATACATTCAAGACATAGGTCAAGAGTTAGTGAAAGGCATTATGTGAAATGTTTTCCTTCAACAGGAGGAAATAACTGATGGCTGGGGCAAGCTCTGCTGTTTCTACATGCCTTTGAAACTACCAGGAGTGAAGAGATGGCCCCATACCTCCCATAGACCCGTAAACCTCCATGTAGCACAAAGACAGACGCGCAAACAAAGAGAAAAAGAAGGGTAAAACATATGAAGAAGCACTTCAACCTCTTGGATGTATTTCAGTTCAGTTGCTGGGCCGTCATGATAAAGCACTGAAAGCCATACCAGGCTTAGTAAAACTCTCGGCCAAGTGGTTTTTGGGGTCCTCCTGTCCATGGTTTTCACGCTTGCTTTTTCCCTGAATGACTGTTCACTGCAAAATCCTCCAGCGTGACCAAGGTGAACTGTTTCAGGACCCGCTGGCTGGCTCAGCCATATCTGTGCACTGTTGTAAAGGGACCTCCAGTTCTCATGTGGTGGGTGGGTGTTGTTGGCACACCACATCACAAGGGCACAGCAGACACATCAGGGCTGACACACCCAGCGGTGGGATGCCTGGGACTTCCCTTGAGTGGAGTCATCCCTTGTTCTTTAACAGAGTCTTAGATCTCCGTGATGCAATCATCATCACCCTGTACAAGAAAAAAGGAGTAAAGTCAGACTGCTCAAACTACCGAGGCATAACTCTGCTCTCCATTGCTGGAAAAATTCTCGCAAGAATACTATTGAACAGATTGGTACCCGCTATCGCAGAAGAACTTCTACCTGAAAGTCAGTGTGGTTTCAGAGCCAACAGAAGTACCACAGACATGGTATTCGTTCTTAGACAACTGCAAGAGAAGTGTAGGGAACAGAACAAGGGTCTCTATGTAACTTTCGTTGATCTCACCAAAGCCTTTGACACTGTGAGCAGAAAAGGTCTGTGGCAGATCTTGGAACGCTTAGGATGTCCCCCCAAGTTCCTCAAAATGATAATCCTGTTACATGAGGGGCAGCGTGGCCAAGTCAGATATGGCGATGCACTCTCTGAGCCCTTCCCAATAGCCAATGGTGTGAAACAAGGTTGCGTTCTCGCACCCACTTTATTCACAGTTTTCTTCAGCATGATGCTCCAAAGGGCCATGGCAGACCTCGACGAACAAGACGGTATTTATATCCGATATCGTACCGATGGGAGCCTTTTCAACCTAAGGCGACTGAAGGCCCACACCAAGACCCTGAATCACTTTGTCCGCGAGCTGCTTTTTGCTGACGATGCCGCCCTTGTTGCCCACACAGAAGCAGCTCTGCAGCGCTTAACATCCTGCTTTGCAGAGGCGGCTGAGCTTTTTGGGCTGGAAGTCAGCTTGAAGAAGACAGTAGTTCTCTACCAACCAGCACCACAAGATGATTACCATCATCCCCACATCACCATTGGCGAGTCAGAGCTTCAGTCAGTCCAGCAGTTCAGCTATCTGGGTAGCATCATCTCCTCAGATGCCACGATCGACAAAGAGATAGACAACAGAATAGCAAAGGCAAACAGAGCTTTCGGAAAACTCCGTAAAAGAGTCTGGTGCAATAAACACCTGAAGAAAAGTACAAAGATCAGTGTCTACAGAGCCATGGTACTGCCTACTCTTCTGTAGGGGTCTGAATCATGGGTCATCTACCGCCACCATCTGCGACTCCTCGAACGCTTCCATCAGCGCTGCCTCCGCACAATCCTAAACATCCACTGGACTGACTACGTGACTAATGTTGCTGTCCTTGAACAGGCAGACGTCACCAGTATTGAGGCCATGTTGCTGAAAACGCAGCTGCGTTGGGCAGGGCACGTCTCCAGGATGGCGGATCACCGCCTCCCTAAGATCGTGTTCTATGGTGAACTTGCCACCGGCTGCCGCAAGAGAAGAGCTCCAAAGAGGAGATATAAGGATTCCCTGAAACAACACCTCAGCCTAGGCCATATTGACCACCATCAGTGGTCCACCCTGGCCTCCAGTCGGGAGATTTGGAGACACACCATACATAACGCTGCTGTCTCCTTTGAGAGCACGCGTAGAATCAAGCTCGAGGAGAAAAGACAGCGCAGAGAGAACCGTGCCTCGACTATACCACCCAAGGAGACCCTCCGGTGTGCTCTTTGCAACCGGTCTTGCCTATCCCGCATTGGCCTTTTCAGCCATCAACGCGCTTGCAATAAGCGTGGGCAAAGCCCTTCCCAAATCTTCGTCCGCGAAGCCAAGCCACGATGATGAGTGCAGCTGGCTTCTGCTTGAGTAAAAAGGTTAAACCAAGCTGTAAGTTTGTCTTTCTAAAGGTCAAGTTGAGTATCAATAAAATAAAAAAAAAAAAAGTGTTTGCTATGTTTAAGAATTACAACATTATAATTGAACCCCCTAAATACACAATCATCATTAGTGGAAGTGGCTCCAACATCTAACGAAGTAGTGGCCTACTTCATTAACATTTAAAAGCAGATCCCATCCACTGTGGAAAGTGAATCCACTCTACATGCCAGACCTACATCTAAATATATTATCCTGGATTAAACCCTGTGGAAAATTCATAATGAAAAAACAAGCCAACCTCACAGAGCAGGTGTGACCCGTGTGACCTGCAGGCTGCTGGATACTGCGATCGCTTCCCACAGATTATCATTTTAGGAACACCCAGGCTGAATGTGCAGTGCTGAGGCAATAGCCTTATGGATTCTAAAGAAATAATTATGGGATAAGAGCACAAAGAAACATTCAGAGCTTGTGAGAAACAACCAACCATAATGCAGGAACAAAGATACTAGACTACGTGGGAGATGAAAAGGTTTTGTGTGGCCTTATTTATATTTCTGGCATAAATAGAATCTTTTTGGACCTTTATGTAATATGCTATATATAAATGCAGTCAAAGAGAAGTGTTAACTACCTAGTCTGGAGGGTATTGCTACAAGGCCTTTAATAAAATATCCTGGTTGTATGGGAAAGGTGAGATGCCAGAAGAAGAGGAGAGGTTTGTGCCACCTACCTCTTTCCCTTCTGGGCTCCCCAAGAGCCCAGGGAAGGGCGACATTGGACAGCTCTGAATTCTTGCAAAATTTGGTTCTGAGTTTGTTCTGGATATTGCAGTAAAATACCAGTGAAATGTGGGGTGCATGAGCTCTCCCTCTCAGCTACACGTGACTCTCCTGAGACACCTGGAACAAAAATCTGGCTGTTGCAAGGCATCTAAAGTCCCTTAAAACCCTCCGTGGACTTATTCCCTCACCCATTGCTAGTGGATGAAATGCAAGGAAGATTTTTAGTCTAATACTTTGACAGCCCTAACAGTTACTCACACATATAATTCCTGACTTCAGGATATGATTTTGCAGGACTGGATCCTAAAACATACTAGCAATAATAATAAGTATTTCAATATTAAAAAAAAAAATTAAAATTGTTCTCTAAACAGTGCTCTTTAGTGTAACCTTTTAATAAAAATTATATTTCTCTTGAAATCTGTTCTAGAGTCCATTAAATAGACACAAACTAAGTTTATATCTTACATGAGCTTGTTGAATTTTAATTCTTAACACAGAGAAACAAAATTTAAGATCTAGAATGACTGAAATCCTTTACGTCATCAAATCTGTCATAATCTCTTAGATACCTGCATATTGGAAACGCTGTAGTAAATTTCTTCAGCCAAAGTCCTTTTTAAAAGACTTATTTGATTTTCTTCCACCACGAGTGATTGTGGTTTTGCTTTTTTTTTTCAACAGGAGATTTTTTTTGTCCCTTGGATCATACAATCTTCCTATGAGTCTAAACACACTTGCAAAAATAGAAAGCCCTGCCTGGGAATATAAATTGCACTGCTGTGCTTAGTCACAAATGGCTGAGTGCAATGAGATTTTACAATAAACCAGAAATGTCTGTGTTTTGTTGTGTCAATAAATGTTCCAGTGATGCTCTTAAAGACAATAAATTACTGGTAATGGAACACTATCCTTAGCGTGTAGAAGTCATTTTCCACTTCCAGACATTCTCAGATTAGGTTTGAATTGCTATTAGAAAATCCTAAACGTGTTTGTTTGAAGAAAATCTTTTTAATGCCTAGAAATAATCCAACAGTGGCTCGTCAGAGCAGTTAGCTAGAGTATTCCTGGGGAGCATAGTCTACAGATCTGGAAGGGAACTCAGCTCCAACAGATCTTTACCACTAGCACAGGGAACAATACAGAGAGATTTCACAGCCTGTAATTCGTTTGCAGCTGCTTGGTGGTATTGCTAAGCCGAGGAGAAAACGTGTTGTCAATCTGCTAAGAAAATCCTTGTGAGAGTCTGAGTCTATAGCATGAGTGTGAGACTTCTTCCTGCGACAGCGCGTCTGGGCTGCAGCTGGCAGAGGGTATCTTCGTGGTGGTTGTCCACAGAAATCCTTAGAGGCAGCAGATGTAAATGATGGACATTGCAAGCAGGGCAGGATAGGAGGTGAGCAGGGGAAAGCCAGAAGCGGTAAGTGAAGGAACCAGCAGATAACAGGACTCTGGTGTACAACAGTTAGCTCTTTTCTGTCTATTGTTTTCCCTGAAGATCCAGTGAAACACATGATGTTTTAATCTCTAGCATTCAAGAGCTTGGTAGTGCTTACAGCCTGGACCTGAAGGTATAAATGCTGGGGTTCTTTGACACCATCCTCCTCTCTTCAGCACTGACTTAGCAATAAAAACCAAAGCAGGACAAACCCTTTACTGTTTTTCTGATTAATGGCAGCAATACTGAAGATCAGAATACTGTATGCGTTTACAAGTGTAATGAGCTGTGAATAATCTTCAAGACTGTGATATTCTTCCTGGGCTTACACTGAAAATTAGTGAGCTGGAGACATAAAGCATTAAGAGGTATTTTTACATTGACTTGCTGAGGTTTTTCAGAAAGAAATCCACAAGGAATCAAGCAGGAATTTCAGAGGGGCTAATTATCTCCATGCTCTAAGAGAACCATCACTGGCAAACTCAAACTGTGCTGGATTGCACTGTGCAATTAGTCTTGCAGACTAATGACCCCCAAAACACTGAGCAAATGCTTCTTTCCTAATGAGTGCCCCGAACAGATTCTATGCGCTCAAACTCCAAACTGCATTTCCCTTAGCACAAAGCCTGCTCTGCTCCTTATTTTATTTTGCTTTATAGAATCAAAAATTGAAAAGAGAGGAAACCAGTGCTGCTAATGGATATATTTGCATTAGCTATAGCAGGGTTTGCCTGTACCCGTGATGTCTGGCCTGTGCTGACATAACTTCACGTTGGAAGCCATCTAAACTGGTTGTACTACTTCCTATTTTCTGAGGGTGATTTAAGCTTTGATAAGCCTTGCGCAGTGATGTGATGTGATGGGATATTTTGCGAGGAATGTACAGGGGTCCATGTGCATGGACACGTAATGTCACACTTATACGTAAATATATGTATACGTATGTGTGGGTCCATTATGTATATAAAGCGTGCTGTGTAGTTTTATTTTCAACTCTATTGAACAAAGACCTGTGAAACCTTGTGTAACGTGTGCATCGCAACCTCACATTTATGCTGCAGCGTATTTGACTGAGCTTTCCCTCCTGTCTTTATTGATATTCTCCATGGGGACACAAAGAGTAAAAGTATTAATGAACTCTGCTTCTGACTGAGCAGAAGCTATGATAAATGCATTCAGTAAAAAAAAGAAGCGAATATGAGCCAGAATTGCACATTCTCATGTAAGATTCCTCTTTTAATAACTAAATCTTTCCCAGGGTGTTAGATCTGCTGTCAACAATAACTCCTCAGGGCCACAGGAGTCCTATGACGAGCTACCAATGGCACATGGGCTAGGGGATTTCCATGGACCTTCCAGAGGAAAGCCGTTTGATAAAACACTTTCTTACGCTTGTACCTTCCCATATGCCTTTCTTTTTGCTGTGGTATTCAAATAGTGATACTAACGTAACAGAGGAGGCAAGCTGGCATGGTGTCAGATGGTTAACAAACCAGTAATGAATGGATATAATGGCAAGACATCTTGACTAATTGCATCTGGCACGCAGGAAAGGTGGGTGCGTAGGTGTGAAGCAGGAGGTATCAGTGAGGAAAATGCTATCAGCCTTAACGCAGGTGGGAAGAGTTGAGCAAGGGCCCTCCTGGAGAAGGGAGTTTGCTGCATCTCTCAGATGAGACTCTGCTCGGTCACTGAGAGCCAACAAGCCATACCAAGCTTCCTCGCAGAGTCAGGGAAGGGATCATTGATTCAGCCCTTTGATGTTGGAAGGTTCACTATAAATAAACAAAGCTGCTCCCAAACCAAAAGATGCGGTTGTTCGAACTGAGGAGCCATGAACTGTAAAAACTAAGCTGAGCCTAAAGCTTTCCCTAAGCCTTAAAATGGCTTACTTTGGCAGCTGGAAACTTTTTTCATTAATATAGCAGAATGCAACACGATGAATAAGACCATAGAAGCCATGAAATGGAAAAATGTGATTTGCTGAATGCTGCATTTAAAAACTTGCAGTACATCCATCTTTATCCAGGGACAAGCCTGTGAATAGGAAAGAGTTTCTACAAGGAGAGTGAAGGGATTCTTCTGTGCATGACATCAAGGGTATTAAACTTCTGCTATATAGCACTTCTACCTTTCTGAAAAGGAAAGAGAGAAGCTATGTAAAATCAGGATTCTGTGACATGGAATATCTTTTTTGTCATAAAATCCTAGCTTTATATAACTTATATTGCTTTAGATAATTTCCTCTTCAGTTTTTCTGTGTGAACAAAGCCAATCACATATAAAACATTTGGGGCCAGCTCTTCCATGGTCATAAACCACTCTAGTTCCTCCGCTTTCCATGGCAGCTCACCACAATTGAACTTTTGATCCAATGCAGGTCAGTTAATCACTGAAAAGTTCAAACGTTTTAGGGAAGGGAAGTTCTACAGTTAGATATTCAGATCTGACAAACCTTTAGCATCCTGATACATGAGATGTGAGTGGAGATGACATACCTCCCCACCTGTGAGCATCATCAGAGGTCCCACCTGCTTAAGTGCTTGTCAACAGCATGTTACTAGAGGCACATGGCAGCTTTGCTGTCCCTCTTCTGCTCCAGGATCCCATGTGCCAGATATAGCAGGTCAACCTGCAAACCATCTAGGGCTGACACGGGGGTGCTGGAGCAAAGGCCAGGCCGCAGCAGCTTTCTGCACATGTGTGGGGCACAGGCACCACGGCTGAGCGGTGTGGTATGGGTCCAAGAGGCTCGATTTCACACCTGGTGTGTGACATTGGCTTGGCTGTGTATTACGTTAAGCACCCACGTTTTCCAGTCACCAGATTTTCCCTGCAGGAAGAGTCAGTCATTGTCAATATTTATAAAATCTGATAAGACCTTCTCACTGAAGGGCAGACGGAGCGAAAAGTGTTTCATCATTATGAGTTGCCAGCTCCTCAGTGACATTTGATGAAATCATATTAAGCGTAATTATATTTGAGGGGAGCACGTTCAAGTTCTAATGAGCCTTTATAGTTATTCTTTATCTGATTTTCTCATTTTCATTTTCCAAGGGTTTGTTTGCTTCATTCAGTTAAATTAAGGGAGAGCCATTTTCATAACCTCTTCTCTTCAACTTTCAGGTACTTTACTGAGCTTTATGGTTCTACACCGGCAAATATTTGCACACATTTGCTTGAGTTTTAGCTTCTAGGGGGTCCCATCATATGTGTGAAGATATGGACAAGAATAGCTCGATGGATATGCACTTGCAGGTTTCCAGGCTATGTTTCTCTTCTATCAAAGGAAGTTGTTAAATAAAGAAAGTGGGCTTTGCATTTTCAGAAATGACTACAGTTAGTGGGATGAAATCCAGCTCTACAGGTGCTTCACACAAGAATTCTACGCAGATTTAAAGCACAAATCCCATTTTGTCTATTTTGAGGGCATACTCTGGATTGAAATGGAAATGAACAGAGCAGCACACTGACTTGGACTAAAGATTAATATCTTCTCTGCAAGCCTGCTCTAGTTCGTTACTTACCTCTCTGACATTGGGAAAAAGGGTTCTGGATTTTAACAGCAGTGCATATCTTCATTCATTTTTTCCTCCTCCCTCTGTGGCTTTTTAATGAGGAATCCAGGATAGATATATCTGCTGAAAGCTGCAAATTATATCTGCTACTGTAACTATAATTATAATTAACTATCAAGATCGCCTACAGTAAAGAAGATGACGAACTGATGAAGGTGCTAATTGGCTTCCATGTAATGATGTGTTTCCCAATAACTTTTCGTGGTAGTCTCATTAAAAATCCTTTTTTGGGGAAATGAAGGATATTTGAAATAGTATGTTGTGAACAATCACCATAAGAAAAACTTCTGTTAAAAAATACGAAGCATCAAAATACTAACCGAGTGTAGTTGTTCAACAGTGTATATCTGTAACTGATAAATTTCAAAAATTAAATATTTATTTTTAAAATTAGCTTACATTTTGCTTACGTATTTGTTTATATCTCCAAAATTCACCTATCCACTATTCTATCTACTGGACACCACTGACTGTCTACTGCAGATTTACAGCAGATGAGGTAGCATCACTTCTGAAGAGCCTCTCTTCTTTTTCCAGAGGACCATAGAACAGGCCCAGGGTGAACACTGGAATTTCCTTCCCTTTATGTAACTGCAGGAGCCCTCACATCCTCCTGCTGTATTTTGTGTTAAATATTAAACGACACACTATCAGCCATCTGGCTACAGTGAAATCGTATTTTGTTTGGATTGCAGTCCCAGGGCTGGCAGTTCAACCAAGTTTTTGGGTGCAAAATTATCTTGCAGAGCACTGCACGTTCTCTTCCATTAAGCTAACAAATACACCTCTGTTATTCTAGAAACTTTATTTTCCTTCTATATCTTCTTCGATTGTCATGTAAGTATATCATAGCGGATGCCACGTGCTTTCAGCGAGAGAAGACCCAAGCCAAGACTCTGAGAATTAAGTTCCTGTAAATTTCAGGAGTTCTGGAAATTCAAAACTCACTTCCAGGTATTTGTAAATAGCCCTTGTTTCTGTTGTGTGCTGGACTTCTGAGTTGTGGACCGTGCCCAGTCTCGCTCTGAATCCAAACAGAGCTTGAACATCTCTCTAATTTCACCAATCATTAAAGACTATATGTTCTGCTTCCCATGTGCCTTCTCTTTGTCAAAAATAATCAGGTACTCCAACTTCCACTTTTTGCTCAAATATTACCTCTAATTTAGCTCTGCTAGAGCCTGCATCTACATGAAAGGAGTTTTCAATAGGCTGCTTTCATCACCTATATTTTCAAACCACAATATTTGCATAGAGTCTCTCTTCAGAAGCATAAATAAAAAAACCAAAGTAATAAAGGAAAAAATAAAGGATAAAAGAAATAATTTGCAATCATAGTTAAAGCGAACCATCATGCTACATCTTTGTTTCTCAGATGACCCAAAACAACCTGAAAGTTAGGCTCTAAAGGCAGGATCAATATCCATAGCAACTAATTGCATTTCCTGTACCTGCTGGAAAGTGCGGTGGCTGTGTCCATGAATACCAACGCAAACCACACTGCTGCAAACAAACACAGAACCTGGCTGAAGCTGCGTCCTTGGGTGCTTCAGTGCTTCCACTCCACTGCTGATGCTCAGACTTTGTTATGTTTTTAAGAAATACCTTGTGCTTTCTCTCCTGTTATTCTTGACACCAAAAACGTTCTCCAAAGGAGAATTCCAGTAACGTTGTTGTCTTCCTTCACCCCATGATGAGTACAAAAATCTTGACAGGCTGATGATCAGCTGGCACGTAGAAATTGCTGCCTGCTTTATCGTCAGATGATGCCATTTCCCCCCTTGCGCTCCTCATGCAGCTCTCCCTGCCTCTCTTTGATGAAGATCTTATACTACTTGGGGCAGGCACTACCTTTACATTATTTAGTATGCAGAGCATAGCATAAAGGGCTTCCAGTTCTGGACTGGGGCTGCAAGCGACCTCCATACAGGCGCTAATACATCAGTAGGGATTTATCATTACTATTAACAACACCCCTCTATTAGGCAGCACCGAGCTGAGCAGCTTGTTCCACAGTAGACTGAACATGAGTGTCCAAGTCCAATCAGCACTTCTATTAACCATTTAGCAGTGCTGTATTGAAAGTGTTTACAAAAGCAGAAGCAATATTCTGTAGTTGGAATTTCTCCTGCTTGTGGATATTGCACAAGCAGAGCACGCCTCTTGGTGTTTATCAAGTACTGTAATTAGGTTGAATTTCTTTATGAGACAACAAGCCATCCAGTGCACATGGCTGATAATGTTAGAAACTCTTCTCTATGGATTTAGTTCTATTTGATTACGCAGATAACATGCTTCTGTCTCTATTTGTCAGTTCTGTATACAGAACTTGTAGAACCAGGAAGAGAACAGCTTCTGAAGTGCATAGAGGAGATCAATAAACAGAAACAAGACATCTTTTAAATGTTAAACATTTCCTTTCTGGATCGTGTAAGCTTTGCCAGGAATTGTCTATGGGTGTATGATACTATTTAAATTACAATGCTTTGATGATAGGCGTTCAAATGGTACCTCGAGGGAACAGATCTTGCTTTTTTTTTTTTAGATTTGTGCTTGTCCAAAATAAATTAATTGATAAATGTTAATGAATACTCACCAAAATGATTTGCTTACTCCAGTATAACTCTTGAGCACTTTTTTAATGGTTTCCAGTCATTCCTTTCTCATAAAAGAAGCAACATTCATTGAGCAGATGGCAAAATTACTACTTGGATTTATTTTCTGTACACGTACAGCCACCATCTCCCTCTGCGTATGAAATGCACTTCTGCTTTCTCTTACTCTTTTCTGACAATAACCACCACCTGGGAAAATATGGGCTGGTGCAGCTCCAACTCACGGCGTCACTGATACGGCTCGTGCAAACATAAATGAGGACATTGATGAAGCCCAGAGAGATAAACCTGTGGGGAAGTGAATTTGGGTCAGTTTTTGCCCTTCTGAGCAAGCCTGGACCTGTAACAGCAGCCTGATCAGCACAGCCCTCACACTGCCCTGCTCTCCACTGCTCTCTTCCTCTCTCTGAAGCCTTCGTTGGCAAGTTCACGCTGCCCTAAGCAACATTAATTTCTGGCAGATTTCTGTATGAACCCATGTGCAATTGGCTCTGGGGCAGGTGAGGTGGGGGAGAGAGGAGAAGGCAGATGGGGAGGATGGGTGCAAGGGGAGGGCATGGGGGCTGCTGTGTTTGCTCTGCACCCACAGCACCTGCCCTGTCCCCTCCTTCAAAAGCAAACACAGAGAACCTCTGGCAAACATGGCAGGCTGCGGGGAAGGCGAAAGAGTCAGCACGGGGCCATCAGCAGGGATCTGCACCCATTGCTCTCCCTCCTTGCAGAAACAGGGGGAGAAACAACCAGGTCATATGTTGTACTCTGTGACCCGGGAATGACACTTAGGAACATGTCACCACTGGTTAACATCTCCTTTTCCACCCCAATTTCAACATCATCCCCAGTGTATTTACTGATGTTGCTGGCAGCCATTATATTTACCTGTGCATTTTATTTCCTCCTGCATTCAGGGCAGGGAAAGTTCAGCAGCCGGAGCAACATTTGAAGAGCTGATAAGGTCGGTGTTATTCCAGGATGGGGCTGCAGTGTTGGAGCTGACATTTCGTGTATTTACATCAGATCTGCCTCATGCAGTTATTATCAGCCATGCTATCAAGACTGTAAACTGGAGTGAGTCAGGCCCCATGGCTTCTACCATTGCAACTTAAATTCCACTAAAAATAGCAATAATAAGAGAAACTGCGACATTTAAGCAGAAGTCTGGGCTGAGGATGAGCAAGGTTGGAAGAGAACAAACAAAAGATTATCTGTCCTTTGAAACACCCATCTTCTTGCCAAATCAAATATTGACCAGCTACAGAGTAGGAAAATCACTGCTTGCAGTGGGATGGGAATGGCTGAGTTTGCTTCAGAGATAACCCATAAAGCAAAAATGATGTTTGGAGGCTTCCAACAAAGGCCAGGTCTCCAAAGCAGAAAAAAGGCATTGTGTGCATCGAGGATGCACGAGGATGCTCAGGGATGCTATTTCAGTGTGAAATTTGAGTGGAGACACAGATTTCATCGCCAGGCTGCTATGTGATGTATAGAAGCGCTCAGTGGTGACATCAGATTTAAGGAGTCATTGTGAGAACATCCTCCCCACCATCTGTTTTTTGTGGGCATGGTATGAAATGGATGGGGGAACTGATCTGCCTGAAAAGAAAACCTGTGAACTCAGAGTGTTGTTCAACTGGATTAATTCCCTAATCTGGATCCCAGCTTGGCCACACAAGTCGAAGTGCTGCGACAAGCAGTGTGGAGTGGCATAGGGCATGGAGGGGATGGAAGAGCCATGGGATGGAAAGAAAAGTGAAGAAAAGGAAAGGAAGGCAAGGGCAAGACCGTAAGTGCCATGGTACCAATGCTCACCACTTTACAACACCAAATCACTTTCTTAGCATAGCTGGTTGCTAGAGTGTGTGCACAGAAATGTCCCATGTGGTTTTATCCCTTAAGAAGGAAGATGTCTGGGCTCCCTCCCTCATCAGTGCTGAGAGGTGGGTTGGAAATGTCTGTTTCTCCTCTCTGACCACAGACGACGTCTTGACATGACTCGCTCTGTCTCCAGCCACTCCAGTTAGGTAGGATGAATATCACCACTTGTAATCCCCTTCAGAGAACAGTTTCCTGGACCCTGGCTCCAGAATTCAACATCAGTTACTACTTGTCTACATTAACAAGTAAAGCAGAGCAGTAGGAGTGAGCCTGCACGGTGGCACAGCTGGCAACAGGGACTCCTGTCCACACTGTTTGTGTTTCCATGGTTTTGCTTTGGATTAGGCTTGGTTTGCTCTTGTCAACCCAGTCATCAGCAATGGAAGTGCTTCAGGCATGTTCCTGGTGAGCACCCTGCAGTTTCCCAGGGTTCCACGTGCCCACTCTGAGGTACAAATCCAAGTGCAGCAAGTGGGAACAAGCAAAAAATTCACTTCCAAGTGCACTCCTGGTCCAAACGAAACTCCTGGAGTAACCATATTCCTACTCACCTCACATCACTCTTGTTCCTCAACTATTTCCAGAAAGCAGGAAGGGTGCCCTCCTGCAGCTTCTTTAAGAAAGTTATTGCTCAAAGAAAATCAAGTACCAGAGGATTCATTTATTCTTTCTTGCTCTGTTCCTAACCCTGAAATGATAACAAACACCTTTCCCTTGAACTCCTGAAGCAGTTACCCATCTTCGATCACTGGTTCCTCATGGGGTATGCTAGGTGACATGACTTCCTCTCTTCTGTCTTCCAACACACCCTGAAGTCAATATTGTTCAGACTGTGTTAGGGTTTGTTTTGACCATTATTTCAATTTTAATGTGATGGGTGGTGGTTTGTTTTGCCTTTTTTATATCCTTTTTTTTCTTTTTTTGTCTGGAGATTTTTTGGCCCTTTAAGACATAAAAACTTCCAAATAAGTCTTTCTGTCTGAGATGTTTTATATATTCATTTTCTAATGCTATAAAGGTCTGTAGAGATCAGTTCTAAGAACAAGTCCCTCCTCTGGTATTAATTAAGTCTTTTATCCTATGCTGAACAAACAACATATTAGGCTTTGCCACAGTCCTCAGAGGTATTTTTACCACACTTCAAAGGATGAGTGCAAATGAAGCCAAGTAAGGTTGCAATTTGCTTTAGGTCATTCAGCCAAAGCAATGAAAAATGAAATATAGAGCAGAAAGTGCCCAGTTCTGTATCATATTTTCTTTCCATCAGCCATTGGTTCTCCCTAGCAACACACACGGCTATGTGGGCAGTGGTTGTTCCCCTCTTGGCCTTTCTCATACAGGAACAAGGGCTGCAAAAGCCTCAGTTTTTATTGGCTGCTCAGGAACAGACACTTCATCACCTCCTCAGTCTCTGCTTTGGGCAGTAATTTCCAGATTCCTCTGGAGGAAACTATTTTTCACCTCCTGAGGTGAGGGATTGGATTGTCTGAGGTGAGGAATCGGAGAGAGGCAGGGGGAACACCACCACTGCAGAGTCAGAAGTCCCAGCTGCTCTTTCTGGCTCTGGCCCTGAACTGCTGTATGATTTTAACACTTCTGTGCCTCAATTTACCCATTCATATGGCCATGGTTAAGAAATTTGGGATGTTTCAATACAGCCTGTATATTTTTGTCTAAAAGAAAGGTTAAAACTGATCGAGGAGCATCCTAAAATCTATGCTGTCTCTATCTAGGTAAATGCAGGGCATCACCCTAAATGATCTTTGTGATTTCATTTTGAAATTAGTAACAGATGGACTTCTCTATGTAAAGTTTAAGAATTTTGCTATTCTTTCCTTCCTAAACGTTATTCACCTGCTACTCCTTCTAGAGTGCCCACCCACAAATGCCACTATTCCTGTGTGAAGAAACTTGCTCCCAAAAATGCATTCAATTTTTTTAAGTCATTCTGTGGTTAAAAGCAGATGGGCGCTAGCAGTGCAGACCAGATCCCGAGGCGGTGTCAGATGGCTGTGATTGGGAAGGTGCTGCATTGGGAAGGTTGACTCAAGCCACCTCCTCGCAGCTGCTGGGCTCCCAGCCGTGCCATCTGGTGGCAGGTGGCCTCCTCAAGGAACCAGGTCTCGTTGCACCATCTAGTGGCTTAAAGTAACCGAGCTAAAGGGATTTTCTGTTCGCAGCCTAAATGACCCACAAGCCAGAACAGAAGTAAAGACAAGGCATTTGCGAGTACAGGTAACTCTAAGTGAACATAGGAGATACAAGAATCAAACTTACCTACGCGAATATAATGAGAATTTTTAAATTATGTTTCCCCCCCAATTTTTATTTCAGATTATCACCATTAAAAGCACGAAAAGCAGAATCCATAAGATAGAAAGTGAGAAGGCTCTTCCATAATAATACCAAAAAAGGCACCAGTCCAACCTCACTTCTGAGGGCTGAGATTATGGAGATCAGACCATAATCGTTATCACGCATCCTTCATTTCGCAGTTGCTTAAGAACAGCTTTACTTCCCTCCAGAGAGAAGTAGAGCTGTGAAAGGGAAGATATAGATGGAGTATCCTGTCACTCTTACTGAGTGAAGAAAGGAAAGAAAGGGTTGTTTCTAGAAAGAAATGGTAAAGAAAAACATCATTTTTCATAAATACATTTCTATTATTTTCAGTGGCATCCGTAATAACTGAAATACATAATCCAAAACCAGGATCGTGTTGGGATCAAATAATTTTGTTTTTTTCTAAGTATTCCCAGAAGTAAATACCTCTGAGCTTTTCACTTTTATTTCTGCAAGCTTCACGGGCCGAGGTCTAAGTCTTCAACTGTGTTCCCATAGGGAGGGTATGACCTGGCAGAGCCATGTGGCAGAGCACAGAAACACAGCGGTATTCAGCATGTCCTGGCACCAGTAGGACCACTGGTGCAGTCTGGACCAGCCCTATGCCAGTGAGATGAGTTTTTGTGTGGTAGGAAGAAGCACCCCATGCATCCCTTTGGTGTTTAACCTGCCCTAAAATCTGAAAATCTGATCAGTAGGAGAGATGCTCTGGCTGGCAAAGTCGTTTCCCATGGACTCCTCAAGGCATTTTAAAAATTCCCAGCTCTGCTCCTTCAAAGTCTGCTGTGTTGGAAGAGTTACACTAATCAATACTAACTTGTGTCAGCACAATTTGCCTTGTAACACCCCACAAAAAGAAAGTGACTAGCACAAATCTGGGGTGTTTGCCCATCCCGAATGGGCGGTGTGAATATTTCAGTATTTACTGCCGTCAGTGCTTGCTGCACACCTTGCTCATGCCGGTGTTACCAAAGAGAAGAGTGAAGATGTGGATTTGATAGGGGCACAAGTCCTGAGTGATGCAGATCGCCAAAATGTTAAAATCAGTCTTTGGCAGCAGGAGACAACTTTGTGCCTGGCCCAAAGTGCAAGAGCAAACTTTAGTATGGACAATTCTGCCCTGTTTCTCCTCTCACCTTCCCTTGGATTCACACCTGTTGCCCAGACATGGCAAGGCAGAGAGCAAGCTGCCTGCACTGGAGCAGAGCTGTTCTGCTCATGGTGGATAGCTCTGTGTCATCCAGTCTAAGGCATGAGTGTGCTTGGTTCCCCTCTTTTGAAGATGGAGATGAAGGCTTGGAGCAGTGCCCCCATCTCAGAAGAGCAGCCCAATTCACAGCATCCTCTGTGTTTCCAGATTACATTTAAGTCAACTTGATGAGAGATGACCTCCCATTGTCCTCCTTTCTTTCCTCCAACCTTCTAGGGCAGGGAGCAAAAGTGTTAACTAAGAGCCCCTGAGTACAGCACTAAGCAGGACTACAACATAAATTTAATAAGATTAAATATCTCTGGTCAAGGACTGGGAGCCAAGAGCTGGCAGCCTATGAGAGCCCAGCCAGGGGGTGACCTCAGGCATGCATCTTCACTCCCCCGCATATCTCCTTACCCCACTTCAGAAAAATGACTTAGCTTTGAGAAATGTTTAGAAATATACTTATGAAATACATAACCTTATTTCTATACTCTGTCTGAAATACAAAGAATTATGGTTGTGTATTATTTTCTGGTTAATGACTTTCCATATTAATGTTACAACAGATGCTGAGTCAGACGTAGGGACACACAATTACAGAGAAGAGGGCAATTAAAGGACTTGACTCTACAGGTCTTACTGAGTCAATATTTCCCTTGGCTTGAATGATGGTATTGTCTTTGAAATGCACTGAGGCATCTCCCAGGACTGTAACAGTGCAACTAAAATGGCAGGAACTGCATTATTCCGGGATAGGGTCACATTTAAGGTCTTTGTTTTCCTTTGAAGAAAATAAGAGTTTTGCAAGAGTTTTTTTGTGAGTTTGGGAGTTTACCTGAGCCACACAAGCAGCACCTTGTTCTCTCACCATGGATATCCATCTGAATCACGTTAGAGGATGTAAAGCATTCAGGAAGCACTGAAAGAGACACTTGGTTGTGAAGTTCCAGGTAATATTTAATTGATGCCTATAGACTTCCTCAAATACAAGTTATTCATTCATCAGGACAGCATGGTATATATAGAAACAGTTATTAGCAAACAATTTATGTCCCTCAGGACAATTAGAAATGTAAAACTTTTGGGAAGGGCAGGTGCATTAGCTAAGATTTGCATCTTGAGGATGACCGCATGTGGATGAGTTTCAGAGAACCAGCCATCAAACTGGTGCTGCTGCTGACAATCATGCTGTCAGCATGTCAGGGTCCATGGTACCCCAAGGAGCCTACCCACTCTACGTGATTGCCTTCACCGAAGGCCTCTGGCTCCAGGACAAAAAGAAGAGCTAAAGTCAGAAAAATCATTCCTAGCACAGTGTTGTTAGGTAAGGACTAAGGATACTAATATTTATAACTCCATTTATTTTACAAGCTAATTGCATGACCTGCTAAACCACCCAGAATGAATTCTATGTAAATGATATCTTTCACTCAGAGTAACCTTTGAGTCACGGCAGAGCATAAGTACACAATGACGTGGAAAGCCTTTCTAGGAATTTAAGTGCTTACTGGGTGCCACAACATATTTGTTTTGACTGTTCTCCTGAAGATTGCCCTACACCTAGCAAAGACAGTGGATCGTATGTGCACTAATGAGCTCTCAGCTGAAAGAATGATGAATCTGACATTGCTAAAATATTTTGATAGATCAACAGTACATTATGACACCTTAGCTTATATTGCCATGGGAAGAGCAGTTAAACAATGTGTGTCCAGAAGCAGGGAGATTCACAGAGTACTTGAAGATAAATGTGGTGGCAAGGTGTGGAAACAGTTCACCTGCAAGGCAGGTAGCATCCTCCTGTAATCAAAGACCCCAGATCCAGAAGCAAATACTCTTGTGGAGTATTTACCCATGTAGGCTCCTGCTCTCAGAAAGGCATCATGATGAAAAAGGCCCCATGAACACCTACCACATTTAGGTTCAAACCCTAAGGAAGATCATTTCATCTCTCCACTCCTTTGTTTCCTCTCCCTGGAGCAGACAGGAGTTCCTGCACCCATGAGGAGAGTGTGCTGATAAATAATTAGTAGACACCTCCAACATAATAGTGACCACAACTCTACAAGAGTGCAGAACTTAAGCCTAATATGTAGATGCAGACATTGCTGTGATCATGAGCACTAGAGGCCAGGCTGGGATGTGAGTCTGTGGGTCAGCCTGGCTCAGCAGGTCTACGGTCAGTCAGAGCAGGGCTGTGGGGAGCTGGAGATTGGCATCCAACAGCCTAAGTCTGTGACCAGCTTCTCTGCTTCGCTCTTCTGTCGGCATTTTTGTTTCTCTTTGTCTCATACAAGCAGGAGGTAGTAACGAGCGTATTTGGTTTTAAAGGCTGCTTAAAAGGTTTGACTGGGCAATATTTTGTGTATATCAATATAAATTTAACTTCCCTTCACTCTGTGTTTTCTGGAATTAGAAATGAAATTAGAACAGGCCCTTAGTCCAGAGGAAGAAGCAGGGGTGCATTCTCCAGACTGCAAGGACCCGGAGATCTCTGCAGTGCTAACAGACTGCAAAGATACATCTTGCTTCACTAACTCCAGAGATCCATATAGGACTGCAGAGTGAAGGAAGGGCCATCCTAGGTCCAGGATTTCATCTCCCTCTCAGATTTGACAGTTATAACCTGTAAGACCATTTGTGCATCGCCCAGCTCTCTCTCAGACATCATAATCCACTTTCCATTTCTCTTTCCTTTTCTTTAAATCCTGTTGTTTCAACCCCTTTCTTGCTATGAAGATGTCTCCCAGCTTAACATATTTCTCCCCCGTTTTGATGAATATTTCACAGAATGAGCCAGGCAGGCTCTGAATTGGAACATGTCTTCTCCTCTGAGGATCTCTCAGTCTCTCTCAGTCCCTCCTCACCATATAACATACATTCAAGTGTGGTTGCTCTCCTGACTGATCTCTTTTCTGCACCTGTTCCAGCTTGGTTCAAAGGAACCTCTCATCCATGAACAAGTGATGGTCCTGGACTAATGAACACAGATTCTCTTACTATAAATCATATAATCTTGACAACACAATAATACCACCATATACACTTCTATATAAGCACTTCCCTAACATACATGCCTTCCAGTCCAGGTTCATAAAATGTGCTTGATAATTAGCAATTTGCAATTTTACCACGTTCTGTTTCCTTACTCTGCAGAGGAGAAAAGTGTTTTACTCCCTCTGTGCTTGTCAAATTCTTGCTATGTCAGATTACCTCGTTTTTCCAGCTTTCTAGGCAGCTGCAAGCACCTTGAACAAGAGCTATTCAGGTCATTGCTGAATGATAAATTAAGAGCTGAAGACTGACAAACTCATGCTTTCCCCAGTATTCAGAGGAGTTATCCAAGAGTTTTATGGAGAGATCACAAGAGGTATTTCCAAATACTGACACCCTAAATCAATGTATTGGTCAGGGATTGACTGATTGATCAGGTCAAGTGCCCAAGAGCTGGACCACAGCTGGTAGGGTGAAGTGATACAGCTGGAACACATCAACCAGGCAATGTGCACGCTTTCCTTGTCATGAAATTTCATTGTGTTGCATGAGCTTCTGCGTTCATGGCTCCTAGTTCACTAAGTTTCTTCCTTTTTGAAATACACGGCAGCTGCTTCACAGATCTGCTCAATCACCCAGAGACACATATTTGTACACTTGCCATAAAGATTTTTCCTTTCTTGCTTAGCCAGCACAGGCAGGAAGTGATAAGGTCTGCTTTAGTTACAGAGAGATGCATGCTGCGGCAGGCATGTAGCTAGAGACTCTTAGATAAAGGATGGTTACTTAAGGTCCTTATCTAGGATGCTCCAATGAACTGCCATAACAAAAATAATAAAAACCAGCAATAATAATTATTAACAGAATTCAAGGAGTCTGAACCTAATCCCATGCTGAGTTTATAATTTAATGGTTTGCTGACTTTGACAGAGCTGCTTCCCTCTGAAACCACTGAAAGTAAAAACCAGAATCTTTTGTTATCCTTATTTATAATTGAGCTACTCTGAAAAGTTGTATAGCTCTTTAGTGACGTTATTCAGACTAAAATTCAACTGAGATTTTTAGACCATAGAAGCTTTCACCAAAGTCAACCACTTCAAATCCCTCTGTCTGAAGCAGTAGGCTGGAGAATTTTACGGGACCAGGCTCCCTAATGTTTTTTTATGACACCTTTTTCCAAACAGTAGAAATCCCGAGAACAGTTTCTAACATGGTTTCCTGTTCCCATCAGTAAAAGTTCATAACCAAAAAAAATAAACCACCTGATTTTAAAAACATTGAGCTTTGGTTATGATCAAGGGCTGGTCAAAGTGGTTATTTGAATATTGTCCCTAAAATCTATTTTAAAATCGCCTGGAGATTGAGTTAAATTCCTTCCTTAGTTGCTGTGTTTATAGCAGTGTTAATATTGGTGCTTGTTTCACAGTTCTCTTTCAACGGAAAACAATGCTAAGAGAGGGAATCTCTGTGTTTATCCAAGGAAGAAGTGAACCTCTGGCCCATCACGGGGTGAGCCTCGGTGCCCCAGGGAGCACATATCATGTCTTGGGTTCTGCCAGTGGTGCAAAGGGCATATTGGGCCATTGGCAGGAAATGAGATGAGGAGCTTTGCCCAAAACAAATGACAAAATGTGGTCACAGAAAAAAATAATTAATAACCACAAGAGTGCTTGATATACGTAGAAGACACATCTTAGTGTTTCTCTGTTTTTGACCAAGAAGAACCTGGATTTATTTCACTGAGAAGTTTCCCTGTCTTCAGAGTCTGCGATTGTGTCCTAACTGCAGATCACTGTTGATAGCAAAGAAAAATAGCCAGCCCTGTCATGAGAAAAAGAAAAGACAATCAAATACCATCAGGAATTTAGCCCATTTGTGTACAGAAAAAACCCTTCCATGAGATGGCAGTTTAGGCATGAAATGGTTCTTCTAAAACCAGGATCACAGGGATTAATGGCAAAACATAGTCTATTTGTCACTTGTTTCCAAACCTTTTGCTAAAGGGACTGTGAGCTTTGCCATGGCTTTCCAGAACATCAGAATTTATCCCTCTGCTTCTTAGTTAGCATTTAGAAGTGGTTTTTCTATGAAGTAAAAACATATTTACATGCCAGTTCTTAATCTCTTTGAGCACAAAATGTATTTGTTCCATTGACACAGCAAATTGCTGTAAAAGCCATTAGGCAACATAACTTTTCTTGCAGAGCAGATAGAAAAGAAGTGCTGTCAGATGTTGAGCCAAGCACACACTTTTTATTTATGGACCCAGACAGTAAATCAAACTTCTTAACGCAGCAAATCATGTCCTGCTTTTAAATTCCAAGGAAAGTTCCTGATCCTTCATTTGCTCTGCTTTTTTTTCTCTTCCCAGTAACTACAAAGCTGTCTTAACCTAAGACTACTTAAACAGTTTGAGAAACATCTTTTAACAAAAACCCCACATATTACTTTGCCCGAAGTAGATCATACCAGAATTTGGTCTCCTCCTGGGAGACATGGAAAAACTTGGAATCAACTCTGGAGAAAGCCAGTCCTCTTTCATCAGCACAATGACCTGACACGTCACACACGTGACCTCGCACCTATGTGTGAGAAGTTGGAGCTATAGCAACAGCATGGGGGCGATCATGAAAGCTTTATCTTTCAGGTCCTTCCCATCTTACTCACATGAATAGCTTATCTCAGGGAGTCTTTCAACGATGAAATTGCTAAAACCTTTTCAAAACCCCTCTTTTGACCATCAGCATTTTGCAGCTGAGTAAAAAAAATCCTCCTACAAACTCAGCTTTGCTTTGAAAATATTTCATGAAAATGCTGCTATGATATATTCAAAAATTCTGTTTTCTTCAAACTTCTTTTAAGTGTCATCAGAAGTTTCCATCCAGGCATCAGCCAGTTCTATCGTCCAGGAAGAAAACACAAGAAGCCCTGTGCTTTTGGCTGGCAACTGTATTTGGAAAACTGTCCATTAAGCATTAGTGAAACCTGGGCAGTCAATGCTCTCCTGAGACTTTGCATGCTTGTGTGAAAGAAAAACAGCCGAAAGCCAAGTGGGCAGAAGGCTTCATACGTTCACTCTATTCCCCGAACTCCCAAATTCCTTTAGCAGCAACATCTTCTATTACTTGCCACAAGAAAGGTGTAAAGTGGGGAAATCACAGAATGTGATTATACCCACAGAGGCCCAATCTCCGAGTCTGGCGCTGCTTCTCAAATCTTTTTGTCACACGTGACAAAAGACAGTGAACAGGTGACTTTCCCCTACAGGGCACTGATCAGAGAGCATGATGATAGTCTGCCATGCACAGAAGGTCAAACTACTCTTCCAGCAGCACATCAAGTACACTGGCAATTTTATATGCTGACTTTGTGGTGTCTTTACTCTCAATTTTCCTGTTTGCACAGGACTCTGTGGAAGCAGATAATGTAATGGGTAAATGTTGTTAGACGACATCGTTACCCTGATTCCTCATAAGTAGATGCTTAACAATTCATTTTTCACTCTCAATTCTCTAATTTTTTCTTCTTCCCTTCCCTTCTGCATTTTCTGTGGACTTTGGTACATCTTGAAAATGGACAGACATAAAATTTTATGCACAAGTTCAATGTCAGGAGGATTCTAGCTGTGTCCAGACACTGAGAGCTTCATTAGCTTGAAAATGTGTGAACTAACCTCAAAAGAACTAGCGTTTATCTACTGAGAGACTGAGTTTTTTAACCCAAAGCAAAAAAAACACCACAAAACACAAAACGAAAAACCCAGCTCAGATTCACACACAAATCCACTAGCGCACAAGCCATCTAACATTTGTCCAAGCACTTCCTAACTCTCTAATGGGTACCACATGCAGACAACCAGCTATTGGCATGCACGAGTAATGCATTCACAGACTTCATCATCCATGAAGGTTTGCACTTAGACCTTGGGCTGCTATCCTAAAAATACTGGCCTCAAATATGAAAGATCTGTTGTCTTCACGCAGCTATTACTTGCTACGAGTGATGGAGCAAATTCCTAGTCTTTCTGTCACCATCTGTGCCTATGTACTTTAACAAAGATAATTGAAATCTATTCTGAGCAACTTGATCTCCCTTCCTCTGTGTGTAATGTGGGCTATGGTTTCGGATGGCTTGAGAAATATTTTTTCTACCATACATGTGGTGCATAACATGAAGAAGAAAGGGAAAAGTAACATAACGAAATACATTAAGTTTCTCTTAGACTATAATATGTCCTGGCAGAACAGCTGAGTACAGCTTGTTGAGGTGCATAATAATAATAACAACAACAACAATAATAATAACAATAACAAATAATAAACAATAGTATATTAATATTATCAATAAATTATTGATAATAATAAATAAGAATAATATATAACATTTAAAGTGTTTCATTTGTGAAAACCAGGTAAAATAATAAGACCCATCATTCTGGGTTCATGAAAGACTCACATTCCGTGCAACAGCCACGCATGCTACATTTGATACACCCTGTGGTCTGGAAATCAGGATCACAAGGTATGCTGGGAACCTGGAAGCAAAGAGGACTGCTGGGACTAGTCTCAGCTGGAGCCTCAGCCTTTGCCTCTGCTGAGCCTGCCACCCTGCATGCTATTAGCACTCATTAGCTGAGAGTGTTTTTGTGATGTGGGTGCATCTCCACCTGGAACGAGTTGAAAAAGCACAAAAGCCATCAAAGTGCTATCAGATGTTTTTAATGTTGACCCCACCGATATCTGGTCTACATCTGAACTACTGGCAGACAGATATCAAGTCCTACATCCCATTAAGAATTTCCTGAGTCCTCAGACCTAGTGCTCATGTAAAAGATGCTTTTGAATAGGTTGTTCTTCTTTAAATGACAAAGCAGAGAATAAGAGAAATATTTCTAACGGTTTAGTGAATGGTTTTTCAGTCCAGCCCCAGTAACTTCTTTCTGCCACTGTTTTATCACAGCAGGCTTCCTTGCACGGGTTCTTCTGCCCTCCCCATGGCTGCTGGTGGTGAGACCTGCACTAGAGCCCAACAACCATGACCCCCATGCTGATCTAAGAAGGGCTCTCTGACCTTCCCCAGGCCTGAGGCACTAGCTATCACTGTATTCTCAGTCTCTCAACCATCTTTTCACCGTGTTTATGTCTATATAGAAAGCAGCTCCTTCCTCTGCTCCTGCTGTCATTTTCTCCCTCTAACTCTTCTGCTCAAAGATTATTTTCCGCCCCTTCTGCTCATTCCTCTGTCCCTCCCTCTGTAATTCCCACACCAGGAATATCCTCCTCTCTGCTCCTAAGTGCTCGTGACGGCTGCCATCTTGGCCCAATCAGGAGTGATTGATCCAGCATCCTTCAACGTCAAGTGCATTTGATCTGTAAAGCTCTCCAGCTGGGTCTGTAATAACTCATATCCTTTGTGAGTTACACATCAAGCAAACCTTTCCCCATCAGTCACGCCTTTCCTGATAGAAAAGTTTTTCCATGAAGCCCTTCATGACTAATTCAGCATCTCCTGCAGCACATGATGGGAAAAATTTATGAAAAGCAGTATTTTGTACTACTTTGGTGCAAACAAAGCTGATTTCCATGTCAATTTTGTTGAATAAAAATTTCTAGGGGCAGAGGCCGTGAGTTCTTCTAGGATTTAGACCATGATAAGAGCAGTCAACTCATAAATATTTATGCCTGAGACTCATTAAATGAGCCACTGCTCACTGCTTTGCTTCATTTTCATTACTCTGTGGCTGGATTTACCGAGCTACATTCAGATCCTGCTATACAGACCAAACCACTGCTGCCACTGTCAGCACAGGGCTGCTGCATGCTGCTCTGTCATCTGGGAAACTGGCTTCCCACTTCGATAGTAAGAAACTTAGGGCCAGATATTCCTGTTGTGTGGGATCACAGAATCCAGAATCATCTGGTTGGAAGAGACCTTTGAGATCACCTTTAAGATCCACCGAGTCCAACCGTTCACCCTGCACAGTGCACCTAAGTAGAAGACCTTATTATCCCTGACATTTGGGGGTGCGCCCAGCTCTCCACCCTCCTTTGGGTTCACAACACAAGACAAACGCCCGGGCTATATTTGGTGCAGAGTGCTTGTGTTGCATTGTGTTGCATTGCCTATATCACATTTTTTGGTGGTATGTTCTGCAGAGTCACAGTGTGCTGGTTTTTCTACCTTGCACACAAATGTAAAACCAAATATCTCTTCAGAAATTAGATTTACTGATTACTTTGGTAGCTATATAACAATCTGTTTCGATGAAATACAGGCACTGAAATCAGGTCAGAACAAGACCATGCAGACCATTATTCTGTCTCTGAGAGACAGCGGTTTGCAAAGAAAGACCACAAGGACAGGAAAGTCTGTGGATATGCTTCCTCCTCCACTGCCAATTTGAGACTCGGTGATTATTGAGCCAGAAGTGTTATCTTTGTATTTAATTGTTTTTCAAGTTTTTCTTTCATGATTTTGTCCCGTCTCCCACTGATCTAATTTGAACTTTTAATCACCTCATCCTCCCATGCCAAGGAGTATATTCAGCCTAATTAAATGTTATGTGAAGTACCATCTTCTCTTCTTTCTGTTTCTTTTCTTAAACCTGCCACACATGAGTTTCGTTTGGCAGCCCTAGCTCTCATAATGAAAGACGTTTAACAATCATTCCATCATTCCCTATTTTCCTCCTCTCTGCCCTCGTAATGTTATACATCTCTCCTTCAGTCTCTCACCTCTTTCCAGACTAGAGAGTTATGTTACACATCTCATATGGAAGTTGTTCCCTCTTTGTTCATCCTTTACCCTGGCCTATAAACTTTTTCCAATTTTAGATACCTTTCTGGAGGTGAAGGACCATTGTATTCAAGAGGTAGGTGCACTGTCGTTTTATAGAGAGTCATGGTGATGTCGTTTGTTCTTTCTCCTTCGATAAAACACATTTTTATCCTCCATAACTGACAGGTTCTATATGAAGGAAAGCTGTTTACTGCCATCCCTTGGCCAAGACTAGAATGATTTGGTGCAGAATCCTTATTGCAAGTCCAGCCCAAAGTCCCTAACTCCATAAAGTAAATGTGAAGGTACCACATCAGTGTGAAATCTACAGGGGACGAATTCAGGATTAATCCATCTCCACGAAATCTCGTTGATATGAGAGAAACAAATCAAATGCTATAAGGACCAGTTCTTACTAAAGCTGGCAGTGTTAGGCGCATCACAAAGGGAAACCCTGAAGAGCAGGAAGTGCAGTTCTCTGATCCAAAGCCCATTAAATCATCTGAGTCATTTCATTGATTTCTAAAAACTTTATCATGGGTCGAAAGTTCTACACTGATTTTAATCCAAAGACATAAATTAAAGTAATATGAGAGTAGTCTGAAGAGAGGGACTTTGTATGTGAAGCCAAAGTCACAGCAAACATGAAAAAGTTAACTGGAGTTCCTTCCAGCTGCTGTATTCTTTATTGTTATTCTTATAAAGCACTTCTCTATGTACCACCAGTCATCATATATTTTGCATATCATCAGTGCTTAATCACAACTAATTATTATTAAGGACTGAACACACATTATGATGTACATAAAGTGTAACAGAGGTAAAATTCTATGTAAATATTCTGCAAATCTCATCTTCAAATGGCAAATTTGCTATGGAGAATATCGTACATTCTGTCATTATCATGCCTGTTTCGGTATCTAGAGATGTCATTCACATTCAGTGGGCATGCATATCATTTACAAGAGGACATAATTAAAGTCAGTTGATTCTTCTATAGAGTGTGTGTTTATTTTTTTTTACAGAAAACACTACCTATCATTGATAGCTTGGTACTGATTATGAATAACATAAGCAAAATCTTGAAGAAACATCGTTATTCACATATCAATGTGCTCCACAAGTATGTAAGCAGAGGATCCTCACCATATCGCAGTGAAACAGGTAGGCTTTTCTTTCTCTGAGTGCGTCAAGGAACTCCCAGAAGTCAAGGAGTTTGTGCAGAGAATTAGGAGTGAAGACTTCTGGGATTGGTGTCCCCAGCCCATTATGGTTCTTTAACAGCAGAGAGACGGAGGTTCATTCTGTGGCTGTCGTCACCTTCTGGTTTGCTGCGTGCCTTCCCCCGGGTGGCCAACTCGAGAGCAGAACTTCTCATAAGCACTTCTATAGCTGGACACCGTGAGACACATATCGACTCTGCGCTGAGTACAGATGTGATAAATCAGGATGGAAAAGGAGTGGTTTCACCCCTGAACAGATGAACAATTTTCTGACCTATTTCCGGACAGGGGACAGACATAGTGAAAGTTTTGTGTCCTTCCTTTCATTTTGAAATTCCTCTGGCCTGCACAAAGGCGCAAAGTTTGCAATACCTGCAGTCATGAGGAAAGAGTAGCGGGGTTCATGCTTCTCCCCAACGCTCTCTGATGATGCATCCTATCGCAGTAATGTGCTATCACAGTTCAGTACCAACAGCCACAACCAAGCTGTCCCTGGCTAGAAACAAGGTGGCAGGACGAGGCAGTGATCTGGGCTTTGCTTGGACGAGTGCTGGAAAAAATTTTCTAAACTGACTTGCTGTGGGGAAGAGGACAGAAAGAGCACTGCAAGTCAGAGCTCTGCAAAAGGTGCAACACTGGCAGGGAGAGCCTTCTGCTTTTTCATCATGCATCATCTTCTTTTATTATTTAGGAGATGGGACCCTGTTGGAAAGTACTCCTGGAGATGCCTTCACCAAGTGTCTCCTGAGATATTGAGCCATTTTACAGTAGATTCGCAGAGGAAATCAGAATAAAATATGCCTCCTGCCCCCCAAGGCAGAAATGCACAGGAACAGTTTAATCTCACTGCAGTGGTCAATGCTTACAAGCGAAGGAGGAATTAGTGCTCTTATTTTGGATATACTTTCTTCGATGGCATCTTTTTCTCCCCACAAAATGCAATCACCTTTTTATACAAAACAATTAAGCGTTCTTGGCCCAGCTTAAAAGCAATGAAGACAATTTCCATGCCAATAATAATATACAGGGAAAAAAACAAGAAAAACTTGGGATGTTCCAGCTGTGTATCTCCAAATCCAATAGTTGTCAAGGTGATAAAGCAGAAATAAAAGGCTTCCTGAAAATCCAACCTGGTTTCCCAGTTTGGAAGAATAGCAGCTGCACAGGAGATGTACACGAAGATAACCAGCACCATTAATACAATAGGCACATCTAATTTTTCTAGTTGTTTCCCTATTTTGTCAAAATTCTCCATTACTCTGGACATTGTCTTTCCCCTGTCTAGTTCGGGACATGAACTCCATCTCTCAATGCTTTTATTTCTTGCTAGTTTTGTGTGTTCATTTTCTCTGGCAATTAACATTTCAAAAATTTCAACATTGCGATATTTGACTGGCTTCTTTTTAACACCTGGCTGACTTTTCAACACTTCCATAATAGTCAAGGGCTCGTTGGTGACTGCTTTAGACTGTGCTCTGGATTTCACTTCATCCCCTTTGCCGCATATGAATCCAGAACAGAATTTAGAGGCTAGAATTTTTGACTGTAGTTTCCTGAATTCGTTGTAAGACTTGGACAAGACAGTCGCAAGGATGTCTCCCATGTCTGTCAGGACCAAGAACATCAGAGGGATGCCAAATAAAGCATACAACATACAGAGATATTTTCCAATCCGTGTCACAGGATAGGTATTCCCATAACCTTGAACAAAAACAAAAAGAGGAAGAGGAGAGAAAGGGGTGGTGGGGTGGTGAGGGAGTGGAGAGAGAGAGAACATTGTGATTTCTTAGGTATTCACATCCTCTGAGCTTTTTATTGCTGCCAATTTTAGAAGTCAATTTTCAATCCGAGCATACTGTTCTTTTTGGCTTTGCTTTGAAGCTATTAACGTTTCTGAATCTCAGATGCTGGTTACTAATGCAGGCATCCTACCTGTTCAAGCGCTTGGAGATCTGGAGTTTGCCAGTCCTGTTAAGTCTTCCTACCTTATCCGCACCTTATCGGCTCTTTGACTTAACCGCCTGTCAACAAGAGGCCATTTAAGGAGGAGAAACAAAAGGGTTGGGCCAGCCCAAGACTGGTGTGCATCCTCTGTCCTGCTAGAGACTGTTATCAGGAAGATTTCCTGACCTGGGAGTCTGGGTTAAGAAGGATCCAAAAGGCAAGACAGCAAGAGAGGTCTTGGGGCCATGGGTCCATCTGCAGGGAAGCTGAGCTGAGGGCCGAACTCAGTGAGACAACAGCTGATGCTCAGGAAGCTAACGGACTGTCCATGGGAAGCTGGGGAATCATCTCCTGCCCAGCCTCCAGGATCTCACAGTGCGACTGAATGATTTCTGGGGATGAAAGTCCCGGAGCTCTGGGAAGATTGTCTGAATTTTGAAACCGGGACAGCACTATGGGACAAAGAGACAAATACCTTAAACTTCATTTCTTTGCCAAAACTTCTTGTGATGAATGGTAAGCTAATAACAGGTTTTAAAATTGTCCCTAGTTCATCAGATCTAGCTCTAATGACCTATGCTGTACTGACTTCATAGTTTTCAGTCTCTTAAATGTATGCAGAAAACCGAAGGGTCGAGTGAGGAAGCGTGTGTTTATCACATGAGGAGATGCATGGTTATTCTTGAGTACTAAAGCTTACAAATATCAGTTACAACAAACGGGGAAGTACTCCCAGACACACGGCCTTTATGATACATAAAGTAGTAGCAGAAGATATGCCCTTCCCCTAAATTAAATTTGGGTATTTATATTTCCTTCCTCTGACATATTGAATGTGAAACTTAATTTGTAATTTAGTGCTTTTCCATTACAGTGGGAGAAAATATCTGCATTATGTTAATTGTATTAAATTTTAACAACCATTTTCCTTCTCATCCTCCAAAAAGGCATGAAGCATTTCTTCTCTTCCTTTTCCCTAGAAAACCACTATTGTTCTCTAGGTGATGTCCCAGGCCAGGTACGTAGCCTGTGTGATTTTTAGTCCATATGCTGGGGTATAATTTCCTTCATTTTCTTTGTCCATTTATGTTTGTTTTCACTAATGGCTGCTGCAGCCTTTGGTCTGAATCCAACCTTGATCCCACCTTTGCTGTGAGACACTGAGAAATTATCTATTCTCTGTCACTCTGTTCCCCACTGACTAACTGTGAATGCTAATCCTTACTGCTGGAGCAATTGGGGAAGATTAATTATTGCAATTCTTGTACAGAGTGAATTTCTTTGCATTTTTTCTCAATTTCTGTACATTAAAAAGGGTTAAAAACTTACCTTGAGCTTCTGTTCAGCTATCCAGAAATCTAACCTAGCTGAGCCAATAGGCAACCTCCCTGGGCAGTGAAGAGATGGCAGTTCAGACCACCGATCTGCAGAAACGAGGTGCCTCCCTTCTCCTAGATTGTTACAGGTCGCTAAGTCGACTCTAACCTGAAGTGATTTTTTGGTTCCCAACATTACAAATAGCAAACCCACTGCAATGGAAACAGTCACCTATCAGCAACACATATTCCAGGCTTCCTACTGATCCCATAGCCCAGCTAAAAACCTGAGGAAGCTGTGTTCATGCTCAGCGCTATGGAGGCCAAAAACAAAAAACAGGTTGGGTCAGTATGTATGGGGACATTCGTAAAGTCCCGTGTCAGTGGAGATGGGTAAGTATACACAGGCCGGAAGTTTTCAACAATACGGTTTTTCATCAGTTAGCTGAAGTCCAAGCTTTCTGATAAAACGTCCTCTTTCAAATGATCCTTGCTGGTGTGCTTGTTGTAGGTAATATTCGCTGGGATGAGGATTTATGCCTGCATCTCCAGTATGTGCCTCTGGTGACCTAGATGACTGTTCTCAAACTCAGGGGCTACAAGAAGATGAATTCGAACAGTCACCTAAGATATCAGAGTCGGAGATTGAAGCCTCTGCTGTGTCTTAGACAGCATGCAAGGATCTCCTATGTGCTCCAAGCGAACACATTAACTCACACGCAGTTCCTTATATAGGATAAGCTTGTTTTTAAGGTTCAGATTTTCTTTTGCACATCAGATCAGATGCACATCGTGCTGGGATCTTGAGTATATCCTAACGCAGTCTGTGCAATTTGGCACAATGCTGTGCATCCATTTCCCATCCAGCTTTGATTCTGACAAGTCTCGATTGTCCATGTCTGTACTTGCCAAAGTTCAAAGGGATAAAAGTAGCTTTGGGAATAAGAGAGAGAACTTGCATTTAGCAAAGCAGAGGGAGCCAAAACCAGAGCAGATGCTCCTATTTGATGTAGGTCCTCTTTTGAACTATGAAGTCAGAATGAAAGATTTCAGAGGTGTGACTTAAACATTTCTGTGTGCTGTTAACCCAGAGAAGTGTGAACAACAACAGCATGGTTCATTATAGAACCACAGACTTACAAAGCTGGGTTAGACATAAATAACAGGGAAGCAATTGAAAACAATATACACATAATGAATTACCTCTTCCAGTGAAGAAAACATTGTCCCATGTAAAATACAGTGCTGGGAAGGATAAGGTTTGACTGAAAAATGGAGCTTTCTTTTTACTTTAATATAATAGTATTGTGTATTTGTCATTTATGAGTACATGTTAGACTATGCATGTAATGATAAAGCTAATTAGCATGTACCATCACTAGTTACTAAATTCTGACTTGCTTCTGTGACTCAGCTACATCTCTGCAATTTGTGTTTGCAGAACCCCTCAGAGACTCATCATCAATACTTCAGGAGAAAATTTCAAGGGGATTTGGGTTTGTTTGTTTTTTTAAAATATTCCCTGGAAGAAATACATTAGAGAAAGCAGTGACAGCAATTGTTTCTGCAGGGGGTTACTTTACCTCTGAACTTACCCACAGTTGTGAATACTGTGCAGCAGAAAAAGAGGGACCCAAAGAAAGTCCATATATCTTTTGGATTGACAAACCAGTCTCGTTCAGCTCCGTTGAGCAGTTCGTGGATTTTTTCCCTAAATATCTCCTCATTTTCTGTCATGTTATCTGTTACAGTAACAACAGGAGACACGGTGAGTGTTTGCAGACTGACACTCAGGGAGCAGCCAGCCTGTTATTCCAATTAAGTTTACTCCAGCTGATTTGCTTGTACTCTTTTAGAAGATAAAAATATTCACCTCACTCTCCCCTTCCCCCTGCCCTGAAAAAATCAGGTGGGTCCAGTGGCTTTGGTAAATAAAGAAAAAGGAACAAATAAACAAGCTATAAACTCCAACACAGTCAAAATATGACACAAAAATAAGCATAAAGAAGCAGGGCAGGAAGATTGACTATTCAACTCCAGCCTGAAAGTCCTCTTTCATTTTGGACTCCCCAGCAGATTAGTCTTCTTTTGACCCAAGGACACTGGAAACACGGGGTCATCAGTAGATGACCAATATGAACCATTCGGGTGGCACTACCCAGTGCCCAGCTGTGAATCCCAGAGCCTGCACCCCAAGTTCCTCCTCCCCACTGCTGAGCTCTCCTTGAAAGGACGTTATCTACAGGGATGCTTGCCCCAAACAGATCATCGTGTCAGCACAGTTACCTGAGTGAAAGTCCAAGCCCAAGTATGAGTCCTGACACAGACCCAGGAGAATTTCTACCCCCTCCATCATCACCACCGGGTCTGGGGCACAGCGTGTCACCTGCCTCCATCCAAGCATCCCATCGCCAGAGAGTTGGTAGGGAAGCTCAGAGCTGGGAAGAGGGAGCTGGAAGGGACTTTCTGAGACAGAGGATTCAGTCCCCAGCAGTCAGAGGGAAACACCATGGGAATCTCAACTGCTCTTTAAGGACCTTAGTTAACTTGGGCAAAAGGGAGAACACAGGCACCACAGGAAAAGTCTTTTCAGGCAGGAACACAGGTACCAGGGAAGCTTGCAGTCAAAATCACAGCTAAGGAAGACAAGCAAACAACAGCAGTCATTAGCTAGGCAGAGGAAAAACCCTGCTTGCAGATTCAGCTGTTAGTATTTCGAATAATGTCTTCAAAAGCCAAAAATCTCATTCAAATAGCAAGAGAATGAGTAACTCCCTGCACAGTTAAGTAATTTTGAATTTCCAGTACATACCTGATAAATTTCTGGAGATGTGCCACAGATTCTGCAGAAATTTTCTATATTCTTCACTTAAATTGACCTTCCGGTTACCTTCAATGTGGGAAAACATGAGAGCCCCAAGGAAAGCATAGATCACAAGAGACAGAATGAAGCAGGCATGAGGAAACACTGCCCAAAATATTTTTTTACATGCTCTTTTACCTCGTAGAGGCTGTGATGTTGATGCCATCCTAAGCTCGGTTTTTTTTTTTTTTTTAGTTTTGTGGAAAAGTCACAGCTTTTAGAAACAAGGATGAAAATGTAAAAGCATTTCCATCCTAGAAAACCTTCTCCTGTGAAAACAGAGATTGTTCTGCCTCAGGCTTTCAGATCACATGTCTTTATAAGTGAAGATTGCACTACAGTCCCAATGGAAAAGGAGCACAACTAATCAAGCCTTGAAATATCTCGCAGTTGATGATACGCCACTCTATCCCTGAATTACTATTGATCAGCCAGCGCTGTAATGCACACAGATACCAGCTTCTGTGGGGTTCCACTGGAGCCAACTCATGTTTAAAGTTTCTTGTTCTGAACTACAGTTTCCCATCGATGCAGTAGAAACAATTTCACCTCCCAGGAGGGAAATTGCACACCATAAGGGATGGATTTCCTTAAAGATTACCCCCAGAAATGAACAGGGAAATTTAAAATTAATCAAAAGAAGGGGTGGGCACTAATTGTTGTTTCTGGGCAGACTGCAGAACAATTATCTTTCAGATGGCTTAGAGCATCTCTCTATATTTACCATATAATGTTTGAGGGGGGGTTCTTTCGAATTTTAAAGTATTTTTCTCAAAAACCTAGTTGACAAGGTTGTGCCCAGTTCTCACTTGATTAAAATCTTCCTATTAATTGAAAGTCTTTTAGTAAGTAAGAACTGCATGATTCAATTCAAGGTTAGTGATCTTTGCACACTATATTCAACTTTAATAATAATAAAATAAAACTTTTTTCATCCATGACTCTAAAACACTTAGAGCAATGAGCAGTATCGCTGACCTTTACAGTGTTAGTAGTGGTAGCAAGGGGAGTTGGACTTTATAGAAAGTGGTGTTAAATATTTCATCTCTAGGAGTCTTTCATTAAAAATTGAAACAGCTTTGTGCAGCCAAGACCTACTGAGCTGTATGCAGGCAACATGTCCATCCTGCAAAGAAACCCTACATGGTTGCAGTGATTTCTTCTAGGTCAAACTCTAATTGGATCACAAGATATTATATGCTCATCAATATGGAAGCCTCCACTCTAGAAAAGAGGCTTTCAGGGCTAAGACAAAAATTAGCCTGTGTGCTTGCTACTTTTCTGGTATTCTGACTCATTGACTCAGTCTTGCTTTTTGACAACAGATTTATAAATCCTCTTATTGCAGTCAATCCTTTTTTCTCCCCATTGACCTGAAACACAGGATTGAAAAGCGCTGATGTCATAATTAATCAAAAGCAACAGAGGTTCCTGAGAGGTTGTACTTAGAGATAATGTATGTAGGTTTGGTGTCCTTACCAGAGGAGCAAAGGACACAGAGAAGTCAAAGGGGTAGCAAAGCAGCTGTAGGCAGTGGGGTGCTCCGTGCTGGAAGCACAACACTGGCTTATCTTGGAAAGTTTTGTAGACAATGGGTACCAGTGTTAAATAAATTGATAGAGTTTACTTGGATTTCTAAAGTTGTCTTGACAAAGTCCCTTTCCAAAGGCTTTTAAGTGAATTACACAGCTTTTTCACAGGAATAAATCAATGGTTAATAGAGAGTAACAGGGGGCAGGAGTAATACAGAGAGAGAGATCACTGGTGGAGTTGTGCATGGCTCTGTGCTGGGGCTCTGCTGTTCCACACCTTCATCAATGACCTGGAAAGTGGGTAAACAGGGAGATGGCAATGTCTGCTGATGGCATGAAGTTGTTCAGAGCAGTGAGACTGAGGGCAGTTCAGAATTGTGGGAGGACCTGAGGATGCCTAGCAATGAACTGGCACATTAAAGCAATGTAGATATGTGTACAATGGGATAAACAACAAAGCTTATGTTTGGAATTATGAGTTAAAAACAGAGACTAAAACAGTGGACATCTATATACCACCGTAGAAATACACGGTTTGCACATACCTGGAGGAGTCAATGTGGTTCTGGTACCCTGCTCCCAGATATCACATATTAAAACTTTGAAAATGTCGAACATCAACAAGGATGACTGAAGATATGGACAGCTTTCAGACAAGGAATGACCAAGTAGTGCCTTTGACTAGGGAGAAAAAACCAACTGTGGCAGCATATAACAGCAGTCTTCAAACTCATGGGTGGTCTGGAGAGAGCAGGTTCATAGTCTCTTCTGGGAACAGAATTGGGGACCATCAAATGAAGCAAATAGAAACCTGCTTCAAAACAAATAAAACAGGATGGTTTCTCATGCAGCTGAAAAATTCTTTGCCCAGGGATGCTGTGTTGACATATGTTAAAGCAGAGAATGGAGAGGTGTTGAGGAGAACAATCATTAATACCGACTACAAACCATGCAGGGTTCAATAACGCCCTGAACTGAAAATAGTTTGCAGATGGAAAAGTGAACCAGGCTGCTGGGCCAGATGGGCCCTATGTCTGAGGCAGTATACTCATATTTATGCTCTTCTAAAAAAGGTTTTCACTGCCCAGTATGGTAATTCTGACAGAGTTTGTCCTGTGGATTTTTTCAACTACATCTCAGATATAAATCTCTTTCCTCCAACATGCTTTGAAATCTTCTCAGCCTCCTCCTATACATGGTAGGACTGCAAAGTATTTAGCAATTCCCAGGAGCTTCTCAGCCATTTGCAACATCAGGCTCTGAGCTTGTGACAATGAGAAAATTTAATAAAAATACATCCAGAAATGATTTTTACATTATTTGCTTAATCTAAACCATTTCCCACTATTGCTGTATTACATATTTGAACTCAGTTGCTTAAAAGCAAATCCCGCTAACCACAAGTTATTCCAAATTGAGTTACTGGTACTTGGGTTGAAAGAGATTTTTGCAATACGCATTTCCTATTCGCATTAATGGACAGAAAACCTGCAGTTTTTCTAACTTCCATTTCTTTGATTAGGGCAAATGTGAGTGCTCTGAAGGTGCTGCTTGAAAGGAAAGTTTGTGACCACTGCTGCAAGGTTTAATTATTCCACATATACACGTTATACGAGTACAAATGTATATATATGTTGAAAGCCCTACTTTATGTGATGTTCCTGGATTACAAAGGTTAAACCAAGAAGGTCATTGTTTGGGCAGTGAGATGTTTTTCAATAATCAGTAAAACTCTTCCTGCATCAAGTCATCTACCATATTGTCAAAGACCTGCTGTGTTTAACTCTCTTCTATGAAACACCATTGGATTCAGCATACTGTGCTGACAACTATTCAATATCCAAATATTCAATAGCTTTCTCCTTTTTTGAACAAAACCAAAGTGACTTGAAGGATGACGAGTGCCTTATAAAAAAATTGGCAATGGACTAAATTATTTGCATTTGTTTGCACCCAGCATTGATTCTGATGGGAATATTGTTGGATAAAGGACAAAGACCTCAGCCTGGCAGTCATTCAGGAAAAGGAGAATGAAAAAACTTCAGTTCAAGATCAAATGTTAACAAAGAACACAGAGGATTTGATACATTGCTCCAGCATATGCCCCCAGAAAGTATTTCCAGAACGCACTAACATACCTAAGCTCCCCAAGAAAAAAACCATTTCTGCAAAAAGGTGATATCAAGACCAAGCCAAAAAAAGCCCACTCCAAACCAACAAAGACCAAGTAGCAGCAGTAGTTGTATTAAGAAAGCAGTCTCAAGACTGTGTGAACATTAGAGTTGATCCCCAGACATAAAGACAAACCACGTGGTGAGGAAAGCTTGGGGAGTGTCAGTGAGGTTACAGTAGTACTGTCCATCAGCGCTTCCAGAGGACTCTTTCCACCTCCCACCCACCAAGCTTACTCCTATTCCTCCCACTCCTCTGACTCTTGAGACCTGTTCCTGTGGGATTTCAGAACACAGGGGAGGCCCAGTGCTGGCCCAAGCCCAGCTCCCACACAGTCTCTTGACACTTGTGCAGAGCATGTATATCATGCTGGATGAGAGACACGTGCTTTTCAGGCACCCTGAAATTATTTTTTTCCTCCTGACCACAACCATGTTTCCCTGGAGTATGAGTTCCCCTGACACCTCCTTTTCTTCTCACTGTCTCCTTACACCTCACACTGCTCAGATGGAGAGAGAAATGTGCTAATTGGCTGCGTAGAGTCTATTGGGTACCCCAGGGGAAGGTTTAGCTTCCTTTGTATCCATCTTTAAAAGTCTCAGCTTTCGCTTGAGTCGAGTGCTTGAGCTTGTAACCTCTGGGAATATTTGAGAGCACTCAGGACTAGCATCCTGACACTGCATATAATGCTAAGTGGATTCAAAGATGTCCAGGACTCTCACCCTGAATAGGAGCATTTCCTATTTCATTCTTTGTTCACACCAAAGCCAAGGAAGTGGTCCCATCATTTCATCTACAAGAGGCAAACACTCTTCATGTGCCCCAGGACCAGCCAAGGCCTGGATATTAGTCTCTGTTCATCCTCTTTTTTCAGTATAGATGAAGTCACACAGCCAGAGAAACACCTTTCATGGGAGGCTTTTTCACCTGGTGACTAAACAGGAGGACCAGCCTTCCTTCACTCACGAGCTAACCAGCTTCTTCATCCCCTCTCCCCCACCCACAAATCATTGCCTGGGTAGAAAGCCTTCACTTGCCCCTCTTCTTTCACCCCTTCCCCAAACCTGAGCAACCTGCAAGAGTCTAGAAGGAGCAGAACTTCAGAGTCTTCTCTCTCCCAGAGCTTTGTGTGCTGTTGCACCTGGGAGCCAGGGGTGCAAGCACGTCTGGAGGGTTTCGTTGCTGCAAATCTCAGGTTTGCAATGCAGCAGAGCTCTGTGGCAGGCGCTTCTTCCTCCTTCTGCTCATTCTGCTATTTGAGCCACTTGCTAAGTGAGAATATGTTTGGGACTGGGAAGGTAAGCTGCTTCTGGACAGACAACGCTCCTTCAGCCCCTTCCTAAAGGGCCACAGAGAAGTAAAACCAAACACTGACAGATGCAGTGTAACAATTCTTAAGCAGCATGGGGAAGGTTTTGCAAACAAAGCCCAGCCACCGTCCCCTCACAGCACTGTGTACGTTGCTCATTTATTTGTGTGACTCATTTGAACGATGTGATGACACTTCAGGGTGTTATAACAAATGGAAAGGTTAATATCGCAATGAATCACCAATGTAAGACCCCACTCACTGCAAATGAGATACGGTGCAGGAGCCCTGGGTTTCCAGATAAGCAAAGGGGATTACTGAGGTTCAGCTACATGTCTTATGCCAAAGTCTTTACTGAGTTAATGTAGTGAACGTAATGCTAGTATAGTGGGGACTATCTCAGCCCAGTAGTTTCATTTTAAGGCAACAAGCTCCCTGTGGAGAGATCAGAAAAACTGCTTCTTTGAAATTTAATTAACATTAGAGCATGTGAGATTATATGCTGCATAAAAGCTAAGCATCATGATTCATGTCAACAGAGCAATTTTACACTATTAGAACTGGCAAAACCCCCTTAGATTCAAGATGACAAGTCTACTGTGCTCTTTAAAATAGATTATATTTATTCTTTAATATTAATGTGGCACCATGTGCATATAAGCAGTTTAAAAGAGAGGGATCTAAAACCTCAAATACAGGAACAAACTTTTAGCTTTAAATATCCACCAGCATGCACCTGAGATCATCTCTGTGAGTGTCATAGACCATCTCAATTCTCACCATGTGAAATACTAATGAAATAAACGTCTATTGATCTTATTTCCAATGTCACATACACGTTCAGTTAAACAGAACAGAGATAAGCAGTCATCCTTTGCAGGCTGCAGCACTGGCCAAATATTACTGATAACGTTGAGGTCAAACCCGTATTTGGAACAGCTCCGAGGACATTAAGGACTATTAATCCCCAAAGTACTCTGCTTACAGTATTTTCTACCCTCATCCATTCACAGTATTTTATAAACCACAAGCAGGAGTCTGTAGGATGCCAACAATCATCCACATCTTTCTTCTTCCCATCACTGCCAGTCAGACTGGACATGGATTAATGTCAGTGGCTCAGAGTATCTTGAATACCAGGCTAAATTTTCCATCAATTTTTTCACCCCAATTTTCTTAATGACACTCTAAGTCATTTCTCTTCCCCTTTTGTGTGAAGCACTCTTACAATAGTTTTAAGTCCATTAGCCTACCACTCATTATTCATTGTGGATTCAAGGAGTGGAAGATACTTTCACAGATGGGTGTGCCTGGGACGTCATCCACTTGGCATTTGTCTTCAAATTTCCTTTAGTTCTGCTGATTTTCTTGAGCTCTGAGCAGGCATACATGAACTTTTCAAACCCTGTCCCATCCATTCCAGCTAATCCACCATTAACTAACCCTTTGTAGTGCTGGCCCTTTAAATGTTTTTAACAGTCATGGGAGTAGCTCTTAAGTGCTTTTTAGTGATTCAGTAAGCAACATTTTGTCACCTTAGTGGGGAACACTCTTTCAAGCTCTAGATGTGTTCAAGTGTAGCTTCACATGTTTAATGAATTGAAGCCATAGTTCCTTGGTGATGTGAATCTGCCTGGGTTGATGAGTAAGACTGAATTATGAAAGTACCTTCTGCAACATGTTTTAGGTTAGAAAGAAATGCATGCAAAGTTGCCCATCTTTTCTGAGGAATTTCTTATAAAAATTGAGAGGGGAATGAAGTCTCTTCTTCCACTCTTCTCAAGAAAAAAGAAAATACTTGTAGCACTTCTGAATGAGTCATCTGGGCCACAAGTCCCATGTGTAATGAACCAGGCAGATTCACGAAGATCATGTTGCTCTTTGCGAGACTGCCTGGCACCCAGGCACCGTCACCATCGACACTTGCTACGGCTGCTTGATGCTCAGGCTGCATGCAAAAAGCCATCTAAATGGCATTAATCTTCTCCACAGTCACTTGGGAATTTGAGATATATGGGTGGGGTGGTTTAACTTCTGGATGAATGTACGACATCAACTCACTGTAGCGGTTGTATATCATACCGCACCTGCCAGGATTTCTCTGTCTGTATGCCAGGACTTTGTTCCAGATTATAGATGACCTCTCCGTATGAGGGCATACACATATGCACTGAATTTCAGTAGTATGCGGAGCTGAGTATGTTCTCCCTGGATCCCACACCCTTAAGGAGAGATCAAAGGAATCCTTGCCCCCACTCAGCCTCTTTTGCTTTCTGAAAGCTGCTGATGCCCAGAAGACCCTAGGAAAAGAATTATCTTGTCACAATGATGAATAATGTTAGAAGACCACTCCTAGCACCTGGCTGAAATGCTTGCCCCAAAATAGACCCCCCATCCCATTACATATTCAGATCAGTTTCTCTAGCTGATGAACCACATCTTAACTAGCTCTGAGGAACAGTACACAGCAAGAACACAAAGCCCATCATCCCATTTCAATATGTCATGGGTCCTAATTGTATGCAAAGCTTGGAAACCCAGTGTAACTGCTTCAGTAAACTGCCAAACTAGGGTTCCCTCAATAAAATACTGCTGCCATAACTGTATTGGCAAGATAAGTTCACAACCAAATTCATGCTTTTTGCCAGCAAAACAACTGCTGTAGAGCTAAACAAGCCAATAGGCTTCAGTACCGTTGGTCAGACTAATGTGTAATTATGCTTTCGGTAAATCTTGCTGGCATATACCACACCATGGCTAAAGGCCACTTCCAAAATAACTGTCCTGATCCACTCTTCTGCTGTAGAAAACAGCTAGATCTAACAGAACATATTGCTCAAGGAGGGCAGCTGGCCCTGGGTAACTGGGAGATTTTAACGCCTGCCCCCTCTGTGGCATTGGTTATTCCTCAGTGGAGCACATGTGGGACCTGCATCCCCTGATCCCACTGCTCCTGGTGTGGGATGACAGAATGCCACAGCTGCTTCTCTCCCAAAGCCTAGCTCCTTGCTGGATATCACACAGAGGAAAAGGTGGAGAGCTGTGATCCTTGCTTTTCACTGGAGTGTTTAGTTAAAAGCCATCTTTTTTGCATTATTTTTGGCCATCTAAAACAATATTTCTTGAGAAAGAGGCGATTCACGCTGCCTCAGAGCTGTCAACTCACTACTTATACTCTTGAGATAGAGAACCCTCTGGAGGGATTTTCTTGAATCATATCTGGGAGTATTTCTGTCTCACCCATCTCTTTTTCTATAAATAGCTGCAGTAAATGCTATATTTTGGGGTAGTTTCTTATTCAGATTTTCTAGCTGATTTTCATGTGCTTTACCTGTTGATGAGCAGTTACTGTTTGGCTCCCCAATTTCACAGACATTCATGGTGCAGGTACCAAAATGTATCAGGGGAACTATGGACTAGTCTTTAAGAATGCTATGCAGAAAAAAAATCGAATTGATTTAAAATTGCCCTATTTGTTTCAACTCATTAAATTGAGATAGATGTAATATCTTATCAACAACCTGGAATGAACCCAGTGGAGCTCTGCTAAGATATTTAGGTGTCTGGAGCATATGACAAACAAAGATTACCTGAAGAAACCAGAGGGGGGTAGCGCAGAGAGAAGAAGTTTTATGGGTGAACTAATTGCTACCTTTAACCATTTGAAGAGTATTACAGAGATCAAGTCAAACTTTTCTCAGAGGTGCACAGGAAAAGAACAAGAGTCCATGACAAGAAAAAAGCAGATTAGATAAAAGATGGGGGGGGGGGGTGGGGGGGGGTGGAGGGGGTGGGGGTGGGTGGAAATCACAAAGTCTGTCTTTACAGACCAGAAGAGGGGCCCAGAGAGTCTGTAAAATCTTAGTCCTTGGAAACTTTTAACGTTCAGCTGCATAGGGCCATGAGAAGCCTGACCTATCTTTGCAGCTAGGACTAGAGTTCTCCAAAGAGCTCTTCCCACATAAATTCTTCTAGAATTTTATGTACTCTAGCACCAGGTTATCTTTTGTTTCTTGTTCAGATACCACCATCAGAAAACAGCCATCTCTAAGAAATTATTCAGTTATTAGACCAACTCTTCCACAGTGCACTGGCTGCAGGGTTATTAGGAGTTGCTCTTCTAAAATCCAGCAAGCAGCCGGGTTGAAAAGGTCAGAGATGCTGTAGCAGGAACTCTGAAATCTGGGGCCAAACAAGAAGGATCTGTACTTTTTCTGAATATGCCTCCCGCAGCTGCCACCATTGGTGATACCTGTAGTTGGGCATGGCTGTGCAGAAGTGGGAAACATAAGGAGGAAACATCACAACCCACTTTCAGAGCCCAAAAGAATAGAAGGGAGCTATGCACCCTCACCCTTAGCTGAGCACCAATCATGGCAGCACTGAACACCAACAAGAACCATGTGCCTCCTTTCCTCTGCTCTCATTTTCCTCCCCAAGTAGACCTGGCGTGTGGCTGCTCCTCCTGAATCTCACACTGTGTCTGGATCATAGAATCACAGAAACATCAACACTTTGGGTCAGAAGGGACCTTTAAAGCTCATCTAGTCCAACCCCCCTGCAGCGAGCAGGGACATCTTCAACTAGATCAAGTTGCTCAAAGCCCCGTCCAGCTTGACATGGAATGTTTCCAAGGGATAAGGCTTTTATCACCTTCTCTTGGCAACCTGTGCCAGTGTTTCACCACCCTCATTGTAAAAAATTTCTTCCTTATATCTAGGCTAAATGTGCCCTCTTTTAGTTTAAAACCATCACCTCTTGTGCTGTCAGAACAGGCCCTGCTAAAAAGTCTGTCCCTGTCCTTCTTATAGGACCCCTTTAGGTATTGAAAGTCCACAGTAAGGTCTCCCCAGATCCCTCTCTTCCCCAGGCTGAACAACCCCAACTCTCTCAGCCTGTCCTCACAGCAGACGTGCTCCAGCCCCCTGATCATTTTTGTGGCCTCCTCTGGACCCACTCCAACAGGTCCATATCCTTCCTGTGCTGAGGACTCCAGATCTGGGTGGGAGGAGCAGATTCTCTTCCCTAGCCCTCATCCCCAGATGCTCGCTCCCTGATGCTGGATCCTGGACCCTGGATCCTGCTGTTCAATCCAAGCTGCTGCAACACAGCAAACCCAACCTCTGAACTGCTATTACCTCAGCTGCTCAAAACCCTCTTTCATCCAGAGGGGACTAGATCCTCTCCTAAGTGCTTAGATGGTACACAGTTACTTCTGGTGTGTTACCTGCTGATAGGGTTCTCTGAATACTGCTCTTAGGAAAATAACCTATTTCTTTGCATTTACTGATTCCTCTACCAGTTGCCCCAGGTAAGAACTAGAGATCTGACAGGGTTTGCTACAGGTCAGTGCCATCAAAAATATTTCCAAACTGAATGAGGGTTTTCTATAACCTGCACACTCATGCAGGCTGGATTAGACATCTTAAAACCAGAAGCTTTGGACATAACCAGCGTTTGTTTCCAAATGCAGAAGAAGAGGGTTGCCAAAAGACAAGAGAGACCCTCATTCCTGAAGTTTTGTGCCAGAATTACAGAGAACATCTCTTCTCCCTTGCACTCACATGTTTATTTCAGTAAAAGTAAATTATCTTGGAAAGCATCCTTTGTAGTTTTGGACCTTCTTCACCCCTCTGAAATGATCATCATTTTTGTTCATTAATTTGAGACTGAGGTTGTTTGCAGCCCAACGCTAATAGCAGAAATACGCCATTTATACCAATTAAGCATTCAACTTAATGCTTTTATATAGCTGATTTGTAGCAGTTTGGTCAGACTCCGCTTTCATTTAAACTCATGTAACCCAGTTTAATGGAAATGAAAGCAGAATTAGCTTTTTTTCTTTAATAAGTCATTGCAGATATTTTAGGTGGAGACTCACTCAAACCATAGTCCAGTCTCCTGCTTGGCTTCTCTCTTCCCCTGTCCCAGAACTTGCTGCTCTCTGCTGTCTTCTAGGAGAAACGTGCAACATTAGATATTACAGAGGGAAATCTCAGCCCAGGGCAGAATTATACTCTATTTTAAAGACATGTTTAAGACGGCTGAGTGCGCAGAAGTATAAAGGTTGTGTTAAGGCTGTAACCTGGACACATCCCCTTATGCATTTTCATTGAATTAATGTCTATAATTTACATGAAGCCATCCTACATCTTCATCAGAACCATAGCCTCAATCCATAGACAAAATGGGTACAGTTCACTTAGTGAACATCTATGCAGTATTTATTTTACCTTTAGATCTATTTATCAAAAGCAAGTTCTGCAGCAGGTACATGGTATGGAGGATTTCAGTCTGAATGTTTAAGCTGTGAACAGGTTTCTAGAAAAAAAAAACCACAATCTGCTTCTCCTTTGGGATACCTCTGGCCACCTTCTTTTCCTGGGACCACGCAATTCTGCCCATCACCATAAGACACCCCTGAAGGAAGGTCCAGGGGACCAGGCTGAGGTTGTGATCACTACCAAGTGGCCCTCAGAAAAAGTCAGTCAGGTGCAAGACCTCTGAATTAGTCATGCGACAACAAATCCTTCCCAGCCAAACTCTTTCCCAGAGCAACTCTGGGGAGTGCACAGGTTCAGCTGAGCATGTCTGCTATCTGACACATACCCAGGATATCCACACAAGCAAGCACTAACCCTGCTAACAATTAATATCTTAGCTGTATGGCCCTACTGTGCTGGAGAAAGTTTCTGTGCAGCAAAAGTTTGCAGATGACAGCAAGTTAGGTCTGTTTGAAGGTCAGGAGGGTCTACAGAGGGATCTGGACAGGCTGGATCAATGGGCTGAGGCCAACTGTAGGAAGTTCAACAAGGCCAAGTGCCAGGTCCTGAGCTTAGGTCACAACAACCCCCTGCAATGCTAGAGGCTTGGGGAAGAATGGCTGGAAAATTGCCCAGTGGAAAAGGACCTGGGGGGGGTTGGTCAACAGCTGGCTGAATATGAGCCAGCAGTGTGCCCAGGTGGCCAAGAAGGCCAACAGCATCCTGGCTTGTATCGGCAATAGTGTGGCGAGCAAGAGTAGGGAAGTGATGGTCCCCCTATACTCAACACTGGTGAGGGCGGCCTTGAGTATTGTGTCCAGTTTTGGGCCCCTCACTACAAGAAGAACATTGAGGTGCTGGAACGTGTCCAGAGAAGGGCAATGAAGCCAGTGAAGGGTCTAGAGCACAACTCCTGTGAAGAGTAGCTGAGGGATCTGGGGTTGTTTAGTCTGGAGAAAAGGAGGCAGAAGGTAGACCTCATCAGTCTCTACAAGTACCAGAAAGGAGGTTGTAGCAAGGTGAGTGTTGGTCTCTTCTTCCAGGTAGCAAGTGATAGGATGAGAGGAAACAGCCTCACGTTGTGCCACGGGGTGTTTAGGTCGGACAATAGGAAAAATTTCTTTACCAAAAAGGTTGTAGGGCACTGGAACAGGCTGCCTAGGGAAGTGGTAGAGTCCTCATCCCTAAAGGGATTTAAAAGATGTGTAGCTGTGATGCTGAGAGACATGGCTTAGTGGTGGACTTGGCACTGATGGGTGCCAAGTGGACTTGATGATCTTAAAGGTCTTTTCCAACAAAAACAATTCTGTGATTCTAAAACCTAGTTGAACTTCCTTATTGCAAGCAACAGCAAGCAGGTTCTTACGAACAGCAAGTGTAAGGCAGCCTTACAAGGAGTTGTAAGGACAGGACATGTAAGAAGCTGAGCCTCAGAAACTGCACTGCCCAGCCATCTGCTTTAAGAGGCAGCCTGTAGCTTCCTGAAGAAGAAAATTAGTTTAAGACTTTCTCACCTCTACACGTACATTCCCACTTTGCTCAGGTTACAGCAGATTTCTGCAAACAGTTGCACTGGTCCCAGAAGGGGGTGAATCGTGGCTTAACCAGAGCACTGGATTCACAGCCAAAAAAACCTGTGAAAAGACGTGCCTTGGCAATGCGTATCTGCATCTGCAGAACCCCATTGCAAAGCGGTTCCTCAGCAGCAGGTCTGCCAGTGCTGTCAGCCCTGCTCAAAGCTCAGAGAGCAGCTACACTGGGGCAGGAGCAAAATCCACTGAGCCCGGCATCTCCTCCCTTCTCTGTTTCCATCAACAGATGCTTAGGAAAGGGTACAAGAACAGGGCAAGCGTGGAGTGATATTTTCCCAGAACAGTCTTTTAGCCTCGAGCAATTTGCAGTTCATGGACTTCCTGAGCCAAAGATGGCATCTCTGTGACAAGGAAATCATTTCAAGTATTTGCACGCCCTTGAAAGAAACAAGAGTTCATCGAGAGGAGGCATCTGCTGGGAAAACCTGCCTCCAGGCCGGGGTTGGCTCGTTTTATCCACCTTCAAAATTGGTTGCCAGGAGAGATGCTTGGAGTTTGCAAAGGAAACAGCATGTCAGCCGAGGCAGGGGCCTCCTGGGAGCAGGAGCCAGAGGCGTGGGGTGCGTGGGGTACCTGCGGCGGGAGCGTCCCCGGGCAGATGCCGGACCGAGGCGCTGCCACCGGGCCCGGCGCCGGGGGATAAAGCCGGTCCTAAATAGCGGCGAGCTGCCGCAAGAGGGGGCTCAAAGCCCACGGGCCGGGAGCATGGCCGGGTGCGGAGCCCCACCGGACCTCCGGGAACGGAAGGGCACCGGATCCGCCCCGGCTGCACCCCCGGAGGAAGCTGCGCATCCCTCTGCGCCCCGCCGAGGGTTTGGTAGCCCAAAATTATCATCTGCTCTAAACGGCGAGTTTGAGGAGAGGAAGGAAGCCAGGCTGGGAAATTTTGGCAGCGGACGCCCAGCCCGCTCGACCTCTGTAGCATGTCTTTGCATGAAGAGTCATGTTCAATGGCTCTGACTTTATGTGAGAGTCCTTCTTCGGAAAGCCAGTCAGTAAGTGCAGTAGAGACGTTAGCAGTGGGCTTCTACGAATTTGCCGGTGAATCCCTGGCACCAAATAAACATACACGCAATCTTGTGTAACCTCCCCTCACATGTTTCCTGAGGGATTAATATTTAAAGATCAGTTGACTAGATGCATGTTCTGAGGGACTCGATCTTCAGCTGCTGTGAACTATAGCAAGAGGACAACACACAGAGCGGCCCAAAGTGGTTATCGGGTACACTGGAGGCACTGTCCCATATATGTGCTTACCATTGCTCTCTTGGGCACCTTAGCTCAGCCCCTGGTTTTGCAGGCAAGGGAGAGAGAGCAAGAAAGGAAATCTCTAGAGAAATTACATTTTGCAAGTGTAACTATGGCAAATACTTGCTGACTCTCCCCCTAGCCAGCCTGCAGCCATCCAGCCAGTTTGAGGAGTGTCATTTTAACCATAAAAAAAAAAAAGAACCTGAGATAACCTGATTAATCTCTCACCTGAATGTCATCTGGATCTCACTCTGATCTCTAGGCTAGTATGAGATGAAAGCAGGACAGAGGCATCACAGCCTACAAGCTCTCCCTCCTCTTGCCTAGCTTAAGAGCATCTGCTCTTACTTCCTTCTCAGCAGTCTCCCCACCAGCACACAGGACGTTCCCCTGAGCTGCCTTCCTGGCACACAGAGCCGAGCAGGTTCTGCATTAGTGCAGGTGATGGAGAGCTTCTCTACTTCTCCTGCTTCTGTTTCAAGGTGGAAAGGAGCAGGCAGTGGCTGTAACACACTGCTACAGAGTGTCTTGCCTGGGTACCTGGACACCCCTGACAGTAAAACCTGTCTTTGAGGGAGAAGGTTTCAGCTCTGCCCATGCCAGCTCTGAGGGAGAAGATGAGCTCTAAGGGATCTCCACTACAAAGTACCTAAATCAGACCACAGCTGTCTCTCCAAAGACGTGTGAGAACTGGTACAATCCTGGCTGCCTTAGGATGCAGAAGGTAAACAGGCTCAGCTGGTCCCCTGAAACTAAAATGCCAGCTCCTGGTCCTGTTTCAAAACTATAGGCTATCCCAGGTACTTGCTGGGACAAGCAACACACCTGAATTTCTTCACAAAGGCCCCCAACAGGAAATTGGGTCTTTTCATGTCAGTTGATTTTTACACATCTTCCAGTGGCCTGAGGGCCAGTACCAGCACCCAGGGACAGCACAGGTGTTTCTGACACACTCAAAGGGCTCGGAGCCATACCAAGGGATGCCATTCACCCCACACCATGTCTAGATTAGTCACAGCTGGCTAATAGGATACACACAGACTTCCACCTTGAAGTTTCTTTGAACGCTTCCCAACATTACTCCCGACATGGCAATCTCCGAGCACTTCAAGAAGCCATATACAAGTCAGTGCATGTAAAGAAATCAAGTTACAATTTTAAAATGGACTGGAGAATATATATTTTCTGTCAAGGGTTTCGTTAAGAACTATCTGATCACATCCTCTCAACTGAATTTTTGAGTTGGAATATCCCTGCTAATCGCCTTCTGGCCAGGCCAGATCCTGTTCCAGATTATTCTTGTCCTGTGGAAATAAACCTAAATGAAAGCTAATAGAGCACAGTTTATTTTCAGACAGATGTAATACCTCCAGAACTACTCTTTGGATGTTGGCACACGTTTAAAAATTGGATTCTCAGCCTGTTCGAAGTAAAAAGGGAAAATGTATCATTGTGGCAGGAATTATGGAGTAGGAAAACTTTTTCTAAGAAGCACTTTCCTTTCTGTAGTCCCTTCCCTGAGCTGCTGGTACTCCCTTTCCCTTGAGTTACTATTTAATTCATTTAAAAGAGATCCCAGATGCACTCGGGGAAACCACGAATGTCAGAGATGGCAGCACCACAGCGTCTCTTTGGGAAGCAGAACTGCCTTCTTCCAGCTTGGCCAGCAGCTGGAAAGAGGGCCTGCCTCGAGCCAATGGGTCATCTCTTTCAACGTGTGCTTAGCAAGCAAAATGAAAGGTGAGGTCTCCTTTTAATACCTGGGACTGGAAACGGGCCTGAGCTGCAACGTTCAGCAGTCAGTCAACGACAGGATCTTTTCCAGGGGTCTGCATTTTGCCTGCGTCCTGCCAGAGGCAGCCGGGTTACCAACACAGCCCAGAGACTGTATCCATTTCGGCACATGTGTGTTTAATCCCTGTGCTGAATCCCTTGGATTAACCTTTTGTTTAATTACACACCTCACACTAAGTACTTTGAATGTAACATGAGGGGAATCTGGTTTACACGGGTCTTTTTTTCGCCCTTCACCAATACTGTCACTCCTGCCTCAGGTGGACTTCAGAAATACATACAAAGACTGAACCTAATGGTCATGGATGCATCTCACGGGATTGCCTGAAACACATTTGCCAGCCTTCAAGTCTTTTCAAAAGTCTGTAAAATACATCATTTTCTTGCATGTTTTTTTTTTCCAATAACCATGCTAATTTGTTGTCCCAGTTGCGCAGATTGCGCTGGAGCAGGAGGTGTTCTGATTATTCCCTTTATTTACAGTATGAGACTTAGACTATTGTTGATCTTATTGTTCTTATTTGCAGCATGTTTGCCTCACTAGGACGGTAATTGTGTCAAGCAAGTTGGAGTCCAATCTGCAGAGCTGAATGTTCAGAACTGCAAAAGAAAGGCTCCAATTTTTCAAGCAGCGGGCGTATTACTCCTCCACTTGGATTATTAAATTCTAATTATAGGCTGTTGATCCATTTACAATGTTGTTTGTAAATCTAAATACAGTTCTCTAAAGCCTGCACTGATATGCATTTTATTTCTTAACCTGTTGATGCTTGGTAAAAAAGCACCAGTTGCCTAACAGAGCAGGTGGAGGTTAGCTTGCTCCTGATCAAACTCTCTTTTCCTCAACCATGTTCCTTTGGATATGTTTAGGAATGAGCGCTTAAACAGCATGGATAACACTGAGAACAACAATGACCAGTGCATTTCACGTAATGCCTTGGTACCTACAGACTCACCAGAGCTGGGTTCAGGAAGAAATTTTCCCTTAGGTAAGACTGGCAAGAACTCATGGGCTTTTGGGGAGGAGGGGAAAGGCAGTTGGGTTTGCTTTCTCTGCTCTTCGGACAGTTACCCAAGCTCTTTTGGGAATGGCACCTTAACAAGCCCCTCTTACACTGGCAATTCCTTTAGTCCCTTCTCTTCCCTTCCTGAAATGGTTTCTGCATTTTAGCCTCTTTTACAAGAGAGTTCTGGTTCATCACCCCATGTGAGAGGGTGTTTTGTAGGGTGCCTTGTGTGTGCAGTAGGGTTGGTTGAATCCACACACAGTGACTTCATATAAACTAAGTATCAATGAGGCAATCATCTGTGATGGCCATGATGAAACTCTGTGCCCTCCCAAGCCCTTTTCTTTCCTCTGTCTTCGTGAATGTTATATGCAAGGAAAGCAGAATGCCTGAGCCAAGCGGTGTGAGCAGCAGCAGTTACCAGGAACTGCTGCATTTCACAAGGCTGAAAGTCTCTGCGGCTCTGTGCTGTTAGTATACCTGCAGCATCTTCCTCCACCTATAAGAGCACAGGAGGGGTTCACAGTAGGGAATTACAGTGGTGAATGATTGCCGGAACCCATAAACCATGCTTCTGTCTCAACCCTATTTTTTCTTCCAAGGCTTCTTTTAAGCTGCAGCAGACTTGCGTGCTCACAGCGCTCACAATCATCCAGCATGGGCTTTTAGCCAGGTTTCTTATGCACTCGGTGAGGTGGCCCACGGTGGCTTGACTGCTGGTCATGGAAATCATCCGGCGCGCACACTCAGGTTTGCCACTAAATCCCAAAGGGCTCCTCCCAGAGCCAGGCACAACTCCAGGCTGTGAAGCATCACAATATGTTGCAATAGTGGGAAGGGCTGGGAAGGGTTGTGTCTGTTTTGACAGGTGTGTGCGGGAGAATTAGCCAAATTCCTCCTTTCATCCTCATCACTCAGAATCCACCAGGGAAGGAAGGGAGGGAGCTGCCCCTGTGGACAGAGAATGAAATTAATATCTCCGAGAGATTTTCTGCTGATGTCCCTGCCAGGGACTTGGAATACGGATGTCCAAGCAATGAGCAGCTGCAGCAGGTACCACCCTTCCCCACTGATATTTTCCCATGGGTCCTACAAGGAAAGTCACTGGGGATGTGGAGATAAAGCCTGCCTCCTCCCCTGCAAATAGCACCCAAGCTTGCAGGTTTGCCCTGGGCAAACGTGGAGAGAGAAATATAATCATGGGAAGACACCAAGATGTCCCAACAACTGGATAGGGATGGGACAGGGCAATGGCGGGGAAGTTATTTCGAGGGCTGAACTCTCCCAAGCACACATATTCATGCTGAGATGTGCAAGGCAGGGTGGTGCTCCCTCCTGGGAGGAAAACTGCTGTTTTCTTGCAAAGCCCAGTGGATGGGTTAGAGGGGGACAGCCACTGAGCTGTGGGAAAGGCCTGACCGTGGCTGTGCTTGCATCTCTGTGTCCTCTTGGGTGAGGAGGAGAGAGCTCCAGCTCCTCCAAGATGTCACTGAATCTCGCCAGTGCTCCCATGAAGGTATGAAGGAAAATTTCCCCTCCTCAGATGGCTGTGACTTTAACAGGAACAAAAGTTCTGAGCCTAGGGTCTATGCCAGGGAAACACGGAGCCTGGCTGGAAGAGGGCAAGGGGGCTGCTTCTGCTACAAGGAATGAGGCAGCATATCTGCCTCTGGTCAGGGCAGAGTGCAGGGTGGTACCCTAATTGCTAGGGGTGAGGGCTGGATGGGGCAAAAAGGCTCCACTTTACCCAAGGGACAAATTGCTGGATCCCTGGGGTCTGTGATCTTCATCCCTCCTGGAAGACCCTCCTTCCCCCACCCTCAGTGCATATTTAATGGGGAGAAAAGGGCTCTTCCTGCTTTTAAGTGTTGCCAGCAACTAGATACCTGCAGATGCCGACCTGAGAGGTGAGAGGAGGACCCTTTCTGCCCCAAGGAGAGGCACTTGTGCGGCTAAAATAAAAAACCACGGCCATGCCCGAGCAAAGGATCACAGAAAGCCGGAGAGAAAGGATATAACCCCGGGGGATGCCGTTCTGCCGCTTGTCCCACCTCTCCCTGCTGCTGCAGCTGGGGCGGGGGGTAGGGGGTGAGGGTGCTGATGCCGAGGGCTCCATCGCCAGCCCTGCTGCCGTGACGGCACCGGGCGCTGCCCCTCCGCTGGCCCCGGGCGAGCGGCCACCGCCGGGGTCGAGCAGGGCTCGGAGAGACGTCGAGGGAAGCAGAGAGAGTGAGAGCAGGTAGAAGCAGCAAGACTGTCAGCCCCGCGGCGGGAGTGATGGCGACGTGTGAACGGGAAAGGAGGAAGGTGCCGGCTCCGCAGCTCCCTCCCGGCATACCCGCGGAGCCGGGGCGACGGGGCCGCTGTCTGGTCTAAGCACACACCGACGGAGAGGCCCCTGAGCCGCCGGCCAGCGCCGAGGGGCCCACAGCCCTGCTCGCCCCGACGGAGAGCAGAAGGGCTCTAGTCCTTCGGGATACTCGGTGCCCCGGCGGCTGCCCGGTGCCCCGACTGTGCTGCGGCTCCGGGACCGAGCTGGCCCCCTCGCAGGGACGGCGGTCCCCCAGTTTGGGTCCTCCAGTTTGAGTTTTCCCCAGCTCTAAGGGTTGGAAGAGCAGGCGTGGGTTTGCTGCCTCTCGGTGTTGCTGCTGGTTTTACCGAAGGATGCCCGAGGACAGGCGCGGAGCCGCAGGCGGCCCTGGCGACATCAGCACCGAGGGATGCTCCCCCCGCGCAGGGAGAGCACCCACGGCCCGGCCCCGAAGTGTACCCGGCCGGGCCCCCAAATCCGAAGGACATCTGCCCGAGCCTGGGGAGAAAAATAAAGAAAATAAATCAAAGCCAAACTCCGGCTTGACCGTGCCCACCCCCCAGCCGTCAGCCGCTGTCTGGGAAGCGGCGGCTCCATCACCGGCGGCACGGCGAAGAGGGAAGGAGAGAGTCGGGACAGGTCCTGAGTGGGGTCTGATGTAGGTGTCCGCTGGCAGGTCCTCTCGTTGTAACGACTGCCTGCCCGTGGAACGAGTCACGAAACGCCTTTGGGGAGAGGCTCGGGTCCAGTGACTCTCAAGCGCGGAATTAGCGTTTTAGTCTGGGTTTCCAAACCACCCGTAAAATAACAGATAAGGTTGGCGAAGCTCCGATCTGAAATCCTGGAAACAAAAGGCCATTCCCAGGCATCAGTCGGTGCTGAGGACCAGCCGGTCCAGCCGTAAGGGAAGCGCCCGGGCTGTGCGGCAGCGCTCCCGCCCGGCAGCGGGGAGTCGCCTCCGCGCCCGCGGACCCCGGGCCGGCACGATCGATCTCTTGAATTGACACAAATAAAATATCTGCAACATCTGATGACGCGATTCGATTTACTGTATTTGAACTTTCCTTTCTTTACCCGAAAGAAACTCAGTTATT